>JAVJIF010000524.1:0-600000 GCA_038442645.1 Agave tequilana | reverse complement strand
ACAAAAAATAGCGAGCCTGGTATCTTTTAGTCGGTTATGCTCAGTCTATCACCTCCGAACCGACGGGTGCCCAAATTCAATTCACCCTTGCAGTCCCTAGTGGACTAGTTGCTATATTAACATTATGATCTCTGGCAACGGATTCAGAATTTACTGTGTCATAGTCTACACGTCCAGTTTATCACCTCTGAGTAGACGAGTCTCTAAAACTGAGTTCACCTTCCTTTTATTGTTATGCCTAACTCGCCACCTTTGAACGACAAATTTTCAAGCTTGGTCGCATCTTAATTGGTTATGTCCAGTCAAATACCTCTGAACTAATAGATAGCCAAGACTCATCTTTCTTTTTACTATCATGTCTAGTCTATCAACTCTGAATGGTAAAGCTCTAAATTCAGAAGATTCTCAATTGGTCATGTCCAGCCGATCACCTCTAAACTGATTGATGTCAAAATTTCATCGTATAGTCCCTTATAGACTTCCCTTTATTGTCAGGTCCAGGTCATCACCTCTGAACAACAAATATTCTGAGTTGTCCTCAATCAGCTATGTCCAGTCCATCACCTCTGGACCGACGAATATCCAATCTTACTTTTCTTTATTGTTATGTCCAGTTTGTTACCTCTGAACGATAAAATTTTGAGTCTAATAATTTTTAACCTGTCACGTCCAGTGAGTCACCTCTGAATAGATGAATTATTAGACCTACCCTTCTTTTATCCTTAGTGGATCCTCTTTTCTAGACTAATTCTATCATTAGTCTTGGTTTTAGATTTAATTTCCTCAGGAATTTCACTTGGTGAAATCTCACCTTCTTAAATTCTTTCCAAAGAATCCACATGTTAGAGTTTTTCTCATATGGAGAATTTTAAGGTAAACATGTTAGAGTTTTTCTCATGTGGAAAACTTACAAGCAAAGAGCAAAGAGAAAGGAGGAAGAAGACACCAAATGAGTCAAAGGTTAAAAAAGAAAATTTTATTGATTAATGAAAAGCATAAAAAAGATACAAAGGTGCTACATCAAGATTATCTCTCATACAGAATAGTAGATCTACTTCTGCTCTTTTTTTGAACAATGGCATTTCTCTAGGTCAAAATACAGCAGGATATTCTGATTCCACCTAACCAACTTGACACGAAAGGCCTCCCCCAGCACAAGGTCGTAGTCCTTCCCTTAATGGAAGATTTTTCTACGAAAAAGTCATCCAATGAGCATGTGTTCTTCGTTGTTGTCACTTCTTTGAAAAAGATTGATGAACGAAGAATCTGAGACCTTACTGGTGACATCCTATTTCTTGTGACCTTCAAGTGTCCTGTGCAAGAACCCTGCAAAGGTAAGATATTTGTGAAAGCAATGACACGGTTCCCCATATACATTGATCTCAGTAGTACAACTCTGCAACCAAATGGCCATCTTGGATAAGCATCTGTCGACCGACGCCTGGTGTGGCAATTCTAAATACAAAATATGGCCTTATGAATATGGTCCTATCATCATCCCTCAACGTGGTCGTGGAAATGATGTTGCAAAATGTATGCTGGTCCCCACCCAAAATTAGTGCCTTCTCCTGTGTACTCTTGTCACTGATAAATAAAGCTTGGACTTGAAAATGGAAATGCATACTTCTGTCTACCCACTTCGTCGAGTCAAAGAGATTGTTCAATGGATTGGGAGCGTAATGCACTGCAAAAACAAAGAAGAATAAACATGTTAGCCTTGGGTAAAAGGAAAAGTGCCAAGCTATAGGAGCGAAGCTAATTCAGATTAAGCTTCGCTTCTCGAGCGAAGCTAACTTTGCTCTAAAGTTAAGCTTCACACTAAACAGAGGCATAGAGCTCGAAAAACCCCAAGGGCTAGCTTCACTTGGAAGCTTAAAAGGCACTTGTGCCTAGGGAATTCAAAAAAAAACTCAAAAGTTCTCGATTAATGCTTCACTTTGAAGCTCAGCTTCGCATTTCTGCAAAGAAGCAGAATGCAAAAAACTCTAAGGGCTAGCTTTGCCAGAAAGCTTACATGAAAACTTCTCAATTTCTAACATCATCAAGCAGCATTAAAGGGAAAACCAAGACCCTAAGAATGGATAAACCCAAAGCTAAGGGAGTTGGATTCCCTAAGATCACCATTTTTTGGTGGATCTCAACCTAGTTAATGGTGAAACTAGCCAAAATTGGCTTGAAGGAAGAGATAAAAAATCTCTAATGGTGAAAACCCTACCGATCATGGACCATCCAATGGACGAGGATATAGCCTCTGTCACCTTGGAGGTGTCAACTTCGTTGTCTGAGCGTCATCGGTGCTGCTTGCGTGCCATAGGTCACGGTTCGACATGAAGAAGATGAGGGAGGGAGAGGAAGAGAGTTTTCTCTCTAAAAGTTCCTCCTAAGAGAATACTCTTCAAGTGTTCAACTGATGGGTTTTTATAGGCAGCCTTGTGCCTTGTTTCATTACCTCAAAAAGAAGGGCCAGCTTTAATTCTAAAGAATTTGAAACAATAGTTGGAGGTTCGAGAACCTAGACAGCGAAGTTATTTTAACTTCGATTGGACACGAACCTGATGTTTGCACGAAGCCTTATCTTAGCTCCACCGTGTGCTCATCGTTACCTTCGCAAAAAGGTTATCTAGCTTCCCTGATGGCTTGCATCTTAGCTCTGCCAAGCACATTTCTTAGCTTCGCCTGAAACTTTATTCTAGCTCCGATGAGAGCTTATCCTTAGCTTTGCCTGAATCTTCATCTTCTAGCTTCACTGAGGGCTCATTCCCTAAGGAATTCCTAGGTAAAATCAATCTATTACCTAATTCAGTGCACGTTGAACCCAATGGGCTTGCTTGACCTAAGCAATTTGGGTCTTGAATGTCAGGTTCAAAGTGTTTCAGAATCTGTACCACTCCACTGCAGATTCGCAAAAAATTTGAAGGGGTTTTGTTGACACTCTGGAAAGACAAACTCCCAAACAGCACTTCAACCAGTCCAAACGATGTCTGACTTGTCGACACTTCCAAAAGACAGCTCCCAGACAGGCCGAAGACTTGTCCATCTCTGATGGACAAATCAGTAATTTGGACTCCAGAGATCCAATAAAGAAGACAGTGAGCCAAATGTTGTCTTCTCTCCCAGCTTCGCTGCAAGATTTGTTTTAACTCGCAGGAAGCTCGTATAGCTTCGCTTCTAGTTCATCTCTTAGCTTTGATTGAAGCTCTTCCTAGCTTTATTGAGAGTTATCTTTCAGCTCTGCTATGATTCATTATCTAACTTTGCTGTAAGCTCACGCTAGCTTCGCAGCAAGTTATCTGATTGAGTTATAACCTGCACACAAAAATAAAGAATTTCAAAACTAAGAATGAAAAGTGCAAGTTACTCAATTCTACCGCGATAGTAAGTGGCTATGCGGGTCGTGATCCACAAGGAGGGAATAGCGATGGAAGCTTGTTTAGCAAGTTCTCTTTTAAGATACAAAGTTTGGTTAAAGTTCTTCTTTAGTTCTTTAAAAGAAAAAGGAAAAATTGAGTTAAAGTTGAGTTAGAAAGAAAGCGGTAGAATAAGAAGGTGGAGAAATAAGAAGTGATTTGTACAAATGAGACTGAAAAGAGTGATAAAAGATTTGGTGGATTGTGATGTTCTAAACTAAAGATGAAAAGAAAAGAAAGAAAACCTAAAAATTACTTACCTCTTCAGTACTTATATACCTTGGATCCGTTGTGACGACTTACCTTGTCTTTGAAGGTGATCAAGTATAGCGTATAGGATCTTCCCCATTCTCGATCTACACTATGAATAAAAGGGCAAACTATATTAGCAAGAGAAAGGTTGTTCATCACCATAGGCCATCAAGGGCACTTGCAACGGCTAAGCAGTCTCGAGGCTATCGGATTCTCTTGGATTGCAACACATCAGAGGAGAGTAAAAGAAAATAAGAGTAAAGAAAGAAAAAGTAACTTTGATTCGATTCAAATAACAATAAAAAAAGAGATCACTTACACTGGTGTCACCTACAGTACAAGCTTGCTCTCATTCCTCTATGAAAGTCGTCTCTCCTCTCAGTTACATAAAGAAAAGTAAAAATTACATAAAAAGAAAACTATAAACCTAAGTTACAAACTACAAATTATCTTAAGTTCTATTCTCTGCTTGGTCGTCCCCATTTATAGTGAAAACCCTGCCTTTTATAGGCAAAAACCCAGAGGGGGGAGTGTGAGAAGATAAGGGGAGCAAACTGACCAAAGAGCCGCGAAAACGCGATTTTGGCCGTGTTTCGAGGTGTGGCTAGGTGGCCACACTAGGTTAGGGAAGCTTCCTCGTTTAGAGATTTCTCCTTATCTCCTTCTAGTTTTTCCGTTTCTGCTTCAGAATTTGATAAAACGGCCTTTAATCTTTGGCTTCAACCGCTTGATTTGGGATGATTCATTTCAACCAGTTTTCAACCTCTCTGATTTGCCAAGATTTGCCCTGATTCACTGATTTCGAATTTATTCTGATTTAATTCAGAATTTGATGGGCTTTTGGGTTCATTTTTCTTCACTCTCCTTTAGGAATGGGCCTACAAATAAATTAAACAAGAATTAGGAACAAGCAGAGTTTATTTTATAATAAGTATGAGAATATGATAATAAATGTGCAATCTTAGCGACCGATCAGACCCCCATACCTATCTTTTGCTCGTCCTCGAGCAAAACAAGTAAACTATACTGAGGATTATTAGACCACTTTCGTAGGTCACTCGATTGCACTGAGCATGTGCAACAAGCCATTAAACCTCTAGGTTTCCCCTAAAGGACGAGTTTTGTCTCGTGAGGGTTTTCAGTGGATTACAACCACAATCCCTAAATAGTTAGTATTTTCAAAAAGCATTTTAAAGAGAAAAATATTTGAAATATAATTTTAAGATTTAAGTAATCTATAAGTTATAGGAAAACTGAATTTTTCATTCCTAAACTTAGCTTCTATTCAAAAATTTGTTATCAATCAAAGTAAGGAGTCAAATTGTACTTCTAATCTAGTCTATTATTTTACCCTGAGTCATATGTACCATCGTGACTGTGAAAATTTTGACTAATGGTTCATTAACTCTAACTCTTATACCTTATTTATTTATATACATATATATATTTTTTGGTGGCATTATTCCTTAGTTCTATTAGGCTTTCTAATTTTCCCATTTAATGAGCCTTTAATCGATGACTCCCTAACCAAATGGTCTTAGGGCACCGGGTGAGAAAAGACCCCTAGGACTTAAGGACTCGAGCAAACAAGGCCACAAAACTAAGGATTTTATTATATGAACCACTTTTAGGCGTGAATACTTATGCTTTATTAGGCACAAATATCCAGCTTAATCAGAGATATATATATATATATATATATATATATATATATATATATATATATTAAACTTATCTAATCATCTTTCGCATAAATACTAAGGCTTGCTTAGGCCAAAGCACCTAACTAATCAGTAATTAGATTTGTTCATCTTTTTATATAGTTTTTTTTATAAGGCATAAGAGTCATTGTTTTTGAACCCTAAGTGTGTAAGTGTATAAAGTGTGTATATTTCATCAAGGTAAAGATCAAGACTAAATTACTTTGACAAATTATCTTCCTAATCCTAAAAATCAAACAAATAATATTATTTTGACCAAGTTTAAGAAATCTTAATTTTGATTTTCCTATTCCTTAACATTGACTTAATTTCTTACAAAAATATGTCAAAATATTGTTTCTATTTTCAAAAAGTTTTTAAAAGTAAAGAAAAATGTTAATATTTTTTTTGAATAAAAAGAAAAACCTAAGTTATGTTAGAACCCTTCCCCACACCTATCTCATGCATTGTCCTCATTGTATGAATTAATGCATAGATGCATGAAAAAGAAGAAAGGGAAGGAAATATTACCTTAAGGTGGTGGTTCCAGTGGCGGTCTGATTGGTCCACGAAATGCGACCCAATCGACTTTTCGTGGAGTTCGAAGGAACCCACCAGAAATTTCTCTAATATAACCCATTAAAATGATATATACATGAATGATTTGTATTAAATATTTGACCCTATCTAATTTTAAACTCCATAATTAATTTCAGAGTCAATTTTGTCAACCGCCTTGTCCCAAAATGGAGTTTGAAAAGATAGAATGACTGACTTGGACTCAGGAAGTACGGGAAGTAATACCGACTCAGAAAAGTCACTTAAGTCAAGTAATGGTTCAGGAGTCGGGATTGGTTTAGGAAGTGGGTCCAAATCAAGAAGTTGAAACTCAAGTCCACATTCATTTTCCAACAATGGAATGTGACTTAATATTAGTGATTCAAGTTCAAGAATGATAGGTGTGGGAATCAAAGTTGACTCTAAAATATTACTCAAGTTGGGTAACAAAACAGGAGTCAATATTGATTCGGGAATTTGAACTGGATCACAGTTTTGAGAATCTAGGTCACATTTCTCATTGAGTTTAATTTCATAAAAATGAGAACTTGCCAATTTATTAATGGGACTTTCAAAATTATAAAATTGGTCAAGTTCAATATGATGATCATCAAAGATGGGCGATTCAATTTCATTATGAATTGGCACAGGATCCAATGTTGACTCAAGAAAAAGATTGAAATCAGGTGAAGACACCAGAGTCATAATTGAATCAGGAAGTAGAATTGAATCACTAAGTTAAGGTTCATGATCATTTTCATTTTCAAGTTCAATTTCAGGAAAGGGATAACTTGCCAAACTGTCAATGTCGCTTTCAAAATTTAGAGTTTGGGCAAGTTCAAATGATTGTGCTAAAATGGAACCTTGTGTACCAAAACAACATGACTCTTCGGCTCTAACAGAATGGTTACCGACATCAGAATTAGCCAAACGGTAAGAACGTAGAGATTAGACCATCATATCTATGTCATGATTACGAGCGTTTTGAGCCTGAGTTATGGCTTCAAGCATCTTTTCATAGTTGATTGGTTCATCATTTTGTTGAAAAGATGAAGTGTTGTTTTGGTATTGGTGGTGAAATTGTGAGTCCATCAGATTTTGTGATGGTTGTTTGGACTCACGCATACTCATTTCCAAAATTGATGGTTTTCTATTTTGTGTTGGTGGAACTGAGTATGAATCTTAGAAATATTGTGGACAAGCTGGATAAGGATGACAAGTTGGTTGAAAATTAGACTCGGGGGAGGTGAATCCCCATTGACTCTGTGAAAAGTTGAAATTATTCTGAAAATTATGGTTATAAGATTAGGGGCATGGGTTATATTGATTCGGATAAAACCAATCCGGCTCACTATGTTGGTTAAAGTTATGATATGCCGGGTTGGTAATATCTGAAAAAGAGGTTGGTGTGTAATATGGATTATCATTAAAATTGAAAAAATTGTTGTTATAAGCAGTGATTGAGGCAAACCTGCACACAAAATACGAAATTTCAGAACTTTTAATAAAAATGTGCAAGTGCTCAATTCTTACCGCTACAGCAAGTGGCTATGCGGGTCGTGATCCACAAGAAGGGTTTTGCGATGGAAGCGTTTACGTTTTTGTATTGAAATCTTTGTGAAAACCAAACGAGAGTTCTTCTCTATTTTTAAGTTAAGAAAATGGAAAAGAATTATGTTAAAGTTAGAAGAAAATGAGAGATGAAGAAGGTGAAAAAACTCGAAAAACGGCGAAAGCGACTATGTACAAATGATTATTTACAAGGAAGTGAAAAGGATGATTTAGAAGAGGTATTGTTGGTGATTTAATTTACAGAAATAAAGAAAAGAAATAAAAACAATTGCTTACCTTCTTTTCACCAAAAGCTTACCTTGATTCTTCAACGACGATTTTACCTTGAAGTGGAAGCATTCAGCGCATAGCCCATAAGATTTGAGTATTGGTCTCTTCCATATTACATCATCAAGACTACTTCAAGAATGAAATGATACAGAGAGAGACTCCATTCCATCGTCATGAGCTATCGGCGGCACTCGCAACAGCAAGGCTCTTTCGATGCTTTTAAACTCACTTGGAAGACAATTGTACCAAAAAGAAAAATAAAATAGAAAAAAGAAGAAGAAGAAGACTAAAAAGAAGTACATATACAGAAAGAACATCGATTCGATTTCATAACAATCAAAGAAAAGAAATAAATCTTACACCGGTGTCACTCCAGCTCAAGCTTCATTCTTGTTCTTCGATGAAAGTTTGATCTCCTCTTATTTACATAAATGAAAATTATAATTACATGAAAAAGAAAAACAAAAACAAAAACCTAAACTAAGAAATGGAAAAATAGTCTAAATCCTATCTCTACATGGTCGTCCATTTTCAGCACAAAGAATGGCCTTTTATAGGCAGAAAACACAGTAAGCAGGATCTCGGGGAGGTCGAGGGAGCAAACGCTCCCCCTAACTCCCCAACCATGCCGCGGATCCGCGGCTTTTGCCGCATTTCCGCGGCAAGGGTGTGGCCAGATGGCCACACCCTATTGGTGGGTCGTTCTGGTGTTTCCTTCTGACTTTATCCTTTGTTGTATTTTTAGCTTGAGTTCTGGAGTGTGACGAAATGGCCTTGGATTCTTGGCTTTAACCGATCGATTCTGAGAGGATTCTTTTCAACCGGTTTTCACCCTCTTGATTTTGCCCTAATTTAGTGAGCTCGAATTTATTCTGATTTAATTCAGAATTCTGGTGGGCTTTTGGGCTCATTTCTCTTCATCTCCTTAAGGATTGGGCCTGCAAATAACTTTACCATTTAATTAGGACAATGCAGGCTTTTATTCTAAAATAAGTATGGAAATATGATACTAAATATGTAACATTAGTGACCAATCACACCCCCATACCTATCTTTTGCTCGTCCTCGAGCAAAACAACTAAACTATACCAAGGATTATTAGACCACTTTCGCAGGTCACGCGATTGCACTGAGCATGTTCAACAAGCCGTTAAACCTCTAGGTTTCCCCTAGAGGACGAGTTTGGTCTCGTGAGGGTTTTCAGCGGATTACACCCACAAAATCCATAAAGAAAGAGAAATAAAGAGTTAGTATTTTCGAAAAGCATTTTGAAAGAGAAAAATATTTGAAATATAATTGTAAGATTTAAGCAATCTATAAGTTATAGGAAAACTGAATTTCTCATTCTTAAACTTAGTCTCTATTCAAAAATTTGTTATCAATCAAAGTAAGGAGTCAAATTGTACTTCTCATCTAGTCTATTACTTTACCCTAAGTCATATGCACCTTGTGATTGTGAAAATTTTGACTCAGGGTTCATTAACTCTAACTCTTATACCTTATTTATTTATATATATATATATATTTTTTGGTGGTATTCTTAGTTCTATTAGGCTTTCTAATCTGCCCATGTAACGAGCCTTTAATCGATGACTCCCAAACCAGACGGTCTTAGGGCACTGGGTGAGAAAACACCCCAAGGACTTAAGAACTCGAGCAAACAAGGCCATAAAACTAAGAATTTTATTATATGGACCTCCTTTAGGCGTGAGTACTTATGCTTTATTAGGCACAAATACCCAGCTTAATCAAAGGATTTTTTTTTCAAACTTATCTAATCATCTTTCGCGTAAATACTAAGCTTGCATAGGCCAAAGCACCTAGCTAATCAATAATAAGATTTGCTTATTTCTTTTTTTTTCTTTTTTTTATATATATATTTTTTATAAGGCATAAGAATCTTTGTTTTTTGAACCCTATGTGTGTAAGTATATGAGGTGTGTATACTTCATCAAGGTAAAGATCAAGACTAAATTACTTTGACAAATTATCTTCCTAACCCTAAAAATCAAACAAATAATCTTATTTTGACCAAGTATAAGAAATCCTAATTTAGATTTTCCTATTCCTTAAAATTAACTTAATTTCTTACAAAAAATATGTCAAAATATTATTTCTATTTTCAAAAAGTTTTTAATAAGTAAAGAAAAATGTTAAATTTTTTTTTAAACAAAAAGAAAAGTTATGTTAGACCCTCCCCCACACCTATCTCATGCATTGTCCTCAATGTATGAATTAATGCATAGATGCATGAAAAAGACGAAAGGGAAGGAAAATGTTACCTTATGGTGGTGGTTCCGGTGGTGGTCTGATTGGTCCACGAAATGCGGCCCAATCGACTTTTCTTTGGGTTCGGAGGAACCCACCAACAATTTCTCTAATATAACCCATTAAAAAGATGTATCTATAAAGGATCTTTATTAAATATTTAACCCCATCTAATTTTCATATTCCATAACTAATTTCGGAGTCAAATTTGTCAACCACCTCGTCCCAGAATGGAGTATGAAATGATAGAATTGTTGACTTGGACTCAGGAAGGACAGGAACTAATACCGACTCAGGAAGGTGACTTAAGTCAAGTAAAGGTTCAGGAGTCGAAATTGGTTCAAGAAGCGGGTCCAAGTCAAGAAGTTGAAAGTCAAGTCCACATGTATTTTCTAACAATGGGATGTGACCTAATATGGGTGATTCCAGTTCAGGAATGATAGGTGGAGGAATCAAAACTGACTCTAAAATATTACTCAAGTTTGGTAACAAAACAGGAGTCAATATTGATTCAGAAAGTTGAACTGGATCACAGATTTGAGAATCTAGGTCACATATCTCATTGAGTTCAATATCAAAAAATTGAGAACTTGCCAATTTGTCAATAGGATTTTCAAAATTGTATAATTGGTCAAGTTCAATATGATCCTCAAAGATGGGGGATTCAATTTCATGATGAATAGGCATAGGATCCAACATTGACTCAGGGAAAAGATCGAAATCAGGTGAAGATACCGGAGTCATAATCGAATCAGAAAGTAGAATTGAATCACTCAGTTGGGGTTCAGGATCATATTCATTTTCAAGTTCTATTTCAGGAAAAGGATAACTTGCTAAACTGTCAATATCTTTTTCAAAATTTAGAGTTTGGGTAAGTTCAAATGATTGTTCTGAAATAGAATCTTGATTTTCAAAACTACAGGACTCTTCGGCTCTAACAGAATTGCTAGTGACATCAGAACTGGTCCAACGGTGAGAATGTAGAGATTCGACCAACATATCTACGTCACGATTACGAGTGTTTTGAGCCTGAGTCATGGCTTCAAGCATCTTTTCATAGTTGATAGGTTCATTGTTTTGATGAAAAGATGAAGAATTGTCTTGGAAGTGGTAGTGAAATTGTGAGTCCATCAGATTTTGGGATTTGTGTTTGGACTCACGCATACTCATTTCCAAAATTGATGGTTTCCTATTTTGGACGGGTGGAACTGAGTATGAATCTTGAAAATATTGTGGACTAAGTGGAGAAGGAGGACAAGTTGGTTGATAATTATGCTCGGAGGAGGTGAATCCCCACTGACTCTGTGAAGAGTTGAAATCATTCTGGAAATTATAGTCATACGATGGGGGGCATGAGTTATATTCATTCAGATAAGACCAATCCGGCACACTAGGTTGGTTAAAGTTATGATATGCCGGTTGGTAATATCCGAAAAAGAATTCGATGTGTAATATGGATTATTATTATAAGCCATATCACACAATAGAATACAAAAAAGAAAGAAAAACCAAACAAATAAGCAAACAAATAAAAAGAGAAAATTCTAACTAAGTTAGGGTAGACCTATGACCTAGACGACTCCTAACTGATTAGACTGTCCACGGGAGGTCTAATGCAGACTTTGACCACAAGCTAATCAGCCAGGTCAGGGCAAGGTTGGTGGGAGGTTTTCCGTCAAAGACGTTCCTTAATTAAATAACCACCAACCTTCGGGCTTTCGGCCCTTAATCCCTTTCCTAGACACTGATTTGGCAGGAGTCAAATTCCAACACCTTTCCCCCTTAGGATAATCTCCTAATTGAGTCCGAGATGTCCCTAGGGCCAATGTCTACTCATTTTTAGTTAGGCTTGGGTTAGTGAGTGCTTGGAATCTGATTTTTAGGCTAAGGAAGGGTGATTAAATCCCTACCTTATCTTTTTAATGGGTGGTGCCCTTAAAATCAATTTGTGCAAGTGTACAAGATAAATAAGATTCACTCAAAGCGATATAAATCAACCAAGAAGTGAGTCCTATGCTAAATGCAATGCATACGTACCTTGCTCCAGCACTCTTCAACAGTAAAAATAAATGAATTGAAAAGACACGTGCCTAAAATGCAAACGTCTAATCAATTTTTTTATCTTTTCAACAAATATTTTACTGTTGATTATTAGCAGGCTTATGTGATGGCATATAAGAAAAAGTAAAGTGGCAGGAAACTACAATTTGCAAAGCAAGCAACCTTGCAAAAAGAACGTTAGTAGTCCACTCCTTTTTGCCGCGTTTTCGCGGCATAGGCCGCGGATCCGCGGCAAAGCAGAGGGCACTTGGTCTCTGCTTTCTAGAGCAGAGGCCTAAGGCCACTTATATGTTACTGCAACTTTTAATTTCCTGCTTTGCTTGCCCTATAACCTGCAACAGAGAAGAAAATTCGTTTTAGTTATAAAAAATTTTCAATAAAAATTCAGATTTCAATAGAAACGTTACCCTCCCCGACGAAGGCGCCAAAATTTGGTTGAGGCAAACCTGCACACAAAATACGAAATTTCAGAACTTTTAATAAAGATGTGCAAGTGCTCAATTCTTACCACTACAGCAAGTGGCTATGCGGGTCGTGATCCACAAGGAGGGTTTTGCGATGGAAGCGTTTACGTTTTTTTATTGAAATCTTTGTGAAAACCAAACGAGAGTTCTTCTCTGTTTTTAAGTTAAGAAAATGGAAAAGAATTATGTTAAAGTTAGAAGAAAATGAGAGATGAAGAAGGTGGAAAAACTCAGAAAACGGCGAAAGCGACTATGTACAAATGATTATTTACAAGGAAGTGAAAAGGATGATTTAGAAGAGGTAATGTTGGTGATTTAATTTACAGAAATAAAAGAAAAGAAATAAAAATAATTGCTTACCTTCTTTTAACCAAAGCTTACCTTGAGTCTTCAGCGACGATTTTACCTTGAAGTGGAGGCATTCAGCGCATAGCCCATAAGATTTGAGTATTGGTCTCTTTCACATTACATCATCAAGATTTTTTCAAGAATGAAATGATACAGAGAGAGACTCCATTCCATCGTCATGAGCTATCGGCGGCACTCGCAACGGCAAGGCTCTTTCGATGCTTTTAGACTCACTTGGAAGACAATTGTACCAAAAAGAAAAATAAAATAGAAAAGAAGAAGAAGAAGAAGAAGACTAAAAAGAAGTACATATACAGAAAGAACATCGATTCAATTTCATAACAATCAAAGAAAAGAAATAAATCTTACACCGGTGTCACTTCAGCTCAAGCTTCATTCTTGTTCTTCGATGAAAGTCTGATCTCCTCTTATTTACATAAATGAAAATTACAATTACATGAAAAAGAAAAACAAAAACCTAAACTAAGAATTGGAAAATAGTCTAAATCCTATCTCTGCATGGTCGTCCGTTTTCAGCACAAAGAATGGCCTTTTATAGGCAGAAAACCTAGTAAGCAGGATCCCGGGGAGGTAGGGGGAGAAAACGCTCCCCCTAACTCCCCAACCTTGCTGCGGATCCGCGGCTTTTGTCACGTTTCTGCGGCAAGGGTGTGGCCAGATGGCCACACCCTGTTGGTGGGTCATTCTGGTGTTTCCTTCTGACTTTATCCTTTGTTGGATTTTCAGTTTGAGTTCTGGAGTGTGACGAAATGGCCTTGGATTCTTGGCTTTAACCGATCGATTCTGAGAGGATTCTTCTCAACCAGTTTTCATCCTCTTGATTTTGTCCTGATTTATTGAGCTCGAATTAATTCTGATTTAATTCAGAATTCTGGTGGGCTTTTGGGCTCATTTCTCTTCATCTCCTTAAGGATTGGGCCTGCAAATAACTTTAGCATTTAATTGGGACAATGCAGGCTTTTATTCTAAAATAAGTATGGAAATATGATACTAAATATGCAACATTAGTAACCAATCAAGCAGTATCACACAATATAACATAAACAAACAAACAAATAAGCAAACAAAAAAAGAAAAAATTCTAACCTAAGTTAGGGTAGACCTTTGACCTAGACGACTCCTAACTGGTTAGACTGTCCATAGGAGGTATAATGCAGACTTTGACCATAAGCTAATCAGCCAGGTCAGGGCAAGATTGGTGGGAGGTTATCCGTCAAAGACGTTCCTTAATTAAGTAACCACCAGCCTTCGGGCTTTCGGCCCTTAATTCCCTTCCTAGACACTGATTTGGCAGGAGTCAAATTCCAACACCTTTCCCCTTAGGATAATCTCCTAATTGAGTCCGAGATGTCCCTAGGGCCAACGTCTACTCATTTTTAGTTAGGCTTGGGTTAGTGAGTGAGGAGATTGTTTGTGGGGTAAGAGAGGGTAATGACTTCCCCACCTTATCATGTTTATAGGACAAGCCCTTAGATCAATTTAGTGCAGTGTACAAGAAAAGCAACACTTAAGCAATGTAAACAATCCAAAAGTATTCTTATACTAGATGCTATGCACACGTACCTTTGCTCCAGCACTCTTCAACAATAAATAGAAAATGTAATGAAATAGACACGTGCCTAAATGCAAAGTCTAAATCATTTTTTAGCATTTACAATCATCATTTTACTATTGAGGTTAGAAAGTAAATACAGTGAGACAAACAAGGAAATAAATGCTACAGATATTTAAACTATGCAATTCAGCCAACCTGCAGAAAATACAGGTTAGTAGTTCACTCAGTTAGCCACAAGACTGTAGCAAATCTGAGGGCTTCTTGGCTCTGCTTTCTTGAGCAGAGTCTAAGGCCACTTATGTGTCCACTGCAGCAAGAATTCCTTGTTGTTAAATCTGTACAAAAAATAAAGAAGAAAGTTAACCAAAAATGTAAACTTTAAAGAGAATTACTTACCGTCCCTCCCCGGCAATGGCGCCAAATTTTGATTGAGTTATAACCTGAACACAAAAATAAAGAATTTTAGAACTAAGAATGAAAAGTGTAAGTTACTCAATTCTACCGCGATAGCAAGTGGCTATGCGGGTCGTGATCCCTAAGGAGGGACTAGCGATGGAAGCTTGTTTAGCAAGTTCTCTTTTAAGATACAAAGTTTGGTTAAAGTTCTTCTTTAGTTCTTTAAAAGAAAAAGGAAAAATTGAGTTAAAGTTGAGTTAGAAAGAAAGCGGTAGAATAAGAAGGTGGAGAAATAAGAAGTGATTTGTACAAATGAGACTGAAAAGAGTGATAAAAGATTTGGTGGATTGTGATGTTCTAAACTAAAGATGAAAAGAAAAGAAAGAAAACCTAAAAATTACTTACCTCTTCAGTGCTCATATACCTTGGATCCGTTGCGACGACTTACCTTGTCTTTGAAGGCGATCAAGCATGGCGTATAGGATCTTCCCCATTCTTGATCTACACTACGAATAAAAGGGCAAACTATTCTAACAAGAGAAAGGTTGTTCATCACCATAGGCCATCAAGGGCACTTGCAACGGCTAAGCAGTCTCGAGGCTATCGGATTCTATTGGATTGCAACATATCAGAGGAGAGTAAAAGAAAACAAGAGTAAAGAAAGAAAAAGTAACTTTGATTCGATTCAAATAACAATAAAAGAAGAGATCACTTACACTGGCGTCACCTACAGTACAAGCATGCTCTCAATCCTCCATGAAAGTCGTCTCTCCTCTCAGTTACGTAAAAAAAAGTAAAAATTACATAAAAAGAAAACTAAAAATCTAAGTTACAAACTACAAATTATCTTAAGTTCTATTCATTACTTGGTCGTCCCTATTTACAGTGAAAACCCCACCTTTTATAGGCAAAAACCCAGAGGGGGGAGTGTGAGAAGATAAGGGGAGCAAACGCTCCCCTTATCTCGACCAAAGAGCCACGGAAACACGGTTTTGGCCACGTTTTCGCGGCCATGGTGTGGCCAGGTGGCCACACCAGGTTGGGGAAGCTTCCTCGTTTAGAGATTTCTCCTTATCTCCTTCTGGTTTTTCCGTTTCTGCTTCAGAATTTGATAAAACGGCCTTTAATCTTTGGCTTTAACCGCTTGATTTGGGATGATTCATTTCAACCAGTTTTCAACCTCTCTGATTTGCCAAGATTTTCCCTGATTCACTGATTTTGAATTTATTCTGATTTAATTCAGAATTTGATGGGCTTTTGGGTTCATTTTTCTTCACTCTTCTTTAGGAATGGGCCTACAAATAAATTAAACAAAAATTAGGAACAAGCAGAGTTTATTTTATAATAAGTATGAGAATATGATAATAAATGTGCAATCTTAGCGACCGATCATTATCATTTTGCTCCGCTGTGGGCTTATGTTTCAGCTTGCTTGAAGCTTAGCTCTGCTGTGGGCTTTTATGGTCATTTTTGACCAATTAAATTTTAGCATGAGATTAATATGATTAAGATCAAATCAGACATTTAATCACCATGATCTTTTCACTCCTCAAATCAGCTAAGAGAATCAAGAGAAGTCCCTTAATCAGTTGGCGCAAATCATGGGATTGGTGTAACAACCAAAAGCCAGCTGACTGATTAACTCCGCGCTCATGTTTCTAGTTTCGCTGAAGCTGTGTTTAGCTTCGTAGCGAAGCTATTCTTTAGAAGCGAAGCTAAATTCACTCAATCTATTTGTTGATTTTTAGGGAGTAGTTACACCCTATAAATCCTATAAAAACCCATTACAAGGACGGGCTCGGGGTAGGATTTTTTCCATCAAAGGCTGAAGATTTTGGAAAAGATTGCTGGCTGATCTTTTCAGAGAAATTATTCTTTAAGCTTCCAAGCTCTTTCAGAGAACCTTGTTTCTCTCTTTCAGGGTGCTAATACCCTAATGATCTTCTTTTCTCAAAGGATTTCTGGATCCAGGCGTGAAGAAAATCCTTAGGCAGAAGACTCGAAGACTCAATCACTCGTATCGTCAATAGAACAAAGTAGTCGTGCACTGACCAGACTTCCACCAATGTCTTCCCTAAAAACTCTAGAAGAGAATTCTTGTAATCTTATTTTTTTACTTGTCATCTCTTTGACTACTTGTGAAGTTTTACCATGTTCAAATCAACGGAAAACAGTAAGGAGCTTAAGTATTCAAACTGAGCGGGACTCCCTAGCCTTATCTTTTTTATATGACCTGTATAAATAACAAATCCCTCCCAATATGAAGAGGAATCATCAGGAATTGAATCCAGAAACCCTAGCACACCAGTGAAGCCTACTTGAAATCACCTTTATTATAGCGAAAGTCTTCTCTCTTTCTCCGTTACTTTTTCCCTTTCAGGTTTTCCATGTAAGCTTTGTGTTTGTGATTGCTTTCTGTAATTTGATTATACTTACTCGATTATTTTGGTGCAAGGATTGATTTCTTAGGAATTTACCCACAACATTTGGTGCTTTCATTGAGAGACTGAATCCCCACTCACGATCTCTCGCCATCCAACACCATACCCTTTCCTCTAAACAGCCTCGCACGACCGATATGGCTCCCTCAAGGAAGAGTGTCACCCAGGCTATAATCGCTGCCCCACCAATATGAAGGGAAGTGAAAAATATCGAAGCAAGCGAGCATGCAGACCGTCGGCCCAACCTACCCGATGTCCACATCTCTGACGCCGAAGATTCTCATTCAAACACCATTTTGCCGCTTTGGATGTAGGCCGCAGAACCTGAGACCTAGCTCAATGGAGAACAACTTTTCTTGATGCTTTCCACTATGTGAAGCAGATGGAGAACCAACAAACAAAGATGATCCAGTTTCGCAAAGTGGCTCCTCATAAAAAAGAAGTGGTAGCCCATATCCAGACAGGGCTGCTCAAACAAATCCGACCGGCGCACCACAAGAAGGTGAAGTCTTTGGAATTCCATGTCAGAGACCTGGTCCTGAAGTGTGTGATTCAGAGCACGCAACAGAGGGACCAAGGAAAGCTGGACCCAACTAGGAGGGTCCATATATCATCGTCGCTTGGGAAGCAAGGGATAATACACCTTGGCTGATCAGAATGGGAACCAGCTTAATAAGCAATGGAATTCTTTTCACTTGAAGTGATATTATGTATAAGTCATATTACATTCAATGAAAATATCATTTTCTACTATCTCATTAAGTTTCATCCAACTCTGATATCTGCCCCGAGCATCACGCACATTCTCTACTACCTATAAGGGCTTCACCCTGATGGTGACCCTTCGTGGGGCTTTCTGAAAGATGGAGGCTCGCCCACTTTGGATGCACGGAGCCAGTTTACAATAGGATATACCCTGATGACCGCCCGGGCATCGCGCACATTCTCTACTGCCTATATGGATCTTTACCCTGAGAGCGAATCTTCGAGGGGCTTCCTGAAAGATGGAGGCTCACCAATGTTGGAGGCTTGGAGCCAGCCTATAATGAGATATCCTTGATGGTCGCTTGAGCAAGTCAACTGCCTCTACGGGTCTTTACCCTGACGGTGACCCTTCGGGAGGCTTCTTGAAAAATAGAGGCTCGCCCACGTTGGATACTCGGAGCCAACCTATAATGGGGTATACCCTGATGGTCGCCCGAGTATGTCAACTGCCTATACGGGTCTTCACTCTGACGGTGACCCTTCGTGGGCTTCCTGAAAGATGGAGGCTCGCCAACATTGGATGCTCGGAGTCGGCCTATAATGGGGTATACCCTTATGACTGCTTGTTTTTCATTGATTGTGAAAAACTTAAAAGTTTTGTAA
The DNA here is from genome assembly GCA_038442645.1 of Agave tequilana. Taxonomy (NCBI): domain Eukaryota; kingdom Viridiplantae; phylum Streptophyta; class Magnoliopsida; order Asparagales; family Asparagaceae; genus Agave; species Agave tequilana. The sequence goes on along the minus strand of JAVJIF010000524.1, from coordinate 581,319 downwards.
AGTTTACAAGTAAAGTTAGATTACAAAAAATTTACAGTTCTTTTTGAAGAAGTGTGCAGATAGAAGTTTGGTCAGTGCGACCACTTTGTCCCTTTGACCACATGAAAGATCGATGTCGGATCTACCACTAGGAATTCCTTCTCGCTTGGTTTGAGAATTCTCTTGCATGTGGAGAAGCTTGATGAAGTTCAGAAGAACTAGGGTGTCAGAACTCTGATTTAGTCTAAAGAACAATGGAAAAAGTGTTGCCGCAATTGGATGCTTTACGCTAAAGAACTCACATTCTTGTTATGAAGAAGAAGATCTTCACTGTTTTTCTCTCTCTTTCTCTGGCTGAAGAGTCCTCTCTCTAGCTTGCAATTGACTATTTATAGGCCGAGTCAGAGATTGTAAATTCCTACAATTTAGTTAACAGCTATAATTACAGCTGTTGTAATATTCAGATGAAGATAGAATAACTGTGAACGAAGCTATTTAGCTTCTGACGAAGCAAATTCAGCATATGGCAAGACTAGTGTAGCCTATGGCGAGGCTAGCTTGCCAGGTTGTCAACAGTTAAAAAACTTTTCTCATTAATTATCTCTTTTAACTAAGAGATTTGAATCCCTAGATTATCTCTTTTACCAGAGATATTTGAATCACTGAGGGATTTGAATCCCTTGATTATCTCAACTGAATAAGTGGGGTGACTAACATGGGGAATATTCCCTTTAAATCTGTTCAAGGGTTTTGGGAAGGTCAAATGACCTGGAGCTTCAATTTTTGGCGAAGCTATGCCTTTGACGAGGCTAGAGAGCTTACAGCGAAGCGTCGCTCAGCTCTTCACCGAGCTATCTACTAGATTGCGGTGAAGCTATAGTTCAACTATCTACTAACTTGTAGCGAGGCTATAGTTCAGCTCTTCACAGAGCTATCTACAAGTTTGCGGTGAAGCTATAGTTCAGATTTTACTAGCTTGTGGCGAAGCTATACTTCAGCTCTTCACTGAGCTAGCCTAAAGCCTATGGCGAGGCTATGCCTTTGTTTAGATCATTCACTTTTTTGAGAAGGTTATAGCTTATGGCGAAGCTATGACTTAGCTTAGCAGAGCTAAGTAAAGCTCATACGAAGCTAGAATTTAACTCTGTTGTGCTTGCTAATGGATTACTCATCAGCCTGTTTTATGACTTATCTTTTCAAAGTGTCGACAAGTCAGAGATTATTCAGACCAATTGAAAAGCTACTTGGGAGTTTGTCTTTTGTAACTGTTAATAAGACCCTCTACAAAGTTTTCAAAGTTCGCAATATGATGGGACGGACTTCGAAATACTTTGAATTAGCAAGTATTACATTTGCCAGTCAGAGAGCTATTTAGTTGAGGCTAAAACTTAGCTCTCAATAGAGCTTTGCCAAGTTAGAGAAGTTAACCTTTGGCGTTATGATGTAGCTTTGCCTTTGTGGTGAAGTTAACTTTTGGGGTTATGATGCAGCTTTGCCTTTGTGGCGAAGTTAAAACTCCTAGCAGAGTTTAGCATGCATAGATTAACTGGACATGACAGCGAAGAAACTGTCCCTACTGGACTAGAGAATTAGATCTGAATATCTGTCAGTTCAGAGTGATGAACTGGGCATAACTGATTAGGAATGACTAGATATGATGTTTTGTCGTTCATAGGTGACGAACTGGTCATAATGACAAAAAAGGAGAGAGTATTCGTCAGTTCAGAGGTGACAAACTGGACATAACCGATTAGAAATAACCAAATTCGGATTATTTATTATTTAGAGGTGACGAAGTGGATATAACAGTAAACAAAAGATGAACCCAATTTTAAAGACCCGTCTATTCAGAGGTGTTTGACTGAACATGATGAACTAATACACTAAATTCTAAATTCACTATCAAAGGTAGTCGTATTAACTTGGCAACTAGCTCATTGGAGACTGCAAGGGTGAATTGGATCTGGGCACCTATTAGTTCAGAGGTGATTGACTGGACATGACCAATAAAAAGAAACCAGGTTTGTAATTCACTGTTTAGAGATATTCGTATTAACTTGACAACAAGAATTCTCGGCCCTAACGGGAAAAAGGAAAACAAAATTATGGACTCGTCTGTTTAGAGGTGATGAACTGGATATAACAATTTGAGTACCATAAAAGGGAAGAGATCTGAGCATCTGCCGATTCAGAGATGATAAACTGGATATAACCGACTAGGAGTTACCAGACTCAGAGCCCTGCCATTTAGAGGCGGCGAACTGAAAGATGAGACTTGGCTATCTATCAGTTCAAAAGTAATATGGACATAACTGATTGAGAAGCCACTAAGCTCAAAATCTTGTAGTTCAAAAGTGGCGAATTGGACGTGATGGCAAAAAAGTTATTCCACTGGAGAATGTGATTTGATTATAAACTCCGAGGGTAAATTAGTGCTTCCTTGAAGAATTTGTTGAAGAAATTGTCAGAGATATAATGTTAACATGACAACCATTTGACTATGCGGCTTGCACAATTTGAGTAGACATGTCATTCTATTAGAGAGAATAACAAGTAGAGTCTTAATCCACAGGGGATAAATCGAGATTTTACCATAAGAGGTATAGTGTCAATATGACGGGTTTGTTAGGTAATTCACCTCATTGGGGAAATAAATACAACTTTGTGTGGTCCTCCCATTCCATGGAAGGGAATCAGTAAGAGATTTGGGTAGAATTGATTATTCTCTACAAATGTAAGAATATTTCTAGAGAATTCCGTCGGAGAATAAGAGACAGTGCTCCTTAAACTTGTCAAAAAACAAAACCCTGGAAAAGCTTTTAAAGTTTTCTTAGAGGCAATTGCTTAACATGACAAATGCTCCAATGGGGATTAGGAATTTGCCAGAGGTATAATGTTAACGTGACAACTAAAAAGTCTACTGAGAACTGAAAAATGGTAGTAATAGACTCTAAGGGGAATCTATCGAAAACTTGCTGAAGGATTAATGGGAATCCCCTAAGGGATTGTAGAGAATTTAGCTTTCTCCATGAAACTTTGAAGGAGCCTGTTAGAGGTAATCGTTAACGTGACATCATTGACTCGTAGGGGAATTTTGAAAAAAATCATTAGAGGTAATTATTAATGTGACAATTTGAAAACTTACTGAAAAGTTGAAATGGAATGTAGGGTGGTCATCATTACTTGAGACTCCATTGGTGAACTTTTGGAATTATTGTCAGAGGTAATCATTAACGTGATGAATAGAAATTCCTGTAGGGATTTGACAACCAAATTCCTTACTGGGGAATTAGAAGGGGATTTTGTCCGAAGTGATCGTGACAAATTCTCTGCTTGGGGATTTATAAAAGTGACTTGTCAGAGGTGTGATGTTAACTTGACAAGGATCATGTACTGTTAGAGATGTGAGCTTTAACTTAACAACAATTTGAGTGGACCTGCCATCTACTGGAGAGAGTGGTAAGCAACATTTAATCCGTTGGGGATGTTAGCAAGATTTATCGGGGATATTCAAAGGTTTTACTATCAGAGGTGTAAGCTTTAACGTCACAGGTCTAGCCTGTGATTAATTTTACTAGAAAAATGAATAAATCTTTATGTGGTCTTATCATTCCATGAATGGGAATTGGAAAGGGACTTTGGAGGGGAAATCAAATGGGATCAGGTCTCTTAGGATTTTTAGCAAACCCTCAACGGATTTGGTATGCTTTTACTAACTACCATTTGAGTTGGGATATCCATGCTATTCCCCTCAGCATGAAGAGCTGTCGAGGACTTTGCATTGGACTTAAAAGCCAACTTTCTCCTCTATTCTTAGCCATGAAGGCTTTGGAATCAAAATGAGATTGAGTCTCTTAGGATTTTTAGCAAACTCTCAACTATTAATAGATTTGGTGTACCTTTAGCCATTCCTCTATTCTTAGCCATTATAGGTGTAGGATCATTATGTTACTTCAAGTAACATGGTGTACTCTTTGGATTTTCATTCTGTAAATGACTTCTAAAACCTTAATGGGAAGATTTTGCTCCTCGTTTTAAATTAACCGCAAGTGTACGGTCGTTCGATGTAGCACTTGAGGGTCAATCCACATGTACAGGTGGTTCTTATCATTTCAACACTCATAGGGGAATTGATCAAAAAGATTTTTAGAGTTTGTTCTGAACTATGTGTTAATCTAAGGAAAGTCAAGCACCTAGGGTCGAATCCCCTAAACCAGTATCAAGCGGTCAATCTCGATCTCCATATCGATCTGATATATATATATCACCAAATCTCTTTTTCTAGCAGGCAAATTAAGTCTGAATACTAGATCTAAGCACAGGGTATAATCAAATCAAAGATAAATAAAATGACTGAATAAATTAAAAGCAAAAAAGTGGTAAAACCCTAAGAATGGACCATTAACTCTCGATACATATCCTGTCAAATATCTAATTGTTCTAGAAATTAATCTCCTAAAAGTTGTAGGTAAATTGGTGTGAAACAACCTTAGATAGGAGATCCAATGGATGACCACAAGATAATCTAGCCTGGGTTCATCTCCCTAGGAACTCAAAGAAAATTTCACTACTCATGATTAAATTATTAAAACAATAATCTAAACTATAAAGCATAGTAAATTTCTAATCTAGCAATAATTTAAATTAGTAAATTAATTAAAATAACTAAATTAATTAGAACTAAGTAATTGCAAAAGAAAAATAATGAAAACTTATTAACCTAATTAATTTGTTAAACAAACTAATCTAATTAAACTATATAAATTAAACTAATAAACACTTACCCTCATTAATTACCTGCGCCACTCGTAGCCACCTCCTCTGCACGGATTCTGAGAGCAAAAATAGTGTGGACTGTGTTGGCCCAAAGGCCTATCACCCTAGTTTTGATGATGATCAACTCATGAAGTTATGTTTACTAATGATCTTGTGTTTAATTAGTGACAGATTCATTATCAAGATCTTAGTAGGTGCATAGCTCAACAAAAGATAAAATGTCAAGATTTGGAGCTAGCACGGTGTGATCCAAGGAGCTTTTGGATCTAGCTTGGACCAAGTCAAGAAGATGAAAAGCCTTCAAGTGAAGACTTCAAGAAGATGAAGACTTGTGTCTAGGTATAAGATTTTGTTTTTGTTTTAGTTAAAAATGTAAAGGATAGATAGTTGGTGGATTGCTCAAGTATATATCACACACACACACTCTTGATTTAGTTTGTTTTAGAAAAGAATTTTAACCAAAAACCAAAATAGTATTTCAAGTGATTTTTGGTATTTCTCATATACATATCTTTAAACCAAAACCAAGTTTAGAGCTTTATGTCAGAAACATAGATATTTCAGCCTTATTGTGTAGTGGATCATATCCATACACACTATGCCTTAAATTGAATTATAATATCTTGTTTTTGTATTTGAAGATGTTTTGGAAAAACAAAGTCTAGAAAACATGTTTTGGAAAATACAGTTTTTATCATGAGCCAAATATTTTCATATTACAAAAATAGTCCAATCTTTTATAACATGCCTTGATTTTGTGCAAGCATTTTTGTATATCAAAGTATATTGGTTAAACTATTTTTGTAGATTTTTATGTATTTTATGGGATTTTATTTGGGCCAAAAAGACTAACTTTTTAATCCCAGAAAACTGTTTCAGGCTTCGGATAAGTCGACTAGTAGCCTTTATAAGTCGACTAATTCTGGAGTTGGCCGACCGGACCGGTTGACCGACGTGCACAGACGTGCACGCCTTTGTGTACTGGAGGACGGCCGACCGTGCTGGTCGACCGCTCCAGAGAGCAGAGCTCTCTGGAAAGTTCGGCCGACCGTACGGGTCGACCGACAGAGAGTTAGACTCTCAGCTCCAGTGGGTCGGTCGACCCAGGCGGTCGACCGTGGCTCCAACGGTCTGATTTCTGACCGTTGGCGGTCGACCGCACGGGTCGACCGGCAGTTCTGATAAAGCCCCAACGGCTAGTTTTTGACAGCCTATATATTTGGGGTTTTGTGGACTGTTTTCAACAAGATTTTGGAGAAGTTTTAGCGCCAGTTTTTCCTACTATTTTCAGAGGTTTTTCTCCACAAAATTGAGGGCAAATATTTCCAATCAAAAGGAAAGTTTTATCAAGAGTGTAAAAGAGATTCTTTGAGTTTTCCTCCACCATTCTCTTCCTTGTTTTTCTCACACCACACTTAAGCTATCCATTGATTATTCATCCTATAGGTGTGTTGTAGTGAGATTGTTTTTAGGTGATCAAAGTGTTTTGATCACCAAAGTTCTACTTTGTTACTTTGAGGAGGCGGACGTGTGTGTCCGCGTTGTTTCGAGTTCCGGTGCGAACTCTGTGTTTGAGGTGCGGCCTCGGCGAGCTAGTGAGCTTGCGTGTGTACGGGACTAGGGAGTCCGAGGGCTTGTAGGTGTTGCGGCACCGAGGAGAGATCCATTGGGATCTTGCATAGTGGAAATCCTTCGTGTGTCGAAGGCGGGGATGTAGAGCAAGTGTGCTCGAACCTCGAAACATACCCTTGTGTTTGCAATTGCTCACTCTCTCTCTTTGACTCTTTTATATCTTGCATGTGTTTATTGTTCATCTTTATATGCTAGATTTACATTGTGTGCTTAATTGATATACTTGCGTGGGATTGTTGCTAACACTTGTATTCAACCAAGAGAGCCAACGCGGCACCTCAACCTATTCAAGGGGAATCTAGAGGAGTTTGTCCAGAGCCCTTCACGGGGAATTCGGCAACACTCTTGTGTTATACATAGTGTTTAGTGTAAAAGTTTTAATTAGGTCATAATTGCTTTTTGCTTCCGCATTATTTGCATCATTTGGCATTAAGTGACCATTAGATTAGCCATCACCTATTCACCCCCCCTCTAGGTGAACCTACAAGTGGTATCAGAGCTTGGTACTCTGATTTGGTCTAACAACCTAGAGTAAAAGATCCTCATTTTTAGGCTAATCACAATATTTTTGTACACACACCATGGACTTCATGTCACCACCCATGTTTGACATTGTTAACATCCATATATGGAAGGTGAAGATGTCCTTGTACCTCAAAGCCTTAGGTTATCATGTTTAGCTTGCCACTACTAATAATGCATATTGTTTAGATGGTAAGAATTTTGAGGCTAATGCAAAAGCCCTTCATGCTTTAAAGTCAACCCTAAATGATGATTATTTATCTAGGGTTGCTACCATTGATTTGGCTTTTGTAGTGTGGAACACCCTCCTCTCCCTTGGCGAAAAAGAACAATATAATGCCGGGAGCGATTCGGACGTTAGAAGCGACATCTCCAATGTGTGCTACATGGTCCAAGGGGATAACCTCCTTGAGGTAACTACCGAATCCGAAGATGAGGATAATAACATGTCATATGAAGAGCTCTCTACATTTTGTCAATTATTGCTTAATAAATATGACATGATTAAAAAGGATAATAAAAATTTGAAAAAGAAGTTGATTGCATGCATGTAGAACATGATACACTTAGAAGTAACATTGCATGTTTAGAAAAAGAAAATGAAGTTTTGAAAAATGAAAATGTTTCCCTCATGTCTAAATTGAATGATTTATGTGAAGGGAATATGTCTTTGAAAAATAAGATTGATTTGGTGGAAAAACAAAAGGAAGTCGTTTTTCAAGAAAATAAGTTTTTGAAAAAGAAAATTTTTGAAAAAGAAAAAGAAAAGGAAAAAGTTTTTAAAGAGAAGAAAAATGACTCTTTATCTCACATGTCTTTACATGCTACCATTGATGATAGTGAGATTAAGAATTTGAAAAATAAAATAGATAGTTTGAGTTCAACTTTGAACTCGTGTGCATTCAACCATTCTAGATTGGAGTCCATGTTTGCAATGAAACAAACTCCACATGTTCATGCACATCATCATAACCATGCATTTGCTTATGTTGCTCAACATGATCACACTCCTACACATAAGCATACTAAGGTGTACACATGTACACATTGTGGCCGCAAAGGCCATTTACCAAAATTTTGTTTTGATAAGTTGCATGCTTTAAATTTTGCTAATAATAAAAATGTTTGGGTGCCTTACAAGACTAACCCTCAAGGACCCAAGAAAAAATGGGTACCAAAACCCCCACCCCATGTTTTTGATGTAGGTGAGGGATCTCTCAAGACGTGAGAGATTTGGTGCCTTGGTAGTGGATGCACATGGATTGGATGGACACACACTTTAGACGCATCGCTATCAAGGGAGTTTTGGTGGGACAACCACCATGTATGGAGCTTTGGAGTTGGTAACAATCTCTAAACTCCAATTTTATTTTTGTACATGCTTATTCATTTGTGAAATCATATAGCATGTTCATGTTTAGTTTCATGTGTTTTTATGCTTCATGTGGTATGAACTTGTTTAAATGTGGATTTTATCAAAGCTTGCATGTATACATGTACAAATAGTGAGTTACATTTGATTTATATATGTTTGCACTTCATGCTCATTTGTACCCACTTTATGCACATGTATAGCCTAGTTTTGATGATTTCCTCATTTATACATGTTTTGCCAATTTTCATGTTTTTACTTCATGTATATGTATTTTAACTCAAATCTAATAAATATACATGTATACCCGTGAGTCTCTTGCCTTCATGCAAATACATTTGATAGACTCTTTTATGTTTGGAATATGTATGTGTATTGTTAGTTTTGGATAAATCATACATATACCATGAAGATTAGTGTTTTAATGAAAAATGATTTTTTATTATTAAAAATATGACTTATGATCTTTTTGAGCTTCAATGTCTATTTTCATGAAAATGCTATTTACATGACTTTTGTACACTCACATTTTATTCATTTTGTCATGACCTTGTTTCATGAACATCTTTTTATGAGCTTTATAGATCTTGAGTGTCATATTATGTATTTGGTATGATTCATGAAATACATATGCTTTGATTTCATGTTTTTGAAGGATCTTTAACTAGTTTTTCAAAAATTATTTTAACTAGTTATTGTTCCTCATTTGGTAGTGATTTTCAATGCTAAAATATCTTCAAATCTATTTTTGAAAATCCCTACCTTCAATGGGAGGATGGATGGGCGATTATGCCTTGTATGCTTCATTGAAAATCTTCTATCTTGAGCATATGAAGGGTGGTAGGTTATGAGTTATACACTTGATCTCATTGTTATGTCAATTGGTATCATTGAATCGTTTCAATTGGTATCAATATGAACTTATTTTGTATATACTCATATTTTGTTTCTTATATATGTATGTATCAATTTCACTTGGTATACTCATTTTTCATACATATATATGAGTTTTATGTGCTTAACTTACAATTGGCTCACATTTTTTTAAAATAAAAAAAAAACACAAAATTTTTGATGAAAAATAAAATTATTTTGATCAATATTTTTACTATTGGTATCAAAATGCTTCAACTTCATATTTGTTAAATTTCAATTGGTATCAATATATTTTACAATAATGACTATTTTCAATTTGGTATCTTAAAATTTGATTGTTTTACAAGAGCTCTGATACCTTTAAAAATTTTGTTTAAGAAAAATTAAAAAAAAATGTTTTGATATGTATTTCCTATATGCAAGGAGAGCTTAACATCTCTTTTACATATAGATTCATGTTGAGTATATTATAAATTGAGGAGCTTGACAACTCTTCTTTATATGATATACGTGTGTAGGGGGAGCTTCACATCTCCTCTTATGCATTATATAATATGCGTTATGTGAATTAGGGCTTGTCATCCCTCTTTCATGTAATGCATATGTGTAGGGAAGCTAACTTAGCGTCTTCCTCTTCATGAATGTATATCGCATATAAATCTTTATGTATTGATTTGTGTTTACCCCTTCTTGATCTCTTTGTTTTTGACAAAAGGGGGAGAAAAATTTGTTTGATTTGATTTTACTTTGAACCCTTTGTTGATGAGTGACATAAAGGGGGAGAAGTATTTGAGTTTATATGCATGTTTTCCTTGCTTAAGGGGGAGAAGTATTTGTCTTCCTTGTTATTTATGCATATATGTTTTTGTATTGCAAATAGGAGAAAAAGATTTTGATTTATGCTTGTTGCATGTTTTATCTCCATACTTGCATACATATTCATGTGCCTCATTGCCATATCTATTATTCATTTGTCTATGCATGAGTTAAGGGGGAGCTTCCTTGAAGCTTTACTTTAATCCATGCATATATAACTTCATGTGTTTTGTCATCATCAAAAAGGGGGAGATTGTTGGCCCAAAGGCCTATCACCCTAGTTTTGATGATGATCAACTCATGAAGTTATGTTTACTAATGATCTTGTGTTTAATTAGTGACAGATTCATTATCAAGATCTTAGTAGGTGTATAGCTCAACAAAAGATAAAATGTCAAGATTTGGAGCTAGCACGGTGTGATCCAAGGAGCTTTTGGATCTAGCTTGGACCAAGTCAAGAAGATGAGAAGCCTTCAAGTGAAGACTTCAAGAAGATGAAGACTTGTGTCTAGGTATAAGATTTTATTTTTATTTTAGTTAAAAATGTAAAGGATAGATAGTTGGTGGATTGCTCAAGTATATATCACACACACACACACACTCTTGATTTAGTTTGTTTTAGAAAAGAATTTTAACCAAAAACCAAAATAGTATTTCAAGTGATTTTTGGTATTTCTCATATACATATCTTTAAACTAAAACCAAGTTTAGAGCTTTATGTCAGAAACATAGATATTTCATCCTTATTGTGTAGTGGATCATATCCATAAACACTATGCCTTAAATTGAATTATAATATCTTGTTTTTGTATTTGAAGATGTTTTGAAAAAATAAAGTCTAGAAAACATGTTTTGGAAAATACAGTTTTTATCATGAGCCAAATATTTCCATATTACAAAAATAGTCCAATCTTTTATAACATGCCTTGATTTTGTGCAAGCATGTTTGTATATAAAAGTATATTGGTTAAACTATTTTTGTAGATTTTTATGTATTTTATGGGATTTTATTTGAGCCAAAAAGACTAACTTTTTAATCCCAGAAAACTGTTTCAGGCTTCGGATAAGTCGACTAGTAGCCTTTATAAGTCAACTAATCCTAGAGTCGGCCGACCGGACCGGTCGACCGTCGTGCACAGACGTGCACGCCTTTGTGTACTGGAGGACGGCCGACCGTGCCGGTCGACCGCTCCAGAGAGCAGAGCTCTCTGGAAAGTTCGGCCGACCGTACGGGTCGACCGACAGAGAGTTAGACTCTCAGCTCCAGTGGGTCAGTCGACCCAGGCGGTCAACCGTGGCTCCAACGGTCTGATTTCTGACCGTTGGCGGTCGACCGCAGGAGTCGACCGGCAGTTCTGACAAAGCCCCAACGGCTAGTTTTTGACAGCCTATATATTTGGGGGTTTGTGGACTGTTTTCAACAAGATTTTGGAGAAGTTTTAGAGCCAGTTTTTCCTACTCTTTTCAGAGGTTTTTCTCCACAAAATTGAGGGCAACTATTTCCAATCAAAAGGAAAGTTTTATCAAGAGTGTAAAAGAGATTCTTTGAGTTTTCCTCCACCATTCTCTTCCTTGTTTTTCTCACACCACACTTGAGCTATCCATTGATTATTCATCCTATAGGTGTGTTGTAGTGAGATTGTTTTTAGGTGATCAAAGTGTTGTGATCACCAAAGTTCTACTTTGTTACTTTGAGGAGGCGGACGTGTGTGTCCGCGTTGTTTCGAGTTCGGGTGCGAACTCTGTGTTTGAGGTGCGGCCTCGGCGAGCTAGTGAGCTTGCGTGTGTACGGGACTAGGGTGTCCGAGGGCTTGTAGGTGTTACGGCACCGAGGAGAGATCCATTGGGATCTTGCATAATGGAAATCCTTCGTCGTGTGTCGAAGGCGAGGATGTAGAGCAAGTGTGCTCGAACCTCGAAACATACCCTTGTGTTTGCAATTGCTCACTCTCTCTCTCTTTGTCTCTTTATATCTTGCATGTGTTTATTGTTCATCTTTATATGCTAGATTTACATTGTGTGCTTAATTGATATACTTGCGTGGGATTGTTGCTAACACTTGTATTCAACCAAGAGAGCCAACGCGGCACCTCAACCCATTCAAGGGGAATCTAGAGGAGTTTGTCCAGAGACCTTCACGGGGAATTCGGCAACACTCTTGTGTTATACATAGTGTTTAGTGTAAAAGACTGCATCAAGGCTGCGAGAACAAAACAATTCTCCATATGATAATTTCCATTCTTTGTCACAATTAAGAGAAAGCATTAAAAACTAAAATACAAAAAAAACAAAACAAAACCTAAACCTCAAACTTTCATCTTCCTTAAAATAATCTCCAAATACAAAGAGACAAAAAGTAGAGGAAGAAAAACCTAGCTCTGGCCCTCAAACCGCCGCCCTCCAAAAAACACCAATCAGTTCCTCTCTTTATTATATAATATAGGGATTTTACAAAAAAGCCCTATGAAATATAATTATTACATATTAATTCATTTTTAAGTCAAGTAGATTTTGTAAATGGCCAATACGGGCACACAAATGGATGAATCAGTAACAAATCTCAACATGAAAGTTGTAAATTTTCGAATTATCTTTTCGTAAACACCTGAATGAACTCTTTTAAAGTCCTGTAGAAGAAGTTATGACCAAAACACCACAATGTGCTTGGAATATTCTTTAATTTCATTAAATTTTTTGTGTAAAACATACCATTATAAGCTTCTTCTCATTTCCTGGCCGATAAAAGACATTTACTGCAAGAAAGCACTAAAACATACCCAGGTAGCAATTATTTATATATAAAAATAGATAAAACTGAGTATAAAAATAATGTAAAATGATGTCAATCAAATACTTCCACACCTATTTTTTGCTACTCCTCGAGCAAAACTAATAAAAAGAAAAAAAAACTAAACTACCCTAACTCACTTTCATAGGAATCTCGTACTTAGCATGTGCATCAAGCCGTTAAACCCCTAGGTTATCCTTAGAGAACGAGTTTTGTCTTGTGAGGGTATTCAGTGAATTGCACCCACAAAATCCAAGAAGTTTAGAGATTAAGAAATAAATAAAATAAAATAAGGATAACTGAAAATGAAGAAGTGAAAAAATTAGTTTTTTTTATCTATTCAAGTTAACTAGTTAATAAGATCATTAGTCTCTAAAAGTTTCATTTTTAATATAAATCTTAATTCAAGAAATCATATTATCTGTAAAATAAAAGTTTGAATCCTAAACTTTACACCACCTATCCTAAATCCATATCATATGCACCCCGTGATAACGATATAGTTCTCGAGTTTGGGAATATTTGACTTCAACTTTCATACTTATTTTGTAATAAAATTTTTTTACCTTTTTTAGTCTTTTTTCTTTTTTTAAACACTTTTAACTATCTTTCACGTAAATACCAAGGCTTCCTAAGGCAATAGCATCTAGCTAATTGATAATTAAAATCTTTATGTTTTTATGATATCTTGTCCTATTAGACTTTCTCAGCTACCCATGTAATGAGCGTTGGGCGAATGCTCTCAAACCAGATGGTTTTGGGGTATTAAGCGTAGAAACACTCCTACGGACTTAATTACTCAAGTAACTGAGGCCATCAGACAAGATTTATTAATAATAATATTTTACCATTTTAATTCTTTTTTTTTAAGTATTCCAGTTGTCATCAACATCCCAAACCTATGATTTAATAGTATAAGTGCTATTGGGTATATAATCACATAAACTAAGTTTAGATGATATATCATTTTTTAGATTGTACTTTTAATTTTAAGACTCTAAGACTCTTTCATCTCGATTCACCTTTAAATTTCACTCATGGATACTTGCTTACCTACTAGCTAGCTATTAGTAGAAAAAAATTTCAAATTTTTTTTCTTTTTACTCAAAAATTTTCAAAATTTTTTATGAAAGAAAACAATCAAGATCCTAGAAAGAAAAGAAATCAAGTGAATCTCTCCCCACACTCAAATTGTGCCATGTCCTCATGCACGCAAATGAATACAGAGATAAAAAGAATCTAGCATGTAATCCACACATCCACATATGTGTACACAATCAAAGAATAACGCATCCAATTCAAGCATACATGAGTAAAATATATGAAATAAATATGCTGAAATTAGAAATACTCATAGTGCACCGAGAAAACCAGTTGCAAAAGCAACCAAAATCACTCCATGTGTATGTGTGTGCATCCTCGTTTATCTTGTATCACTTGTAAATAACTTGGTACATAGGTTAAAGAAAGAGATACATAAAAGACTCACTAAAACTGACTCTACTAACTCGTAGAAAAATTAAAAAAAACTCACAAACTAAAAGTAAAATAAAATAAATATATACATATGCACAACTCTACATCTCTCCCACACCTAGATCTTTCTAGGTCTATTTCGTCGAGCTTGCTTCCCATCATTCCAATGGGTTCTCTTTAAGGAACAAATTGAAGAGGTTAATCTTTTTGTCATCTTTAATTTTATCCTCTCCAACTTGTTCATCACTTTCCTATACTTCCTCCTTCTATTCTTTCCACACCTTCTCCTCACAAATTGATCATTATCGCACAATATAATTAGAGTATCCACAATATAAGTGCTTAAAATTTTAAGCTCATCCTCAAACATCACCTCAAAACTTGGATCAATAATTTTTTTGGGAGGTATGTAACTAACTTAAACATCCTTAACCGATTCATCCAAACATATGAGTTCATCTTCAAAGAGGTTTTTAAAACTTTGATCAATTAGAGATTCTTGAATCATGTTTTCAAAAGCTTGATCATTGGTTGGCTCATCGAAAGTGAAGATGCTCAAATCGAGTTTTCTTTTCTTAAAGGGAACTCTAGATTCAAGATTCTCAACGCATATTTTCTCACTACTATTATCACACTCATCCTTAAAAAATTCATTAAGAAATAAGAGCTCATCATCCAAATATGCATCCTCATAAGATTAAACTTGCTTCACAAGAGGTGTATTGATTGAAGCTTAAACCTGCACAAAAAATACGGAATTACAGAACTTAAAAATAAAGATGTGCAAGTGCTCAATTCTTACCGCTATAGCAAGTGGCTATGCGGGTCGTGATCCACAAGGAGGGTTTGCGATGGAAGCGTTCAAAGTTTTTCTTTTTGAAATCTTTTTGAAGACAAAACGAAAGTTCTTCTTTATTTTAAAGAAATGAAAATGAAAACGAGTTATGTTAAGGTTAGAGAGAAAATGGTAGAATGAGAAAGTGGAAAAGAATGGAGAATGACTATTTACAAAGAAATGGGAAAGAAAGCGACTATGTACAGATGAGTTGGGAAAGAAGTGATTTGGAAGATATGGTGTTGGTGATTTAATTTACAGAAGTAAAAGAAAAGAAAGAAGATGAAAGAAGTACTCACCTAGTTTGGTTGATGACTTACCTGGAACCCTTGCATGTTCTACCTTGCTTTGAAGGCGTTCAACGCAAAGGTCATAAGATCGAGCTCAATCCCTGTTCGCATTATATCATCAAGAGTAAGAATGAAGTGATACGGATCTTGAGGAAGAGAACATCACCATGAATTATCTTTGGCACTCACACAACATTGTTATACTTATGCTTCTGGATTCACTTGCAAGCTCATCAAAACCACAAGAGGTGAAGTAGAAAGAGGTAGAAGAGAAAAAATACAAGTAAAGAAGAACATAAAAAATATTACCTTTTATTGCTTGAAACGATGGAAGAAAGGAGGAGGGTACATCAGTGTCACTCTCAACATAAGCCTCTCTCTCTTACTTACATGAATCTTCATCTAACCTAAGCTTACATACAAATTACATAAAAAGAAAAGAAAAACCTAAACTACAAGAAATGAAAACTAGGCTAAATCCTATCTCTGCATGGTCGTCCATTTTCAGTGCAGATACTGGCTTTTTATAGGCAAAAGCCTAACAGGTAAGATCCCGGGGAGATCGGGGGAGCAAACGCTTCCCCTAACTCCACAACCAAGCCGCGAAAACGTGGCTTTGGCCGCGTTTCCGCGGTCAGGGTGTGGCCAGGTGGCCACACCCTGTTGGTGGGTCTCGCTGGATTTCCCTTTTGTTTTTATCTTCAGTTGGTTTCTTCGTTTGAGTCTGGGATTTTGATGAAATGGCCTTTGATTTTTGCTTCAACCGATCGATTCTGAGAGGATTCTTCTCAACCAGTTTTCAACCTCTTGATTTTTCCCTGATTTACTGAGCTCGAATTAATTCTGATTTAATTCAGAATTCTGGTGGGCTTTTGGGCTCATTTCTCTTCATCTCCTTAAGGAATGGGCCTACAAATAAATTAAACATTTAATTAGGACAATGCAGATTTTATTCTATAATAAGTATGGAAATATGATACTAAATATGCAACATTAGCGACCAATCATGTATGTGTATCCAAATCATCTATACATAATTCATCTAGACCAGAGGATCGTCATCCAAGTTTTAGGCTTCATGCATATGTCCAACTTTCTCAACCTGCTTTTCATGTTCAAGCTCTTCAAATTGATTAAAATGAAATAACGGAGACTCAAAGGGCATCTCGATGGAATGAGTAGACATGCTACTATAGTCAATGATTTGCTTTTCAGGTCTCACAGTTTGGACTTTTTTCATTTTATGAATGTTGATGTGCTCTTGAATTGACATAAGTCGAGTCGGTATTGGCTTAAAAACAAGTTGAGTAGAAAAGGAATTCTTCTCTTGCTCATTGACCAACTCACTTGCTGGCATGTTTAATCAGTCTTTAATGCTATAGAGCACTTGCTTTGAAGTTTGCCTGGAAGTTTCAAAAGCTTCTTTTAGTGTTAGTTCCTTATCCACCTGATTGCCATTGAACTCAATTTGTGAAAGTTGATGGAACTCTTGAACTTGATCTTGACTTGTGGTTGAAACAAATTGATTGAGATGAGTCATTATCTTATCCATGTGAGCACTTGTCTCGATTAACTGCTGATTAGTTTCGACCACAGTCTGCTGCATGGATTCTAAACTCTTTTCTAATGTGCTCATCAGTTCTTCATGCTCATTGTCAAATCCCCAAGATGAAGGTGGTGATTCAGTGTAGGACCAATTGGATTGAGAATTTATATATGATTGGTTCCATGCAGAATCAAAATAATTCCAACACCCTGAATTCAAATTTGATGGATGGGGTTCGCTCTAGGTCCTTGAAATGTGTGGAGTTAATTTTGATCTAGTCCTAAAGAATACCCTACTGAAGGACACTGATCTGATGAATGATTTGGATCTTGACAGTGATGACAACTCATGTGATGGTATGAAGAAAATGAGTAGTTTGCAGGATAGATGTACTCATTAAAGTCTAGAAAGAGGCTGGTGGGTGGAAAGGAGGGTCTGACCTATAAACTGGATCATAACCAAATGAATTTGGATAAGCCATCAGGAAAGGGACTTTTTAAATATTTTTTATTTTTGAATTTTTTTGAATTTTTGAAATTTTTTTACAATTTGGTAAAAGTGTCAAAACTAAAGAGATAAAACACCGCTTTAAATTAACTGCAAGAGCACGGTCGTTTGATATAGCACTTGAGGGTCTATCCACATGGATAGGTGGTTCTTATAGTTTCAACACTCCTAGGAGAATTGATCAAAAAGATTTTTGAAGTTTGTTCTGAACTTTGTGTTAATCTAAGGAAACTCGAGCACCTAGGGTCGAAACCCCTAAACTAGCATCAAGCAGTCAATCTTGATCTCTATATCGGTCTGTTATATATCACCAAATCCCTACTCTTAACAGGTAAATTAAATCTGAATGCTAGATCTAAGCACATGGTATAATTCAGTTACATGATCCATCAAAGGTAAATTAAATGACTGAATAAATTAAAAAGAGAAAAGTGATAAAACCCTATGAATGAACCATTAACTCCCGATACATATCCAGTCAAATATCTAGTTTTTCTACAAATTAATCTCCTAAAAGTTGTAGGTCAATTGGTGTACAAACAGCCCTAGATAGGAGATCTAACAGATGACCACAAGATAATCTAGCTTGAGTTTATCTCCCCTAGGTACTCGCTGAGAATTTAACTACTCATGATTAAATTATTAATACAATAATCTAAACTATAAAGCATAGTAAATTTCTAATCTAGAAACAATTTAAATTAATAAATTAATTAAAATAACTAAATTAATTAGAACTAAGTAATTGCAAAAGAAAAATAATGAAAACTAATTAGCCTAATTAATCAGTTAAACAAACTAAACTAATTAAACTATCTAAATCAAACTAATAAACACTTACCATCCATCATTAGTTACCTGCCCCACTCGTAGCCACCTCCTCTGCATGGATTCTGAGAGCAAAAATAGCGTGGACCGCATCAAGGCTGCGAGAACAAAACAATTCTCCGAAGGATAATTTCCATTCTTTGCCACAATCAAGAGAAAGCATTAGAAACAAATGTACAAAAAAATCAAAACAAAACCTAAACCTCAAACCTCCATCTTCATTAAAATAATCTCCAAATATAAAGAGACAAAATGTAGGGGGAAAAACATAGCTCTGGCCCTCAAAACCACCGCCCTCCAAAAAAGAAATCAGTCCTCTCTTTATATAATATTGAGATTTTACAAAAAAGTGCTCTGAAATATAATTACTGCATATTAATTCATTTTTAAGTCAGATGGCTTCTGTAAATGGTCAATACAGGCACTCAAATGGATGAATCAGCAATAGATCTCAACATGAAAGTTGCAGATTTTTGAATTCTCTTTTTGAAGACACCTAAATGACCTCTTTCATAGTCTTACAGAAGAAGTTATGGCTAAAACACCACAATGTGCTCAGAATGTTCTTCAATTTCATTCAACTTTTTGTGCAAAACACACCATTATAAGCTTCTTCTCATTTCCTTGTAGATAAAAGACATACACTGCAAGAAAGCACTAAAACATACCCAGGTAGAAATTATTTATATATAAAAATAGATAAATAGGAGTAAAAAAATAATGTAAAATGATGCCAATCAAACCTCACTGGGGATTAACAAAGTGAGTACAAACTGCGCAGGGATTAGAAGGGAGGACTTCAAGGAGTGTCGTCAGAGGTAATTATTAACATGACATTAGGAACTCCGCTGAGGGAATTTGATATGCGCTGAGATTCTGTGGGGATAACGGCAAGGGCTAATATTCTTCAAGGAATCATTTCTAATGTCTTCAACGTTGATATCATGCGGCATTGTCTCCTAATACTTGATCAGCTCAATTCTGAGGGGATACTATAGTCAAATGAATTTGACTAAATGATCAAAGGTGTAGTGTTAACTTGATCATGGATAGTATTTCTTCAAAAATTTGCCATTGCTCGGCATCATGAGCGTGTTACCGTTCGGATTTGACAGGCGATATGCTTCATTTAAGTAGACTGTCTCTATTACAAATGGTCCTTCCCATTTGGGTTGAAACTTGCCTTTGGTCTTGTGTGTCATGACCGCCTGACTGCTAAGACCAAATCTCCTTTCTGAAAAACTCGTACTTTAACCTTTTTGTTGAAGGCCTTGGAGATTCGAGCCTGACATAGCTCAATACGTTGTTGAGCCTGTAGTCGCTTCTCGTCTAGCGCTTCAAGTTTTTGAAGACATAACTGCTCGTTGTCTCTTTGCGTCATCTTGGTTGCTAAAGCAACCTGATGTGACAGTATCTAAATTTTTAAGGGTAGGACTGCTTCACACCCATAGACCAGAGAGAAAGATGTGTTGCCTGTAGGGGTTCGACCGTCATTCGATAGGCCCAAGGTATTCGCCAAGATTTTCGTTCCAATTTTGTTTACTTATAGAGACGAACTTCTTAAGGAGTTTAATGATTGTCTTATTGAATGCTTCTGCTAACCCATTTGTAGCGGGGTTATATGCAGTTGACACTATATTTTCTATTCGGTACTTGTCGCAAAACTGATGAATGACTGGCTCACAAATTTAGGACCGTTATCGTGGATGATCCTCTGGGGGACACCAAATTGATGTTTGACATGGTGCTTGATGAAGTTAATAATGTTAGTAGTTTTAACTTTAGTAAGTGACACGACTTCTACCAACTTGGAAAAGTAATCGGCTATATTAAGGATAAACCGATGACCTTTCCTGATGGAGGACTGATAGGTCCTACAACATCGATCCTCTATGCTTCGAATGCCATGAAGAAACTGTGGGGTGGGCAGCTCTGGTGGCTGGTGTATCAAATCTGCATGCATTTGACAAGCTTTACACCATTTTGCATACTGCACTACATCGACAATCATCGTCGACCAGTAATAGCCAAGCCTGCCCAGTCAATCCTTCAGCTTTGGACTAGGTTAATGGGCACCTCATATGCCATTATAAGCTTTCTTTAGTACTTTTTTCCCTCAGAATTTGATAGGCAACAGAGAAGTACACCATCTTATGAACGACGGTAAAGTGTCTTCATCTCCGGATCATAAAAAACTGAGGAGTCCGTCGTCATATGGACGTCGCCTCATTGCGATTATCAGGCAATATGCAATGCAGGGCATAGTTGATGATAGGAAATCACCAATGTCTAGGCTTGAAGGTTATCGAGATTGTATGGACCTCACTAACGTCTAAACCGTACTTCGGGTGGAGTAGAGAACGAGTAGCTATCGTAAGATGGTAACTGGTATTGGCTAGTAAAGCCAACGCGCTGCCAGTGCAGCTAGAGCATCTGTCTTCATATTTTGAAGGTGAGATACTTGGTTAATATAGAATCCATCAAATGTGTTAGTCAATCTGATGGCTGCATGTCGTAAGGTATCAGGTCTTCATGTCGCACCTCATTCTCTCATTGATATGATTGATGATCAATTTAGAGTCACCATAGGCTTCGAGGTATTTCACCCCCATTTCTTAAGCAAGCTGGAGGCGAATGAGCAGAGTATTGTACTCCGCCACATTATTGGAGCAAGGTTCCATTAAGAAAAAGGCACGGGGGAGGACGTGGTCATTTGGTGATACAAACACTATCCCCACTCCTGTGACAATTTTACCTTTAGGCCCTATTCTTGATGCGCCATCGAAGAACATTTGCCATACATCATCACCTGTGGTCACGTTGGCTTCGATGACCTTATATGGGATGTCTTCATGTAGCTTTGATGTCTCTGGGACTGGGTGAACTGCCAGAAAGGCCGCAAGGGCTTGATCTTTGATCGCCTTTTGAGCTACGAAGGTCATGTCATATTGGGACAATAATATGGCCCAATTACAACCTTGAAATTCGAAGAACTTGGCTTCGACATGAGAATCTGTAGAGGATTGACTCTAAAAATGACATAGATGGTCTGCCTGACCAAATAATAACGTGTCTTCTAGATGGTGAAGATAAGAGTGTTGCATTCCTTCTTGACCGGGTTGTGGCGACTTTCGGCCTTGATCAAGGTTTTGCTGTGGTAGTAGATAGCCTGGTCGGCACCTTCATCATTCCTTGAGCGAGCAAAACGCCTATAGAATGGTTCGTGGCTCTCACATAGATAGGAAAGGTTTTCCTGAAATAAGAGATACCAAGACTAGAGGCTTCGTGAGGTATTCTTTCATATCCTCGAAGGTCTTCTGGTAGGCGTCATCCTAGACAAAAGAAACCCCATTTTCGTTAACCGTGTAAATGGTTGGCAGCGACCCGATAAATTTACAATAAACCTTCGAATGTAGGTGAGTCTACCCTGCAAGCCTTTGAGCTCCTTAAGTTTTCTCGGAGGTTGTGTATCTTGCATCACCTTAATCTTGTCGGGGTTAAGGTGAATTCCTTTGGATGTAATAGTGAATCCCAGAAATTTGCCACTTAACACTCCCAAAAAAGATTTGGTCTGGTTTATCTTCTGCTGGTGAGCCTGCATGAGATCGAATATCATTCTCAAGTTTTGAAGATGATTATCCTTGATGTGACTTTTAACTGCAATGTCGTCAACGTAACTGTTTTCCATTATGTTCGCAAGGGGGGAAAACTTACAAAAAAAAGGGTTTGAGGAGCTAAATTACAAGTATTCTTAAAAAGATTACAAGTAGATCCCCTCAGAGATTCTGGAGAAGCGTGCCGATAGGAGTCTGGTCAGCGCGCGACCACTTTGTCCCTTTGACGATGCGAGCGATGAGATTCCCTTCTCGCCTGGTTCGGGGAATCAGAGAACAGAAGGTTGGTAGAACCCTCTTGCTGCTTCTCAAAATCACCTTCAATAAGGAATTCCTTCTCGCCTGGTTCCGGAGATTCCTTGAGAAGAAGGACGATGTTAGGGTATCAACACCCTGGTTAGAGAAAGCAATTCTCTAAAAGGTCTCTGAATTCGAGAGCGCACGGTGCGTTATGAAGAAGCCTCTGCTTGTGGAGTCCTCCCGTATGCATGTGTGTGTCTCCTTGTACCCCTAGCGGGCTATTTATAGGGAGAGCAAGGGTATAATTGTCCCTTGAAAATATGGAAACAGATTGAATCAAATCTGTTTAAAATCTGGAAAGTAGCCTTGCTGCGAGGCTAGGATCAGCTTCTGCGAAGCTAGAATTGGCAGGTCGGTTGACCTTCTTGATCTGTTTTGATCCTTTCCATATCGTTGGAGGATTTCCCCTGATCTTCTCACTCGTTTTAGAAGAGTCAAGAGATTGTGGCAATCAACTGCCAAATTTGATCTCTGATTTGATCTTAATTAGATTTGATCTGATTGGATCCGATCTCATCCGGAGATTTGATTGGTCAAAGGTTGACCATAGCAGACCAATAGCGGAGCTGCCCGCATTAAGCTCGTAGCGGAGCTAGAGACGATTTCTGGCGAAGTCCGAAAGAAACCCTTTGGCGGAGCTAGAAGTCCTCTGTGGCGAAGTTGCAAGTTAGCTTCCGTCGAGGCTTTGAAATGGCTTCAAGGCAAAGTCGAGTGATATTAGCCTCTCAAGCGAGGCTATCCCTTTGGGCTCATGCGATGCTAAATGTTAGCATCTTTAGACCTGCTGAGGTCTGTTTAGAAACAATCCGGGTTCATTGTCTGCTTGCTGGATCAGTGGAGTCCAAGTTGCTTCCCTGTCCCTCGGAGATGGGTGAAAAGTGGTCTTCAGCTCGTCTGTCACTTGTCTTTTGTAAATGTCAACAAGTTTAGACATTGTTCGGACCAATAAGAATCTTGTCTTTTTTAAGTGTCAACAAGACCCCCTTCAAATTTTCAGAAGTCTGCAATGGCTCAGACTTTAAAATACTTTGAATTGCTTTGATCGGTGGTGTGTGGAGTATGAACGTCGCCATGATGGTTGAGTTCAGCTTCGCTTTGAATCCTGCTTTGGGATGTAGATTCACCGAGGAATCATGTAGACTCGCGTCTGGGTAGCTTCGCAACTAGGTAGGTTCGCTCTGGAACATCTGTCGCTTTTCCGAGGCCAACTGCCGTGGGCCGGTTACGAGGAGGATTACTCCTTTCTTCGTGCTGATCGAGGGAGATATTCTCCGATTTGCACGTTTCCAAGGGAGGATATTCCCTTTCTTCAAGGCGCAATAAGTGCCTTTATGAGGGAGACTTTTTCTCCCCTCGCACGGTTCCAAGGGAAACCGTCCCTTTTCTCAAGGCGTAATAAATGCCTTAAATACGCTTGTGCTTCCACGCTTGAGGCGGCAGCGCTCAGGCCATGGGGCCTATAAATAGAACACTTGAGGTCCTCTGAAGAGAAATGCTTTGCCTCTCTTCTCTTCTCTTGGTTTGAAAGAGATACTCAGATCTCTGAATTAGTGGGAATGCCCACTCTGGTCATTATCCGGCCAAGGACCGGTAAGTCTTGATCGTTCAACGACTTCACCGATTTTAGGGAATTCATCTTCCTCAATTTAGCTTTAGCAGCTGCTTCAGGGATTAGCTTCCCTTGTTCTCTATTTAACTGATCTGCAGAGAAAGATTTTAGCATAGCTTCCCAGTGAAGCTATCATTCTGACTTGATCACAGAAGGATCATTGCATGTTAAGTCCACTGCGCAGGCAGAACTTGGGACTTGGTCTCTTCAATAGTTGAGCCAGTCTTGCCATATAGGCGGAGCTAAGGCTGTATCCCACGGGGTCAGTTTGGTTAGCCATATAGGCGAGGCTTGGACTTGGCGTCTGCTAAGCCAGCCCATCAGTGCTGTGCAGGCGAGGCTTATCCTCTGCTTTACTGAAACTGGATCGCTTTGATCCAAAAGATCCTGATTCGCAGTTTTTTTCTGTGCTTAACTGCTAATCTGTTCTGATTTGCCTTGCATTGGGCTATGCTCGCCGATCTTGCATCTTGATGAAAGAGACCGAAAAGTTGCCTTATGCTTCCCCAGTTGAAGCTTTATTTTTAAGCAGGAGGAACAACTTGGGGCGATGAGTGCGTGTCCCAGAGGCTGTTGGCAGCCTTTTATCCGAGATGATTCGTTCTGAGGTGAGGCTGGTAGCCGCTTTGTCGGAGATGATCCGCTTCGAGATAGTAGGCGTTGCCTGTGGGATCGCCGGCCTCATTGCCAACTTTCAACTTTGGTGGCCTTTAGGGGCGATTCACTTCGGGAAAGCGGGCCTTACACCCGTTAGATCACTGGTATCACTGCCGATTCCCATTATACGTGATCTATCGTGTTGGCGGCGATAGGTTTTTATTGTCAGGCTTCAACAAAAATGGCCTGGCAAGATCTGTCTTTTTTGTGGAGAATAATGACCGTGTCCTTGCGGCACCACTGATTACAGCCTTATGCAGGAGGAAGGCCTTCTTTGTCCAGTCGGTTTGACTTAGAAGCAAGTAAAACTACTTGTATGCTTTTTGCGCAAATGACCCTATCGAGCCACTGAATGTGTTGTATGAAACACAGCATTGATGTAATATCAATGTACTCTTCCTTTTAAATCAATGAAAGTTCATTTCTTGATTATCTGATCTTTGCATGCTTTCATTGAAAGTTTGGCCGTAGCAGGGCTAAACTGTATGCAGAGTTAAGGACATGGTCCTTTCTTTTTGCGAAACTGGCACGTCCCGTGAACAGCACCTTTTTTAAGGGGCTAGATAAGCCTCTCGGCGAAGTCCTTGAAGGATTGTGCGAAGTCCGCACTTTGCTCTGGTGCAAAGTTAACCCTTAGTAGAGTTGAACCAGCGCTTTCTCGGGAAGGCGCTTTGGGTGGCGTTTCGAATTATTTGAAACGACGGCGTACGCCCTTTTCAAGGCCTCGTTTCAGGCGTTGATTGGCCTATAAAAGCCCGATCGGGCTGAGCAGGAAAAGATCTCCTTTTTTCAGAGAGATTTCTTGACTTTCCCTCTTCCTCTTCCTTCTTTGTTCAGAGAACTTTGAGAACTCTTGCAGCTCTTCAATGGCGCCTAAAAGACGAGCGGGAAAAGAAGTGGCGACTTCTGCAGCGGAGGGCCCTCCTCCTCCGGTCGTCGAGCGACCAGTCACCGGTAAGGGATTTTCTTATCTGATTAGAGACCGTGGTCTCTTTCCTTTGGAACCGACATTTGGCTATTAGGACGATCGAATATGATCTGTCCTCATTAGGGAACTCGTTTCCCTGAACTTCCCTATTCTCCTTGCACAAGGGAATTAAGAACCGAACAGTTCTTCTTTAGGCTTCCGTACGAAGCCATTACTCGGGCAGTCTCCATCCTGTTGAGGAATAGGATATAGGTCTGTTCCTTTAGTCATGGCCATGAAGGGTGACTTTTGACCATGATGCCCTCTTGGTGACGTCAGCCCTTAGGGCTATACCACTTCCTGCTTAAGCGAAGTTGTTATTTTGGACGTTCTCTTCAAAAATGTAGTTTTATCCGCGAGATCAAGCTTCATCGAAGCTATCGCCTTGCTGGCCTTGCTCGCTGAGCGAGGCTATGCCTTAGTGGATTTTTTATGCCTTCGTATCCACTTGATTGTTAAACTAATCATAGTTCATTTCTGTCTTTGCAGCGCATTACACTCCCGGTCTCCTGAACAGTTTGTTTGGGCTAACCAGTCGAGCAGATGGTAATCTCAGCCTGCAATTCCATGGACAGGCTTCTTTGTTCAGTGAGCGGAGCTCTCTCGTCCGAGATACACTCATCCAAGGCGGTCATCCACAGACCACGCGGAGTATCTTGACCACGGCCCCTCTTGAGGATGTTGATCGTCGGACTTACAGAAAGCCTGACTTTATGTTCGGGGATGCCGCATCCGATCCCGATCGCCAGTTGCAGGCAGGCGAAGGACAATGGATCTTTCAACTGGACGGCGAGAAGTTTTACCTTCCGTCCACTAAGCGGCACTTTCCCTTATCTTCTTTCGTGAATGTGACTCAGGCTCGGAAGATGGCGTGGGGCGTGAGCCGAAGCGTCGAATCCGTCCATGTTGGGAGATTGACCTTTCAGTCCGGTTATTCGAGGGCGGGCCCTCCCCACAACATAATGGGGCTATACCGTGGGAAGGTATCGCGGGAACTTCCAGTGGGAGAGAACCCGGCTGTGGCGCAGACCTTTGGCACTCAATTCTGCGCAGTTGACAGGAACTACCCTGCCACTGACTTCAGGGCTCCCGGTTGGGTTCATCCTCCTAAGACATGGTGGGCGGAGTTGACCAACTATATCCTCGCTCACTTCGAGGAGGACTTGGAGGTATTGAACCTCTATGAGGCCGTCAGGGCGACCTGCTACGGCATTGAGATGAAGGTGGCGTGCTTCTACGCCATCCTTGAGTTGTACTGCCCGGCTTCGGGGACCTTCTTCACCCCGGTTGGCGAGTTGGGCATGGCTTTGCATGAGATGTGGGAAATCTCTGCTCTGCCTTTCGGGTCTCTTCCATACGAAGAGTACTTTCCCTGTGAGGCGGAGTTGGCTCTCCTGGAGAAGCAGGAGCCTGCTTTGCTCGAGACTTATCGGGAGTTGATGTGCCACTTGCATATTTGTTCCAGCATCCACGGTGGTGGCAAGGGTAGCTCGAAGAGCTGAAGAGCTGGGAAGTTACCTGTTCCCAGACATGAAGAATGCTCCTGAAGCAGCCCATCGCGGAGTTGCTGATGGCGATATTGTTGAACGGATGGAGATGTGTCTCCAAGGGGATATCGTCGTAACAGAAGACGCTGGTCCCTATGAGAAGGGTGATACCCTTTGAAGCTTTCACCATCAGGCCCGTCGGCCTATGTCTCGAAAGGCGCTGCTGGCCGGTTTCTTAACCGTCTGGTTAAAGAAGTGTGTTGTGCCTTCTTCCTCGGGTGACATCGTCCACCCGAATGTTCTGCTACCCGCCGTTCGCCTGGCCCATGGCCACCGTCTGGGTCTTCTCTCGGCCATGGTGTGCTGTATTCAAAGAGGCCTTCGCGCATTAACGGAGGCTTTCTGCAGGCCACCGGCGACGAGGCGTGGGAAGAGTGCTATCCTGCCTTGTGATGGACCCAATCCTAGGGTGGGTCTGCCATACACCTACTTGATGGCATGGTTCGCCTTACACTGCCCTACTTTGATTGGAGCTGGGGAGGACCCTCCGCAGGGTGTTCGAACGGCGCTTCTTCGCTGATTCGAAGGCTGTTCTTGGATGAAAGCCTACGTGGCTGAGGCCCGTAAGTTAGTGCGTCGTCATGACGCTTACAGCCTGTTCCGCTGTTTTCCTCGTATTCGGGGTGCAGGATACAACGAGGAATTCCGAGATGCGGAGTCGGCGCGGTCTCCCATGAGTCGGGGCGTTTTCGAGTGGCTGGTCAGCATCCGGCCCTCGCACTTGCTGTACAGGAGTGGGGATACCTGCTACCTAGAACCCTACGTCCCGAGTCGATTTGCCCGACAATTCGGGTACAACCAGCTGTATGTGGGCAACCCCAATTCGGACCTGGCTTTGATGGAGAGTCTTATCGATGGGGCCCGTGCCTGGCGGTTCTTCACTGCGGATGGCACTGGGGCGTGGCTACGCACGCCACTGCAGGATCCCGGCCTCTCGACGACCCAGTGCTTTTGCCAGTGGTACGCGGCTTCCAACTCTACACCTCCTGGATTTAACGCCAACAGTTCGGGTGTGAAGTTAATCTCTCAGAGACTGAAGCGGAAGGCCTCTGAGAAGAAGGAAGGTAAACGGTTTCGTGTCCCCGGCTTGGAAGAATTCATCGCTGTAGATGACAGCGAGGCTTCTGATGCAGGGAGTCCTCGCTTCGAGGCGGGGGCTGGAGCTGATACTCATGCGGCTGGCTCTGGTGTGATGGGGACATTTTCCCCACGACGTGCGGGAGGAGTGGAAGAAGAGGATTCTGACGTCCACTTCAAGAGAAAGCGGGCGGGTAGCTCTCGTAGGAAATCATCAGCGAAGAAGCCCCGTCGCCAAGCTCCTACAATTGTCGTAGAGGGTCACCCCTCTACAGCGATTCCTCCTGCTGCCCCATTAGCGGCTGAACCGTCGGTTGCTGAACCGACTAGTGGTGAATTCGCTCCAGATCTGGGTGAGGTTAACCTCGTTCATATAATGCTTTTGGTGTGTTCCAAATAACTCATCCTTTGCTTCTCGTTGCAGGAGCCGAGACGGCTGGAGAGCAAGGGGAACATTATGATCCCCTATTCACTTATGGGGCTGCAGCCGGTTCCCCTGCTCACTCGGAAGAGTCTGGGAGTGGCGCGGCTGATGTTGGTCCTTCCGGCGTTGGGACTTCTAAAGGAAGTCCTGAGGCATCGAGCTCTATCGGGTGGTCCACAGGATACTCGGCAAGTGAAAGCGAGCCGGCTATTCGTGTTGATTCTGCCAAAAACTTTCCGATGGAGCCTCTAGAGACTGGTGCGGCCGACGAGATGTTCGAGGCAACATCATCCTTTGGTATTGTCGTAACCTCTTGGCTTCTTCTGCATGTAGTGTCCCGACTAACCGTAGTCTTGTTACAGGTGTTCGACCTCAGGATGCATCAGCTTCAAAGGAGCCGGTAGATCTTCCTGAGGGATCGAGGGGTGACATGAGCACTTCGGCCACGGCGGATGCTGCTGTGTTGGACGCGCTGTATGGCGACCTGCCTTCTTATCGGCCCAAATCAGCTGAAGGACCAGAGGTTGAAGGGGTGGTAGTGCCGGAGGTATCCTCACTCCCAATCACATCAACGAGTGAGGTGCGGACTGTTTTGCCGAGTGCGGCACTGAGGGTGATTGCAAGCCCAACTTCTCCAACCCTGGTGGTTGAGCCTGCTGCTCAAAAGGTGGTCGCTAGTCCTACCTCCGCGGTGGCTGGCGTGCTGGTTTTGATGAGGACTCCGCCGAGATCGCCTTCGGCTAGTCCTGCTACTGTCAGTGTTCCCGCTGCTTCTTCTGTGACGGTGTCGACCAGGCTGGTGGACTATTCCGAGGTTGCCTCTCTGCCAGAAATGGCTGAGGCCGAGAATGATTACATAGGTGACCTGGTCGATAGCTTTTATAGAAGCTTGGAGCGAACTATCGACCTAGTTTTGAAGGGCTCGCCTATACCATTCTCAAAGCTGAAGATGGTCCTCTCCCGTGACATTGAGAGCATTCGGGACTTTGAGGGATATCATCAGGCTGCTGCTTTAGAACTCCTGGTGGATGAACTTGAGAAGGCTGTAGAGGAGTGGCGCCGTCTCTATCGCTCAGACCCGGCGTCCTTAGCTGATGAGCAGCTCGCCTGTATTGTTGCCCAAAAGCACGAGGCCCGGCTTGCTGCTCAAGAGGCTGCTAAGGCCGTCCCTTCTGGTTTGAAATTCTTGGAAACAAGGCAAGCGGAGGTTGGAAGTGCAATTGACGCCTCCACTAGTGCTCTTCTTGGCGCTGAGGATAAGATTGCGAAGGTTGAGGAAATGATTAGGAAAGCAAATCTCCTCTTATCCAAGGCCATACCGGTGCGTCTTGAGGAAACTGCGCGGCTTGAAGAGCTCAAAGCTCAGAGTGAGGAGTTTGCGCGGCAGGAGTTGTCACAGAGGGCAACTTTGGCGGAAGTTGAAGCTCGTCTGGCCCAGGAGGTGGACTTTGATGAGGCTGAGCTGAGGTCACAGGCGCTTGCCCAGGCTGCTGATGACAGGAAGACGAGGCTAAACGCCCTCGGAGGGCGGCTCAGATCGTACAGTGTACGCTTGTAGGTCATTGTATACGTGCCTCCATGTGTCCCCATCTTTTAGAATTAATGAAAATTCTTTCTTTTGTTTTGGCTTCTGTCGAATCTCCAATCTTGTTCTTGCTTGAGGACGTAATCTTTGAGACGTGGCTATCCGTCGGTTCAGAGGTCGCAATGACATAACCGATTAAGACGTCAGCAATCTCGAGGTTAGCCCTTTGCAGGGCTGAAGGGGAGATACTTGCCTTTTGTAAATGTCAGCAAGCATCGGTGAGTCCTGTCTTTTGTAAATGTCAACAGGCTCAAAGTTGAGACTTAGCTGTCTGCTGGTTCAGAGGTCGCAATGACATAACCGGATGAGACGCCACCAAGCTTTAAAAATTGGTGATACTCGTCTTTTGTAAATGTCAACGAGTATCGAGACCTGTCTTTTGTAAATGTCAACAGGGCTCGGGGTTGAGACTTAACTGTCTGCTGGTTCAGAGGTCGCAATGACATAACCGGTTGAGACGTCACCAAGCTCAAAAATTGGTGATACTTATCTTTTGTAAATGTCAATAAGCATCGAGACCTGTCTTTTGTAAATGTCAACAGGGCTCGGGGTTGAGACTTAGCTGTCTGCTGGTTCA
The DNA here is from genome assembly GCA_038442645.1 of Agave tequilana. Classification (NCBI taxonomy): domain Eukaryota; kingdom Viridiplantae; phylum Streptophyta; class Magnoliopsida; order Asparagales; family Asparagaceae; genus Agave; species Agave tequilana. The sequence goes on along the minus strand of JAVJIF010000524.1, from coordinate 550,719 downwards.
GAGGTCGCAATGACATAACCGGTTAAGACGTCACTAAGCTTCAAAAATTGGTGATACTTATCTTTTGTAAATGTCAATAAGTATCGAGACCTGTCTTTTGTAAATGTCAACAGGGCTCGGGGTTGAGACTTGTCTTTTGTAAATGTCAACAAGCTCGAAAATTGGCGATACTTATCTTTTGTAAATGTCAATAAGTATCGAGACCTGTCTTTTGTAAATGTCAACAGGGCTCGGGGTTGAGACTTGTCTTTTCTAAATGTCAACAAGCTCGAAATTGAGACTTAGCTGTCTGCTGGTTCAGCGGTCACAATGACATAACCGAATGAGACGCCACCAAGCTCAAGGTTGGTGATACTTATCTTTTGTAAATGTCAATAAGTATCGAGTTTGTAGTAGAATTTGGGAGAAGTCTCGTTTTCACGGGAAGAAACGAGGGAATCACTGTCATAGGTTTAATGTTAACGTAACAGCGAAATGTATATGTGGTCTTACCATTCTGTGGATGAGAATTGGTAAGTGACTTTGGAGGTCTCATTCTCACGGAGAGAGATGAGGGAACTGCTGTCATAGGTTTAATGTTAACATAACAGCGAAGCATATATGTGGCCCTACCATTCTATGGGTGAGAATTGGTAGGTGATTTTGGAGAGGGAATCAAATGGGAACAGGTCCCGTAGGATTTTTAGCAAACCCCCAGCTGTCAACGGGTTTGATATGCCTTTACCAACTACCGTTTGAGTTGGGCTAGCCATGCTATTCCCCTCAGCATGATGAGTTGTCGAGGACTTATGTTGGGCTTATAGGCCAACATTTTCCTATATCCTTAATCGTTAAAGGATATTGGATTATTAGGTTATTGTCTGCATAACCTTGATTCCCCTTTAGGATAATCGGTGCGTGGCCAGGTTCCTGTTGGTTTTCGGCTGTATGACCTCACTTGGAGGAAGAGAAAGGCTCTCTTTGTGTGTGCTCCAGACACGGAGATCTTGATCAGAGCTGTAGTGTTAACTTGATCAAGAGAAGGATCCTTGATTAAGGATAATATTTCTTTAAGAACTTGCCATTGATCGGCATCATGAGTAGGTCGCCCTCTGCAGTCGTGAGGCGGTATGCTCCATTTGTATAGACTGTTTCTATCACAAACGGTCCTTCCCATTTAGGCAGAAATTTGCATTTGGTCTTGTGCGTCGTAATCATCGGTCGTCTGACGGCTAAGACCAGGTCTCCTTTCTGGAAGACTCTCTGTTTGACCTTCTTATTGAAGGCTTTTGAGATTCGAGCTTGATACAGCTCGATATGCTGCTGAGCTTGTAGTCGCTTCTCATCCAAAACTTCGAGCTCTTGAAGGCGTAGGCGATCATTGTCCTCTAATGTGGTTTTAGTAATCAGAGCTATACGCAACGATGGCATTTGGATTTCCAGTGGGAGGACTGCTTCGCACCCATATACCAGGGAAAAAGGCGTATTGCCTGTCGGTGTCCGCACCGTGGTTCGGTAGGCCCAAAGACATTCACCGAGCTTTTCGTCCCAATCTCGCTTATTCGAGGAGATGAATTTCTTGAGCAGCTTGATGATTGTTTTGTTGAATGCTTCCGCCAAGCCATTGGCAGCAGGATTATAGGCAGTTGAAGCCACATTCTGAATTCGGTATTTATCGCAGAACTGATAGAATACTTGGCTTATGAATTGGGGACCGTTGTCGTGGATGATCCGCCTAGGTACACCAAATCGATGGATGACGTGGTGCTTGATAAAGTGAACCACATTGGAGGTCTTGACTTCAACCAGTGGTATAGCCTCCGCCCATTTTGAGAAATAGTCGGTTATTGCCAGGATGAACCGGTGACCTCTTGTCGAAGAGGGGCTGATTGGCCCTACGACGTCGATTCCCCATGCTTCAAATGGCCATGAAGCAACAGTCGGGTGGAGCAGCTCCGGAGGCTGGTGTATGAAGTCCGCATGAATCTGACATGCTTTACACCTTCGTGCATATTGGATGGCGTCGGCTATCATAGTTGGCCAATAATATCCCAGCCTATGCAACCTGTCTTTAAGGTTTGGACCTGGCTGATGAGCTCCGCAAGTGCCATCGTGCGCTTCTTGGAGCGCTTCCTGTGCCTCTGAATTAGAAAGGCAACGGAGGAGGACACCGTCATATGAACGACGGTAAAGTGTCTTCAAAGTTGGATCGTAGTAGAAGCGGATGGACCTTCGTCTGATGGACGCTGCTTCTTTAGGATCGTCTGGAAGTAGACCGTGCAAAGCATAGTCAATGAGAGGAAAACGCCAATCCCTCGGCTCAAGATCCGTGGAGACGTTATAGACTTCTCGAATTCTTAGCATGTACTTGGAGCATACAAGTTGTCGAGTTGCGACTGTGAGGTGATACTTGGTGTCGGCTGGCAAGGCTAGCGTCGTCGCTAATGCAGCGAGAGCGTCCGCCTTGGTATTCTGAGATCGAGACACATGCCTGATGTAGAAACCTTCAAATAGGTTAGCCAAATCGATGGCTGTATGGTAATAAGGCACCAAGTCCTCATGGCGGACTTCGTACTCGCCTTTAACCTGATTGATGATCAGTTTTGAATCGCCATAGGCTTCAAGGTAGCGTACCCCCATTCCATGAGCGAGCTGAAGACCAATGAGCAGAGCATTATATTCTGCTACATTGTTGGAGCATGATTCTGTCAAAGAAAATGCTCTGGGCAGGACATGATTCTGTGGGGAGATAAACACAACCCCCACTTGGCAATAATTTTGCCTTTAGGGCCCATTCGCGATGCTCCATTAAAGAACATCTGCCACACTTCCTCTTCTGAGGTTATATTGGACTCGAAGACTTCATCAGGGATATCTTCGTGAAGCTTTGAATGTTCCGGAACTGGATGAGCAGCCAAGAACTCTGCAAGGGCCTGGCCTTTAACCGCCTTCTGAGGCATGAAGATCATGTCGTACTGAGACAATAAAAGTGCCCACTTAGCCAATCTTGAATTCAATGATCCTGGCTTCGTCATAAGAAGACGCAATGGGTTTACTCTGGAGATGACATGTATGGTCTGGCCGACCAAATAATGTCGGGTCTTCTAAACAGCGAAGACGAGAGCTAAACACTCTTTCTCGATAGGGTTGTAGCGAGATTCCGCTCCTATGAGAGTTCTGCTCAGATAATAAATGGCCTGCTCGTGGCCATTGTCGTCCTTTTGAGCGAGGAGGGCACCGAGGGAGTAATCCATAGCCTTTACATAAAGCAAGAATGGCTTCCCTGATGTAGGGGCCACTAAGACTGGAGGTTTCGTGAGGTACCTCTTGATGTCTACATAAGCTTCCTGGCAAGCTTGATCCCATACGAAGGAAGCACCCTTTTTCATGAGTCGGGTGAACGGCTGACAGCGGCCTGAGAGATTTGCGATAAATCTCCTAATATAAGCCAGCCTGCCCTGCAGGCCTCTGAGCTCTTTGAGATTCCTTGGTGGATGCATGCTCTGGATGGCTTTAACTTTGTCTGGGTCAAGATGAATCCCTTTTGATGTGATAATAAACCCAAGGAACTTGCCACTTGACACTCCCAAGAAGGATTTTGTCGGGTTCATTTTCAGTTGGTGAGCCCGCATTATGTCGAACATCGTTCTCAGGTCGCGAAGATGTTCATTCTTGTTGCGGCTTTTGACGGCAATGTCGTCGACATAGCATTCCACCGTTTTTCGGAGATGATCGCGGAAGATTGTTTTCATTGCCCGTTGATAGGTTGCTCCGGCGTTCTTCAGTCCGAAGGGCATTACAGTGTAGCAGTATACCCCCAATGGTGTTCGGAACGAAGTATGCTTCTCATCGTCGGGATACATCTTAATCTGGTTTACCCTGAAAAGCCGTCCATGAAAGACATCCTTTCGAACCCGCATGTGTTGTCAATCATGGCGTCGGTGATGGGTAGCAGAAATTCATCCTTGGGACAGGCCGTATTGAGATCACGGTAGTCGATGCAGATCCGTATTTTCCCGTTCTTCTTGAGGACGGGGACTATATTAGCCACCCAATCTGGATGTTGTTCCTCCCGGATGAAGCCACACGCAATGAGCTTGTGAACTTCAGCTTCAATAGCTTCCATGATGTTCGGGCGAAACCGACGTTGTTGCTGCTTGACTGGCTTGACGTCAGGCTTGATGTTTAGACGGTGCATAGCGACCTGTGGATCAAGTCCGGGCATATCTTCGTAGCTCCATGCGAAGACATCTATATACTCTTTTACGAGTATTATCAATTCTTCCCTTTCTATAAGTGATAAGCTTGCACTTATAAAGATGGGTTTGGGATGGTCTTGACTACCCAAGTTGACCTGCATCACCTTGTCTTCAGTAGGTGGCTCGCGCAGTTCGAATCTCTTTTCCCATTGAAGTCTAATTGCTGGGCCCATGGTTCCTCGTCAGTGGCTTCTGCGGGCTCCAATTGATTGCTTGAGGTCATATTAGCAGTGAGGTTTTTGAACATTCCTCCTATACTGACATCTGAATTTCACTCGGAGGACGAGGCTGAATGTGATGGGATTGGTTCGTCGTCTTTGAATTGAACCGTTGCTGACGATGTGGGTGTAACATACCCTAACCCCCTGCGTGTACTATCATAGTAGTTTGCAGGCTTCTCTTTAGGCACAAGGTTCCGCATCAAACCGCGCCTTCCTTTTCCGAAATTCAGGCCTGCTCCATGCTTCAAGTCGTATCCCATTTTCTTCATAATGTGGCGCGCTGGCCGCGCATAATTGAAGAACTATGGGGCGTCTGAATCTGAGCTTGAATCTGCAGTTGTGGATCCCCGTGGCCGGGTTCTACCGAAGATTATCGGCGACTGACCTTGTTTGGACGGAGGGATCACCAGTGTGGCCCCCTCTATAGCTTCCACAGATGTGCTGGCCACACTTGGCTCATGTACGGGCACATGCAGAGAGCCATCCGTAATAGATTTAATCGACCCAATACTCGCAGGATAATCAAAAGAAATATTATCATTAATTACCCATTCACCTTCATCCTCTGAAGGAGTATTACATAGGGGATTATTGAGACATGCTATAATTGGTTCACCAATCAGAATGGCTAGCATGCCTGTTTCGGATTCTGAATCTGCCTCGTTGCCACTTTCATCATCGTCCGGCAACGATTCTTTGAGTTCTCCACCGGCCTCTTGATATAGGAGAGCGTCAGTGAAGTAGTTTTCCACCCCTTTGAATGGTTGCCTCTCAGCAAAGACGGTTCGTACTGTCGCATTATCTTCAACATATTTGAAGCATTGATGGAGGGTGGAAGGGACGATCCAATTGGCATGGATCCATGGCCGTCCCAGCAGCAGGTTATATGATGTGTCAGCATCAATGACATAGCATGTCACTTCTGACTTCAGGCTCCCGATTCTGCAACAGAGTCGAATTTTCCCCAGTGGATGACTGCTCCCGGCGTTGAAACCGTATATTGTAGTAGTGGTTGCGGACAACCTGTACAATGGTATGCCGAGGAAGTAGAGAAGCCTTTTGGGGATGATGCTGAGTGCAGACCCTGGATCGACTTGTATTCTTTCAATGCATGTTGAACCGATATATCCGGTGTAGTACAGAGGTCGATCGTGCTTGTTGTCTTTGAGAAGCATATCTTCAGCTGTGAAGGTAATAGCGGGCACCTTTGATTGTGCATGATGACATTCCGGGCAAGGAGACTGGATGTCGTTGTTAGGGATCTCAGGCATGTATGTCAGAAAGGATTCTGAATTGGCTAGCGCATCCCTGAGTGCTTCTCTTGTCTCTTTTGAGAGGCGAAGGAGCTCGTGTATAGTGATACGAGCTGGGATATTGGCCAGCTGAGCCAATATGTCAAACCGAAAGGGCGTATCAAACCCTTGGCCTGGTGGTTTCTTCAACACGTGGTCGAATCGTACCTCCTTAGGCCTCTCTTTTCCCTTGGTTGGGATTGGAGTGGATGTTGGTACTTGCACTGACGTCGTTTGCTGTTGTATCTCGTCAGTAGACTTTTCATACTGCCTCAGGTATGATTTTCCAGATCGGGTGCCCGTCTGTTGAGGCGCATCGGCTTGCGCTGCGCAAGCATGCTTTTCTCCTTCAGAATCACTGAGGGAAGCCGATGTCAGATTGCCGTCGTCTGGCAGGATGGAGATGACATTGCAAGACTTGCCCTTTGAGTTGGGCTCTTTCGAATCCCGCTGTACGTCTTGGACGAGGTCTGGATGTATCCACATGACTTCTCCTGTCTCCAATGTTAAGGGAACAAGACCCTTATTATCTTGAGCTGTAGCTGGAGGATGCTTGACTTCCAACCGTGGTGCAGGGATTGAATAAGTCCCGTCAGGGATTGTGACCTTTGGAGCTCTGCCGAACTCAAGAGTTATCATATTGGCAGTGACTTTCTTTTGCTCCATCTTCAACGTCAGAACCCCGGCATCAACCAAGTCTTGAATTCTATCCTTGAGGACATAGCACTTGTCAGTAGGATGGTGAACCATCCTGTGGTAGAGGCAGTATTTAGGGTCGTTTGTGCGCCCTATCTCATTGGGACGCCGCGCATCTGGCAGCTTCATTTTGTTCCCTTTGTGGAGCAGATGGAATATGGTGACCACCTGATCGTCTTTGAACGAGTACTGCTTTGGAGGGAACTTAGGCTCCTGATTGTTGAAGCCGTTCTTGGCCTTTGACTGCACATCTCCGGATAGTTCCACAGACATAGTCTCTTTGCCTTTAGCTTGAGAAGATTGCGGTAGGTCGCCACGCCCTTTGTTGTTCATCCCCCACTTGCCTCTAGGGGCGGATGGTTCGAACTTTTTAGCCGACTTCTCGGCTATCTCAGCTTGTTCGACCAATTCTTTCCAAGTGTGGGCTTTGACAGCCCCCATGCGAACTTCTACTTGGTCTAGGAAGTTGTGTCTGCATGTCTGCAAGAGCATGGGTAATGGCATCCCAGCTGGGCACATCAAGGATAAGTTTCTGAACCGTTCAATGTAGTCACGGACAGATTCGCCCTTCCTCTGCACAGTGGAGAGGAGCTTATCCATGGTTACTTCGGTATCATCCTCATAGAAACGAGAGAGGAACCGAGTTTCCAGGTCGATCCAGGAGTTGATAGAGCCCGGAGGAAGACTGCGAAACCAGTCAAATGCCACCCCCTTTAAGGTGCCAATGAAAAGCCTAGCCATGATGGCATCGTTGCTTATAACATTACCAGTCTGAGACCGAAAATAGTAGATATGCTGATTTGGCGAGCTCTTTCCATCATAGGTATGCAGCGTTGGCAGTTTGAACTTCGGTGGGTATGGCACCGAATCCCACTCTAGCGGATAAGGGCGGACTGCCCCTACCTTCTTTAATTCATCCCTCTGAGTTAGGGATGCAATTTGAGCTTGGAGGCCCTTAAGGACCTCGGCGTCTAAGGAAGAACCCTCTTTGGATTTCTCCGTCTTTGGCTGCTCATTGCTGAAATGCTCTTCCTCATCGTGATTGCTCCCGGCATCATTGTTGTTCCGGTCACTGAGGAGTTGTGCGAGCATCTGTTGAATATTGTCCAGAGCCTATTGCTGAGTCTTGAAAGTTTGCTCCTGAGCTTCCAGGCGCCGACGAAGGTCGTCGTTAGCGCTATCAGCCATGTTGACTGATACTCTGTCTGTTCGTACCGAGCTAACTGTCGCCGAAGAGGCGTACCCACTGTCTTCATCTTCTTCATCTGATGATTGGAGTGACCTCCTGGGCTGTGACGAGGCTAGGGCCGTCGAGGAAGAAGGCTGTTCATAATTGTAGGGTATCACCACCCTAGATCTGGTGTTTCGGAAAACACCTTCCTCATGCACCAAGACTTCGCCTAAGCCTGGGCTGTAATATGGATCTGGGGACTCTCGTCCTCTTTCGGTCATGTTGACGGATGCAGAGGGTAGATCTCGCGAGATGCTCCTTTTGCGATGTTTCGCCGGGGATTGTACCGTCAGTCGATCAAAAACTGATCGTCGTCTTGGAGGCGTGGCGGGGACTGGTCCCAGCCGGCAATGGACCGAGTGGAGTGTCACCAACTGACATCCCTCTTGTCGACAACAGGGGGAAGAGGTTTGTCTATTAGCCAACAATTTCCTCAAATCAGACCCGGTTGGGTCCCTGCAATCGAGCGCAAAGGCTCTTCTGGATCGCACATCGGGCGATGTCCTGCTTCTTTTATCCCTGCAGATGGGATTAGCACTGAATAGTGCCTTGGTTCTAGCTTCACCATCAAACGCGAACTTAGTGCTTGACCACTGGAAAGTGGAGCACGCTGTGGTGCTTTACCCGCTATGCTGCTACGAAGGTAATTACCCTTAGATGGTACTTTGGCTTCGGCTTCACGGTCATGGACCCTGCGCGTACGCTGTGGTACAGTAGCTTCGCTCGTGAGAACAAGGCCGGCGCGAGGCATCGCTGCTCTTGAATTGGACAACGGTATGATTGCCGTTGTAACTTTATGATTGGAGCAGACAGGCATCTTGCCTTTTTCTTGGCGAGAGAGGCGCGGTTTAGGCGTAGCTACGCCTGAAGCTTCGATTGAAGACTCCTGTTTAGGCTTCCATACCCGCCTTGGCAGAGGAGACTTAGGTTCGTAGGGAACCTGATTAGCCACACGCGAGGCTGAGGGGTGTTGGCGGAATTCTGCTTCCGGTTTCTGATTTGAAACCTTAGTCGTGGAAACCCTCCTATGCTTCCGTGCTCGAAGCATTGGGCCACCCCCAGAGAGGACTTCTTCAAATCTTCCTTGATCGAACTGAACCACCAAGTTCTCACAAGTAAAGGAATCAGACTGCGGACGTGCTTCCTTATTGCGCCAAATAACCGCAGTAGGTTCGCAGAGAACCTTTTCAGTCTCCGCAGAGACTTTCCTTAAAGATTTAGCCAGAGAAGCTCTGGCTGCACCGGCTTTTCTGAATTCAGAGTTAGACCCGAAGGTCTGTTCGTCGCATTGCGACACTTGATTCTCGGCAGTGGAGAATTTCTTCCCAAGCGGAGTCGCCATCTTGTTTTCCATTATGTCTGCAAAGGGGGAAAACTTACAAAAAAAGGGTTTGAGGAGCTAAATTACAAGTATTCTTAAAAATATTACACGTAGATCCCCTCAGAGATTCTGGAGAAGTGTGCCAATAGGAGTCTGGTCAGCGCGCGACCACTTTGTCCCTTTGACGATGCGAGCGATGAGATTCCCTTCTCGCCTGGTTCGGGGAATCAGAGAACAGAAGGTTGGTAGAACCCTCTTGCTGCTTCTCAAAATCGCCTTCAATAAGGAATTCCGTCTCGCCTGGTTCCGGAGATTCCTTGAGAAGAAGGACGATGTTAGGGTATCAACACCCTGGTTAGAGAAAGCAATTCTCTAAAAGGTCTCTGAATTCGAGAGCGCACGGTGCGTTATGAAGAAGCCTCTGCTTGTGGAGTCCTCCCGTATGCATGTGTGTGTCTCCTTGTACCCCTGGCGGGCTATTTATAGGGAGAGCAAGGGTATAATCGTCCCTTGAAAATATGGAAACAGATTGAATCGAATCTGTTTAAAATCTGGAAATTAGCCTTGCTGTGAGGCTAGGATCAGCTTCTGCGAAGCTAGAATTGGCAGGTCGGTTGACCTTCTTGATCTGTTTTGATCCTTTCCATATCGTTGGAGGATTTCCCCTGATCTTCTCACTCATTTTAGAAGAGTCAAGAGATTGTGGCAATCAACTGCCAAATTTGATCTCTGATTTGATCTTAATTAGATTTGATCTGATTGGATCCGATCTCATCCGGAGATTTGATTGGTCAAAGGTTGACCATAGCAGACCAATAGCAGAGCTGCCCGCATTAAGCTCGTAGCGGAGCTAGAGACGATTTCTGGCGAAGTCCGAAAGAAACCCTTTGGCGGAGCTAGAAGTCCTCTGTGGCGAAGTTGCAAGTTAGCTTCCGTCGAGGCTTTGAAATGGCTTCAAGGCGAAGTCGGGTGATATTAGCCTCTCAAGCGAGGCTATCCCTTTGGGCTCATGCGATGCTAAATGTTAGCATCTTTAGACCTGCTGAGGTCTATTTAGAAACAATCCGGGTTCACTGTCTGCTTGCTGGATCAGTGGAGTCCAAGTTGCTTCCCTGTCCCTCGGAGATGGGTGAAAAGTGGTCTTCAGCTCGTCTGTCACTTGTCTTTTGTAAATGTCAACAAGTTTAGACATTGTTCGGACCAATAAGAATCTTGTCTTTTTTAAGTGTCAACAGTAACACTCCACCATCTTCTGTAGATGATCGCGAAAGATTATGCTCATCACCCGTTGGTAGGTTGCACCTGCATTCATCAAGCTGAATGGCATCACCGTGTAGCAAAACACCCCCAAAAGTGTTCAAAATGACGTCTGCTTATTGTCATCCGGGTACATCTTGATTTGATTGTACCCTAAAAAGTGATTGATAAAAAACAGAGAGAGGTTAAGGTTAGAAGGATGTTATCTGAATGTCAGTATAGTCTCTGCTTTTATCAATTTATTCACAGTAGCAAGTGGCTAAGCGAGTCGAATCCACTGGGAGGAATGCGATAGAAGCTTTTCGGTATCTCTTTAAACAATAAACTGGATAACTCTTTCTTCTTTGAAAAACAAAGAAAAATCTATGTTAAGTGTTAGATGCAGAAAAAAGATGAAGATGTGATTTGGTTTGGATATTAGGGTTTTGAAAAGAATTAAAGGAACATGGCTTACTAATCATCTATCACCACTAACTTACTAACCTATGGTAGAATATTCTTCACTTTGGATCATAAAAATTTTACCTAAGAGTTGCTTCTAAATCAAACAAGATACATAAGATAACAATTAAACCCTAACTGAAATAATTACTAACCAAAACCTAACATTATACTATCAAAGCTTTTCAAGTATAAGATAAGAAGAATAAACAAAACTCAACATTAAACTATCAAGGTTATCTAAGCATAAAATAAGAAAAATCATAGGAAAGTATTAACAAATAGATTAATTAATCATCGTCACGTGCCTTCAAAACCTTTTACTAATCCTAGAGTTAAGCATGGATGATTCAATCGGTCATTTAACATAGAATTAAGAGTAGTGGTGGGTAGAGATGGGCAAACCATAAACTAACCTAGCTATGCACGGTAGAAATTAAAGAAAACATTATAGAGAAGATTGCATGATAAAAGAGAAAGAAAAAAAGGAAAGCAAGTAAATAATAAAGAAAAGAGATTGGAAAGAAGAATAGAAAAACCATATTATTGATGTTGTTACCTTCAATTACAAGAGAGCTTCCTTCTTTTTTACAAACTTGAACTAAACTAAACCCTAAAAATATAAAAGAAATTCAGAAAAGAGAACTATAGAAAATCCTAAGCTATGATCTCAAGAGTATATCTAAGATGCCCTCTGCTGCTATCTTTGGTGTGCTATTTATAGGGAAAATAGGAGGTAGAGTCTCAATCGAACACTTGCAGCCAACCGCCACTGGGGAATCCACAAGAAAGCCGTGAAAACGTGGCTTTTGCCATGTTTCACAGCAAATCAAGGGAGTCAGGGTATGGTTTTGGTGCGTAGCTTCATCTTGTCCATCCATCTGTAGATCTATCCACAGAATCTTATTTCAGGCTCTGGATTTGAAGATAAGATTTATTTCTAGATAACTTGAGAAGCAAGTTATCCTCAAATCCAAACTTAATTTGAAAATTATCCTCCTTATCTCTAATTTAGGTTAACTTTATCTCATCCATCTTCTAGAAATATATCTTCTGATCTTGAATTTGAATAATGAAGATGATGATTTATCCTTTCCTATTCTTGATATCAAATTGATTTATATTAAAATTAAAATTTAGATAGGATTAGGGATAAAATAGAAGCTTCGTTGGTACTTATCTTCCCATTTAGCTAACTACGCACTATAATAAAAAAGAGGGTTAAATAGCAAAGTTAAATCAAGAATAATCAAGGATAAATCTACAAATGTGATAATAATAATGCAAAATTGAGATAAAATCAAGAGGCTATTCATAAAAGACATCCTTTCGAAACCATACATATTGTCAATCATGACATCCGTGATGAGTAATGGAAATCTGTTTTTAGGACAGGCTGCATTAAGATTGCAAAAGTCAATGCAGACCTTGATCTTTTCATTCTTTTTAAGAATGTGCATAATATTAACAACCGAATATGGGTGTTTTTCTTCCCGAATGAAGCCACATTTAATGAGTTTATAAACTTTGATCTCGATTGCCTCCATGATGTCAGGGAGAAATCGTTGTTGCTGCTGCTTGACCGGTTTGGCATCCGGTTTAACATTGAGACCGTGCATGGCTACGTGAGGGTCAAGTTCAGGCATGTGTTCATAACGCCAAGAAAAGACATCTATATATTCTCATATGAGAGATATAAGTGTTGGCCCAGAGGCCCATCACTCTAGTTTTGATGATGATTAACTCATGTAGTTATAATTTACTAATAATCTTGTGATATTTAGTTTCAGATATTTGATCAAGATATTAGTAGATGTTTAGCTTCAAAAAAGGAGTTTTGAAGCTTTCACATGTAGATTCAAGAGCTCGCGCGTCAAGAATGCTTCTAGCACTCGGTTGGAGTCAAGCTCGTTGGATCGTGTTTGGATCGAGTCGACATGGAGAAGGAGTTCTACAAGAAGACCTCAGTTTTATTTTAGTTTAAGATTGTTTAGATCTTATGTAAAGATTAGATAGTGTTGATATGCTCAAGTTCACATACACATACAAGTTTAAATTTCAAAGTTTGGTTTTCGGTTAAACCGGTTTTGGATTTCATGTCAAAAAATATAGATATATATATTTTATATATATTGGATTCTATCCATATACAATATGCTTCAAATTTATTTCAATATCATGTTTTTTTATTTATATGAGTTGTGGAGAAAACGGTTTTTCATTTCAAAAATCCAAGTTTTGAAAAATACGAATTTTGTATTTAAGCCAAATTTCAATATCACAAAAATAGTTCAAATTGTTTATAATATGTGTTGAATTTTAGTCACAGATACTTGTACTTCAAAGATCTTAAAATAACTTATTTTTATGGAATTTATGTGATTTTATGGGATTTAATTGAAATTAAAAAGACAAATTTTCAATACCCTTAATTCCAGCAAGACTAACTGGCGGTCAACAAAGCCGGTCGACCGGACCAGTGGTCGGTTGACCGGAGCGGTTGACCGATGTGCACGAAGACGTGCACATGGCCAGCCAACTCGGCCGGTCGACCGCGCAGTCGACCGACAGAAAGCACCCCACTCTGGGGGGGCCAGTCGACCGGGCGGTCGACCGTTGTCTGTGGCCAGTCGAGCGGGCGGTCGACCGGAGGGGCATTTTGGCCCTTTCCAGACTGCCAACGGGTAGATTTTTGAGAGGCTATATATATGCCTTCTCTTAAGTTGTTTTGGACAAGATTTTTGAAGAGAAAATTTCCCATTTTACAAGTGTTTTTCAGCAAGAGTTTAAAAGAGTTTTTGTGGCTAAAAGATCTATCTTTATTTTGTTTTTAAAGGGTTGAAAAATTTAAAGAAAATAGAGTATTTGGGATATTAGTTTTGATCTTCATTTCTATCTTATTGTAGTTGTTTTCTCATGTATTTTTCTTTGTTATTTGTTTTCCAAACACTTTGATTTCTCACACTTGAGCTATCTATCTATTCTATCTATTAGGATTTTATTTTTGGTGAGAAATTGGTATGTGGTCTTTTGAGATCACCAAGTGTTGTAATCTCTTTGCTTTGAGTTGTGGTATCCCTCTTGTGTAGAGGTGATTGTGGAGGAGTGTTTGAGTCGGTTGGTATTCCTCTAGGTGTAGAAGTGATTGTGGTTGGTGTTTTGGCTTTGTACCTTTGTCCCTCTAGTGAGAGGTGATTGTGTTGGCTTTGTGCCTATCCCTCTATTGAGAGGTTGGTCTTGTGTGGCTTAGTGCCTTACCTCTTGTGTAGAGGTTGTTGTTGTTTGAGAGAGGAGTTGTGTACTCCAAGTTTGTATTACCAAAATTCTCATTGGAGGTTCCCTATGTGGGAAGTCCTGTGTGGACGATATAGTGGAAATCCTTCTGTGTGATGGCGGGGACGTAGAGCAGTGGCTCGAATCTCAAAACATATCTTTGTGTTTGTGATTGATCCACTATCTCTAGCTCTCTCTCTCTTATATCTTGCATTGCATCATATTGTTCATATCATATTTATACTTGGCATTGTTTGTGTGCCATAGTTGTGTTGAACAAAGAGAGCTTCAAATAGTACCTCAACTCTTATTTAGAGGAATTTAGAGGAGATAGTCCAGAGGCCTTCACTGAAAATTCGGCTACACTCTTTGGTTACACTAAGTGTGTTACAATTTAGTTTTAATTCTACATTATTTGTCATTAGATTAGCCATACACCTATTCACCCCCCTCTAGATGTACTTAGAATTGGTATAATAACATACGCTCCTAATATTTAGTTTAATCACCTAGGAGTGAGAACTTGGTTTGCTAATCTACTTTTACATTTGCACACATATAGTTTATACACTCATGAATTTCATGACCCCTCCTATGTTTGGTGTTTCTAACATCGATGTATGGAAGCTTAAGATGAGTATGTACCTAAAAACCCTAGGAATGCATGTTTTCTTTCTACTATCAAGAAATCCTATCTTGATAATAACAAGCATATAGAGGCCAATGCAGAAGCCCTAGAGGCACTTAGATGTACACTTAGCATAGAACATTTATCCATTTTTTCTCATTGTGATTCCACTTTTGCAGTGTTGAACACTTTGACCTCTCCTGCGCTACAAACGACGAAATATGTGGAGGAGGAGTCTAGTGAGGATGAACCAGAACAAGCTTACTACATAGTCCAAGGGAATGACTCCCTTGAGATAAAATCAGAAACTCATCTAGATGATTGTGCTAGCTCTTCTAATGATGTTTATGATAGTATGGATGCTGATGCTTTAAATGAAAAGCTTTCCATTGTTTGTGAAAACTTGCTTGAAAAATATCAAGTTTTGAAAAAAAAAGTATTAAATTAAGTAAAGAAAATAAGGATTTGTGTTCAAAATTTGACTTAGTTTTGCAAGAGAACGATGAGATTTCAAATGAAAGGGACTCATTGAAATCCCAACTTGACCTTGCCTTAAAGGAAAATGAATTTTTAAAGAATAATATGATTGTGATGATGTTGTGAAGAAAAATAAAATTTTGTCTTCAAAACTTGATTTTGTGATAAAAGAAAATGAATCTTTGAAAAACAAAATTGCTTTAATTTCAAAGGAATTAGATTTGGTTTCAAAGAAAAATACTTCTTTGAAAAATAATTTTGATTCACATGTTTGTCATGCTAATATTGCTTCATCATCTAGTGTTGCATGCTTCACTTTGTCTTCAAGTGTTAAAAATGATATTTGTGTATTGAAGAAAAGTGTTGATTGTTTGGGCTCCACTTTGAGCTAATGTGTCATGAACCACACACGGTTGGAATTCATATTTCACAAGAAACATGCTCCTCATATACATGCACACAAATCACGGCATACACATGCTCACCATGCTCACACACATGAATCTATGTATGCTCAGTGTACACTTGTACACATTGTGAATGTAAGGGCCACCTTATAAAATTTTGTTATGATAGATTAAATAATTCAAATTTTGCAAACAAGTTAGGAAAGGTGCTAACCTCCATGGATCCAATAGAGTATGGGTACCAAAAGCCACTCTTATTTTATTTGATGTAGGTGTAGGCTCTCACTTGACGTGTGGATATTGGTGCCTTGATGGTAGATGCGTTCTGAGCTAAATGGTGACACTTTTGGATGCATCACATTTAAGGAAAGTTTGATGGAAGGACTACCATGGTTTGGATATTTAGAGATTAGCCCTATGGTTTTGGTAACTATCTCTAACTCTTTATTAGTTTACATGCTTTCATTATTGATTTTTAGCATGTTTTAGTTTTTCATGATTATTATGTTAAATGCCACGATAATTAGACTATTGATATGCATATGTAGTCTTTGAGATACACCCATGTTTATATAGACTTATTTTTGTGTTCTCGCTAGTGTTTAACTACTATGAATATGCTAGTTCTAAGACATATGCATTTACATAATGATCATATTGGCTTATGTTTTTCGTTTTATGCTTCATATTTTGATTACTCGTTTAAATGTAGCTTTCATTAAAATTTGTATAAATACTTGTGCAACTAATGAGCCACATTTGATTCTTATATGTTTGTGCTTAATTGTTCATTTGTACCCATTAGATGTACTAGTATAGCCTAGTTTTGATGATGCTTGCATTGTAACTTGTATTCCCTATTTTTGAACATGTTTTCATGAAAATATATTTAGCTTCATGTATATGTTAATTTTGTTTAAAACTTTAGATATACATGTATACCCTTGAGTCACTTGCTTTTCTTGTAAAAACCCTTTTTTGGACTCATTTGTATTTGGGATGTGTATGCATACCTTTAGTTTTAGACAAAACATACATATACCTTGAAGCCTATTTAGTTTGATAATTTTCATGTTTTTAAAAAAAATATCTTATGAGCTTCATTGCCTATTTCATGATCATACTTTTCACATGACTATTGTACACTCACATTATTTTGAGTTTACTCATTACTTTATTTTATGAGTACCTTGTTGAGCTTTATACATCTTGAGTGTCTATTTTGTGTAAAATGCATGCTTCATGAAATATATGATTTAGTTTCAAATTTTGAAGAATCTATAACTAGTTATTTCAAATTATTTTTAACTAGTTCATATTCTTCACTCGGTAGAGTTTTCAAACTTGTTAAATTATTTTCAAATCCTATTTTTGAAAACCCCTACCCACGCTAAGGGCAGTTGGATGGGCGACCATGCCTTGTATGCTCAAAATTGAAAATCTTTTAAACATGTGCATGAATAGGGTGGTAGGTATGAGTTATACATTTGATCCTCATTATATTTTCAATTGGTACAATTGATATTTTTATGTTTGTATACTCATATGTGTTTTCTATATATGTATGCTTCAAACTTCAAATAGTATCAATTTCGATTGGTATTTTTATTTTCATACATATATATGTGATTTGATTGTGCTTACTATATATTTACATCTTAAAGCACAAATTATGTTTATGCTAAGCTTGATTTAGTCCTTAATGATAATTATTTTTCAAGTGGTATCTTATACAAGCTTATGCATTATTTTTATTAGTATTTCATAAAGGGGGAGAAAAACTCTTATTTTATCTTTCAATCGATTTTATTTCCAATTGTATTTTACTCCCACTCTTTATGATAAATTTCTAGGTAAACACTAAAATCAATAATCTTAAATGTCAAAAAGTTGGTTTGTTTTTCAATTGGTATCATATTTCATTTTAAATTGGTATCTATATTGATATGAGTTGTATTTACCTAAAAATTTGGCTTTTATTTTCAACTGGTATCAAGATTTATAATATATATATTTCAATTGGTATAAAAAATGTACAATGTTTCATTTTCTATTTGTATCAAAAATTTACAAGATATTTTCAATTGGTATCTTTTGGTTTCTTAAAAATTTTGTTTATTTTCAATCGGTATCATAAATTGGTATCATAATGTTTCGATATATACCTTTATCCTAAATTGGTATATTTTCAGTTAGTATCATAAAATTGTTTTAAAGAGGTTCCATAATGTTTTGATATGTATTGCTTATATACAAGGGAAGTTTAACATCTTCTCTATATATAGATTCATGTTGAATGTATCCCATATTGAGGAGCTTGACCTCTCTTCTTTATGTCTTATACGCGTGTAAAGGGAGCTTCACATCTCCTTTTATGCATTGTATATTATGTGTTATGTGATAAAGGTTTAGTCATCTTTTTTCATGTAATGCATGTATACAGGGGAAGTTAACTTTACGTCTCTCTTCTTCATGAATGTATATCGCATATATATCTTTATTGTTTGATTTGAAAAAAAGGGGGAGAAGATTTTTTTTGAGAGTTTATTTATGCCCCTATGTTGATGAATTGACAAAAAGGGGGAGAAGTATTTTAGAGTTTTATAAATGCATGTTTATTTCATTTCCTTGTTTTGTACAAAAAGGGGGAGAGGAATTTTGAAGGAAATATGAGAATTTATATATGTATGTTTCTTTTCTTGTTTAATGCATATATGTTTTCTTTTCTTTTCTTGTTTATTTCATTTCCTAGTTTTGATATTTATTAACTCATGTAGTTATTGTTGGCCCAGAGGCCTTCCACTCTAGTTTTGATGATGATTAACTCATGTAGTTATGTTCACTAATAATCTTGTGATGTTTAGTTTCAGATACTTAACCTAGATATTAGTAGGTGATTAGCTTCTACAAAGGTGTTTTGGAGCTTCTCACATGGTGATTCAAGAGCCCGAGCGTCAAAGATCATATCTAGCACTCGTTGGACTCAAACTCGGTGGATCACAGTTTGTGAAAAACACCTAGAGGGGGGGTGAATAGGTGTAAGTGCTAATCTAGAATACAAATGTGCAACTATGTGCGCTAAATGCGGAAGCTAATGCAAATCTTGCAATCACACTTAATACAATCAACAAGTGTAGCCGAATTCCCCGTGAAGGGCTCTGGACTAACTCCTCTTGATTCCCCTTGAATGGGTTGAGGTGCTATATGAAGCTCTTGTTGATTTGGTACAAGTGAGGCACACACAAACAACCAAGCATATACAAGATATAGCAATATGAAATATGCAAGGCACAACACAAGCAAATAGATATGGCAATATGAATTATGCTCAACACAAGCAAATATGATATGATGTTATGAATGATGCTTTGCACAATATAAATGAGAGAGAGTTAGAGAGACAATGGATCAATCGCAAAGACCAAGATATGTTTCGAGGATCGAGCACCTTGCTCTACATCCCCGCCTACACCACCGTGTAGGATTTCCAATCCACTATAGGAGTACCGAACTCCTCTCTCAACCTTACAAAGCCACCGAGGCTATACAACCACAATCCACCTCTACTGAAGAGGGATAAGGCCCGTAGCCAAAACAAACACAATCACCTCTACCGAAGAGGCTCACAACCAACACAATCACCTCTACCTAAGAGGGATCCAAACCAATACCACTCCGATCACCTCTACCGAAGAGGGATTCACAAAAGCAAGGAGGGTTTACAATAAGTGGTTACAAAGACCACAAACACAATCTTTCTTTCTTTTCTCTTTTCTTTTTTTCACAAAAACAAGATCCTAATAGATTAGGATAGGTGATAGCTCAAGTGTGGAAACAAGGTGTTTTTGGAAACAAGCAACAAAGAAAAAACTTCTTGGGAAATCTCTTGTAGATGATAGGAATAAAAGACCAAATCAAAATCCCAAAAATCTATTTTTCTTTGATTTTCCAAAAACCCAAAACAAATAAGAATCAATCTTTTTAGCACAAAAACTCTTTTAAAAACTTGTTTTTAAACTCTGAAAACAGGGTATTTTCCTCTTGTAAAAACCTTGACCAAAATCCCAAAGAAATGGGGTTTATATAGGCCAAAACAGAAACTAGCCGTTAGAGCTGAGCTGGCAGCTCTGACAGGCAACGGTCGACCGGCCGGTCGACCGTCCAACGGTCATATTTGGACCCGTTGGAGCCATCGGTCGACCGCCCGGTCGACCCAAACTAACAGAGAGCAGAACTCTCTGCAGCGATCGACCGTCCGGTCGACCCAAGCAAAAACAGAAAGCAGAGCTCTCGGCCCGGTCGACCGGTACGGTCGACCGTCCCAAGTCTGCCAAACGTGCACAGATCTGTGCACGTCCGGTCGACCGGCCCGGTCGACCGGACTTCAGCCAAGTCGACTAATCAGGTTAGTAGTCGACTGGTTGAAGCCTTGAACAGATTTATGGGTCAGAAAAACAGTTAGAAATATTTTCTAGAAATCTTTTAACACTTCAAAAATTCTATAAAACTTGTTTTATCTTTTTGTATTGAAACATAACCAAGTGATAAAATTTCAAGACATACATCAACATATCAATTCATTTTTGTGTCTTGCCAATTTTATCAAAAACCAAAACTTGTATTTTTATCAAACTTGATTTTTTCAATAGGAAATCTGATTTTCCTAAAACTTTATAGAAATACAAAAACATGATATTTGAACATTATTAAGCATGATGCATATGGACATAGGTCCAATATACATTCACAAAATATATCACAGTTTTTGTTCTTTAATTTCAAAAATATGTTTTATACCAAAACATAAAACTACATGAATAGGTACGTCAAACTAAGTTTGTATAAGTCATATAAGCATGTATGTATATAGAGCACATCTAATATACATATAAAACATGTAAACTTGGTTTTGATCAAACTATTCATGAAAACCAAAATCCAAATCATGAAATGTGTGTGTATGTGTACTTGAGCATATCAACTATACTAAGCTTTACAATTGGATCTAAAATACACTATCTAAACTAGGATACCTAAGTCTCTTGACGATCTTCCATCTTCAAGTAGACTTGCTCCCAAACGCGATCCACCGAGTGCAAAGGTATGATCTTTAAGCTTTGGCACCGGAATCACCATGATAAGCTTCCAAACACCTTGTTGAAGCTAATCACCAACTAATATCTTGGTTAATGATCTGAAACTTAAACGATACAAGATTATTAGTAAACATAACTACATGAGTTAATCATTATCAAAACTAGGGTGGAAGGCCTTTGGGCCAACAATCTTCCCCTTTTTGATGATGACAAAACTCATGGAGTTATATATGCATGGATTAAAGTAAAGTTTCAAGGAAGCTCCCCCTTAACTCATGCATAGCCAAATAAACATAATAATATGTAATGAAGGCTCTTAAAAAAATCATGAATGTACAAATATGCATAAACAATAAAGGTTCTAGATACCAATGAAATATCTAAAGCAAAGCATGCTCTAGATACCAATTAACAAATAAACATTTTCTAGATGCTCTAGATACCAATAAACATACATTAAACTATATTAAACTTAATATATGCAAAAACATAACTATGCATATATATAAAACTCACAAATAATTCTCCCCCTTTTTGTCAATCATCAACAAAGGGGTAAACAATCAAAACAATACAAACAATGGTCTCCCCTTTTTGTCTAAAACAAAAACAAGGTCAATAAGGGGTGACTACAAACATGATATCAATTAAAAATATGTCAATGAAGCATCTTGATACCAAATAAAAATAAACAAAGATCAATAAATGTTATATGCTATATACATTCATGAAGAGGAAGACGCTAAGTTAGCTCCCCTACACATATGCATTACATGAAGGAGGGATGTTAAGCCTTAATTCACATAACACACATTATGTAATGAATAAGAGGAGATGTGAAGCTCCCCCTACACACGTGTACCACATAAAGAAGAGATGTTAAGCTCTTCAATACAAGATACACTCAACATGAATTTATACACATATAGGCAATGTAAAATAAATATGTTTTTCTTAAACAAAATTTTGAGATACCAATTTAAAACATTTAACATAAACATCTTGATATCATTAAGAGAAATGTGTTCTTTTAAACATATGATACCAATTTGAAACTATATTTTAACATAAAGTAAGGGAGTGGAAATCAAATACCAATTGAAAGACAACATCAAATTTTCTCCCCCTTTATGAAATACCAACTAAACATATGCATAAGCTTGTTAAGATACCAATTGAAAACAAATCAAACAATAGAAATTTTTCAAGCTTAGCATAAACAAGTATATATACGTATGAAAATTAGATACCAATTGACATTGATATTCTTGAAAGAGTAAGCATACATATACAAAACATATATGAGTATACAAAAAAGATCAAAAATTGATACCAATTGAAAGTGTTCAATGATACCAATTGAAAGAATAGGGTCAAGTGTATATCTCATATTATAACGAAGAATATGAACTAGTTAAAATGAAAAGTTTTGTTAACTAGTACGAAATCCTTCAAGTAAGGAATAAATACAAATTATTTTTCATAAAAATGAAATCCACATGATAATCAACACTCTAATCCAATTAAGCATAAAAATGTCTCATGAAAACAAAACATGAGCAATTAATAAATGTGAGTGTACAAGTCAAGTATGGAGATCACAATCATGAAAATTTGTTCAATTAAGTTCAATTATTCCTTTAAATAAGAAAACTAAAAATTAATATTATTTAATCTTCAAGGCATATGTATGTCTAATACAAACCAAAGTATACATACATATCCAAGATACAAACGAGTCCACAAGGATATATGCATGAAGGCACGTGGCTCAAAAAGGATATTCTTGTATATCTAATGGTTTGGACAAGGTAAACATATACATGAAGTTTAAATACCAATTCAAAGAAAACATGAAAAGCATGAAAAGTATGAAAATTTAGCTTTTCATTAAAACAATTTGATACCAATTCTTTTCAAGGTATATGTATGATTTGTCAACACAAGAAGTATACATACATATCCCTTAAACACACTTTGAGTCCATAATAGATATTTGCATGAAAGGCAAATGACTCAAGGGGTATACATGTATATCTTCAAGTTTGGCAAAATACGCATATACATGAAATGAAAACTCATAATCATAAAAACAAATACCAAAAATGGAATACAAGTTTAAAATGTATGAATCATCAAAACTAGACTATACTAGCACATCTAATGGGAACAAACAAGCATTCAATCCCAAACATATATAGATTTATTTGTAGCCCATCATATGTACAAATATAAATCCTAATCTTAATGAAAACTAACATCTAAACATATATTCAAAACATGAAGTATCAAAACAAACACGAATATTATTTTGCTATATAAAACAAGCAAAGATTCATCAAAAATTCTTTTATCAAACTTCTAGGTATATGTATGATTCATCCAAATTTAACAATATACATACATATCCCAACCGTAAACGAGTCTATTAAAAGTATTTGCATGAAGGCAAAAGACTCATGGGTATACATATATTTATTAGGTTTGAATTCAAAATACATATACATGAAGTAAAAACATGAAAATAGGCATAGCAAGTATAAATGAAGGAATCATCAAAACTAGCTTATACATGTGCATATAGTGGGTACAAATGAGCATGAAGTGCAAACATATAAAAGTCAATTTGTTCTCACTATGTGTACATGCATACATGCAAGTTTTGATAAAATCTACATCTAAACTAGTTTATACCACATAAAGCATAAAACAACAAAAAAATCATCATGAGAAAACTAAAACATGATTACTATGTAAATTCATATGTATTAGATTCATGATGTACATTATAGCTTAAACAAAAGTGAGAACACTAAGTATGGGTTCATATAAGTATGTGTGTCTCAAATACTATACATGTATGTCAAGGATCTAATAAACATGGAATGAACATACTAATCCATAGACATCAAAAACATGTTATAAAGCATCAAAACATGCTATAAACAATAATATGAAAGCATGTAAACAATAAATGAGGAGTTAGGATAGTTACTAAAACCGAAGAAGCAACTTTCCTTGTCTCCAAAACATGGTGGTCCTTTCCACCAAACTTCCCTTGAAAGTGATGCATCCAATTGATTTTCATGAAGCTCGGAACGCATTCACTCCAAGGTGTCATCACTCTCACGTCATGTGAGAGCCAACACCTACATCGAAAATAGGAGGGGTGGTCTTTGGTACCCATTGTCTTTTGGGTCAATGGGGGTTAGTCTCATTTCTAACCCAAACAAAATTCTTTGCTAAATTTGGAGTATGTAATCTATCATAGCAAAATCTAGCAAGATGGCCCTTACGACCACAATGTGTACAAGTGTACACATGAGCATACGTGTGATGGTGTCCGTGAGGAGCATGTGTATGCCGTGGAAGGTGTGCATGAAAAGATGGAACTTGTTTCTTACGAAACAAAGTTTCCAAACGTGTATGCCCTTCTACACATTGGCTCAAAGTGGAGCCCAAACAATCTACACTCTTCTTAAGAAAACAAATATCATCATTGATTTTAGAAGAAGAGGTACATGCATTAGGTGATGGAACTACCCTAGCATGGCAAACATGTGCATCAATCTTATTTTGTAAAACAATATTTTTCTCTAAACAAACATCCAAATCATTTGAAATAGAAATAATCTTATTTTTCAAAGCAACATTCTCTTTAAAATAAAATCTACTTTTGAAGTCAAGTTTTCATTTTTCTTCAAAAGTATTTCACAATCATTTTTATTTTTCAAAAATTTATTTTCTTTTAATGCAAATTCTAATTGAGATCTCAATGAATCCCTTTCATTATAGACCTCAACCTTCTCTTGCAAAACATTGTCAAGTCTAGAATGCAAACTTTTATTTTCTTTTTCAATGTCAAGACTTTCCTTTTTCAAAATCTTGTATTTTTCAATCAATTTTTCACAAACAATAGAAAGTTCTTCATTCAAAGCATGGGCATCAAGATTATCACATGAAGAACTAGAGCAATCATCACTATCTAAGTGAGTTTCCGATTGTACCTCAAGGGAGTCATTCCCTTGGACCATGAAGCATTGTGATTCGGATTCTCCATTAGATTCCTCTTCCTTTTGGATTTGCACTTGAAGCTCAGAGGTGGTGGTTGTTGTTGACAATAGATTTCACACTGCAAAAGCGGAATCAATATTAGAAACACGCATAAGATAATCTTTAGGTAAAGTGCTTCTAATAGCCTCAAGGGCTTGTGCATTGGCCCCTATATGATTACCATTACCAAGATAGCATTTCTTGGTAGCGGCAAGAAAGACATGCAAGCCTAGGGTTTGCAAATAAACGGTCATCCTAATCTTCCAAACATGAATGTTGGAAGGGTCATACATAGGTGGGGTCATGAAGGCCATAGTAAACTATATGTGTGCAAACAAGCAAATGCAAACAATAGATTAGCAAGCAAATGGATCTCACTCCTAGGATGTTAAGCCTAAGTATCAGGAGCACTAGCTCTGATACCAATTGAAAAACACCTAGAGGGGGGGTGAATAGGTGTAAGTGCTAATCTAGAATACAAATGTGCAACTATGTGCGCTAAATGCGGAAGCTAATGCAAATCTTGCAATCACACTTAATACAATCAACAAGTGTAACCGAATTCCCCGTGAAGGGCTCTGGACTAACTCCTCTTGATTCCCCTTGAATGGGTTGAGGTGCTATGTGAAGCTCTTGTTGATTTGGTACAAGTGAGGCACACACAAACAACCAAGCATATACAAGATATAGCAATATGAAATATGCAAGGCACAACACAAGCAAATAGATATGGCAATATGAATTATGCTCAACACAAGCAAATATGATATGATGTTATGAATGATGCTTTGCACAATATAAATGAGAGAGAGTTAGAGAGACAATGGATCAATCGCAAAGACCAAGATATGTTTCGAGGTTCGAGCACCTTGCTCTACATCCCCGCCTACACCACCGTGTAGGATTTCTAATCCACTATAGGAGTACCGAACTCCTCTCTCAACCTTACAAAGCCACCGAGGCTATACAACTACAATCCACCTCTACTGAAGAGGGATAAGGCCCGTAGCCAAAACAAACACAATCACCTCTACCGAAGAGGCTCACAACCAACACAATCACCTCTACCTAAGAGGGATCCAAACTAATACCACTCCGATCACCTCTACCGAAGAGGGATTCACAAAAGCAAGGAGGGTTTACAATAAGTGGTTACAAAGACCACAAACACAATCTTTCTTTCTTTTCTCTTTTCTTTTTTTCACAAAAACAAGATCCTAATAGATTAGGATAGGTGATAGCTCAAGTGTGGAAACAAGGTGTTTTTGGAAACAAGCAACAAAGAAAAAACTTCTTGGGAAATCTCTTGTAGATGATAGGAATAAAAGACCAAATCAAAATCCCAAAAATCTATTTTTCTTTGATTTTCTAAAAACCCAAAACAAATAAGAATCAATCTTTTTAGCACAAAAACTCTTTTAAAAACTTGTTTTTAAACTCTAAAAACAGAGTATTTTTCTCTTGTAAAAACCTTGACCAAAATCCCAAAGAAATGGGGTTTATATAGGCCAAAACATAAACTAGCCGTTAGAGCTGAGCTGGCAGCTCTGACAGGCAACGGTCGACCGGCCGGTCGACCGTCCAACGGTCATATTTGGACCCGTTGGAGCCACCGGTCGACCCAAACTAACAGAGAGCAGAACTCTCTGCAGCGGTCGACCGTCCGGTCGACCCAAGCAAAAACAGAGAGTAGAGCTCTCGGCCCGGTCGACCGGTACGGTCGACCGTCCCAAGTCTGCCAAACGTGCACAGATCTGTGCACGTCCGGTCGACCGGCCCGGTCGACCGGACTTCAGCCAAGTCGACTAATCAGGTTAGTAGTCGACTGGTTGAAGCCTGGAACAGATTTATGGGTCAGAAAAACAGTTAGAAATATTTTCTAGAAATCTTTTAACACTTCAAAAATTCTATAAAACTTGTTTTATCTTTTTGTATTGAAACATAACCAAGTGATAAAAATTTCAAGACATATATCAACTTATCAATTCATTTTTGTGTCTTGCCAATTTTATCAAAAACCAAAACTTGTATTTTTATCAAACTTGATTTTTTCAATAGGAAATCTAATTTTCCTAAAACTTTATAGAAATACAAAACATGATATTTGAACATTATTAAGCATGATGCATATGGACATAGGTCCAATATACATTCACAAAATATATCACAGTTTTTGTTCTTTAATTTCAAAAATATGTTTTATACCAAAACATAAAACTACATGAATAGGTACGTCAAACTAAGTTTGTATAAGTCATATAAGCATGTATGTATATAGAGCACATCTAATATACATATAAAACATGTAAACTTGGTTTTGATCAAACTATTCATGAAAACCAAAATCCAAATCATGAAATGTGTGTGTATGTGTACTTGAGCATATCAACTATACTAAGCTTTACAACTGGATCTAAAACACACTATCTAAACTAGGATACCTAAGTCTCTTGACAATCTTCCATCTTCAAGTAGACTTGCTCCCAAACGCTATCCACCGAGTGCAAAGGTATGATCTTTAAGCTTTGGCACCGGAATCACCATGATAAGCTTCCAAACACCTTGTTGAAGCTAATCACCAACTAATATCTTGGTTAATGATCTGAAACTTAAATGATACAAGATTATTAGTAAACATAACTACATGAGTTAATCATCATCAAAACTAGGGTGGAAGGCCTTTGGGCCAACAGTTTGGATCGAGTCGACTTGGAGACGACGCTCTACAAGAAGACCTCGGTACATAGTTTAGTTTATGTTTTAGATCCATTTGTGAAGATTAGATAGTGTGATATGCTCAAGTTCCAACACACACATGTTTCATGTTTTAGTTTTGGTTTTTCGGTTTCGGTTTAACCGATCATGGTTTTCGTGAATAGATAGAATCAAAATAAGTTTACATGGTTTAATGTATATTAGATTTGTTCTATATACATCTATACTTCAACTATTTAAACAAACTTAGTTTGATAGTCTATTTCATGAGTTTGGTGTTTTGGTATTTTAACAAAACTTGTTTTTGGAATAATTGTCAAAAACTATGATATATATATATCTTTATATGTATATTGGATTATATCCATATACAATATGCCTTAAAAGTTGTTTCTATACATGTTTTTGTATTTGGATGAGTTTTGGACAAAACAAATTTTTAATTCAAAAATCCAAGTTATAGAAAATACAGTTTTTGGTTTTTGACAAAATTTGTAAGTCACAAAAATGGTTCAAAAAATTTGAAATATGTGTTGAAAATTTTCACATATGTTTGTATATCAATGTATTATACTAAAACTATTTTTGTGGATTTTTAGAGAATTTATGGGATTTATTTGATGATTAAAAACCATATTTTTCAAGTCCCTAAATGTTTCTGCCAGGCCCTGGCGGTCGACCGACGGTCACCGGTCGACCGGACCAGGAGCCGGTCGACCGGAGCGGTCGACCGTATATGCACAAAACGTGCACAAGGCTACTTGGTTTGGCCGGTCGACCGTGCGGTTGACCGACTGTAGCATCCTTACTCTCAGGTAAGGACGGTCGACCGGGCGGTCGACAGAAGCTTGGCAACGGTCAAATTTCGACCGCCGGCCGGTCGACCGGATGGTCAATTCTGACCATAATTGCTGCCAACGGCTAGTTTTTTCAAATGGTTATAAATTGGGTTTTCTCTTAACAGTTTTCAAAAAGTTTTTAAGAGCCAAAATTTCAGAGCTTCTCTAGTATTTTTACAAGTTTTAAAAAGAGTTTTAGAGCTTCAAAGATTTGATCTTCAATTGTTTTTAAAGTGTTTTTATTTCAAAGAAAAAAGTCTTTTGGGAATTGGTTTTTGGTCTAAAAATTCTATATCTATTTGGTTTTTTCCCAAGTGATTTTCTTTGATCAAAACACTTTATTTTCCACACTTGAGCCATATCTTGCTATCCTATCGATAGGATCTTTATTTTATGGGAAAATTTGTTTGTGGTTGAGATAGACCACCAAGTGTTGTACCCCTCCTTTATTTGTGATATCCCTCTAGTGAGAGGTGATTGTAGGTATCCCTCTAGTGAGAGGTTGATAGTGGAGGTTGTGTTGGTATCCCTCTTAGTGAACAGGTGGATTGTATTGTATTGGCTAAGTGCCTACCCCTCTTGTGTGAGGTGGTGTTTGTGTGGCTTTGTGCCTAGCCTCTAGTGAGAGGTTGTATTCGGTTGAGAGAGGAGTTGTGTACTCCCAATTGTAATTGCCCCAAATCCTCAGTGGAGGTTCCCTGTGTGGGAGTCCTGTGTGGACAAGTGGATTGGAAATCCTTCTGTGTGAAGGCGGGGACGTAGAGCTGTGTGCTTGAACCTCGAAACATATCGCGGTGTTTGCGTTTTATCCATTGACTCTAACTCTCTCTCTTTATATTGTGCCTTGCATTAATTCATATTGTCATATATACTTATATGCTTGGCTTGTTTGTGTGTGCCTCATTTGTGCTTAACCACGAGAGCTTCATATAGCGCCTCAACTCTTATTCAGAGGAATCAAGAGGAGTTAGTCCAAAGCCCTTCACTGGTAATTCGGCTACACTCGTTGGTTGCATTAAGTGTTGTTGCAATTAAGTTTTAATTTCCGCATTTAGTTCATTAGATTAGCCGTATACCTATTCACCCCCCTCTAGGTGTACTTTCAATTAGCATCAGAGCCTATGCTCCTGATATTAGGTTTAACCACCTAGGAGTGTGATCTTGGTTTTGCTAATCTACATTTGCATTTGCATTTGCACACATATAGTTTGCACTCATGGATAGCCCTCCCATGTTTGATATCTCTAGACTTGATATATGGAAGGTTATGATGAGTTATCATTTAAAAGCCCTATGATATAAAGTTTGCCTTGCCATTACCAAGGAATCCTACCTTAGTGATAGCAAGCATATAGAGACCAATGCACTAGCCCTAAAGGCACTTAGAGCATCTCTTCATAAAGATTATTTACATGTGTTTTCTCACTATGAGTCCGCTTTTGCAGTATGGAGCATTTTGACATCTCTCGAGCTACCAACGCTTATCGATAAGAAGAGGAGATCTAGGAGAGACAAGTCCGACGAATATTGCTTCATGGTCCAAGGGAATGACTCTCTTGAGGTACAATCGGAATCTCAACTAGATGTTAGCACTAGTTCCTATTGCAATGAGTGTTTAGAGGCACAAGCCATGAATGATGAACTTGCTAAAAATTGTGAAAATTTGATTTCAAAATACAAACTTTTGAAAAAGGAAAGTCTTGGTTTAAAAGAAGAAAATAAAAATTTATCTTCAAGACTTGAGATTGTTTTGTAAGAAATGGATGAGATTTCAAGTGACAGTGACTCGCTTAAATCCCAACTTGATCTTGCACTTAATGAAAACAAAATTTTGAAAAGTATAAATGATTGTGAATATATTTGAAGAAAAATGAGGATTTAACTTCAAAACTTGATTTTGTATTAAAAGAAAATAATTCTTTAAAAAATAAAATAAATTTGATTTCACAAGAATTAAAAACTTGTTTAAAGAAAAATGTTTCCTTGAAAAATGATTTAGATTCTCATGTTTGCCATGCTAGTGTAGCTTCATCATCTAGCTTACCTATTGCATGCACCTCTTCTATAATTGAAAATGATATATCTATACTTAAGAAGAGTGTTGATTGTTTGGGCTCCACTTTGAGCCATTGTGCTTTAAACCACACACGGTTGGAATCTATGTTTCGAAAGAAACAAGTTCCATCTTTGCATGCATACAAACTACAGTATACACATGCTCCTCACGTACACACCCATCACACTATGTATGCTCATGTGTACACTTGTACACATTATGGACGTAAGAGCCACCTTACTAAATTTGCTATGATAAGATACATGATATAAATTTAGC
Organism: Agave tequilana; assembly: GCA_038442645.1. Taxonomy (NCBI): domain Eukaryota; kingdom Viridiplantae; phylum Streptophyta; class Magnoliopsida; order Asparagales; family Asparagaceae; genus Agave; species Agave tequilana. Next base: position 520,199 of record JAVJIF010000524.1, on the reverse strand, counting down.
AACTAAATTTGTTTGGGTTAGGAAAGGAACTAACCCCCATGGACCCAAAAGAGTATGGGTACCAAAGACCACCCCTATTGTATTTGATGTAGGTGTGGGCTCTCGCATGACGTGAGAGTAATGGTGCCTTAAGGTGGATGCGTTCCGAGCTTAAAGAGGACTATTTGGATGCATCACTTTCAAGGGGAGTTTGGAGGGAGGACCACCGTGTTTTGGAGACATAGAGAGTTGCCCTCTCGGTTTTGGTAACGATCTATTACTCCTCATTTATGTTTACATGCTTTTCATGTCATTAATTTTAGCATGTTTTGATGTTTCATGATTAATATGTTATATGCCATGATATTTAGATTATTGATATACATGTTTAGTTATTTGAGACACCCATGTTTAATATGGATTTATATCTTTGTGTTCTCACATTTGTTTTAACTAATGTGTATGTTCTAGATCTATGCATGTGTATATACATAATGATCATATGAGTCTTTGTTTTGATTTCTATGATTCATGCTTTGATTACTTGTCTAAGATGTTAGTTTTCATTAAAACTTGGATAAATACTTGTACAACTAGTGAGCCACAAGTAGACTATTATATGTTTGTGCTTGAACGCTCGTTTGTGTTCATTAGATGTACTAGTATAGCCTAGTTTTGATGATTCATGCATTTGACTTGTATTCACATTTTATACATGTTTTCATGTTTATATGTTTAGCTTCATGTATTTGTCTATTTTGTCTAAACTATTAGCTATACATATACATCCTTGAGCCACTTGCCTTCATGCATATACTTTTGTGGACTCGTTTATATTTTGATATGTATGTATACTTTAGTTTGTACATGACATACATATACCTTGAAGTATTCTAGTTTTGATGATTTTCATGTTTTTTTTAAGAAATTTCATATTGAGATTATTGCCTATTTCCATGACTATGTCTTTCACAAAACTTGTACACTCATATTCTTGATGTTTTCTCATGATTTTGTTTTCATGAGTATTATATGTGCTTTATATATTTTGAGTGATATTAGTTTAGTAATTTTCATATTTTATGGAATATAAGTTTGTTTTATTCCTTACTTGAAGGATTTCGTACTAGTTTTCTAATTTATCTTAAAACTAGTTCATATTCTTTATTATGGTAGAGCGTTTCAAACACACTATATTTTTAAACCTATTTTTGAAAATCCCTATCCATCCATGGGCGGTTGGTTGGGCGACCATGCCTTGTATGCTTATTATTGAAAATTCTTTTAAGCATGTGCATGAAATGGGAGGTTGGTAATGTGAGTTATACATTTAATCTTATTGTGTTTTCAATTGGTATCATTGAATTTTTTTCAATTGGTATCACTATTGACATTCTTTTTGTATACTCATATATGTTTTAAATATGTATGCTTACACTCAAATAGTATCAATTTCGATTGGTATTTAATTTTTCATATATATATGCTTTATTTGTGCTTACTATATCTCTATATCTTTGAGCACAAATTTTGGTTATGCTAAGCTTGATTTCTTAAATGACTATTTTATTTCAATTATGTTTCAATTGGTATCATATACAAGCTTATGCATCATTTTGTTTGGTATTTCATAAAGGGGGAGAAAATTCATGTTTCTACTTTCAATTAGTATTTCACCTTTAATTGGTTTTAGTATTCTACTCCTACACTTTATGTTAAAAAAAATGTTTAAAAAAAAGGGATATTGATTATTTTTGGTATCATACACTTTTAATGAAAAATTACTTTCAATTGGTACTAATCTTTTCAAATTGGTATCAAGATTACCTATAAGTTTTACTTTCAATTGGTATGTTTTATTGATATCAAAATTTTTGGTTGAATTGTTTAAAATGATTTATTTACTTACAATTGGTATTTAATTGGTATTTACTTACAATTCGTATCAATTGGTATTTTAAAAATATTTGTTTTATATACCACATTATGTACTTTCAATTGGTATATTTCATTGATATCATGATGCACTAAATTGATATTTTTTTCTCACAATTGGTATCAAAAAAGTTTTATTTTGATTTCACCCCTCATTGATTTTTTTTAGGCAAAAAGGGGAGAATATTATTTTCTTTGACCCCTTTATTGATGATTGACAAAAAGGGAGAGAAAGATTTTGAGTTTATATATGCATATTTTTGTTTTTGCATATATTGAGTTTATGAGAAAATGATTTTGAGAGTTTAAACAAAAGGGGGGAGAAGGTTTTTGAAACATATGTTTGTGTTATGCATGTTTCTCTCTCCTAGTTGTTCCATACATTTGTTTATGCATATTCATGTTTATTATTCAATGAATATCTTATTTTTGTTGCTATGCATGAGTTAAGGGGGAGCTTCTTTGAAGCTTAACTTTAATCCATGCATATATAACTCCATGAGTTTTATCATCATCAAAAAGGGGGAGATTGTTGGCCCAGAGGCCTTCCACTCTAATTTTGATGATGATTAACTTATGTATTTATGTTTACTAATAATCTTGTGATGTTTAGTTTCAGAAACTTAACCAAGATATTAGTAGGTGATTAGCTTCAACAAAGGTGTTTTGGAGCTTCTCACATGGTGATTCAAGAGACCGAGCGTCAAAGATCATATCTAGCACTCGTTGGAGTCAAGCTCGGTGGATCACGGTTTGGATCGAGTCGACTTGGAGACGGCGCTCTACAAGAAGACCTCGATACATAGTTTAGTTTATGTTTTAGATCCATTTGTAAAGATTAGATAGTGTGATATGCTCAAGTTCACAACACACACACGTTTCATGTTTTGGTTTTGATTTTTGGTTTCGATTTAACCGATCTTGGTTTTCGTGAATAGATAGAATCAAAATAAGTTTACATGGTTTAATATATATTAGATTTGTTCTATATACATCTATGCTTCAACTATTTAAATAAACATAGTTTGATAGTCTACTTCATGAGTTTGATGTTCTGGTATTTTAACAAAACTTGGTTTTGTAATTATTGTCAAAAACTATAATATACATCTTTATATGTATATTGGATTATATCCATATACAACATGCCTTAAAAGTTATTTTTATATCATGTTTTTGTATTTGGATGAGTTTTGGACAAAACAAATTTTCAATTCAAAAATCAAAGTTTTAGAAAATACAGTTTTTGGTTTCAGCAAAATTTGTAAGTCACAAAAATGGTTCAAAAAGTTTGAAATATGTGTTGAAAATTTTCACACATGTTTGTATATCAATGTATTATACTAAAACTATTTTTTTGTGGATTTTTAGAGAATTTATGAGATTTATTTGATGATTAAAAACCATGTTTTTCAAGTCCCTAAATGTTTCTGCCAGGCCCTGGCGATCGACCGACCGGTCGACCGGACCAGGAGCCGGTCGACCGGAGCGGTCGACTGTATGTGCACAAAACGTGCACAAGGCCACTTGGTTTGGCCGATCGACCGACTGTAGCATCCTTACTCTCGGGTAAGGACGGTCGACCGGGCGGTCGACCGGAGCTTGGCAACGGTCAAATTTCGACCGTTGGCCGGTCGACCGGATGGTTAATTCTGACTATAATTGCTGCCAACGGCTAGTTTTTTCAAATGGCTATAAATTGAGTTTTCTCTTAACAGTTTTCAAAAAGTTTTTAAGAGCCAAAATTTCAGAGCTTCTCTAGTGTTTTTATAAGTTTTAAAAAAAGTTTTAGAGCTTCAAAGATTTGATCTTCAATTGTTTTTAAAGTATTTTTATTCCAAAGAAAATAGTCTTTTGGAATTGGTTTTTGGTCTAAAAATTCTATATCTATTTGATGTTTTTCCCAAGTGATTTTCTTTGATCAAAATATATTGTTTTCCAGAATTGAGCCATATCATGCTATCCTATCTATAGGATCTTTATTTTGTGAGAAAATTTGTTTGTGGTTGAGATAAACCACCAAGTGTCGTACCCCTCCTTTATTTGTGATATCCCTCTACTGAGAGGTGATTGTGGGTATCCCTCTAGTGAGAGGTTGATAGTGGAGGTTGTGTTGGTATCCCTCTTAGTGAAGAGGTGGATTGTGTTGTATTGGCTAAGTGCCTACCCCTCTTGTGTGAGGTGGTGATTGTGTGGCTTTCTGCCTAGCCTCTAGTGAGAGGTTGTATTCGGTTGAGAGAGGAGTTGTGTACTCCCTATTATAATTGCCCCAAATCTTCAGTGGAGGTTCTGTTGGCCCAAAGGCCTATCACCCTAGTTTTGATGATGATCAACTCATGAAGTTATGTTTACTAATGATCTTGTATTTAATTAGTGACAGATTCATTATCAAGATCTTAGTAGGTGCATAGCTCAACAAAGGGCAAAATATCAAGATTTGGAGCTAGCACGGTGTGATCCAAGGAGCTTTTAGATCAAGCTTGGACCGAGTCAAGAAGATGAGAAGCCTTCAAGGGAAGACTTCAAGAAGATGAAGACTTGTGTCTAGGTATAAGATTTAGTTTTTGTTTTAGATAAAATGTAAAGGATAGATAGTTGGTGGATTGCTTAAGTAGATACCACACACACACTCTTGATTTTGTTATCTTTTCATAAAAGAATTTTCAAAAATAGAAAAGACTTTCATTTTGAAAAAACATAGTTTTTGGTTCTTGGTATTCAAAGTTATATATTCAACCAAAACCTTATTTAGAGCTTTATGACAAAAACATAGATATTGTATTATGATTGTGTAGTGGATCATATCCATACACACTATGCCTTAAAAGTATTCTTGTTTTTGTTTTTGATGAAGATTTGAAAAAACATGTTTTGAAAAATATTGTTTTAGAAAAATACAGTTTTTATCATGAGCCAAATATTTTCAAGTTACAAAAATAGTCCAATCTTTTATAACATGCCTTGATTTTGTGCAAGCATGTTTGTATATCAAAGTATATTGGTTAAACTATTTTTGTAGATTTTTATGTATTTTATGGGATTTTATTTGAGCCAAAATGACTAACTTTTTAATCCCAGAAAAACTGTTTTCAGGCTTCAGCTAGTCGACTTGCCTACCCTTATAAGTCGACTAATCCTGAAGTCGGCCGACCGGGCCGGTCGACCGATGTGCACAAACGTGCACGCCTGTGTGTACTGGTGGACGGTCGACCGCTCCAGAGAGCAGTGCTCTCTGGAAAGTTCGGCCGACCGCACCGGTCGACCGTGGCTCCAACGGTCAGAAATCCGACCGTTGGCGGTCGACCGGGCCGGTCGACCAGCAGTACTGATAGATCCCAACGGCTAATTTTCTGGCAGCCTATAAATTGGGGGTCTTGTCATTGTTTTGTGACAAGATTTTGGAGTCTCTTAGAGCCAGTTTTTACCAGACTTTTAAAAAGGGTTTTCTCCACAAAATAGAGAGAAAATATTTCCTATCTAAAGGGAAGTTTTATCAAAGAGTGTTAAAAGTGATTCTTTGAGTTTTCCTCCACCTTTCACATCCTTGTTTTTCTCACACCACACTTGAGCATCCATTGATTATTCATCCTATAGGTATGTTGTAGTGAGAGTGCTTTAGGTGATCAAAGTGTTGTGATCACCAAAGATCTTTTCTTTGTTCTTTGAGGAGACGGGCAAGTGTGCTCGTCGTTGTTTTGAGTTCGGGTGCAGACTCGGTTGTTTGAGGTGCGGCCTCGGCGAGCCGGTGGGCTTGCGGTGTGTACGGGACTAGAGAGTCCGAGAGCTTGTAGGTGTTGCGGCACCGAGGAGAGATCCATTGGGATCTTGCATAGTGGAAATCCTTCGTGTGTCGAAAGCGGGGATGTAGAGCAAGTGTGCTCGAACCTCGAAACATACCCTTGTGTTTGCGATTGCCATCTCTCTCTCTCTCTCTCTATCTCCTTTATATCTTGCATAGCTTATATTGTCTGTACATTTACATGCTTGATATATGTTGTGTGCATAATTGATATATATACTTGCGTGGGATTGTTGCTAACACTTGTATTCAACCAAGAGAGCCAACGCGGCACCTCAACCCATTCAAGGGGAATCTAGAGGAGTTTGTCCAGAGCCCTTCACGGGGAATTCGGCAACACTCTTTGGTTATACGTGGTGTTTAGTGTAAAAGATTTAATTAGGTCATAATTGTTTTTAGCTTCCGCATCATTTGCATCATTTAGCATTAAGTGACCATTAGATTAGCCATCACCTATTCACCCCCCCTCTAGGTGATTTACAATTGGTATCAGGGCTCGGTACTCTGATTTTGGTCTAACAACCTAGAGTAAAAGATCCTCATTTTTAGGCTAATCACATATTTTTGTACACACACCATGGACTTCATGTCACCACCCATGTTTGACATTGTTAACATCCATATATGGAAGGTGAAGATGTCCTTGTACCTCAAAGCCTTAGGTTTTCATGTATATTTGCCACTACTAATAATGCATATTGTTTAGATGGTAAGAATTTTGAGGCTAATGCAAAAGCCCTTCATGCTTTAAAGTTTACCCTAGATGATGTTTATTTATCTAGAGTTTCTAACTGATTCGGCTTTTGTAGTGTGGAATACCCTCATCTCTCTCGGTGAAAATGAACAATACTATGCGGGGAGCGATTTGGACGTTGGAAGCGACACCTCCAACGTGTGCTATATGGTCCAAGGGGATAACCCCCTTGAGGTAAACTCTGAATCCGATGATGAGGACATGTCATATGATGAGCTCACTTCATTTTGTCAAACTATTCTTGAAAAATATGACATGCTTAAGAAAGAAAATAAAAATTTGAAAAAGGACATTACTTGCATGCATAAAGAACATGACTCATTTAGAAGTAACATTGCATGCTTAGAATTAGAAAATAACAATTTGAAAAAGGATTTTGATTGTATGCTTAAAGAAAATGATTCTTTCAAATCTAAGATTGCATACTTAGAAAAAGAAAATAAAGATTTGAAAAATGAAAATGTTTCCTTGCTTACAAAATTGAATGATTTATGTGAAGGAAACACTATTTTGAAAAAGAAAGTTGATTTGGTGGAAAAACAAAGAGAAGTTGTTTTTCAAGAAAATAATTCTTTGAAAAGAAAATTTTGTGAAAAAGAAAAAGATTTTATTTCACAAAAGAAAAAGAAAAATGATCATATATCTCATCATGCTTTTCATGCCACCACTAATGAGATTAAGAATTTGAAAAATAAAATGGATGGTTTGAGTTCGACTTTGAACTCTTGTGCTTTCAATCATTCTAAATTGGAGTCTTTATTTTCAAAGAAACAAACTCCACACATTCATGCACATCATAACCATACATTTGCTTATGTTGCACAACATGATCACACTCCTACACATAAGCATACTAAGGTGTACGTATGTACACATTGTGGCCGCAAAGGCCATTTAGCAAAATATTGTTATGATAGATTAGATCATTTTAATTTTGCTAAGAATAAAAGATTTTGGGTTCCTTACAACAAAGCTAACCCCCGTGGACCCTACAAGAAAATATGGGTACCAAAACCCCCACCATTTGCTTTTGATGTAGGTGAGGGCTCTCACAAAACGTGAGAGGATTGGTGCCTTGGTAGTGGATGCAATAGACTTGATGGACATACTTTTGGATGCATCGCTATCAAGGAGCTTTGGTGGAAAGACCACCATATTTGGAGCTTTGGAGTTGGTAACAATTTCTAAACTCCTACTTTTATGCACATGCTTTTAATTTCATATATCATATAGCATGTTCATATTTTTTGTGTGCTTCATGTGGTATTTACATGTTTAAATGAAGATTTTATCAAAACGTGCATGTATACATATACAAATAGAGAATTACAATTGATTCATATATGAATGAACTTCATGCTCATTTGTACCCACTATTTGCATATGCATAGTCTAGTTTTGATGATTCTTTCATTTATACTTGTTATGCCTATTTTTATGCTTTACTTCATGTATATGTATTTTTAATTCAAATCTAATAAATATACATGTATACCCGTGAGTCTCTTGCCTTAATGCAAACATCATTAATAGACTCTTTTAGATTTGGGATATGTATGTGTATTGTTAGGATTGGATTAATCATACATATACCATGAAGATTAGTGTTTTGATTAAAAATGATTTTTCGTGTTTTTGTTAAAATGTTACTTTTGATCTCTTTGAGCTTCATTGACTATTTTCATAAAAATACTAGTTACATGATCGTTTAACACTCACACTTTTGTCAAAATCATTTTTGAGCCTTATAGACCATGAGTGCTTAAATTTTTATGTATCTAGTTATGTTTATGAAAAACATAAGATTTGATATATTTGAAGGATCTTTAACTAGTTTTTCAAAAACAATTTATACTAGTTATTTATTCTTCAAATAATTTTTGAGATTGACACATGATTCTATTTTTCTAAAAGATTTGATGCTTCATGATTTGAATATTAGTTTATATGTTAGTTTTTGTCAACACTAGGATTTATACTTGTACATATCGTGGGCCACAAATAAATCTATTTATATTTGTGCTTGAACGCTTATTTGAACCCATGAAATGTGCTTGTATTGCTTGGTTTTGATGATACATACATTTTTAAACTTATATTCCCACTTTTTGGATTTGATTTATGATCATGTGTTTTTCATTTCATGTATATGTGTATTTTGCCAAACTTTAAGATATACATGTATACCTCTTGAGTCATTTGCCTTTAATGCAAATCTATTTATATGGACTCAATTGTGTTTAAGAGATATGTAAGTATACTTATTGTGTTGTCAAAACATACATATATCTTGAAATATAAATTTTGTTTTTAATAAAAAAATGTGTGATGATTTAAAGAAATATTGAGCTTTATTGACATTTTCATGATACCATGTTCCACATAACACTAGTGCACTCACCTCTTTTGAAAATTTTATGGACTTCATGGATATTATAGTGTTTTAGTGCCATGTGATTTACTTGTGTTTCATGAAAAATATTTTTGCTTTATTCCTTACTTGAAGGATTCCTTACTAGTTTTAAAACATTTTTCTAGTGCAAATTCTTCATTTGGTAGAGTTTTTCAAACTAAGCTTATTTTCAAATCTATTTTTGAAAACCCCAACCATCTATGGGAGGATGGATGGGCGATTATGCGTTGTATGCTTCATTGAAAATCTTTTACCTTGTGCATATGAAGGGTGGTGGTTATGAGATATACACTTGATTTTATTGTTATGTCAATTGGTATCATTGAATCGTTTCAATTGGTATCAATATGAACTTATTTTGTATATACTCATATTTTGTTTTCTTATATATATGTATGTATCAATTTCAATTGGTATACTTATTTCTCATACATATATATGATTTTCATGTGCTTAACTTACAATTGGCTCACATTTTTAAAAGCACAAAGTTTATGATGAAAATAAAAATTTTCATACGTTTACTATTGATATCAAAATAAAAAAAATATTGATTTGATATCTCAAAATGTGTTCTATTAAGTAAGTTCAAAATCTTAAAGAAAAACTCAAAATGTTTGATTTGTATTTCCTATATGCAAGGAGAGCTTAACATCTCTCTTACATATGGATTCATGTTGAGTATATTATAAATTGAGGAGCTTGACAACTCTTCGTTATATGATATACGTGTGTAGGGGGAGCTTCACATCTCCTCTTATGCATTACATAATATGTGTTATGTGAGTTAGGGCTTGTCATCCCTTCTTTATGTAATGCATATGTGTAGGGAAGCTAACTTAGCGTCTTCCTCTTCATGAATGTATATCGCATATAAATCTTTATTGATTGATTTGTATTACCCCTTCTTGATCTTTTTGGCTTTTTGACAAAAAGGGGGAGAAAAATTTGTTTGTTTTGATTTTACTTTGAACCCTTTGTTGATGATTGACAAAAAGGGGGAGAAGTATTTGAGTATATATGCATGTTTTCATTGCTTAAGGGGGAGTAGTATTTGTCTTCCTTGTTATTTATGCATATATGTTTTGTATTGCAAATAGGAGAAAAAGATTTATTTTGTTTCATCTCCATCATTGCATACATATTTATTAGCTTCATTATCATATATTATTATTTATGTCTATGCATGAGTTAAGGGGGAGCTTCTTTGAAGATTTACTTTAATCCATGCATATATAACTCCATGAGTTTTGTCATCATCAAAAAGGGGGAGATTGTTGGCCCAAAGGCCTATCACCCTAGTTTTGATGATGATCAACTCATGAAGTTATGTTTACTAATGATCTTGTGTTTAATTAGTGACAGATTCATTATCAAGATCTTAGTAGGTGCATAGCTCAACAAAGGACAAAATATCAAGATTTGGAGCTAGCACGGTGTGATCCAAGGAGCTTTTGGATCAAGCTTGGACCGAGTCAAGAAGATGAGAAGCCTTCAAGGGAAGACTTCAAGAAGATGAAGACTTGTGTCTAGGTATAAGATTTAGTTTTTGTTTTAGATAAAATGTAAAGGATAGATAGTTGGTGGATTGCTCAAGTAGATACCACACACACACTCTTGATTTTGTTGTCTTTTCATAAAAGAATTTTCAAAAATAGAAAAGACTTTCATTTTGGAAAAACATAGTTTTTTGTTCTTGGTATTCAAAGTTATATATTTCAACCAAAACCTTATTTAGAACTTTATGACAAAAACATAGATATTGTATTATGATTGTGTAGTGGATCATATCCATACACACTATGCCTTAAAAGTATATCTTGTTTTTGTTTTTGATGAAGATTTGGAAAAACATGTTTTGAAAAATATTGTTTTAGAAAAATACAGTTTTTATCATGAGCCAAATATTTTCAAGTTACAAAAATAGTACAATCTTTTATAACATGCCTTGATTTTGTGCAAGAATGTTTGTATATCAAAGTATATTGGTTAAACTATTTTTATAGATTTTTATGTATTTTATGGGATTTTATTTGAGCCAAAATGACTAACTTTTTAATCCCAGAAAAACTGTTTTCAGGCTTTAGCTAGTCGACTTGCCTACCCTTATAAGTCAACTAATCCTGAAGTCGGCCGACCGGGCCAGTCGACCGACGTGCACAAACGTGCATGCCTGTGTGTACTGGTGGACGGTCGACCGTGCCGGTCGACCGCTCCAGAGAGCAGTGCTCTCTGGAAAGTTCGGCCAACCGCACCGGTCGACCGTGGCTCCAACGGTCAAAAATCCGACCGTTGGCGGTCGACCGGGCCGGTCGACCGGCAGTACTGACAGATCCCAACGGCTAGTTTTCTGGCAGCCTATAAATTGGGGGTCTTGTCATTGTTTTGTGACAAGATTTTGGAGTCTCTTAGAGCCAGGTTTTACCAGACTTTTAAAAAGGGTTTTCTCCACAAAATATAGAGCAAATATTTCCTATCTAAAGGGAAGTTTTATCAAAGAGTGTTAAAAGTGATTCTTTGAGTTTTCCTCCACCTTTCACATCCTTGTTTTTCTCACACCACACTTGAGCATCCATTGATTATTCATCCTATAGGTGTGTTGTAGTGAGAGTGCTTAGGTGATCAAAGTGTTGTGATCACCAAAGATCTTTTCTTTGTTCTTTGAGGAGACGGGCAAGTGTGCTCGTCGTTGTTTTGAGTTCGGGTGCGGACTCGGTTGTTTGAGGTGCGGCCTCGGCGACCCGGTGGGCTTGCGGTGTGTACGGGACTAGAGAGTCCGAGGGCTTGTAGGTGTTGCGGCACTGAGGAGAGATCCATTGGGATCTTGCATAGTGGAAATCCTTCGTGTGTCGAAGGTGGGGATGTAAAGCAAGTGTGCTCGAACCTCGAAACATACCCTTGTGTTTGCGATTGCCATCTCTCTCTCTCTCTCTCTCTCTCTCTCTCTCTCTCTCTCTCTCTCTATCTCCTTTATATCTTGCATAGCTTATATTGTCTTTACATTTACATGCTTGATATATGTTGTGTGCATAATTGATATATATACTTGCGTGGGATTGTTGCTAACACTTGTATTCAACCAAGAGAGCCAACGCGGCACCTCAACCCATTCAAGGGGAATCTAGAGGAGTTTGTCCAGAGCCCTTCACGGGGAATTCGGCAACACTCTTTGGTTATACGTGGTGTTTAGTGTAAAAGATTTAATTAGGTCATAATTGTTTTTAGCTTCCGCATCATTTGCATCATTTGGCATTAAGTGACCATTAGATTAGCCATCACCTATTCAGCCCCCCTCTAGGTGATTTACAGGTTCCCTGTGTGGGAGTCCTGTATGGACAAGTGGATTGGAAATCCTTCTGTGTGAAGGCGGGGACATAGAGCTGTGTGCTCGAACCTCGAAACGTAACGCGGTGCTTGCGTTTGATCCATTGACTCTAACTCTCTCTCTTTTATATTGTGCCTTTCATTAATTCATATTGTCATATATACTTATATGCTTGGCTTGTTTGTGTGTGCCTCACTTGTGCTTAACCACGAGAGCTTCATATAGCGCCTCAACTCTTATTCAGAGGAATCAAGAGGAGTTAGTCCAGAGCTCTTCACCGGGAATTCGGCTACACTCGTTGGTTGCATTATGTGTTGTTGCAATTAAGTTTTAATTTTCGCATTTAGTTCATTAGATTAGCCGTACACCTATTCACCCCCCTTCTATGTGTACTTTTAGTTATAGTTTACTAATAATCTTGTGATATTTAGTTTCTTGATCAAGATATTGGTAGATGTTTAGCTTCAACAAAGGAGTTTTAGAGCTTTACATGTAGATTCAAGAGCTCGCGCGTCAAGATTGCATCTAGCACTCGGTTGGAGTCAAGCTCGTTGAATCGTGTTTGGATCGAGTCGACTTGGAGAAGGAGTTCTACAAGAAGACCTCAGTTTGTTTTAGTTTAAGATTGTTTAGATCTTGTGTAAAAATTAGATAGTGTTGATATGCTCAAGTTCACATACACACACAAGTTTAAAGTTTAAAGTTTGGTTTTTGGTTCAACTGGTTTTGGATTTCATGTCAAAAATATAGATATATATATTATATATATATTGAATTTTATCCATATACAATATGCTTCAAATTTGTTTCAATATCATGTTTTTGTATTTCTATGAGTTTTGGAGAAAAAGGTTTTTCATTTCAAAAATTCAAGTTTTGAAAAATACGGATTTTGTGTTTAAGCAAAATTTCAATATCATAAAAATAGTTTAAATTATTTATAATATGTGTTGAATTTTAGTCACACATACTTGTACTTCAAAGATCTTAAAAGAACTTATTTTTGTGAAATTTACGTGATTTTATGGGATTTAATTGAAATTAAAAAGACAAGTTTTCAATACACATAATTCCAGCCAGAATGACTGGCGGTCGACCGAGCCGGTCGACCGGACCAGTGGTCGGTCGACCGGAGTGGTCGACCGATGTGCACAAAGACGTGCACATGGCCAGCCAACTCGGCCGGTCGACGGCGCGGTCGACCGACTGAAAGCACCCCACTCTCGGGTGGAGGCTGGTCGACCGGCGGTCGACTGTTGGCTGTGGCCCGGTCGAACGGTCGACCGGGCGGTCGATAGGAGGCACAATGGTCATAAATATGACCATTGCGCTGGTCGACCGGGGGGTCGACTGGAGGGGCATTTCTGCCCTTTCCAGACTGCCAACGGGCAGATTTTTGAGAGGCTATATATACCTTCTCTTGATTTATTTTGGATAAGATTTTTGAAGAGAAAATTTCTCATCTTACAAGTGTTTTTCAGCAAGAGTTTAAAAGAGTTTTTGTGGTTAAAAAATCTATCTTTATTTTGTTTTTAAAGGGTTGGAAAATTCAAAGAAAATAGAGTATTTTAGATGTTGGTTTTGATCTTCATTTCTATCTTATTCTAGTTATTTTTCCAAGTATTTTTCTTGATGATTTGTTTTCCAAAAATATTGATTTCTCACACTTGAGCTATCTATTTATCCTATCTATTAGGATTTTGTTTTTGGTGAGAAATTTGGTTTGTGGTCTTTTGAGATCACCAAGTGTTGTAATCTCTTTGCTTTGAGTTGTGGTATCCCTCCTGTGTAGAGGTGATTGTGGAGGAGTGTTTGAGTTGGTTGGTATCCCTCTAAGTGTAGAGGTGATTGAGATTGGTGTTTTGGCTTTGTGCCTTTGTCCCTCTAGTGAGAGGTGATTGTGTTGGCTTTGCGCCTATCCCTCTATTGAGAGTTGATCTTGTGTGGCTTAGTACCTTGCCTCTTGTGTAGAGGTTGTTGTTGTTTGAGAGAGGAGTTGTGTACTCCTAGTTTATATTACCTAAATCCTCAATGAAGGTTCCCTGTGTGGGAAGTTCTGTGTGGACGATATAGTGAAAATCCTTCTGTGTGAAGGCGGAGACGTAGAGTAGTGGCTCGAACCTCAAAACATATCCTTGTGTTTGCGATTGATCCACTATCTTTAACTCTCTCTCTTATATCTTGTGTTGCATCGTATTGTTCATATCATATTTATGCTTGGTATTGTTTGTGTGCCATACTTGTGTTGAATCAAGAAAGCTTCAAATAGCACCTCAACTCTTATTTAGAGGAATTTAGAGGAGATAGTCCAGAGCCCTTCACCGGGAATTCGGCTACGCTCTTTGGTTACATTAAGTGTGTTGCAATTTAGTATTAATTCCACATCATTTATCATTAGATTAGTCATACACCTATTCACCCCCTCTAGGCGTACTTATAATAAGGTCTTGCTTCTCTCCAGGTGACAAGCTTTCGCTTATAGATATGAGTTTTTGGTGCGTTTGATCACCCACGTCGACTTGAATTACCTTATCTTCGGTTGAATGTTCGTGCTGTTCGAAATACTTCACCCATTGAAGATCAAGTTATTGAGCCTATGGATCAGTATCGAATAGCTCTATGTCTTCCTCTTGCTCCACCTGACTGATTGACTCCATGTTGGCAAACAGAGTTTTGAAGACAACCCTCACACTCACGTCTGATTCCTAGTCTAATGAGTCTGAGGAGTACGATGGGAGAAATTCATCAGATTTTGACTCTGATTGAGTCGATGGAATAACGTACCCCAATCTCGTACAAGTCTAATCATTATAGTTGGTAGGCTTTCCTTTCGGCACGACAGGTTGAAAAGGGATGCGTCTTCCCTTTTCAAAGTTCAAGCCTTCACCACGATGTAAGTTGTATTCCATTTCTTTTATCATATGGTGCGCTAACCATGCATAATGAAAGAACTACGGGGTTTCAAGTCTTCATTCGATTCATTGGATACAGTTATTTATGATTGGACTCTGCCAAATACGAATGGCGATTGGTCCTTTTTTGAAGGAGAGACAATGAAGATAGATCCTTCATTGTCCTCTATGTACATATATGCCATTTTTAAAATTTGAAGAGGCATGTGCAAGGGACTAGTGTTGATAGATTTAAATACATCCTCAAGACATAAAGAATAATCAAAAGCAACATCTTCACTAAGGACTCACTCGACTTCATTTTCAGCGGGATTTTACAATTAGGATTGTCAAGATACACAATAATTGGTTCTAAAATAAGAGTAGCTAGCGCATCTTCTTCTGATTCTGAATCTGCCTTGTTGCCGCTATTGATGTTGTCTGGCAATGATTCTTTCACCCCTTTGTTGCTCTATTTATAGAGTAGAGAATCAGTGAAGTAGTTCTCCACTCCTTTGAACGGCTGTATCTCATGAACAGCGTTCGGACTAGAGCATCGTCACCTATGTACTTGAAGCATAGGTGCAATATGGAGGGAATGATCCAGTTGGCATGGATCCACGGTCACCCAAGCAAGAGATTGTAAGACGTGCATGCGTTGATGACACACTTCTGACTTTAAGTTTCCAATTTTACATCGGAGATGAATCTTGCCCAGAAGATGACTACTCTCGGCATTGAAGCCATAAATAATCATGGTAGTGGTCGACAGCCTGCTCAAAGGGATGCCAAGAAAGTAGAGAAGTCTCTTCGAGATGATGCTCATAGCAGACCCCGAGTTGACTTGGATCCTTTCAATGAATGTATAGCCAATATACCCAGATAGTACAAAGGTCTATCATGCTTATTATCTTTAAGAAGCATGTCCTCGAGAGTGAGGGTGATATATGGCACCTGTTGCTGCACCAAATGACATTGGGGGCATGGGTCCCATCGTTGTTTGTAGGGATTGCATGTACTTGTTCCAGAAAGGATTCTGAATCAGCAAGTGCATCCCTAAGCGCCTTTCTTATCTCCTTTGAGAGGCAAAGTAACTCGTGCAGAGTGATACGGGCTAGAATATTGGCTAGCTGTGCCAATATGTCGAAGTAGAAAGAGGCGTCGAGCCCTTGAGAAGGTTTCTTCTTCATAGACTTATCTAATCTGACCTTCTTTTGCTTCTCCTTATCCTGTGGCTGGGATAATGGCATGACCTAGATTGGTGCAGTCATTCCCGATGTCGTTAGCTGCTACGTCACGTCAGAGATTAATTATACTATCATAAGTACTGTTTTTCAGATCGGGTGCCTACAGGATGGGAGGTAGAGGGCTACACCACTAAGACAAGCTTCTCTTCTTTTGAGTCACTGGGAGAAGCTATCATCACGGTGTTATCATCTGCCGCAAGAGAGACGACATTGCATGACTTCCCTTTGAGCTTGAGCTTACTAGATTCCCATTGCTTATCCTTGACGATATCTAGATAGACCCACATAATCTCTCCAGACTTAGTCGTCATTGGAATAGGCCCTCATCCTCCTGCTTTTCAACAATTGAATTGATGACATCAAGTCTGGCTTTAGGGACAAGGGCTAACCTATCTTGAACGATCATTATCGTGAAGGTTCTAAAATCGAGAGTCACCATGTTGGCAATGACTTTCTTTTGTTATGATTTGAGAGGCAGAAATCCAGCGTCCACCAATACTTGGATCTTATCCTTGAGGATAAAGCATCTGCTTGTAGAATGGTGTACCATCTGATGAGAAAGGTAGTAGTTAAGGTCGTTAGCACGTCCAACTTCGTCGGGGCACCGAACTTCGGGTAACTTGAGCTTATTACCCTTGTGGAGCAGGAGAAAAATTATTACCACTTGTTCATCTTTGAAGGACTATACCTTCGGCGGGAATTTGGATTCTTCATTTTCACTAGCATTGCTCATTTTCTTCTTTGGTGGATCTTCTCCAGACAACTCGACTGCCATGGTTTCGTTCCCTTTGGATTAGGAAGATTGAGCGGTATCACGCCCTTTGTTGTTGACCCCCACTTGTTCTTAGGCAGTTAGGGATCAAATTTCTTAGCCAATTTCTCAGTTATCTTGGATTGCTCAACAAGTTCTTTCCACGTACGGGCTTTTACAGCACCCATACGAACTTCTACCCTGTCGAGGAAGTTGTACCGGCACATCTATAGTAAAATGGGTAAGGGCATACCGACGAGATATATAAAAGAGAAATGACAGAACCTCTCAGTGTACTCTCGCACAAATTCTCCTCCTTTCTGAACCGTCGAGAGGAGCTTGTCCATGGTCACCTCAGTGTCATTCTCATGAATCGAGAGAGGAATCAGGTTTTTAGGTCAATACAAGAATTAATGGAGTTCGTAGGAAGGCTCCTAAACCAGCCAAAAACTACCTCCTTGAGAGTTCTGATGAACAATCTAGTCATGATGGCATTATTGTCATTACATTATTGATTTGAGACCAGAAGTAATAGATGTGCTGGTTGGATGAGCTCTTACCATCATACATGTGCAACATAGGTGGCTTGACCTTTGGCAGTTATGGAACCGAATCCTACGCCAATGGGTAGGGACAACTCATCCCTACTTTCTTGAGTTCATCCCTCTAAGCTAGGGATGCGATCTGAGCTTGGATGCCTTTGATTTCGTCGGCATCGACGGAAGAGCCCTCCTTTGACTGCTCAGACTTGGGAGATTCATTATCGAGATTCTCCTCTTCATTACCTGTAGTGTTGTTATTGTTCTGGTTTTTAAGGAGCTGTGTCAGCATGTGATGAATGTTCCTGCTGAGCCTTGGAAGTCTGTTCTTGGGCTTCCATATGATGGCAGAGATCATCATTAAATTTATTGTCTGCCATATCAACTGATGTGAACCCCGTCTGGATAGAGCAGCTACGCATAACCACTGGCTTCTCCTTCTTCATCTGACCATTGGAATAGGCTTCTCAACCTTTCTGGCGATATTGCCCCTACGAAAGCAGATTGCTATCTATAATTATAGGGTATTACTGAGTGCCTCCGAAAACGCCTTTTGGTTCAACTAGGACCTGATTTAAGCCGAGGCTATAGTCAGAATCTGGAGAATGAAATGAGAGAGCGCAAACCCCCTGTCTCCTTCTTCAAGATCGCATCAGATCTCTTCTTTTATCTGTTATGTTGACATAAGATGCAGGGAGGTAAGGCATATTAACCTTTCTCTTCCTCTGAGACTTAGGTTTCTCAGAAGTCAGGGTTGACAATTGGTCAAACACTGACGATTGACTTTAAGGAAGTGTTATGGGGATTGGTCCCAGCCAACAATGAACAGAGTGGATTGCCACAAGCTGACATCCCGCTTGTCTATATTGAGATAGGGTGGTTCCTACTAGTTCCTTTGACCGAAGCTTGCACTTATTGCTCAAATAATCTCTTAAGTCTGGGTTATTGGAAGGAATCAGGCCCAAACGATCTCGAATTGAAGACCGGAGACTTTTAGGAGTACTTATTCTATTAAGCCCTTTAGCAAAGTTTTGCTTTTTAGCATTTAAAAGGGTTGGTATTTTTCCTCTAGAAGCATGGCTAACTTCGCCAGAAGCTAGTGCCTTTGCTCTGGATAGAGCAAGGAAGCTTTGCCATAAGCTGGTGTCTTTGTTTTGGACAGAATAGGGCTAGCTTCGCTAACAACGTTAGCCTTAACTTCGCACAAAGTTGGCTTTACATTCCTAGATATGTCCTTAGCCTTATGAAAGACTTTGAATTTAGTGCCACCACGAGCACTTGCTTCGCTAGAAACTTTGCTAGTGCCATAGAGGGCACTGATCTTATCAGTAGCCTGGGCCTTAGAGGCCTCAGCTTTGATAGAGATAGCTTCGCATGAAGCTAGCTTAGCCTTGAAGGCTGTGAACTTAGAGCCACGAGGGCACTTACTTCACCAGAAGGTCTAGCACTTGACAGTGCTGTAACCTCGCTAGAGGCTACACATTTAGCATTGTAAAATGCTTTAGCGTCGCCAGAGGCTTGAGACTTAGTATTGTAAAATACTTTAGCCTCCCTAAAGGCTTGAGACTTAGCATTATAATATGCTTTAGTCTCGCCTACAGCTGAGAGAGCAGCAAGAGAGGGCAAGGCCCTTTTAGTTTCGCAGGAAATTGACTTAGGATTGGATACCCTTGCCTTGCTAGAGACTACAGCAGACTGCAACAGAGTCTTGCTAACTTCGCCAGAGGTGGTGTCAGGCTTGCACTGAGCATGCCTAGCCTCGCCAGAGAATGGTTTAGACTCGCACTGAGTCTAGCTAGCTCGAAGGAGACTAGTTTGAGAGACACAATCAAGGGTGCTTGGCTAGAGTGATTTTTCTGTGCTGGCGCACAGAAAGAGGGCTATTGCTACCCTGAGAGAGGATCTCTTCAAACTTCTCTTAGTCAAAACTGATGACCAATGTCTGGGTGGTAGCCTCCAAAGCTTGATCTTTATGTTGCGACACGATCTTCTCATTAGTGGAGAAGAATGTCCCCAGTGGAGTCGCCATCTTATTTTCCATTGATTGTGAAAAATTATAAGTTTTGTAGAGTTTGCAAGTAAAATAAGATTACAGGAAATCTATAGATGTTTCTGGGGACGTGTGCCGATCGGAGTTTGGTCAGCATGCGTCCACTTTATCCCTTATACCACACGAATGATCAATGCTGGATCTGTTGCCTAGGAATTCCTTCTCGTCTGATTTAAGAATTCCCTTGCATGTGGAGAATCTTGATAAAGTTCAGATGAACTAGGGTGTCAGATCCCTGATTTAATCCAAAGAACTATGGAAAAAGCGTGTCGTCATTGGAAGCTTTACGCTAAAGAACTCACATTCTTGTTATGAAGAAAGATGTCTTCTCTGTTTTTTCTCTCTCTTTCTCTGGCTGAAGAGTCCCCTCTCCCTTTATCCTACAATCGGTTATTTATAAGCCGAGTCAGGGATTGTAAATCCCTAAAAATCTTAACAGTTGTAAATACAACAGTTGCAATCTTCAAATGAAGATAGAATATCTGTGGGGGAAGCTATTTGGCTTCTGGAGAAGCTAATTCGGCCTATGGCGAGGCTAGTTTAGCCTATAGCGAGGCTAGCTTGCCAGGTTGTTAATAGTTAAAGGAGTTTATCTCTTTAATTATCTCTTTTAACTAGGAGTTTTGAATTCCTAAATTATCTCTTTTAACAGAGATATTTGAATCACTAAGGGAATTGAATCCCTTGATTATCTCCACTGAGTCAGTAGGGTGACTAATCATGGAGAATATTCTCTTTAAATCCGCTCAAGGGTTTTGGGAAGGTCAAATGACCTGGAGCTTCGCTCTTTGGTGAAGCTAAGCCTTTGGCGAGGCTAAAGATCTTACAGCAAAGCTATCGCTCAACTATTCACCGAGCTATCTACTAGTTTGCGGCAAAGCTATAGTTCAGCTATCTACTAGCTTGTGGCGAGGCTATAGTTTAGCTCTTCACAGATCTATTTACTAGCTTGCGATGAAGATATAGTTCAGCTATCTACTAGCTTGTGGCGAAGTTATAGTTCAGCTCTTCACTGAGCTAGCTGAAAGCCCAAGGCGAGGCTATGCCTTTGTTTGGCATCATTCGCTTTTTTAGAAGGTTATAGCTTCTGGTGAAGCTATCACTTAGTTTAGCAGAGCTAAGTAAAGTTTCATGTGAAGCTAGAGTTTAACTCTGTTATACTTGCTAATGGATTGATTATCAGCCTGTTTTATGGCTTGTCTTTTTGAAATGTCAATTAGTTAGACATTATTCAGATCAATTGGAAAGCTGTTTGGGAGTTTGTCTTTTGTAACTGTTAACACCGACCAGGCATGCCAACTGCCTATACGGGTCTTTACACTGAAGGTGACCTTTCGGGGGTTTTCCTGAAAAATAGAGGCTCGCCCACGTTGGATGTTCGGAGACAGTCTATAATAGAATATACTCTGATAGCCGCCCGAGCAGGTCAACTGCCTATTGACTTTTCACCCTGACGGTGACCCTTCAGAGGGCTTCCTGAAAGATGGAGGCTTGCCCACATTGGATGCTTTGAGATAGCCTGTAATGGGGTATACCCTGATGGCCGCCCAAACAGGTCAACTGCCTATATGGGTCTTTACCCTGACAATGACCCTTCGGAGGGCTTCCTGAAAGACAGAGGCTCGCCTATGTTGGATGCGCGGAGCCAGCCTATAATGAGATATACCCTGATGCCGCCCAAGTATGTCAACTGTCTATGGGTCTTCACCGTGATGGCGACCCCTCGGGAGGCACCCTGAAAGATCGAAGTCCGCCCACATTAACCACTCAGAGTCACCACATAATAGGGCCTACTCTGAGGGTCCCCCTAGCGAGTCAACAGTCCACCTAGGACCACCATGACAACATAACCTCAAAGCCGGGAGGTCCCCCACCAAGGTAAGTACTTGCAGGTCCCATCGGGGAATGAATCCCGTTTGGAACTACATTCTAAACATTCCAAATGTTTTAGAACCAGAATGGCTCCCCGAGTAGACGCAACAATGAGTCATGTCTCAAATCTCAAAACAAGGTAGGATCTAAACAACACATTTATTAAAAATTTTCAGTTTTATTATGAATTTTTTTTTATTACATCCATCCAAGTACAAAGTGTGAATACATCTAACAAGAGTAATATAAGTTCTGATTTTGCATGAATGTATTCTTCCTAATCGAAAAAGTGATGGTGCCCTTTTTCACGCCCCCAACTACATCCTGATGATGAAGCCTAAGCAAGCAATCCATCAGAGTCGGATGAGCGATGATACTGAGAACTCCCAAGAAGGTGCCAGCAGGGAGACCTCACCCGTAAGGCAAAAGAGGATACTGATGCCAAGATCATAACTCCGGAGCAGAGACGGACAAGGAGGCAACACCCTATAAGAGCACAGATGATCGACCTCTGATACAAGAGCAATCGTCGAATGCCCTTATGCTCCCTGCTCTACATTTGCTGCAAGAAAAGAACTGGGACTCAAGCCCCAACTTCTGCCCAATCTGTTTTGGCCATAAGCCAGAAACACAAACCTGGCAGAAGATAGGACATTCCCTGTCCATCCCAATAACTGGGTCTCATCACAAAAATTGAAAGTACTTGACAAGCCCATCACAAGAACTGAAGCTTCTTGACAAATGGACTCCTGAACATCAAGAGTGCAACAACCATCACCATCCTTTCCCTCTCCTTCCTCCACCGAACGAAGAACAAAGGAGACATTGCCACCTACAGAACAGAATCGCTCAGGCTTCTAATCCCCAAAGAAGATGAAGGCCACTGAATTAGCGGCATACACGTATCGTGATGATTCAGATCAAAATGACCACGCTGGATGCACCATACCCTCCTTGAACATTGTGATTCCTTGAAAAGGGGCAGTTAACTGACCAATGCTGCAAAGGACGTATATTTAAGGCTCTGCTAGCTGCAGAGCAATATATGCCATTGAAAGACAAAACTTGAAGCGATAGCGATTGATACGTGTTCAAACACAAAATTTTATCTGCTTCTCTCTCTATCAAAGTCCCAGGGAACTTATAGTTTCTAAGGGAAGTTCCTGACTTCTTCCAAAGAAAAAGGAGCAGAGGGGACATCTATACTGGTCACTTTCTAACCCATCTGAGATCGTGACACGTGCCTATCCAGCCTCCAAGGAATGTGCGGAGCGTGGCAACTTTTAGAACATCTAATCCAGAGTCTTATTCAAATTTCAAGCATCGGGTAGTTAGAAGAGGAGATAAATCCGGTTATAGGAGATCTCTATCTTTACGCCCAATCATCATCCAAACGAGGCAGTTATCCCTCGGGGATAATTCATCCTCATCTATAGCAAGGTACAGACCACCAGATAGAGGTGGACTTCCCCAATTTCGATTCGAATCAGAATATTCAGTGCAACCGCCATCAAGATATGAAAATTATGTATTCAAACCAAGTGGGACTCCCCAATCTTATCTGTTTTTATATAACCTGTATAAGTAACAGATCCTCCCAATGTGAAGAGGGGTCATCAGGAATTGAATCCAAAGACCCTAAAACACCAGAGAAGCCTACTTGTAATCACCATTGTTATAGTAGAAGTCTCCTCTCTCTCAGTGATTTTTCCCTTTTGAGATTTTCCACGTAACCTCTGTGTGTTTGTGGTTGCTTTCTGTGATTTTATTATACCTACTCTATTATTTTAGTGCCTGAATTAATTTCTTAGAAATTTACCCACAGCAACAATCAAAGAGTTTAGGTGGGATGACTACCTTAGTTTGGAGAAATAGAGATTAGTCCTATTGGTGTCTATAACTATCTCTAGCCTCCACTTAGTTTAAATATGCTTTAATTTGATGTTTATAAGCATATGTTATTTTGTTTATATGTTTAAATGCAAATTTTATGAAAACTTGTGATATACTTGTACATCCTTTGAGATACACTCTTAATTTTGTGCCTAATTGCAATGGGTAATTCCTAGGGAATCAATCCATGCACCAAAATAGGGAAGTGAATATAACCAAATCACAGAAAAGTCAATCGCAAACACAATAAAAATTTGTGGAAATCCCAGAACGAAAAAACCATAGAGAGAGAGAGAAATTCCATTGTGCCAATGGTGATTACAAAACTGTTCTCTGGATTTGGGTGAACTCCCCTTTCCCGTTGGAAGGGATCCCTTATTTATAAAGTCATGTAAAATGAATAAAGTTAGGGAGTGTTGCTCAGTTTGAGTACCTAAATCCCTTATCTTTCTAAGGATTGAGTCGAATGTCCCAATTTAAATTGATGTAGGAGAGAGGCCATTTCTATCTTGTGTTTCACGCTCAGCTGTAGATAAGGATGAACTATCCCTGGGAGCTTGCTACCTTATTTGAATTAAGATTGGGCTCAAAGATAGAGATCTCTGTAATCAGATCTGACTCTTATATTAATCCCCGACCAATTCGCTCCAAACTAGACGATGGTTCCAAATTAACTGTTCCAGAAGATACCACGCATCGTACATCTACGCGAGGTTACATTAAAATGTGTCACGATCTCAGGTGGGTCAGAAAATGACCACTACAAATGCCCCCTTTGCTTCATTCTTTAGGAAGAGGTCAGGAACTCTCCCTCTGGGGATTTCAGGTTCCAGAGTCTCTGATGTAGACAGGAGAGAAGAATGAAATGAGAACTTTCTGGACCTAGATTCAAGGTGTTCATTGTTGCTTCAGATTTTGTCCTACAGTGGCGTGCGCAGTGATACAGTCTGGCAAGGCCTTAAATAAGCATCACATCTAGTGCTGCGTCGATCTAGTTACCGCCTTTCGTGCAATGCTGTGTTCGAGGTGGGTGTTGCATAACACAAGTGGCAACATTGGGAAAGTAACTGTCTCTTATGAATGTAGGTGCTTTTCGAGGAAGGCATGGCGTATCTAGCGTGATGGTTCATGCCCCTTCTTCTATGACACATGTAGGATCCCTAGTGGAGTGGTGCTTCGCCTTCTTTTGGGATTAGGATCTGGAAGGTTGGCCTTGGGCTTCTTCCCCCCCCTCGCGTGCACACACACACGCGCACACACACACACACACAGATACACATATAGGATGGGACCCCTCAGGAGGGATCTGGACTGCTTTCTGAAAGTCCTTTTGCTGTTTAAAGCCTTCTTACAAGCAGTGATGTCTCCTTCGTCCTTCATTTAGTGGAGGAAGAAGATGGAATGGGTGATGTTGCCTACTACACACCTAATATTTAGGAGTCTATTTGTCGAGGAGTTTCAGTTCTTGCGATAGGCTCGCCAAGCAGTCTCTGTTCGTGATACGAGGCCCAACTATAGGGATGGACAGGGAATGAACTATCTTTTGCTGGGTCGTATGTTTGGCCTTTGGTCGGAGCAAACTCTGGTGAAGTTTGGGCTTGTCCCTTTTTCTTTTCTCATAGCGAGCATATAGCAGGGAGCCTAAGGGTATTCGATGACGGCTCTGCTATCAAGGGTCGATCGCCTGTGCTCTTATGGAGTACCGCCTCCTTGTCCATTTTCACTCCGGAATTACTATGTTGGCATAGGCATTCTCCTTCACCTTGTAGGCTTCAGTCTGCAATTTAGTCATGGTTCTTCTTTATGATTTTCTTGAGAGTTCTTCGCATCATCACTCATCTGGATCTGGGGGGATTGCTTGCTTAAAAGTTATCACTAGGACACGGCTGAGGATGTGATAATGGGTAACCCTGGTTTTTCTCTCAGGCAGAACACACATATGTAAAACCAAAACTTGTATTTATATTACATTTGTTTATTATATCCGCATTTGTAAGAGGAGAAATGTAATCCAACAACTTTGTAATACATAAAAAAGGTAATCAATGACAGTTTTGTTTAAATCTTGCCTTGTTAATGGTTGTGATCTTCTTACTTCTTAGGAACTATCTAACTTTGTAGCACTAAAAATGACTCTGTACGTGGCCCCTAGTGGGGCCTGCTAGATGTTGGTCCCGAGATGATGCCAATTGTGGATCTAATATACAAAGTCAACACTCACACAAGAATATTAGTATAAAGAAATAAACGTACTTGCAAATAAGGAAAAACAAATCACAGAAAAGATAACAATCGTAAACACAAGTGATTTATCCTGGTTCAGTCCTCGTGACCTACATCCAGTCCCCAAGCCTCTCGCTTGAGATTTTCCTTTATCCTTGACTTTGTACACCCAAAATCAACACCTTGCACACCAATTGACAAATCCCCTTTGCCAAATGCGTACAACTCCTCTTACAACCAAGAGAACAAAACACCTTGTATAACCTCTCTTCTACACCAAGAAGACGCTCTTGTACAATGCTTCCTTTGAGTGATTACAACCTTTCCTATAAGCCTTGATTCAGTATGTGATCGTGGACAAGGGTTACTATAGGTAGACTTTCAGAGATCTTCACAAAAGAGTAGGAGTTGGTGAAGAACTGGAAGTGGGAACAGTTTTCAGATAACCAGAATATTTTTCAGAGTTTGGTCAGAAAACTATGTATTTCAATTGGTATTTTTAGCCTAAGATAACAACCCTATTTATAGCTGAACTCTAGGGTTAGTTAGGGTAGTTATTAGGACCATTTTGAATGTTTAAACGTTGGATAACGTTGAAGGAAATACCAGAAAATAGAAACTGTCCAACAGTCAGAAACTGCCATTAGTCAACTTGAGATATGAGGTTAGTCGACTAGGGTAGGCAAATTTCACTGGGTTAGTCGACTATAGAAGATACCAAGTCGACTAGGTCAAGATTGAATCAATAGACAAGTTTCTGGAAACTGAACCAAGTCGACCAGAACTAATTTATAAGTCGACTAGGCCATCTATTAGTCGACTAGGGGAAAGTATAAGTTAGCTAGAAAAGTCTATTAGTCAACTAGGTATCCTGTTAAGTCGACTAACAGAGACAAACAGAGAGTTGAGATCTTTTAGGACAATAGTCTAGTCGACAAGGGAAATTTATAAGTCAACTATACTATGTATAAGTCGACTATAATAGGCTATAAGTCGACTAAGTGACTATGATATGTGTGTGTGTTAAGGCTTTTAACATGCTATTAACCATTACAATACATATCATTATCAACTCTCTTTGGGAAGTCTTGATCATGAAGAACTCTTGAATAGGCTTGTGATAGAGCTCCAAATGATATGGCTTCACAAGAGTCTCATCAAAAGCAAGTTCCAACATTCTCCCCCTTTTTGATGATGACACTTTGTGTGCACAAATGCTCCCCCTGCAGAAAATAAGTTATATTTTCTCCCCCTGCAGAAAATGGGTTATAACAAATATAGAAATACTTGTGTTCTCCCTCTGCAACAAATATATCATAATAAGTATATATATGATAAGTATTTGAAGGATTGTTCTTATCAAATTTCTTATATGGTACCTGAAAGATAAACATTAGATAGTACCAATCATAAAAGTAAAGCATTAACCTTTAGGAGACCAAACCCAATTTGAATTTTGTTTCCATCTGTTAGTATACACATAATTGCATGAATTACATATATCATGTATGTATGATGCAATATAAGTATTTTTATCAACAATGCTTAAATTTTTAGGAATCCATATAAAGTTATTCTTAATTCTTTTCGAAATAATATCAGACTTTCTTTTCACAAAAGAACTATATGGATTACTAATATATGAAGATTTTTCAAAAAACCCAATACCATAATGATTATGTGACATCTTTTGATATGATAACAAAGCATTCAACTTTTCTTTTCCTTGATTAAACTTAGTCACATTTTTCAAAATCTCTTCATATTTCATTTTGAAAACTGACATGTCTTTATCTAACACAGAAATTCTTTCATTTAAAGACACAGTTTCCTTTTTAAGCAAAATATTTTCTTTTATAAAATTCTCATTATCCCTTTTCAATGATGATATCACTTTTTCAAAATCATCTTTTTGAGAATTTATAGAAGAAACTTGAGAGACATAATATGAATTTTCTTTGAAAAGTTTTTCATTTTCCTTTAATAAAACTTTGTTCTTCATTTTTTCATTCTTTAGATCATTGAATAATTCATAGAATGCATCTAAAAGTTCAGTATATTGTACCTCATCTTCTTCTAGTGCCATGTAACAAATATTGGCATGTTTAGTGGTTTCTTCTTCGTCAGAGGAAGAGGAATCACTATTTTCCCATGATGCTTGGTAGTCTTTCTTCTTTCTAAACTTTTTGCTCTTGAATTTACCTTTGTTTTTGAAAAATGGGCAATCCTTCTTCATATGACCTGTTTTATTGCAATTAAAACATTTAAATTTACCTTGCTTTAAGAATCTTCTGAATTTTCTTGAAAGCATTGCCATCTCCTCTTCATCGTCATTTGAATTGTCCGTGTTTGAGGATGCATGGAAGGCAAGTTTTTTCTTCTTTGAGAGAGATTATTGTTCATCCTTCTTTCTTTCTTCGAGTTGCACTTCATATGCCATTGATTACCAATAAGGTTTTCTAACGACATTGTTGAGAGATCATTCGCTTCTTCGATTGCAGTTGTCTTCTTCTCCCAATCTGATGTGAGTGCACGAAGGATCTTGCGAACTTTTTCTTCTTGGGTTCCTTTCCAAGGGATGCTAAGGAATTGGTTATGTCGGTGAATCTTGTAACCATTTCTGAGATGGTTTCATTCTCCTTCATTTTGAATAGTTCAAACCTGTGGACAAGAACAGAAATCTTAGATTCTTTAACTTTATTTGTGCCTTCGTGTGTTACCTGAAGAGTGTGGCATATTTGATTTGCAGAAGTGACGTTGACACACGGTTGAACTCTTCTTTGGTTAAGGCACAGAACAAGGCATTCATCGCTTTGGCGTCAAGGTTCGCATTCTTCTTTTGATCATCACTCCAAGCGTTGTAGTGGGTAGTTGGTTTGGTGTACGGTGCTTCTACAATATTCCAAAGATCGTAGATAAGCGATTGCAAGTAGATCTTCATTCTACACTTCCAATAGCTGTAGTTGGATCTGTCAAATAGCGGTGGGCGTTGTGTAGACTTCTTTGAATTGTGACGAAGGGAACTCCGTTGCCATCCTTGTAGATTGTTGACTGGGTATGCAGGACTCTGATACCAAATGTTGGTCCCAGATGATGCCAATTGTGGATCTAATATACAAAGTCAACACTCACACAAGAATACTAGTATAAAGAAATAAACGTACTTGCAAATAAGGAAAAACAAATCACAGAAAAGATAACAATCACAAACACAAGTGATTTATCCTGGTTCGGTCCTCGTGACCTACATCCAGTCCCCAAGCCTCCCGCTTGAGATTTTCCTTTATCCTTGACTTTGTACACCCAAAATCAATACCTTGCACACCACTTGACAAATCTCCTTTGCCAAATGTGTACAACTCCTCTTACAACCATGAGAACAAAACACCTTGTACAACCTCTCTTCTACACCAAGAAGACGCTCTTGTACAATACTTCCTTTCAGTGATTACAACCTTTCCTATAAGCCTTGATTGAGTATGTGATCGTAGAAGAGGGCTACTATAGGTGGACTTTCAGAGATCTTCACAAAAGGGTAGAAATTGGTGAAGAATTGGAAGTGGGAACAGTTTCAGATAACCAGAATATTTTTTAGAGTTTTTGGTCAGAAAACTATGTTTTTGAATTGGTATTTTTAGCCTAAGATAACAACCCTATTTATAGCTGAACTCTAGGGTTAGTTAGGGTAGTTATTAGGACCATTTTGAATGTTTAAACGTTGGATAACGTTAAAGGAAATACTAGAAAACAGAAACTGTGCAACAGTCAGAAACTGCCATTAGTCGACTTGAGATATGGGGTTAGTCGACTAGGGTAGGCAAATTTCACTGGGTTAGTCGACTATAGAAGATACCAAGTCGACTAGGTCAAGATGGAATCAATAGACAAGTTACTAGAAACTGAACCAAGTCGACCATAACTAATTTATAAGTCGACTAGGCCATCTATTAGTCAACTAGGGGAAAGTATAAGTCGGCTAGAAAAGTTTATTAGTCGACTAGGTATCCTGTTAAGTCGACTAACAGAGACAAACAGAGAGTTGGGATCTTTTAGGACAAAAGTCTAGTCGACTAGAGAAATTGATAAGTCAACTATACCATGTATAAGTCGATTATAATAGGCTATAAGTTGACTAAGTGACTATGATATGTGTGTGTGTGTGTGCGTGTCAAGACTTTTAACATGCTATTAACCATTACAATACATATCATTATTAACTCTCTTTGGGAAGTCTTGATCATGAAGAACTCTTGAATAGGCTTGTGATAGAGCTCCAAATGATATGGCTTCACAAGAGTCTCATCAAAAGTAAGTTCCAACATTCTCCCCCTTTTTGATGATGACACTTTGTGTGCACAAATGCTCCCCCTGCAGAAAATAAGTTATATTTTCTCCCCCTGCAGAAAATGGGTTATAACAAATATAGAAATACTTGTGTTCTCCCCCCGCAACAAATATATCATAACATGTATATATATGATAAATATTTGAAGTATTGTTCTTATCAAACTTCTTATATGGTACCTAAAAGATAAACATTAGATGGTACCAATTATAAAAGTAAAGCATTAACCTTTAGGAGACCAAACCTAATTTGAATTTGGTTTCCATCTGTTAGTATACACATAATTGCATGAATTACATATATCATGTATGTATGATGCAATATAAGTATTTTTATTAACAATGTTAAGTTTTTAGGAATCCATATAAACTTATTCTTAATTCTTTTTGAAATAATATCAGACTTTCTTTTCACAAAAGAATTATATGGATTACTAATATATGAAGATTTTTCAAAAAATCAAATACCATAATGATTATGTGACATCTTTTAATATGATAACAAATCATTCAACTTTTCTTTTCCTTGATTAAACTTAGTCACATTTCTCAAAATCTCTTCATATTTCATTTTGAAAATTGACATGTCTTTATCTAACACAGAAATTCTTTCATTTAAAGACACAGTTTCCTTTTTAAGCAAAATATTTTCTTTTATAAAATTCTCATTATCTTTTTTCAATGATGATATCACTTTTTCAAAATCATCTTTTTGAGAATTTATAGAAGAAACTTGAGAGATAGGATGAATTTTCTTTGAAAAGTTTTTCATTTTCCTTTAATAAAACTTTATTCTTCATTTTTTTCATTCTTTAGATCATTGAATAATTCATGGAATGCATCTAAAAGTTTAGTATATTGTACCTCATCTTCTTCTAGTGCCATGTAACAGATGTTGGCATGTTCAGTGGTTTCTTCTTCGTCAGATGAAGAGGAATCACTGTTTTCCCATGATGCTTGGTAGTCTTTCTTCTTTCTGAACTTTTTGATCTTAAATTTACCTTTGTTTTTGAGCAATGGGTAATCCTTCTTCATATGACCTGTTTTATTGCAATTAAAACATTTAAATTTACCTTACTTTAAGAATCTTCTGAATTTTCTTGAAAGCATTGCCATCTCCACTTCATCATCGTTTGAATTATCCGTGTCTAAGGATGCATGGAAGGCAAGTTCTTTCTTCTTTGAGAGAGATTGTTGTTCATCCTTCTTTCTTTCTTCGAGTTGCACTTCATATACCATTAGATTACCAATAAGGTTTTCTAACGACATTGTTTAGAGATCAGTCGCTTCTTCGATTGCAGTTGTCTTCTTCTCCCAATCTGATGTGAGTGCACGAAGGATCTTGCGAACTTTTTTGACTTGGGTGTATTCCTTTCCAAGGGATGCTAAGGAATTGGTTATGTCTGTGAATCTTTTAACCATTTCTGAGATAGTTTCGTTCTCCTTCATTTTGAATAGTTCAAACCGTGGACAAGAACAGAAATCTTAGATTCTTTAACTTTATTTGTGCCTTCGTGTGTTACCTGAAGAGTGTGCCATATTTGATTTGCAGAAGTGGCTGTTGACATACGGTTGAACTCTTCTTTGGTTAAGGCACAGAACAAGGCATTCATCGCTTTGGCGTCAAGGTTCGCATTCTTCTTTTGATCATCACTCCAAGCGTTGTAGTGGGTAGCCGGTTTAGTGTACGGTTCTTCTACAATGTTCCAAAGATCGTAGTTAAGCGATTGCAAGTAGATCTTCATTCTACACTTCCAATAGTTGTAGTTGGAGCCGTCAAATAGCGGTGGACGTTGTGTAGAATGTCCTTCTTTGAATTGTGACGAAGGGAACTCCGTTGCCATCCTTGTAGATTATTGACTGGGTATGCAGGGCTCTGATACCAAATGTTGGTCCTGAGATGATGCCAATTGGGGATCTAATATACAAAGTCAACACTCACACAAGAATATTAGTATAAAAAAATAAACGTACTTGCAAATAAGGAAAAACAAATCACAGAAAAGATAACAATCGCAAACACAAGTGATTTATCCTGATTCGGTCCTCGTGACCCACATCCAGTCCCCAAGCCTCCCGCTTGAGATTTTCATTTATCCTTGACTTTGTACACCCAAAATAAACACCTTGCACACCACTTGACAAATCCCCTTTGCCAAATGTGTACGACTCCTCTTACAACCAAGAGAACAAAACACCTTGTACAACTTCTCCTCTACACCAAGAAGACGCTCTTGTACAATGCTTCCTTTGAGTGATTACAACCTTTCCTATTAGCCTTGATTCAGTATGTGATCGTGGACAAGGGCTACTATAGGTGAACTTTCAGAGATCTTCACAAAAGGGTAAGAATTGGTGAAGAACTGGAAGTGGGAACAGTTTTCAGATAATCAGAATATTTTTCAGAGTTTTGGTCAGAAAACTATGTATTTGAATTGGTATTTTTAGCCTAAGATAACAACCCTATTTATAGCTGAACTCTAGGGTTAGTTAGGGTAGTTATTAGGACCATTTTGAATGTTTAAACGTTGGATAACGTTAAAGGAAATACTAGAAAACAGAAACTGTACAACAGTCAGAAACTGCCATTAGTCGACTTGAGATATGGGGTTAGTCGACTAGGGTAGGCAAATTTCACTGGGTTAGTCGACTATAGAAGTTATCAAGTCGACTATGTCAAGATTGAATCAATAGACAAGTTTCTGGAAACTGAAGCAAGTCGACCAAAACTAATTTATAAGTCGACTAGGCCATCTATTAGTCGACTAGGCCATCTATTAGTCGACTAGGGGAAAGTATAAGTCGGCTAGAAAAGTCTATTAGTCGACTAGGTATCCTGTTAAGTCGATTAATAGAGACAAACAAAGAGTTGGGATCTTTTAGGACAAAAGTCTAGTCGACTAGGGAATTGATAAGTCAACTATACCATGTATAAATCGACTATAATAGGCTATAAGTCGACTAAGTGACTATGATATGTGTGTGTGTGTGTGTGTCAAGGCTTTTAACATGCTATTAACCATTACAATACATATCATTATCAACTCTCTTTGGGAAGTCTTGATCATGAAGAACTCTTGAATAGGCTTGTGATTGAGCTCCAAATGATATGGCTTCACAAGAGTCTCATCAAAAGCAAGTTCCAACATTCTCCCCCTTTTTGATGATGACACTTTGTGTGCACAAATGCTCCCCCTGCAGAAAATAAGTTATATTTTCTCCCCCTGCAGAAAATGGGTTATAACAAATATAGAAATACTTGTGTTCTCCCCCTGCAACAAATATATCATAACATCTATATATATAATAAATATTTGAAGTATTGTTCTTATCAAACTTCTTATATGGTACCTAAAAGATAAACATTAGATGGTACCAATCATAAAAGTAAAGCATTAACCTTAAGGAGACCAAACCCAATTTGAATTTGATTTCCATCTGTTAGTATACACATAATTGCATGAATTACATATATCATGTATGTATGATGCAATATAAGTATTTTTATTAACAATGCTTAAGTTTTTAGGAATCCATATAAACTTATTCTTAATTCTTTTTGAAATAATATCAGACTTTCTTTTCACAAAAGAATTATATGGATTACTAATATATGAAGATTTTTCAAAAAATTCAATACCATAATGATTATGTGACATCTTTTGATATGATAACAAATCATTCAACTTTTCTTTTCCTTGATTAAACTTAGTCACATTTTTCAAAATCTCTTCATATTTCATTTTAAAACTGACATGTCTTTATCTAACACAGAAATTCTTTCATTTAAAGACACAGTTTCCTTTTTAAGCAAAATATTTTCTTTTATAAAATTCTCATTATCCTTTTTCAATGATGATATCACTTTTTCAAAATCATCTTTTTGAGAATTTATAGAAGAAACTTGAGAGACATAATATAAATTTTCTTTGAAAAGTTTTTCATTTTCCTTTAATAAAACTTTATTCTTCATTTTTTCATTCTTTAGATCATTGAATAATTCATGGAATGCATCTAAAAGTTCAGTATATTATACCTCATCTTCTTCTAGTGCCATGTAACAGATGTTGGCATGTTCGGTGGTTTCTTCTTTATCAGAGGAAGAGGAATCACGGTTTTCCCATGATGCTTGGTAGTCTATCTTCTTTCTGAACTTTTTTCTCTTGAATTTACCTTTGTTTTTGAGCAATGGGTAATCCTTCTTTATATGACCTATTTTATTGCAATTAAAACATTTAAATTTAACTTACTTTAAGAATCTTCTGAATTTTCTTGAAAGCATTGCCATCTCCTCTTCATCGTCATTTGAATTGTCCGTGTCTGAGGATGCATGGAAGGCAAGTTCTTTCTTCTTTGAGAGAGATTGTTGTTCATCCTTCTTTCTTTCTTCGAGTTGCACTTCATATGCCATTAGATTACCAATAAGGTTTTCTAACGACATTGTTGAGAGATCAGTCGCTTCTTCGATTGCAGTTGTCTTCTTCTCCAAATCTGATGTGAGTGCACGAAGGATCTTGAGAACTTTTTTGACTTGGGTGTATTCCTTTCCAAGGGATGCTAAGGAATTAGTTATGTCGGTGAATCATGTAACCATTTCTGACATAGTTTCATTCTCCTTCATTTTGAATAGTTCAAACCGTGGACAAGAACGGAAATCTTAGATTCTTTAACTTTATTTGTGCCTTCGTGTGTTACCTGAAGAGTGTGCCATATTTGATTTGCAGAAGTGGCTATTGACACACAGTTGAACTCTTCTTTGGTTAAGGCACAGAACAAGGCATTCATCGCTTTGGCGTCAAGGTTCGCATTCTTCTTTTGATCATCACTCCAAGCGTTGTGGTGGGTAGTCGGTTTGGTGTACGGTGCTTCTACAATGTTCCAAAGATCGTAGTTTAGCGATTGCAAGTAGATCTTCATTCTACACTTTCAATAGTTATAGTTGGATCCGTCAAATAGCGGTGGACGTTGTGTAGAATGTCCTTCTTTGAATTGTGACGAAGGGAACTCCGTTGCAATCCTTGTAGATTTTTGACTGGGTATGCAGGTCTCTGATACCAAATGTTGGTCCTGAGATGATGCCAATTGTGGATCTAATATATAAAGTCAACACTCACACAAGAATATTAGTATAAAGAAATAAACGTACTTGCAAATAAGGAAAAACAAATCACAGAAAAGATAACAATCGCAAACACAAGTGATTTATCCTGGTTCGGTTCTCGTGACCTACATCCAGTCCCCAAGCCTCCCGCTTGAGATTTTCCTTTCTCCTTGACTTTGTACATCCAAAATCAACACCTTGCACACCACTTGACAAATCCCCTTTGCCAAATGTGTACAACTCCTCTTACAACCAAGAGAACAAAACACCTTGTACAACATCTCGTCTACACCAAGAAGACGCTCTTGTACAATGCTTCCTTTGAGTGATTACAACCTTTCCTGTAAGCCTTGATTCAGTATGTGATCGTGGACAAGGGCTACTATAGGTGAACTTTCAGAGATCTTCACAAAAGAGTAGGAATTGGTGAAGAACTAGAAGTGGGAACAGTTTTCAGATAACCAGAATATTTTTCAGAGTTTTGGTCAGAAAACTATGTATTTGAATTGGTATTTTTAGCCTAAGATAACAACCCTATTTATAGCTGAACTCTAGGGTTAGTTAGGGTAGTTATTAGGACCATTTTGAATGTTTAAATGTTGGATAACGTTGAAGGAAATACCAGAAAACAGAAACTGTCCAACAGTCAGAAACTGCCATTAGTCGACTTGAGATATGGGGTTAGTCGACCAGGGTAGGCAAATTTCACTGGGTTAGTCGACTATAGAAGATACCAAGCCGACTAGGTCAAGATTGAAACAATAGACAAGTTTCTGGAAACTGAGCCAAGTCGACCAGAACTAATTTATAAGTCGACTAGGCCATCTATTAGTCAAATAGGGGAAAGTATAAGTGGCTAGAAAAGTCTATTAGTCGACTAGGTATCCTATTAAGTCGACTAATAGAGACAAACAGAGAGTTGGGATCTTTTAGGACAAAAGTCTAGTCGACTAGGGAAATTGATAAGTCAACTATACCATGTGTAAGTCGACTATAATAGGCTATAAGTCGACTAAGTGACTATGATATGTGTGTGTGTCAAGGCTTTTAACATGCTATTAACCATTACAATATATATCATTATTAACTCTCTTTGGGAAGTCTTGATCATGAAGAACTCTTGAATAGGCTTGTGATAGAGCTCCAAATGATATGGCTTCACAAGAGTCTCATCAAAAGCATGTTCTAACATTCTTCCCCTTTTTGATGATAACACTTTGTGTGCACAAATGCTCCCCTACAGAAAATAAGTTATATTTTCTCCCCCTGCAGAAAATGGTTTATAACAAATATAGAAATACTTGTGTTCTCCCCCTGCAACAAATATATCATAACATGTATATATATGATAAATATTTGAAGTATTGTTCTTATCAAACTTCCTATATGGTACCTGAAAGATAAACATTAGATGGTACCAATCATAAAAGCATTAACCTTTAGGAGATCAAACCTAATTTGAATTTGGTTTCCATCTAATAGTATACACATAATTGCATAAATTACATATATCATGTATGTATGATGCAATATAAGTATTTTTATTAATAATGCTTAAGTTTTTAGGAATCCATATAAACTTATTCTGTAATAATTCCTACAACTCACTTGTTTTAATGTCTAAATTCATGTAGGATATGGTAGAAAAAAGATAAAGCAAATCAACAAAGATCAATTCAAATCTAGAGGCCATCTTATCTAAAGACTGAATCTATTAGATAAGATAATACCATCAAAAATCAAAGAAAAAAATGGAATTTTTGAAGACCACATCAGTTTCGCTGAGGATAAAGGGATAGAACTTCAAATTCAAAGCAAAATCTGAACTTCCGAGAGGATAAAAGGATAAAGGAGAAAACAACAAACAAGAGCCCCCAGACCTTGGCCCTACGATCAGGATCTGGCCGCAGAAACATGGCCAAAGCCATATTTCCATGATAATTCTTTTGAATTAGGAGAAGCGTTTGCTCCCCCTATCTCCTGACGCTGTCCTTTATCCCCGTTTTTTCTGTAAATACATGTATTCATTGAGAAAATGTATACCAGAAAGGCTAAAAAGTCAGAGAAAGGAGAGTTTATGTACTGTAATGTGAGATTAGAGAAAATCAAGAATTTTGTGATGTTGACTTATGAATGAAATTTAGAGTTCTTTTACAAAATCATGCACCATTTTCAGTTTAAGCTTTCTCTACTTCTCTCTTTTATTTTGTGATGCGATTTTCTTCTTTCCATTGCATATTTTATTTTATGAATTCATCAACAAGCTCATGCATGTTTTTTTCTTTTATTTTGTTAGTTCTTTTGTCTTCAACATCGATCGGAGGAGGGCGACGTTGAGGCGATGACAAGGAACAAAGTCACTGGGTTTCATCTTTCTCTTCCTTTCATCTTAATATCTTAGTTTCTTATTTCATCACCTTAATTATTTAGTCTTCGTACAAGGTTAGTAATCCTTTTATTTTTATCTTCTTCATATTTTTAATGCATTAAGGACTTGAGTTCTCAAAACAATCATCACACCTTTCTTTAAAGGACTTATAAACTATATTAAGGATTAAATTCAAATTTTTAAACAAAGATTGAATGAGTCTCTGTGAATTCGAACCTATTCTTGCTACTATACAATTTATCTAAAAAGATTTAAAAGTAAGATTATGTTATTCATAACTTGTACGTGGTTTAAATAATGATGGATTTCTTCATGAACTTCGAACCGTGAACAGTGATCCTTCTATCAGGTGCTCTGATTAATGTGCCTCAGGACCATGTCCCCGACTAGAAATTCCTTGGCTTCACCTTCTTATGATGAGCCATCCGGATTTACTGTTGATATGTCGTGATTCGTATTTGGGCCTGTTAACACTTTTCCTTTGAGTGATCCAGCATAAGACGGAGTAGGGTATCGTTCTGATCCAGGACCACTCTTTCTACCTAAAATGTTGGCA
Source organism: Agave tequilana (assembly GCA_038442645.1). NCBI lineage: Eukaryota > Viridiplantae > Streptophyta > Magnoliopsida > Asparagales > Asparagaceae > Agave > Agave tequilana. The sequence continues at coordinate 482,138 of JAVJIF010000524.1, read as the reverse complement.
TGCTGATGTTGACCGGGCTAATGGCCTCTGTCCCGTATGCCAATGAGAATGGGTTCTCTGGTCGAAATGCGTATGGAGGTCCTGTATGCCCATAGTACTCTGGGGATTTTTTTCGCTCATTTGTCCTTAGCTTTGTCTAATGTTTTGCATATGTTGTCCAAAATGGTGTGGTAGCTATTTTCAGCCTAGCCATTGCCTTGAGGGTAGCACGGTGAGGAGAATCTGAGGGCGATATTATATTTAGTGCAGAAGCTGGCTACTTAGTTACTGGCGAAATTGGTTCCGTTATCAAAGATGATAGTGTGGGGAATCCCAAAGTGACATACTATGTTCTGCTAGAGGGACTTGATAATCTGCTGCCCACTGACCTCAGAGAGCGGTATTGTCTTAATCCACTTGTTAAAGTAGTCAGTGGCCATCAATAGGAAACACAACTGGGCTTGTGCTTGTGGGAGAGGTCCGACTACATCCAGTCTCCATTGCATGAAGGGCCATGGACTGCACAAGTATGGAGGTGAGAGCTGGAGAGAACATCTGGCATTGTGGGCATTTTCTAATTCTTGGCATCGTCAAACATCTTAGACCAGTAGTACCCTTAGTTAATGACCTTAAGGGCGAGGGAGCATCCTCCCACATGGTTCCCACAGTCTTCATCATGGATTTCCTATATAACCTTTCGAGCCTCTTACAGACTGAGACACCACAGATATGGATCGGGGTGGAAGCTAGAGTAGGATTTTTCATACAGTATGTCTCTGAGAAGTATGTACTAGGTAGCCAAGTGTTGGAGTTTCCTTACCTCTGCTCTGTTGTCTGGAAGCATCCCATCTTTCAAGTAAGAAATGATGGGGCTCCTTCACCCCAGTGAGGTATCAAGGCGTAGGACCTCTCCCGTCGATTGCTGGACTCTCAAATTAGTGATGTGCTCGATGGAGATTTCCTGTCTGAATTAGAACTCCACAGCTTCCCCTAAGTTGGCAAGAGAGTCTGTGTGGTTGTTCACGGACCTGGGGACCCACTTGAAGTTACATCGGGGGATTTTTGTACTTCAATTTAAGAACAAGTTGTAGGTCGTCTGCCATTCGAGAATCTCTCGTGATGTATTCGCTACTGACTTGATTGACTACCAGGGAGAAGTCACTGTGAACTTCGAGCCTCGTAACTCTGAGTGTAATAGCCGATCGGATCCCAACTAAGACAGCTTAGTATCCCGCTTCATCGTTAAATGAGGGGCCCTAGGGTGAAGGATTGCTCGATGATGGATCTCTTTGTGTTAGCAAGAACGATTTTGATTCTTGCCCCCTTCCTGTTTGAGGCTCCATTAATATTCAGGACAGATTATTCAAGTTGGTTAGTATACTCTGTGATTCCCAGGGTGAAGTTGGCGATGATGTCGGCCAGTACCTGGCCTTTAATCGCTGTCCTCGGCTTGTATTTGAGCCTGTAGGATCTGAGCTCCAAGGCCCATTTTGATATCATTTCGTCTCTTCTAGATTTTTCATGATAGACCTCAAGGGGTGCTTGGGGAAGACTATGATCGGGAAGGTTTGAAAGTTGTGCTTGAGCTTCCTCGAGATGACGAAGAGGGCCAACACTAGCTTCTCTAGCCTTTGGTATCTGGTCTTGGGTCCATTAATGGTATAACTGATGTAGTACACTGCTTCTGGCTACTTTCTTCCTCTCGAACCAAGGCTCTGCTTATTGCTGACTCTGAAACAGTGAGGTAGAGATACAATGTCTCTCCCGAGGCGGGTTTTGATATCAAGAGGGTGAAACCAAGTATCTCTTCAACTTCTGAAAGGCCATTTCTCATTCCTCATTCTAATAGAAGTCTGCTGCCCTTTTCTTCATGGCTTGGAAGAATGACTTGCACTTATCTGTGGATCGACTGATGAATCGATTGAAGGTTGCAAGATGCTTGTTTAGCATCTGGACCTCCTTTATGCAGGTAGGTGACCTCATGTTCAGGATTATTGATATCTGGTCAGGGTCAGCCTCGATGCTCCGTTGGGTGACCATGTATCCTAAGAACTTCCCTGAGGCCACTCTGAATATATACTTCTCGAGATTGAGCTTTACCTCATAGTGCCTGAGGAGATTGAAGGTTTTGTCTAGCTATTGGAGGTGCTCTGTATGCCATATACTTTTCACAAACATATCAACCACATATACCTCCATGGTACTCCCGATTTCCTTGAAGACCTTATTTACCATCCGTTAGAAGGTGGCTCCTGCATTCTTGAGTCTGAAGGGCATCACCTTATAGCAGGAAATTCCTTGACCCGTGGTAAAGGCTATTTTATCTTCTTCTGATTGGTTCATCCTGATTTGATTATAGCCGGAGTAAGCATCCATGAAGCTAAAGAGATCGTGTCCTACCGTAGCTTCTATAATTTAAAAATCCTCAGGAGGAGATAACTGTTCTTTGGGCAGGCTTCGTCGAGATTCGCAAAGTCAATACAGACTCTCCACTTCCCATTCTTTTTCTTTACAAGGACTGAATGGAGGCCAGTCGGGGTAGAATGTTTCTCGAATGAAGTAGCCTGGAGTAGGGGATCGACTTTGTTGCTGATGGCGCGACTCCTTTCCTCATTCATTCTCCCAGGCTTTTGCTTTACCGGCTTAGCATATGCCCGTATGGAGAGCCTGTGAAAGATAACTTCAGGGTCAATTCCTGGCATGTCAGTGGGAGATCATGCGAATACGTTTATGTTCTCTGATAGGAATTGTTTGAACAATATCTTCTCCCGCGGGTGCAGGTTTGAGCGATTCGGAGGGTTTGTTCAGGGTGATGGGGATCTACCCCGAACAACTTCAGCTCTTCCTCAGTCCTACTGTCTGGATTCCTCAACTCAGTGGGTGAGTCGAGATCTGAGCTTTCACCGAACTTTGATTGCTATTGATCAGCAACCCTCTTCAGTTTCTTATCCACATGAGAGTCTTCATTGGGGTATGCTTGGGATGCTTTTTGCATCTAGCCCGATCTCTTTCGGGCAACTATAGTAACTGTTCTAGCCATTGCTTGGTCATGCCTTATATTGGCCATTCCGGATGATGTGGGGTACTTCAGCAACTGATAATGGGTCGACGAGACCACTCTCATCATGTGGATCCATGGCCTCTCGAGGATGGCATTGTAGGGGGATGGGATGTCTAGGATGCAGAACTCTGTTATGATATTGAATGGATCGGCTCGAACAGGAAACTCAATAGTGCTAGGGGTATATGCCTCATTCCCGTGGAATCTGTAAAAAAGTGAGTAGGTTCGGGGGATGATCATTTTTTGGGGCAGCTCAGGAGTATCCTCCATTCCATCGAGGGCGTGGCCGTAGAGGATATTGACGCTACTTCTCCCATCCACTGGGATCTTCGACACTTTACAACATTCGATGTGTGTTGTTACAACTAAGGTGTAGTTGTACGAAAAGTGTACGGCATATGAATCTTCTTCTGAGAAAATGACTGGCCCACTGGGAGACGTAGGGGGTGAGTCACTATCGTTGGATGATTGTCCCTGCAGGCTTCATTGACATAGAAGGTCCTCTCCTTGGTGGTGGTACCTTCTATTGTGATATTGTTGAAGATAGCATTCACCTCCCGGTACTAGACAAGGGTGCTGCCAAGGTGTCCGGTTAGGGCCTTGGGCTGCCTCTGCACTCTAACCTTTGAGGGTAATCCGGAATTGAGAACAAACTCTTGGAGATATCTCTCGTTGATCAGGTCCTGGAGGTGTCATCGTAGGGTCCGGCTGTCCACCGTGAGATGGCCCCTCACATCATGGAATGCGCAGTAGTCACAAGATCCAGGTCCTCTTTTGTTAGGTAGAAGGGGTCTGGCCGGAAGCCTGACCCAAGGCTGGTCTTTGATGGCATTGAAGATCTGATCAATCGGTATGTGGAATGGGAAAAGGTCGCACTCTGACTCTCCTCCCTTGCTGGACTCGGCAGCGCGCCTTGCTGGTTTGCAGATGACTAAGGAGTTTGGCTCGGATTCTTCCTCGAGGGCATTGTGGCTTTGACTTTTCAACCTCGTGGCCTTGTCTCGAGGAGCAACTAAATGTAGTCTGAGTCGCCTCTTCTATTTGGATATACTCCTGAGCCCGAACAACAATATCCCTTATCCTGGTGACGTCATTCTTCACTAAATGTTTATAGAAGGGGTGGTGACCTGCAGCCCATTGATGAAGGCGACAGCGGTCACATTCTCGTTGCAGTTGTATACCATGGCCATTTTATTCTGAAAATAGTTAACATAGTTCTTCAGGCTCTCCCCGGCTTTCATCTTAACTGTGATGAGATGGTTGTTGTTCCCTGGAATCCCTCCGAGAAGCAAACTAGTTGAAAAATGTATCTGTTTATGAAAATTTTGGAGTGAATTCCTCAAGAGCGAATAGAACCAATGGTAGGCGACGCCCTTGAGGCGGATGGAAATGTTTGGCAGCGGAGAAGGTAGTTGTGGGCGCAAACCACCATCTTGTTCTAGTACTGGCAGAGATGAAGTAGTGGGTTGGAAGTTCCTAAATAGTGACAAAAGAATGGTATCACAAACTTCTTTAGAAAGCAGTGTGCAGTGATCTCTCTTGATAATGGAGAGTCGGTGGGCCTCAACCAGTCATACTACATCCTTTTTAGGAACTGTTGAATCTCTTGGTTTAATCGCTCCTGAACTAGGTCTGCTATATCCTCAATCCGAAGGAACTTTGGCATTCAGGAATGCCGAGTGTCCTCGGAGTCCTCTGCATCCTCATAGGTCTCCGATTGGATGCTCCTTGAGCTTTCGGTGGAGTAAACAGATTTCTGTGTGCGCGTTGGTGAAGGGGGGCTCGTTGGTTTCTTCCCACAGTAGAAGAAGATCGCGACCCCTGTTGTACTCTAATCTATTTGTGTGAACATGTCTGGACACGGGTTACCTCCTCTTTCTCATGGGCGGCAACCTCATGGAGATGGATTATCACTGTTTGCTGATTCTCCATCTGCTTCTGCATGGAGGAAAGCATCAGGAGGTGTTAGTTACTGTTGAGCAGAGTCTCGGGCTCGGTGATCTGCCTCCAGAGTGGCAACACAACCGTAGGATGAGAGTCCTATGCATTTGAGATGTGGACATCTGATAGGATGGGCTGACGATTCGTTGGTTCTAATGCCTCTATCGCTTTCGTTGTTCTCTTCGAAACAACAGAGTCAACTGTAGTCTTGTTGATACTCTTCCTCAATGAAGCCATATCAGTCATGCTGGATAGTTTCAGGGGAAGGAGTTGGGTATTTTGATGGAGAGGCCTCGAGTGTTAATTCAATGATCTCAATGAAAGCACTAAATACAGTGGGTAATTCCTAGGGAATCAATTCATGCACCAAAATAGGGAAGTGAATATTGCCAAATCACAAAAAAGTCAGTCGTAAACATTATAAAAATACATGAAAACCCGAAATGAAAAAAACCACAAAGAGAGAGAAATTTCACTAGATCAATGGCGATTACAAAATATTCTCTAGATTCGAATGAACTCCCCTTTCCCGTTAGCAAGGATCCTTTATTTATACAAGTCATGTCAAATAGATAAGATTAGGGGTGCTGCTCAATTTGAATACCTAAATCCCTTATCTTGCTAAGAATTGAGCTGAATGCTTTAGTTTAAATTGATATAGGAGAGAGTCCATCTCTATCTTGTGGTTTGTGCTCGGCTGCAGATAAGGATGAACTGCCTCCGGAAGGCTTCTACCTTATTTGAATTAACCTTGGAATCAAGGAGAGAGATCTTTGTGATTGGATCTGACTCTTATTGTCACGCCCCGCTTCCCAAAATACGTGGGAACGGAGTCGCGACAAGAGTCGGCGACACATATACGCAAGGAAAATACCTCACGGATACGCGCTAAGCCTTAAGTAACCTGAAACAAGCTATACAACGAAACTATAATGAATCATGATTACTGCAATATCACATATAAGCATCCACACATGATATTATATATATAAAGAACTAGAATAACAACTGAATCCAATATATCAAGAATCAAGAAATAACACGAAGGTAACAAAGATAAGAATACTAGAATCAAATGGGGAGAAACCCAGCTCCTCGCGAAGCGTACGGTCTCATCGAACACCTGAACAATATAAGAAAGCGTCCAATATCTGGACGTACAAATCCAGAGTCATCAGAAAGTGACCCTGTGTGTGTGTGTGTGTAAAGGGAAAAGCTCGTGCATATAAACAATATTCACAGAATAATAACAAGATAAACCGCAGACAGAAAATAATTAAATAACATGATAAACAGACAACTAAAGAATAACTGAATAACAACATGTATGAAGATGAAAAGGCAACTATTATAACTGTAAACAAACAACTGATGTCAAGATGTATAACTTAGCATATGTCACTAGTCTGGTTGGTTGTTATTAACCTAACTAATATAGTACTTAGTTATATCTCATACCACAGTCGCTTTCTCACATAATAAGTAAAGTTATCGTTATTGTAACTGTCTGCCAATGTAGTGCATGTCTAACACCCCTGGCGTTGAATTAGGGCAAACCGCAAGGCTCTAATAACTGAAGACCACAGCCCCACAAAAGATAGCTAGTGTGGCGCCATAATCCGGGCATAGCCCTGACAACTGACAACTGAATAGGTAGCCAGTACTACCTTGGTTCCTCATGGTTGGAACCCACAACTTTGTACCATAATAAATCCTTCCAAAATATATGACATGCATCATCAGGCAATTACCTCTATTCCCTGGGTTATGATATCTTTTATTAACAAGCAATAATATGAGTTATTTTTTAAGAGTAACTGATATCTCCAATAACTGTAGCTGACAACTATTATCTGACATCTGAAATAGGATACTGGAGATATAGCCACTAATACAATGGTGTCACTAATATCTGATAACTGATACAGATATCTACCAACTCATATAAACTTTGAACACATCATATGATCACCAATAAATAATTTCACAAATAACTGATAAAATGATGACTGCTATCTGGTAAGTCTGAAGTAAAAGGTTACCGATATTGACTAGATTACTATCAAAATAACTCAACCTCTATTAACTGAAGTAATCAATAACTAAACATGAAGCACATGGTATATCCTCGAGATCAACAAGTCAACACATACCAAAATCATATCTAAAGAGGAAACATCCTCAAACAACTGCAATCTAGAATGGTCTACATATGATACTCAACACCAATAAAATATCATCTAAACAAATTCCAAATACTCACAACTATAAATCCAATTACATCAAACGTATCTTAATGAGTTCAAGATCTGATATAAAGAATGTAAATTCTAGATTAACTCCAACTCAAGATCAATCAAAACCACAATCAACTTTCCTCACAACTAAGATCGAATCCAGCATAATAAATAACTAAATAAGAACTAACAAAAAATACTATTATCCTGATTACAAAACATCGAGTCTCGAAATGTCTAACATCAACTACATCTGATCCATTATATATGGTATCTCTAAACCGTCTCATATCGGTAGAGACGTCATATCTACTTGTCCACAATATCCAAAAGAGTTCCAGTAAAAAATAATCACCAAATACATGAATATCAAATCTGATGACTAATACAAACTACATCAACCTCAAGATCGAGCTAAGTCAAGTCACAGTCTAAGGAGTATCAGTACAGGCCTAAACCAACAGTGACAAACTACCAACATATGAAATGCATTGAAACAAGCTTATATCAACTGTGTAATTAAAGTGAACAATCATTGATGTCTCATGAAGTGATACAAGTAATCAAACTGGTAAAATATAATAAAAAGTCATATAAAATGATAAGAGTAACATGTAAATGCATACCGACAACGGTAAATAAGAAAATACAAAAGAAAAACACTCACATAAAATGACACAGTTTCGGAACTGAATCACCATCTGGTGTTCACTACACGAACCGGTACTAATCTATGGATCATCCTATGGGTCGGTCTTCGAATCGCCTGTGTATCGGGTCCAAAATGGATCCAAATTCAAACATCACGTTACCGAGTTCAGATCATCTGAGCAAGTCTAAAATGTTTTAACACGCTGCCAAACATACAGATAAATATAAATATACACTTAACACCCACCCTAGCACACCGACACATGTGTGTACACCCACATACACATATACGCACTCATGCATACACTCAAGCATACACCATACATACATGCGTATTAACTCACACACCCACATATGCATCTAAATATATATACATATATGCTTATGTAAATGATTAAAAACCTTACATTCACTCTCACACTCATGCACACACTCACACACACACAACACAACACACACACTCATACACACACATGCATTCACACGCTTATACACCCATGTATATACATACATATATACATACCCAAACACCCACATTATTACATAGTATACACAACACACCCAAACACAAGCATGCATATTAATAAACTCACACACACTTAAATGACACACACCCACGTATGATGCATAAACAAAGCACACTCACATATTAACATATATCAAACACATGCATATGTTAATCAACACCATCCACACATTATATAGCAAAGAGAGAAAAATGACTTGAGAGAGAAACTCACGGCCAGTCAAGCAAGGAAGATGGCCGACGACAGCGGAGATCCCGAAGCATGGGGAGGATGCCGGTGATGCAGGAGAAGGTTGATGGAGGAGATTGGGGAGTCGCGGAGTTCGCCTGAGATGTGGAATGGTCAGCCAAGGGGGCTGGATGTTTGGACTGTAGGAATAAGTGCGCCAACAGAGGTGATGTGCGTGGCCAGATGAGGTATGATGGGCACGGGCTGCTGCGAGCTCACAGCAAGCTGGAGAGGGCCTCAAGGGGGCTTTGCAAGCCATAAGGCTATGCTTGGCCTGGTGTTCCTGGTCCGCTGGGAACTCGGCTGTGGGTGTTGGTGGTCAGGTGAGGGATAGCACAGCCATTGGTACGGTAGTAATCCAGGAGAGCTACTGAGGAGAGGCGCAGCAAGGGAAATCGCGGCCTGTGTGGAAGAAGGAGGTGGTTAGGGTACTGCAGGGGGTCGCGGCCAAGCTGTGCACGAGCTCTGATGGGAGGTTGTACTCACAGCCAAGCGATGGGAGGGGTGGCGGCAAAGGCTGCCGAGTGCGCCATCTGTTGGAGAGGGGCATGCTAGTTGCTGGTGGATGTAGTTTCAATGGGAAGGAGATGTTGTTGATCGCGTAAAAAGCAAGTATTAAAATGAGAGAAGGAAGTGTGGGTTGATGTTACTGCTTTTGCGATTCTTTCCGTAGTAGCGAAGTGGCTATACGGGTCGTATCCACAAGGAGGGAGAGCGATAGAAGCTTGATGCGGCTTTCAAAGTTCAAGAAGAAAGAAAGTTCTTGTGTCCAAATAAAGAATTTGAAAAGTGAAAACAAGTATTTTTAGAAATTGTTGGAAAATGTTTGGTGGTTTGTAAAAGTGATCTTTTTCTTAGTTGTAAAGATGCATGGCTAACTTTCTACTAAGTGCTCCCACTAATTTCTAACTTTTTGAAGATAGCCTCACGATGGATCATAGGCAAACACGACACTTGTGCATTGGAACTAATCACGTGGAAATCGAGTGAGAGTTCATCCTATAACTTAGCCTTACACGGCAAAAACTCGGACATTCCCATATCAAGATCCGATAGAAGGCGAGAATAAGGGAAGACTCGAGTGCACTATTGGTATCGGCAAAGTTAAAAGGAAAAGAGTCTAACAAGTAAAATACACAACTCATAGATCATCAAAACTCGGTAAGTATGAAGTATAAGAAAGTAGATACTTGTAGATAAATTAGAGTTAGAACCCTCATCTTAAGATGCCATAGCTCTCATTTGCACAAGGCTTGTTTGGCACTATTGATTCATACGGGTTATCAAACAAGTGTTAGAAATTAGTGGGTTAGTAGTTAGTTAGCCATGCTATGGAAAAGTTAGTTAGCCATCAAGGTAAAAGAAACAACAAAGAAAAAGGGGTAAAAGGGAAAGGGGGAGTTACACTACAACAAAGAAGTAAAAGTAAATGCAAAGACAAGTAAATGAAAGAAGGAAGAGAAGTAGTACTTGTATTATCTTGTCACCCTTCAAATACAACTCTTTACACACTCTCTCTCTCTTTCTCTTTAATGGCTAAGACCTAAAACTAGAAGAAGAAGAACAACTACAACAAACTAACAACAAGATTACAAATTTTTGCCAAAATTCCAATCTGCCCTCACTGAAGACCCCAGGGGGGGTATTTATAGGTACCAGGGCAAAGGGGAGCCTGGGGACAGGATGTGACCCGAAGCGGCGCGCGCGGCGCCGCAGTATTGCCGCAGAAACGCGGCATTTGCCGTGTTTTCGCGGCAATACTTTGGCGGCGCGCGCAGCGCCGCCTGCTGCGCGCCGCCTGGTTGTCCCCCTGTCAGTTCTGATGTCCAGTTTTGTCTTTTCCGCCCCTGATTTGAGCAGATTCATCTCTCTAGGTCAATGGCTATCTTTAATAGGCTTTAATCACCATTAAATGGTGATTTTAAGGTCTTCTTCTCCATTGCACACCATGGATCTAGAATGAAGCAAGTAAGGGATTATTAGCAGAATTTATTTATCAATTAAATGTGAGATGTGATGAAAATTATGCAAAATTAGGGACTAATCACACCCCCACACTTATCTTTTTGCTCGTCCCGAGCAAAACAAAAACCTAAGAAAATTATTACACCACTTTCGCAGGTGACGCGATTGCACTGAGCATGTGCAACAAGCCGTTAAACCTCTAAGTTCCCCTTAGAGGAGGAGTTTTGTCTCCTGAGGGTTTTCAGCGGATTACACCCACAAAATCCATTAAGTAAAGAAAAGAAATTAGTTGTTAGAAATTTTTTTTTTTTTAAATATATATATGAAAAAGAACTTTCAATCATCTAAATAAAAATGACCGAATGATGTAAGAATTAGGTTTAACCCTCATAAGTCCTCTTATATTTTAGCATTCATAAAAGAAGAAATTATGGTTTTTCTTTAAATTTAGAAAGGATATTGTACTTCTAACTCATTCTTTTATTTTGCTTTAGATAGATATGCATACTGTGTAAGTGTGATGTGCTTGGGATTTTTCAACTCAACTTTGAATATTATTTTATTAGTATTTACTTATTATTCCTGGTTCCATTAGGCTTTCTACTTCACTTATGTAGCACATATCAAACCGATGACTCCCAAACCAGATGGTCTTAGGGCACCAGGTGGAAAAACACCCTTCAGGTCAAATATGCAAGTGGAGTAGGCCACGAAATCAAGATTTATTTATAAAATTTTTGGCTTGAGTAATTATGCTTCTTGAGGCACAATTATCCAGCTTTTCTTTTTGTTTTTTTGTTTTTTTTTTTTTTTTTTTGGCGTGAACAATCATGCTTCTTGAGGCACAATTATCCAGCTTTTTTTTTTTTTTTCAAAAGTTGCGTCTCTAAATCCCAAGCATGTGTGTGCGAATTATGCATATTCTACTAAGGCTAAATAAAAGGTATGAATTATTTTCCTTATCCCTCCTATCTTTTTAGTCAAACCATTCTTTCTTGTTTACTTAGGCAAAAATAAAGATTTATTACTAAGGTTCCCGTAATTCCTACAGTCTTTTGGTATTTTTATAAAGAGTTTGAAATTTCTCTTTTTTTTTTTTTTTTTTGTAAGAAAGAAAAGAAAAAGTGTTAGCACCCCCCCACACCTATCTAATGCATTGTCCTCAATGAATGCAGATGGAAACGCAAATGCAATAAATAGGGGAAGGAATGATGTTACCGTCTCCTTGGACTCGGGCCGGCCAAGTGCGAAAAGGCTAAAGAAATGTCAAAAAGAATGTACAAGGGTAAGTATATAAACACCTTTTTTTTTTTTTTTTTTTTTTTGGGTTAGGTGTATGATGGGGCAAAAAGAGTGAGCACACTATCATCTGGAATTATCGGCTCAGTGGTCAAGAATGGCTTCAGCCTTTGCCCATTCACTTTAAATTCCGCGTTATTGTTAGGGTCTGCAATGAGCACAGCACCGTGTGGAAAAACGGTGCGCACGATGAATGGTCCCGACCAACGAGTTTTCAGTTTTCCCGCGAAAATATGAAGCCTAGAATTGTACAGCAGAACCCTATCTCCCGGTGCAAAGGTTTTCCGGGTTATGATCTGGTCATGAAAAAGTTTGGTTCTGCTCTTGGTGATTCGTGCATTTTCATAAGCTTCATTCCGTATCTCCTCTAATTCAGAAATCTGCAGTTTCCTAAGTTCACCGGCCTTGGTCAGGTCGAAGTTGAGTTGCTTAATTGCCTAGAGGGCCCGGTGTTCTAATTCTACTGGCAGATGACAGGCTTTTCCAAACACGAGTCTGTAAGGAGACATCCCCAGAATTGTCTTAAATGCGGTACGGTAAGCCCATAATGCATCGTTGAGCTTAACCGACCAATCCTTTCGGTTTTGACTGACAGTCTTTTCCAGAATGAGCTTGATCTGTCGGTTGGTGACCTCAACCTGCCCATTTGTCTGGGGATGATACGGGGTTGATAACTTGTGATTGATGGAATATTTTCGCATCAGAGCTTCAAAAACTCTGTTGCAGAAATGTGATCCATTATCACTAATTATCGCTCTCGGGGTACCAAACCGGGAGAAGATGTTCTCTTTGAGGAATTTGAAAACCACTTTGTTGTCATTCGTCTTGGTTGGTACAGCTTCCACCCACTTAGAGACATAATCGACAGCAACCAAAATGAATTGGTTGCCGAAGGAGTTGGGGAATGGTCCCATGAAATCGATGCCCCAAACATCAAAAATTTCTACTTCAAGGATTGGGTTTAGGGGCATCATGTCTCTTCTAGAAAGTTTCCCTATCTTCTGACAGTTTGCACATGACTTGCAAAAATGATATGAATCCTTGAACAGAGTGGGCCAGTAGAACCCACTTTGTAGAACCTTCTCTGCAGTCTTGCGGGGACCGAAGTGTCCTCCGCATGCAAGGTCATGGCAAAAACTAAGCACGCTCCTCTGTTCCTCCTCGGGTATACATCGTCTAATTATTTGGTCGGGATAATACTTAAAGAGATACGGCTCTTCCCAGAAGAAGTACCGTACTTGGGCAAAGAAGCGGTATTGGTCTTGCTTTGTCCAGTCAGCAGGTAATTGTCCTGTGGCCAGGTAATTAACGATGTCAGCATACCAGGGTTCCTTAAGAATGGCTAGGATGTGCTCATCAGGGAAATCCTCATTGATCGGAACTCGGATGGTTGGTGAATTCGAAATTCTCGAGAGATGATCAGCGACCACATTATCTATACCTCTTTTATCCCTGATTTCTAAGTCAAATTCTTGAAGCAAAAGAATCCACCGAATCAGTCGGGCTTTTGCTTCCTTCTTGGACATGAGGTATCTAAGAGCCGAGTGATCTGTGAAAATCACAGTTTTCGAACCTAACAAGTAGGGCCGGAACTTTTCTAATGCAAAGACAACGGCCAAGAATTCCTTCTCTGTCGTTGTATAGTTCTGTTGAGCATCATTTAAGGTCCTACTCGAATAGTAGATCACGTGCTGCCTATTATTGATGCGCTGTCCTAGAACAGCGCCAATAGCGAAGTCAGATGCATCACACATGATCTCAAATGGCTGGGCCCAATCAGGGGCAGAAATGATAGGTGCAGAAATCAGTTCTTGCTTAAGCTTCCCCCATGACTTGAAACATTCCTCGTTGAAATCAAAGGGCACGTCCTTAGCGAGCAGGTTAGTTAAGGGCCTAGCAATTTTGCTAAAGTCCTTAATGAACCGTCGATAGAACCCAGCATGCCCTAAAAAGGATCTAATATCCTTGATGCTTTTGGGGGGTGGAAGCTTAGCAATTACTTCAACCTTAGCCTTATCTACTTCTATGCCTCTCCTCGAAATCTCATGGCCCAAGACAATCCCTTGTCTCACCATAAAGTGACATTTTTCCCAGTTTAGAGTTAGGTTTTTCTCAATGCATCTCTGTAGCACTAACTCTAAGTGATGAAGACATTGATCGAATGAATCTCCATAGATGGAGAAATCATCCATGAAAATCTCAAGAAAACGTTCCACCATATCAGAGAACAAACTAAGCATGCACCGTTGGAACGTTGCAGGAGCATTGCACAATCCAAAAGGCATGCGCCTATAAGCAAAGGTTCCGAACGGGCAGGTGAACGTCGTCTTTTCCTGGTCTTCTGCAGCAATGGGGATTTGATTGTATCCCGAGTACCCATCCAGAAAGCAGTAGTACTCATGTCCAGCCAAACGCTCTAGCATTTGGTCGATGAAGGGTAGCGGGAAGTGGTCTTTACGGGTAGCAGCATTCAACTTCCTATAGTCGATACAAACACGAACCTTGGTAGGCAGTCTTGTTTGTACCAACTCTTTTTCCTCATTTTCTACTACCGTAAAGCCAGCCTTCTTTGGGACCGCATGAACAGGGCTAACCCATTGGCTATCAGAAATGGGATAAATGATCCCATTATCTAATAGTTTCAGAATTTCAGCCTTCACTGCCTCTTGCATGAGAGGGTTAAACCTACGTTGTGGGTCCCTCCTAGGGATTGCTTCATCGATTAAATGAATCCTGTGTTGCACTGTGGCTGGACTTATTCCCTTGATGTCCTTCATTGTCCATCCAATGGCTTCCCTATGTCTCTCCAGAATGGACATCAAGCTGTCCTCTTGTTGCTCAGTCAGGTGGGATGCTATGATGACTGGCAAGGTGTCCTTTCCGCCCAGGTAGGCGTACTTGAGATGTTCAGGCAGGGCTTTCAGCTCTAGGGAAGGTGTTGCTTCATTGGAGGGAGTCTCTGGGCTTTCGATCCTAAGATGGGGTACACTGGGGCTTGATGCCCAATCCACTGCTGAATCTACGATCTGGTCTAAATTGAATTCCTCATCCTCCAGATCGAACTCTGCCTCAGCTTCTATCTCCATGCATTCCTCATGCTCACTCGTCAGGTTTTCAATAGAATTGACCTCAAACGTCTGATCATTCACATCCCTAGGTTGTTTTCCAAGATTGAAGACATTGACTTCCTTCGTCATGTCTCCGAAAGTTAATCGCATGGACCCGTTCCTACAGTTGATTATGGCGTTGGCTGTAGCAAGGAATGGGCGTCCTAAGATGACGGGAGTCTGAGACCTAAGATTGGACACAGGTTGGGTCTCGAGCACAATGAAGTCAACGGGGTAAATGAAATCCCCTACCCGGATGAGGACGTCTGTGATTTCCCCTTTCGGGATCTTCACAGAACGGTCGGCTAGCTGAATGGTGACTCGAGTTGGGCTTAGCTCACCCAACCCAAGTTGCTGGTATACCGAGAGAGGTAGCAAGTTGATACTTGCTCCCAGGTCAAGAAGCGCTCTACTTATTTCGGTCTGTCCTATGGTGCAGGAAATGGTGGGACATCCGGGATCCTTGTATTTCACCGGAATGGGACCAGACAGAATTTCGCTTATGTTAGTGGCCAAGAACACTTTCTTGGGCACATTGGTCTTTCTCTTCTTAGTACACATATCCTTCAGGAATTTGGCATAAGCCGGGACTTGTTGGATAGCGTCAAGAAGTGGCACATTCAATTTGACCTGGTGGAACATCTCTAGCATTTTCTCCATGTGCATGTTTTTATTGTTGTTCCTAAGCCTATTGGGAAAGGGTGCTACAGGCTTATGAACTTGTTCAGCAGCTTTGTCCTCATCAGATGTTTGTGGAGCGGACTGGGAGGAACTAGCAGAGGTGGAGGCTTGAGTGGGATCATGATGGACTGGACTTTTCTGCTGGTAGACCTGGTTGTCTACCTTCTTTCCAGATCTCAATGTGTGAACAGCATTACAGTGGTTAATTGATGGGTCCTGAACTTCATATGCTTGGTTGGAGGTTTTTGGGTTAGCTAATGGCTGACTAGGCAAAGTACCCTTAGGTCTCTCACTTAGGGAGCTAGCTAACTGGCTCATCTGTAATTCCAACCTTGAGATAGCCTGTGAATGACTGTTCAGAGTTTGTCCCTGGTTCTGCATGAAAGCAGACTGGGACTTAATGAAAGCCTCAATGCTCTCCTCCAATTTACTGATCTTCTTTTCCATTGGGGAGCCTTGGGAGGAGGAAGATGGGGCTTGACTGGGAAAAGGTGGTGGAGGAGCAGGATGGTGAAAGTTGTTGGAGAAATTGGGCCTGGGAGGATTGTTTGGGGCCCAGGAGAAATTGGGATGATTCCTCCAACCGGGATTGTATGTCTGTGAGTAGGGGTTGTGAAGCGGCCGTGAGTAAGCCGCGTTCATGTGTTCCGGTGGTATTTGTTGGGCATGGAAAACAGGGCACTCTTCAAAGACATGGTTCGGTGCCTGACAATATGAACAACCCGGATTGTGAATTGGTGGTGGGTTGATCTGGTTGACACTGACAGGCTCTTTTGTTTCTAGAGCCTCTATCCTTCTCATCAGGGTCGCAATCTTGGCCTCGGCAGCTATGGATGTTTCTAGGGATAGGAGCCCTCCTCTTGAAGCTATAGACTGTGAAGTCCTAGGTTTCTCCGAGGCTGGCTCCCATTGCAGGGTCTTCTCCGCTAAGTCCTCAAATAAATCCCAACCCTGATTCTCATCCTTCTGCAAGAACCCTCCCTGACACATCGTTTCTAACAGGGTCTTAGTCTGATAGTCTAGACCATCGTAGAGAATCTGGCACTGACGCCATTTCTCCACGCCGTGATGAGGGCACTGAGCTAGGAGATCTTTGAATCGCTCAAAGTATCTCCAAAAGGGTTCGCTCGGGTCTTGCTTAAACTGCATGATGTTCTTCCTAATGAGGGCAGTTTTGTGAATTGGGTAAAATTTCTTCAAGAAAGCCTTGACGAAATCATCCCACGTCGTGACTGAATCTGCTGCCAAACTGTACAACCATTTCTTAGCTAGATCCTTTAGGGAAAAGGGATGAAACGTAACCTAACGGCATCGTCTCCTAGCTGGGGTATCTTCATCATGAGGCATACTTCTTCAAATTCCCTAACAAAGAAGTATGCGTCCTCTGATTCTAAACCATGGAATTTCGGAAGAGTGTTAATGAATTGGGGCTTTAACTCGAAATTATTTCCGTTTGCTTCAGGAAGTTTTATGCAAGATGGAAGTGAAGTTCTTATCGGGTAAAATCTATCCTGAAGTGATGCCATCACTGGTTCTGGATGCAAAGGTAGAGAAGTGTTTCTTGTCAATCTGGAAGTTGAAGGATCTCTCACCCACTCTTGCATTCAGCACACCACAACCAACGTGAAAACAACAAACAATCGAAAAAAATGAAAAAACAAACAAAAGAAATTAAAAACAACCACAAGCCTTAGTCTAAGGTACCTGGACCTAGACGACTCCTAACTGGTCGATTCTCCGGGGAAGGTTGTTGCAGGAACTCGACTACAAGCTAATCGGCCAGGAAAGGGCAAAGCTCGGGGGGAGGTATCCGGGCGGAGCCACGGGCCTAATTATGCCAAACCACGGAGCTTTCGAGGCTTTACCTCTAAATCCACTTTCCTTAGACACCGATTTTGCAGGAGTAAAGTTCTTACAATTTCCAACCTCGGTTAATCTCTTAGTGAGTCCGAGATGTCCCTAGGGCCAACGTCTATTGATTTTTAATTAAGGCTTGGGAAAATGTGAGTGCACTTGGAGATGGTTTTTGGGCTAAGGAAGGGTGATGAAATCCCCACCTTATCTTGTTTATTTGGGTTTTGCCCTTAAAATCAATTGTGCAAGTGTACAGTTTATTCACAACAAGGTAACACTCAAAGCGGTAAATCACTTCAGAATGTTGGTCCTATTCTATATGAATGCACACGTACCTTGTCTCCAGCACTCTTCAACAGAAATTGAAATGAATTGAAATAGACTCGTGCCCTAAATGCAAAAGTCTAATCCAATTTTTAATTAAGCAACAAGTGAATTTCTGTTGAACTTATTAGACATGCATATGGTGAAGCATCCAAGGAAACTAAAAAATTCGAAAGCACTTTTTTTTTTTTTTAGCGGCGCTCGGCAACCCTGCAAACAAGTATGTTAGTACTTCAATCGGAAAAACTCGTTTTTACACGAATTTTCCGAGGGCAAATAAATCCTCGCGCAATGTCCTTGGCCACCTCTTTTGCTTCCCGTGATGGTAAGCTCCTTGATTCTTCTCCTACACACAAAAGAAAACAAAGAACAATCTTTAGTAGTGAACAATAAAGCCGTTCCCTCTCCGGCAACGGCGCCAAAATTTGATCGCGTAAAAAGCAAGTATTAAAATGAGAGAAGGAAGTGTGGGTTGATGTTACTGCTTTTGCGATTCTTTCCGTAGTAGCGAAGTGGCTATACGGGTCGTATCCACAAGGAGGGAGAGCGATAGAAGCTTGATGCGGCTTTCAAAGTTCAAGAAGAAAGAAAGTTCTTGTGTCCAAATAAAGAATTTGAAAAGTGAAAACAAGTATTTTTAGAAATTGTTGGAAAATGTTTGGTGGTTTGTAAAAGTGATCTTTTTCTTAGTTGTAAAGATGCATGGCTAACTTTCTACTAAGTGCTCCCACTAATTTCTAACTTTTTGAAGATAGCCTCACGATGGATCATAGGCAAACACGACACTTGTGCATTGGAACTAATCACGTGAAAATCGAGTGAGAGTTCATCCTATAACTTAGCCTTACACGGCAAAAACTCGGACATTCCCATATCAAGATCCGATAGAAGGCGAGAATAAGGGAAGACTCGAGTGCACTATTGGTATCGGCAAAGTTAAAAGGAAAAGAGTCTAACAAGTAAAATACACAACTCATAGATCATCAAAACTCGATAAGTATGAAGTATAAGAAAGTAGATACTTGTAGATAAATTAGAGTTAGAACCCTCATCTTAAGATGCCATAGCTCTCATTTGCACAAGGCTTGTTTGGCACTATTGATTCATACGGGTTATCAAACAAGTGTTAGAAATTAGTGGGTTAGTAGTTAGTTAGCCATGCTATGGAAAAGTTAGTTAGCCATCAAGGTAAAAGAAACAACAAAGAAAAAGGGGTAAAAGGGAAAGGGGGAGTTACACTACAACAAAGAAGTAAAAGTAAATGCAAAGACAAGTAAATGAAAGAAGGAAGAGAAGTAGTACTTGTATTATCTTGTCACCCTTCAAATACAACTCTTTACACACTCTCTCTCTTTCTCTTTAATGGCTAAGACCTAAAACTAGAAGAAGAAGAAGAACAACTACAACAAACTAACAACAAGATTACAAATTTTTGCCAAAATTCCAATCTGCCCTCACTGAAGACCCCGGGGGGGTATTTATAGGTACCAGGGCAAAGGGGAGCCTGGGGACAGGATGTGACCCGAAGCGGCGCGCGCGGCGCCGCAGTATTGCCGCGGAAACGCGGCATTTGCCGCGTTTCCGCGGCAATACTTTGGCGGCGCGCGCAGCGCCGCCTGCTGCGCGCCGCCTGGTTGTCCCCCTGTCAGTTCTGATGTCCAGTTTTGTCTTTTCCGCCCCTGATTTGAGCAGATTCATCTCTCTAGGTCAATGGCTATCTTTAATAGGCTTTAATCACCATTAAATGGTGATTTTAAGGTCTTCTTCTCCATTGCACACCATGGACCTAGAATGAAGCAAGTAAGGGATTATTAGCAGAATTTATTTATCAATTAAATGTGAGATGTGATGAAAATTATGCAAAATTAGGGACTAATCAGTTGTTGCCGTGTGCTTGGTGATGGAGTTGTTCGAGAGATGAAGGGGGTGTGCTGGAGTTCATGAAGGTGGAGGGGTGGTGATCCAGGGGAGGAGATCTTGCGCGGCTATCATGGGAAGAGGTGAGGAAATAATGGATTAATTAGATTAGGGTTAGGTTAGGGTTAAGAGAGGATTATATTGATAAGCTATATGGGTATGGGTATTGGGTTTTGAATATAGAAATAGGAATGGGTATGGGATATAGGGTAATGGGCTAATGGGTAGGGACATGAGTATAGGATTTAGGAATAGGAAAAATGCTACAAATAATAATAAATAAATAGTAATAATAATAACACTAATAATAATAGTAACTAACACTAATATTAGTAATCATAATGATTAGCAATAATAATAATAATTAGCAGCATTAATAATAACACTAGTATTAATAAACAACGATAATAATTAATAATAACAATAACAATAATAATAGAAATGATAATTAAAAATTACCATTATCACTAATATTAATACTACTATTAAAATTAATAAATAAAATAATAACAACACTAAAAATAATAACAATAAATAATAATCATAATGGAAGAATAATAATATTAACAACTATCACTAATAATATCAGTTAATATAGAAATAATAATTAAAATAATAGTAATAAGTACCTAAAAATATTGATAAGAAATAATTGTAATAATATTTAAAGCCAAATTATCATTTACTATCTAAAAAATAATTTGCATATTTAATAATAATAATAATCACAAGAAGAAAAGCAATAAATTAAGTTGATTAAATAAATAAATAAAAAAATAATCAGTAAATCAAAATAAATACTTTAAGAAAATAAAATTGCAATATTATTAACTAGGGATATTACATTCTACCCACCTTATAAAATTTCGTCCCCAAAATTTCAATAAGAGAGGGAATGGTAAAAAGAATCAAAATCAAGGGAGAAGACAAACAAACTTCACGTCGCTCCTCTGCACATCATAAATTCACCACGCTTCCGTAGCGCTACTCTGATTTTTGCTACCGACTTTAGCATAAAGTAACCAATTTCAAGAGACAGAATCAAGGAATAGAATCAGGAAGAAGGATGAGAAGCAAGATGAAAATCGGATCACTCTAAAAGAAGAGTAGAAATCAGGGATATCAAAAGATCTAAGATAAGGATTTTCAAAAGATGGCTGACTAATTCCAAATGGACTGAATATTATAATATAGATGGTATATGTATATTGCAGTGTAACTATAACTCGTTCCAAGTTACCGGTAAGAACTAGGTCTCTCTTGCGAAAAAAAGTCAAAGATCAAGATCGCAAGTCGAAAACCTGGCTCTGATATCAAGAAAACCCAGTCACGCCCTGCTTCCTGAGCGGGGGAAAATAGCGCACAAAAAGTGTATGTTTTTAAATTAAGATTTAAAGTGTGTGCGCTTTGGCTTCATCGATACTTCTGTTATAGCATAGAGGCTAAAACGACTCGAATCCACAAGGACAGGAGGCGATAGAAGTTTTACCGGTATGTTCACGTGTATGTTAAGTGTTTTTCAATGTTTGAAAGAATGAAAAGAAAAGAAAACAAGAAATGAAAAGAGAAGAGTACGGTGAAACACGAAGAAGTGGAAAACATAGAAGAAATAGTTCTTGTGATTTTTGTTTGTATATCTAAAACAAAGTAAAAAGAGAAAGAAAACCCATGGCTACTAACTACTAATAGCTCCACTAGCTATGCTATTCTCTTAGTGATAGTTGCCTCACATGCATCCTTAGCCATTACTAGTCCTTGGTTCAA
Source organism: Agave tequilana (assembly GCA_038442645.1). Classification (NCBI taxonomy): domain Eukaryota; kingdom Viridiplantae; phylum Streptophyta; class Magnoliopsida; order Asparagales; family Asparagaceae; genus Agave; species Agave tequilana. Next base: position 460,603 of record JAVJIF010000524.1, on the reverse strand, counting down.
AAGCTTTTCAAAGCATGACCCATAAGATAACTTTCACAATCAAACTCAACAAAACAAGTGCAAGTTACATTTAAACCATCAAACTAAACAAAAGTAAGCATGGAGTAAAGTAATATTTGCTTGTTAGATAGTTAGGATGCTAGATGTTAGAATTCATCATCATGAGCCATCAGTGGCTCTTGTAAGAGCAAGGCCAAGTAGAGGCCATTAGATTCATGTAGATTATCAAGTAAGAAGTTAGCAAGTTAGTAGTTAATAGTTAGTTGTCATGAGAGAAAATTAGCTAAGCATGTAAAAGTAGTTAGAGAGAAGAAAACAAAGAGAGGTAAAGAGAACCTTTCATAGATTGTCACCTTCCATTACAAGCACTCTTTCTTTCTAACCATGTGTCAATCTCTTTCCTATTATAAGATCTATAAGAAATGAAAAATACAAAAAGGAAGAAGAAAGAACAACTAACCTAAACTACCCTAAAACTACAACATGAAGAAGAAAATCCTAACTCTGCATATCTCTCAATGCAGAAAACCAAGAGGGTATTTATAGGCACCAAGAGAACGGGGGCCAGGGGAATGGACCCTGGCCCAAAGTACTGGCGCAAAAGTGCCAGTATAGCCATGGAAATGCAGCCAAAGTCGAGTTTTGGCAGCTGTACTAAGGAAACGTGCGTAGCGTCGTCTGCTGCGCGCTGCCCGCTTGTCTCCCTGTCGGCTGCATGTCCTGGTTTCTGGATTTGGGCCCCCGGTTTTGATGAAACCACCCTCCAAAGTCAATGGCTATCTTTATAGGCTTTTAATCACCAATTAAATGGTGATTTCGGGTCTTCTTCTTCATTTCATGCTATGGACCTAGAAACATGTAAGAGAGGTATTATTAATAGAAGTTAATATTAAATAAATGTGAAGATATGATTTGAAATATGCAATTTTAGAGACTAATCACTTCCCAAAATACGTAGGAATGGAGTCGCGACAAGAGTCGGCGACGCATATACACAAGAAAAATACTCACGTATACGCACTAAACCTTAAGTAACCCGAAACAAGCTATTCATCGAAACTAAAATGAATCATGATTCCTGCAATATCACATATAAGCATCCATGCATGATATCATATATTTAAAGAACTGGAATAACAACTGAATCCAATATATCGAGAATCAAGAAATAACAAGACGGTAAGAAAGATAAGAATACCATAATCAAATAGGGAGAAACGAGCTCCTTGCGAAGCGTATGATCTCATCGAACACTGAACAATTTAAGAAAGTGTCTAATATCTGGACGTACAAATCCAGGGCCATCAGAAAGCGACCCAGTGAGTGTGTGTGTGTAAAGAAAAAAGCTCGTGCATATAAACAATGTACACAGAATAATAACAAGATAAACCACAGACAGAAGATAACTAAATAACATGATAAACAGATAACTGAAGGATAACGGAATAATATGTATGAAAATAAAAAAATAATTATTATAACTATAAACAAACAACTGATGTCAAGATGTTTAACCTAGCATATGTTACTATTCTGGTTGGTTATTATTAACCTAACTAGTGTAGTACTTAGCTGTGCCCCATACCACAATCGTTTTCCCACATATCAAGCAAAATTATCATTATTATGACTACCTGCCAATGTAGTGCATGTGCATTGGAAAGGTGTCGTGCATGCCCGGTACTAAGGTCTAACACTCCGGCGCTGAACTAGGACAAGCCACAAGGCTCTAATAACTGAAGGCCACAACCCCACACGAAAAGATAACTAGTGTGGCACCGTAATCTGGGCATAGCGCTGACAACTGACAACTGAATAGGTAACCAGTACACCTTAGTTCCCCATGGTTGGGACCCATAACTCGGTACCATAATAAGTCCTTCCAAAATACACGACATGCATCATCAGGCAATTACCCCAGTTCCTCGGGTTATGATATCTTTTATTAATAAGTAATAATATGAGTTATTTTTAAAGAGTAACTGATATCTCCAACAACTAGTGATGTCAATCATAGCTGATAATCTGACAACTGAGTAGCTGACAACTATTATCTGACATCTGAAATAGGATATTGGAGATAGAGCCACTAACATCTGATAACTGATACAATTATCTACCAACTCCTATAAACTCTGAACACATCATATAATCACCAATAAATAATCTCACTAATAACTGATAAAGTGATGACTGCTATCTGGTAAGTCCGAAGTACAAGGTCACCGATATCGACTAGATTACTAGTACAATAACTCAATCTCTATCAACTGAAATAATCAATAACTAAACATGAAGCACATGGTATATCCTCGAGATTAATAAGTCAACACATACCAAAATAATATCTAAAGAGGAAACATCCTCAAACAACTGCAATCTAGAATTGTTTACATCTGATACTCAACACCAACAAAATATCATCTAAATAAATTTCAAATACTCACAACTTCAAATCCAGCTACGTCAAACCTATCTTAATGATTTCAAGATCCGATATAAAGAATGTAAATTCTTGATTAACTCCAACTCAAGGTCAATCAAAACCACAATCCAACTTTCCTGCAACTAAGAGCGAATCCAGCATAATAAATAACTAAATAAGAACTAGCAAAAAATACTAATATCATGATGACAGAACATCGAGTCCCGAAATGTCTAACATCAACTACATCTGATTAATTATATGTGGTATCTCTAAACCGTCTTATATCGGTAGAGACGTCATATTTACCTGTCCACAATATTTAAAAGAGTTTCGGGCATAAATAATCACCAAATACATGAATATCAAATCTGATAATTAATACAAACCATATCAACATCGAGATCGAGTCAAGTCACAATCTACGGTGTATCAGTACTAGGCCTAAACCAACAGCGACAAACTACCAACAGATGAAATGACGCTGATACAAGCTTATATCAACTGCGTAATTAAAGTGAACAATCATTGATGTCTCATAAAGTGATATAAATAATAAAACTGGTAAAATATAACAGAAAGTCACATGAAATGATAAGAGTAACATGTAAACGCATACCGACAACGGTAAATAAGGAAATACACAAAAATAAATGCTCACATGAAATCACACAGTTTCGGAACTGAATTACCATCTGGTCTTCACTGTATGAAACGGTACTGATCTACAGATCATCCTATGGGTCGGTCTTCGAATCTCCTGTGTATCGGGTCCATAATGGGTACAAATCCAAATCTCACATTACCGAGTTCGGATCGTCCGAGCAAGTCCGAAACGCTGTAACACGTCACCTAACATACAAATAAAAATAAATATACACTTAACACCCACCCTAGCACACCTACATATATGCGTTCATCCATGTACATATATACACATATACGCACTCTTGCATATACTCAAGCATACACTATACATACATGCGTATTAACTCACACACCCACATATACATCTAAATATATACACACACACACACACATGCTCATGTAATTGATTAAACACCTAACATTCACTTTCATACTCACGCACACAACTCATACATGAACAGCACACACACACACACACATACTCAGACACACACATGCATACACATGCATATACACACATGTATATTTGTACATATATACGTACCCAAACACCCACATTATTACACAGTATACACAACACACCCAAACATATGCATGCATATTAATAAACTCACACACACTTAAATAACACACACCCACATATGATGCATAAACAAAGCACACTCACATATTAACATATATCAAACACATTCACATATTAATCAACATCACCCGTATATTATATAGCAAAGAGAGAAAAAGGACTTGAGAGAGAAACTCACGGCCAGTCAAGCAAGGAAGATGGCCGACGACGACGGAGCTTGCGAAGTGTCGCGGAGGATGCCGGTGATGCCGGAGAAGGTTGATGGAGGAGGTCAGAGAGTCACAGAGCATCGCGGAGTTCGCCGGAGATGTGAAACGGTCGGCCAAGGGGGCTGGATGTTTAGACTGTGGGGATAAGTGAGCAGAGGTGATGTGCATGGCAAGAGGAGGCGTGATGGGCACGTGGTGTTGGGGGCTCACAGCAGGCTGGGGAGGGCCTCAAGGTGGCTGTGCAAGCCATAAGGCTGTGCTTGGCCTGGAGTTGCTGGTCCGCTGGAAACTCAGCTGCGGGTGTTGGTGGTCAGGTGAGGGACAGCACAGCCATTGGTACGACAGTACTCTAGGGGTGAGCTGTTGAAGAGAGGCGCATCAAGGGGGATCTCGGCCTGTGTAGAAGAAGGAGGTGGTTGGGGTGCTGCAGGGGGTCACGGCCAAGCTGTGCGTGAGCTCTAATGGGAGGCTGTGCTCACGGCCAAGCGATGGGAAGGGCGGCGACAAGGGCTGCCGAGTGCGCCATCTGTTGGAGAGGGGCATGCTAGTTGCTGGTGGGTGTGGTTTCATGGGGAAGGAGATGCTATTGCCGTGTTCTATGTGATGAAGTTGTTCGAGAGATGAAGGGGGTGTGCTGGAGTTCATGAAGGTGGAGGGGTGGTGATCTAGGGGAGGAGATCTTGCGCGGCTATGATGGGAAGAGGAGAGGAGATAATGGATTAATTAGATTAGGGTTAGGTTAGGGTTAAGAGAGGATTATATAGATAAGTGATATGGGTATTGGGTCTAATTGGGTATGGGTATTGGGTTATGAATATGAAATAGGAATGGTATAGGATATAGGGTATGGGCTAAGGGGTAGGGACATGAGTATAGGATTTAGGAATAGGAAAAATACTACAAATAATAATAAATAAATATTAATAATAATAAACACTAATAATAATAGTCATCAACACTAATATTAATAATCATAATCATAATGATTAGCAATAACAATAATAATTAACAGCATTAATAATAATACTAATATTAATTAACAACAATAATAATTATTATTAATAATAACAATAATAATAGAAATGATAATTAACAACTACCACTATCACTAATATTAATACTACTATTAAAATTAATAAATAAAATAATAGCAACACAAATAATAATAACAATAAATAATAATCATAAAGGAAGAATAATAATATTAACAACTACCACTAATAATATCAGTTAATATGAGAATAATAATAGAATAATAGTAATAAGTAACTAAAAATATTGAAAAGAAATAATTGTAATAATATATAAAGCCAAATTATCATTTTCTATCTCAAAAATAATTTGCATAATAATAATAATCACAAGAAGAAAAACAATAAATTAAGTTGACTAAATAAATAAAATAAAAAAATAATCTGTAAATCAAAATAAATACTTTAAGAAAATAAAAATATAGTATTACTAACTGTAAATTTGTAGAATCAAGCTCTCAGCTTTCTCTGGCCATTTTCTTCTCTTGTATTGACTCTTCTGAAATCTTTGGGTTCATCTAGGTTCTCTACAATTTAGTGCCTCTTCTTTGTGACTCTTGTTTCTAACAGTTTTTCGGTGTTTTCTTCAAATTGCTCTTTGACTCTAAATTGGAAAAAGTCACAAACAAAACTACTAATGCAACATTAAAGTGAAAAAAATAGGCATAAAAGAATATAAAATATTCATGCAATACGACATTTATCGTATCCCCATACCTAATTTTTGCTAGTCTTCGAGTAAAATCCTAAACTAAGAAAGAAAAAAATAAAAATAATAACCTAACTCACTTTCATAAGAATCACAGTTGCACTTAGCATGTGTAAAAATCATTAAATCCCTAAGTTACTCCAGTGGACGAATGTTGTCTCATGAGAGTTTGCAGTAAATATACCAATAAAATTTGGTTAAAGAAATAAAGATAAGAAAAGATTAAGAAAAAATGATAACAAATATAAGGATAACTGAAAAATAAAAAATATAAAAAGAAACTTCAAAAGGTTTTTTCTTTATAGCACAAGTGATCAATAGCAATTAAGTTCATAAGTTTCCAACAAGTTTAATTTCGATCAAGTTTTATCTCAAATCAAAAAAATTTATCTTCTTTTTCTAGAGACTTTGAATTCAATATTTTCACACATCCTTCTTAAATTTTTCAATCCTATGCATTCTTCGTGAATGTGAAAATAGTTTTTAGCTTGGGAATTTTTGATTCAAACTTTTTCATACTTAAACATGTTTTAATATATTATACATAATTTTTTGTAGACGTTTGAAGTATTACCACTTTGTTATCCTTTAAGCGCTTGTGTGTGTGTGTGTGTGTGTGTTATGTATGTATAATTATTGGTCTAATTGGTCTACGAAATGCGGCCCAATCCAAATATTACGGATCTCAAAGTAACCCACCAATGACCTCTCTAATACAACCCACAATTATGATGTATATGCAGATGATTTTTATTACAAATTTTACCCGATCTAATTTTCAAATTTTTATAATAATTTCAGAGTCATTATTATCAACACCTTTGTCACATAATGGAGTGTGAAATGATAGAATGATGGATTTGGACTCAGGAAGGACATGAACTAATACCGACTCAGGAAATTAACTGCAATCAAGTAAAGGTTCTAAAGTCAAAATTTGTTTGGGAAGTGGGTCTAAACCCAAGAATTGGTGTTCACACACTTTTTCCATTAATGAAGTGTGACCGTAAGATATTGATGATTCAACTTCACGGTGTACTGGTACAAGATTCAATGTTGATTCCGAAATATAAAAAATTCTGGTAAAGATACCGGAGTCATTATTGAATCAAAAAGTGAAATAGAATTTCCAACTGGGGGATCAAGATCACATTCATGCCCAAGTTCAATTTCGGAAAAAGGATAACTTGCCAAAATGTCAAGGTGGTTCTCAAAATTTTGGGCAAGTTCTAATGGATGTAATGAAATTGAATCTTAATTTTCATCCACAGATGAATGTGAATGGGTGAAATGATTGATTCAAGTTCAAGAATTATGGGGAATCAAAACTGGCTCAAGAATATTACCTAGTTTAGTTACACAAGAGGAGTTAATATTAATTTAAAGATCAGACTCGATTCGCTAAATTGAAGCTCAAGATTACATTCATCTTCAAGTTTAATTTCAAGAAATGAACAACTTGCCAAAATATCAAGGATTTGATGTTGTTCAAGTTTAGGTTTGTATGATGAAATTAAAGCTTGATTTTCAAAATGACATGATTTTTTTGTCATATCAATAGAGTCGAGGATGTCAGAATTGGCCAATGATTGATAAGAGAAAGTTTCCTCATTTCTATAGAAGTTCGCAAATTGACTCTGTTTTGATTCAAACCTATTGATGGATTGGGAAGCAAAATTTTCATGATTTTGCAACATATCCTGCCGGCATTCTATGCTCTTTTCCAAGTCAGATATTTCTTCTTGGGGAGATGGATCAGGAGAGTATGAATCCTGAAAATTTGGTTGACATTGAAAGTCAAACATGTTTTGAAATTGTCATTTGGACTCCAGCAAGAGTTCCATAGTCTTGTCCAACAATGATTTTTTGGTGGTTCTGAAAAAGAGCTATATGGATTTTGAAAACTCTGTGGATATGATGAGACTGTCATGATTTCAAATTATTTTTGAGCCTCTAACATGGCTTCCATACTCTTTTGTAACTCTGATTTTTCTTCAATGGTGGTTCTGAAAAATGAGTATGTGAAGCAAAATATGGGAAGAAGATGGTGGACAAGATGATTGATAATTTAACTCGGGGGAGGTGAATCTCCACTAACTCTGTGAAGAGTAAGAATTATTTTGAAAATTATGGTCATAAGATTGGGGGTGTGGGTCATATTGAGTCAGATAAGTCCAATCCAGTATATACAGTTGATTCATGTTGTACAAAGCCGGTTTGGAATTATCATAGTCAAATAAGGTCGGAGTGAAATATGGATTTATATTAGGATTGAAAAAATTATTGTTGTTGAAATCTATATCACAATTTACAAAAAAGAAAAATAAATAAACAAACAAATAAAGAAAAAGAAAAGAAAGTCAAGAGCTCGCGCGTTAAGATCGCATCTAACACTTGGATGGAGTCAAGCACTTTGGATCATGTTTGGATCGAGTTGACTTGGAGAAGGAGTTCTACAAGAAGACTTCGGTTTGTTTAGATTAAGTTTGTGTTTAAATCTGGTGTAAGATAGACTAGTATTGATATGCTCAAGTTCACACACACACACAAGTTCAATATGTTTGGTTATCGGTTTAACCGATTATGGATTTCAAGTACGCATATATCGGGTATTGAATTTTAACCAGTTTTAGTTTTGTTGATCTGCTGACACCCTTTTAGATTTCTTATCACGACTTTTTATTCTTATTTTCAAATAACATAATTTAAATTGCATTCAAATATAACTTTCAGGGCTACATTTATTATTTAATAATTATTTTCTGATTCAAATTTTAAAGATATCAAATATTGGGTTGAAGTCTATTATTGTTCTAAAAACAGTTTACAGTTTCTGATTTGATACCTTTCTGTATTTTATTGATAACTTTCTACTATGAAATGATATTGAGTTTATTCAAGTTGCAATAGAATGATGACTTAAAGATATACAAATTACCCTTATATACCTATTCAAAATTCTGAGTTTTTAGGCCTGAAAACTGTACTCAAAGTTGACCATCAGTCTGCCAGATTGGCAATAACTGCTAATTTTCTGGAGGTTGATTTATAACATGTTTTTTGAACATGTTTTGTTAAATTTTAAGAGTCAATTTATTTCTTTTAAACCTGATAAAACTATTCTAAATTTGTTTTTCTAAAACCTTATAAAGGGTCATTAGGATGGATTAAAATCACAACAACAATTCCATTGAAAATCAAAGTTTTGGGTTTAAAGAGAAAAAGTTTTCTAGAGAGTTTCAAAAGAGATTTTGTGCTTCAAATCTCTATCTTTTATTTTGTTTTTCAAGGGTTGGAAAAATCAAAGAAAATTAGAGTCTTTGGGAATTAGTTTTATTCATCTCTATTTCTATCTAGTATTTTTTCTAAGTATTTTTCTTTGTGATTTTGATTTCCAGGCACCTTATTTTTCCACACTTGAGCTATCATTTCTATCCTATCTATAGGATCATGTTTTTATCAAAAAAGTTGTTTGTGGTCTATTGTGATCACCAAGATTGTAATTTTCTCTTTGCTTTGGCTTAGTGCCTTGTCCCTCTTGTGCAGAGTTGATTGTAGTTTGGCTTTGTACCCATCCCTCTTATGTAGAGGTGATTGAGTTTTGGCTTTGTGTCTTGCCTCTTAAGTAGAGGTGGTTGTGTTGGAGAGAGGAGTTGTATACTCTAAATTTATAATTGCAAATTTCTCAGTGGAGGTTTCCTTTGTGGAGGTCCTATGTGGACGTAGTCGAAATCCTTCTGTGTGAAGGCGGGGACTTCTGTGTGAAGGCGGGGACGTAGAGCAGTGGATCGAACCTCGAAACATATCTTGGTGTTTGCGTTTGATCTACTATCTCTAACTCTATCTCTCTTATATCTTGCATTGCTTTATATTGCACATATTCATTTGCTAGATATACTTTGTGTGTGCCATACATGTGTTGAACCAAGAGAGCTTCATATAGCACCTCAACTCTTATCTAGAGGAGATAGTCCAGAGCCTTTCATGGGGAATTTGGCTACTCTTTGGTTACACATAGTGTGTTGTAATTATTTTAATTCTGCATTATTTGTTATTAGATTAGCTAGTACACCTATTCACCCCCTCTAGGTATATTTTCAATTGGTGTCAGAGCCTACGCTCCTGATATTAGGTTTAATCACCTAGGAGTGAGATCTTGGATTGCTAATCTAGTGTTGTATTTGCACACATATTGTTTATACACTGATGGATTTCATGACCCTCTGTATGATATTACCAACATTGATATGTGGAAGTATAAGATGAATATATACCTTAAAACCCTAAGAATGCATGTCTATCTTGCCACTACCAAGAAAACTTATTTTGGTAATGACAAGTACATTGAGGCCAATGCACAAGCCTTAGTGGCACTTAGATACACACTTAGCAAAAATTATCTATGTATGGTTTCTTATTGTTATTCTGCTTTTGTAGTGTAGAATACATTGGCCTCTCCCGAGCTTCAAATGACAAACAATGTAGAGAAAGAATCTAGTGAAGAAGAGTTCGACCAAGCTTGCTTCATGGTCCAAGGGAATGACTCCCTTGAGGTACATTCGGATACTGCTATTTTTTCTTGTATTGAGAACATGGATGCACATGCATTAAATGAAGAACTATCTATAGTTTATGAAAACTTGCTAGAAAAATATAAACTTTTGAAAAAGAAAAGTTTTAAATTAAAAGAAGAAAATGAAAATTTGTCTTCAAAGCTCAAAATGGTTTTACAAGAGAGGGTTGAGGTTTCAAATGAAAGGAATTCATTAAAAACCCAACTTGACCTTGTTTTAAAAGAAAATGAGTTTTTAAAGAATAAAAATGATTTTGATATTATTTTGAAGAAAAATGAGGTTTTATCTTCAATACTTGAAATTGTTTTAAAAGAGAATAATTCTTTGAAAAATAAAATTGTTTCAATTTCTAAAGAACTAGATTTAGTTTCAAAGAAAAATATTTCTTTTAAAAATGACTTTGATTCTCATATTTGTCATGCTACTATAACTTCATCATCTTGTGCTTCTATTGCATGCTCCACTTCTTCTTCAACAATTGAAAATGATATTTGCATATTGAAGAATAGTGTTGATTGTTTGGGCTCCACTTTGAGCCAATGTGCCATGAATTACACACGATTAGAATTCATATTTCGCAAGAAATATGCTCCTCATATGTATGCATACAAAACACGGCATACATATGCTCAACATGCTCACACATATGATTCTATGTATGCTCATGTGTACACTTGTACACATTGTGAACGTACGAGCCACCTTGCAAGATTTTGTTATGACAGATTAAATGTTTCAAATTTTGCAAATAAATTTGTTTGGGTTAGAAAAGGTGCTAACCCCTATGGAACCAAGAAAGTGTAGCGAACCAAAATCTACCCCTATTGTATTTGATGTAGGTGTGGGCTCTCACATGACGTGAGAGGTATTGGTGCCTTGATGATGAATGTGTTTGAGCTTGTTGGACACTGATTGTATGCATCACCTTCAAGGATGTTTGGTGGGAGGACCACCATGATTTGGAGATCTAGAGATTAGCCCTATTGGTTTTGGTGACTATCTCTAACTCCTTATTTTGTTTACATGCTCTCATTGATTGACTTTTAGCACATTTTGATTTTTCATGATTATTATATTAAATGCCATGTTAATTAGACTTGTGATATACATATGTAGTATTTGAGATACACATGTTCATATGGATTCATATTTTGTGTTCTCACTATAGTTTAGCTATTGTGTATATCCTAATTCTAAAACACGTGCATTTACCCTAATGATCATGTTTTGTTTATGATTTTGCACTTCATGTTTTTGATTACTTATTTAGATAAAGTTTTCGTTAAAACTTGTGTTTATACTTGTACAAGTAGTGAGCTACACTTGATTATCATATGTTTGTACTTCATTGCTCATTTGTACTCATTACATGTACATGTATAACCTAATTTTGTTGATTCTTTTATTTATACTTATTTTTGTACACGTTTTCATAAAAATATATTTATCTTCATGTATATGTTAATGTTGTCTAAAACTATGGAATATACATGTCTATCCTAGAGTCACTTGCTTTTCATGCAAAATTTTTTTGAGACTCGTTTATATTTGAGATATGTATGTATATTTTTAGTTTTAACAAAACATATATATACCTTAAAGCATATTTAGTTTTGTTGATTTCTTTCATTTGATAAAAGGAATTTCATTGAGCTTGATTGCCAATTTCTATGATTATACTTATTACATGATTTTTATGTTTGGTGTTTACTAATGACTTTGTTTTCATGAGCTTTATATGTGTTTTATAGACCTTGAATGTCAATTCTTGTGTGATTTTCATGTTTTTATGAATATATTCATGTTTTATTCCTTACTTGAAGGATTTAATACTAGTTTTTAAAATTATCTTTAAACTTGTTTTTATTCTTCAATTGGTAGTGATTTTCAAATATGTTAAAATATTTTCAAATCATGATTTTTGAAAACCCCTACCTTCAAAGGGCGGTTGATTGGGCGACCATACCTTGTATACTCTTATTGAATATCTTTTAAACTTGTGCATGAATAGGGTGGTAGGTATGAGTTATACACATGATCTTCATGTTATTTCATTTTTGCATACTCATATTTATTTCCTTATATATGTATGCTTCAAATTTCAATTGGTATTTCGATTTTATATATATATATATATATATATATATCTATGATTTGATTATGAATGTATTTACATTTTTAAAGCACAAATTACATTTATGCTAAGCTTGATTTTATTCTAAATATTAATTGATATCTTTACAAGCTTATGCATTGATTTCAATTGCTAATCATTTCAACTGGTATTGCAATTGGTATTTTTTGGTAACAAAATGTACTTCATATTTCACTTTCAATTGTTATCAAAATCTACTATTGGTATCTTTAAAAAAATTTCAAATATTTTTGTCAATTACAATTTGATTTCATTGGTATCAAAATTGATTTTGCTGACTTAAAAAATTTCACAATTTTAAAATGGTTTAAATTTTTTTTTTTGATATGTATTGCCTATATGTAAGGGGAGCTTAAATCTTCTCTATATATAAATTCATGTTGAGTGTATCTCATATTGAGGAGCATGACCTCTCTTCTTTACATGATACACGTGTGTAGGGGAGCTTAACATCTCCGTTTATACATTATATATTATGCTTTATGTGAGTTAGGGTCTAGTCATCCCTTCTCCATATAATGCATGTCTATCCTCTTTATGAATATATATCGTATATACATCTTTATTGTTTGATTGTCCTCACTTCTTTGTTGATGAATTGACAAAAAGAGGGAGAAGAATTTGTTGGCCCAAGAGGTTACACTCTCCAATTGTTTTGTGTTTTGATGATGACAAACCAAATATGAGCTATTTGGTACTAACAAGTTTGTTAAGATAAGTTTCAGGTTTGTACCATATTTAGAGACCATTCGCTTAGCTATTGCAAGAACTTCTAAGTTCCACAAAGCAAGGAAGGCAAATTGCACATCAAGGAAGGATCATAGAAGAGAAGGCACTAGCAAGGCATTGGATGGCTCAAAGACTTGAAGATAGCTCAAGAAGTCTTCATGTAATTTGTTTTTCAGTTTATAGTTTGTTAAAGAATAGTGGATAGGTTTGAAGCTCTATCACACACGTTTTTGCGCACATGCTCATTCCAAAATAATTTCTTATAAATTATACAAAAATATTTTGCATACAAGATTTTGCCTACAGATATATATTTGTGTTTTATACTAATCCCTGTTCAAAAGTATTTTTGATAAAATCAAAATCCTCTTTTATTTCTTTTTAAATTTGGCTTTTTGACCTGATCCGGTCGACCGGGTCGGTCGACCGAGCCTATGTCAGTCTGGTCCGGTCGACCGGACCAGTCGACCGAAGTCCTGGCAGATGCACGTATCCGTGTGCACGTCTGTCGGTCGACCGGGGCGGTCGACCGGACTATTATTTTTTGCTCACAGGTTTTATCGGTCGACTGGGTCGGTCGACCGCTCACCTGTAACGGTCAAATTTTTATACTACCGGTCGACCGGCCCGGTCGACCGATCCGACCGTTTGAACAGTAACGGGCAGATTTTTAAGAGCTGTTTATTTTTGTCTTTTGTGTTTAAAAATTCGTTTAAGGATATATTTTGATCTAATTACCTCCTAAACATCAGTAAATATGTTTTATCCCTTAACCCTAGCCCTCTCCTATAAATAGGGGTGTTTGGGGAGAGATTGGTTACAATAACAATCTTTGCAAAAATTCAAAAGTTTAAGGCTTTCAAAGTTCTTGGTTTTTGTGCTAAATTCTCTCAATTTTCTGAAGGGTTTTCAAAAGTTTTTCTCTGATTTCAATTTCTTTTCCTTACACAAAAAGAGCTTCAATTCTACTCATTATTCTCTAAGGACCTTTGTAAGGGAAGAGATTTTTGAAAGAGAGAGTTTGTGGTCTTTTGACTACCAAGGAAATCACTTGTTCTTGAGATTGTAGGAGTTGGGTACTCCATTGTAATTGTTCTTTGTGATAGTGGAAGTAGCTAGAATCCTTCTGGGGAAGGCGGGGAGTAGAGCTGGGTGCTCGAACCTCGATAACATATCCTTGTGTTTGCGATTGTTTACATTCTTGCAATTATTACTCTATTTTGCTTGCACTTATTACTTGCTCATCATATTCATTGTCATACTTACTTGCTTGCATTCATCTTGTGATTGTTGTAGCTTTAAATTTTTTAATTTGACCCTTGATTAGCATTGTCACCTATTCACCCCCCCTCTAGGTGACTTTTCAATTGGTATTAGAGCTTGGACTCTAGGTTTGGCTTAACATCCATAGAGAGATCCTTAAAATATTGCTAATCAACATTTTCATTCATCCATTCATACACTAGTAAACATGGCCGACAACATTAAAACCCACCTAAATTTGATGGACTCAACTTCCCTATTTGGAAGGTTAGGATGACTATCTTTTTGCAATCACTAGGTAGTTTAGTGGCTAAGTCTTTGACCAAACCCTATGTAGCACCCAATGAAGATGAGAGCACTTGGACCGACTTCAACTTTAGAGAATATGAGGCTAACTCAAAAGCCCAAAACTCCCTTTTAACCGCCTTGAATGAGGATGACCTTACACGGGTAATTCATTGCCAATCCGCCTATGAGATTTGGCAACACTTATTGGTCACACATGAAGGGACTTCACAAGTCAAGAGAGCTAAGATAGATCTCTTGAGGTCTCAATATGAATCATTCAAAATGCTTGATGAAGAATCCATTGATTGTATGATTACTCGTTTCACTAAAATTACAAATGGTCTTTCTTCATTAGGTGACGTCATCTCCAACGATCAAAAGGTGCGCAAAGTGATACGGGCTCTTCCACCATCTTGGGAGATCAAGGCCACCACATTAAAGGAGTTAAACGACAAGGACGAGATGGACATCATTAGTCTCATTGGGAACCTAAAGACCCATGAGATGGAGAAGAAAGCAAGAGATGAGGCAACTACTTCAAAGAAGAAATCCATTGCCTTTAAGACCTCATCCACCAATGATGAAGATGATGAAGACGAAGAAGAAGATGAGGAGCTAACTCTACTTGTGCGGAATGTCAAGAGGTTGTACCGAAAGAACAAGTTCAACTTCCGAAGAAAATTCGAAGGCAAAGAGGAGCGGAACATCATTTGCTATAATTGCCGCAAACCCGGACATATCATGGCGGATTGTCCGGAATTCAAGAAGAAGATGACTTCCTCCTTCAAGCCAAAGAAACCGGAGGAGAAGAAAGCCTACAAAGCAACATGGGATTCGGAAAGCGAGTCCGAAGAGGAGGTGGATCAAGCTAATATGTGTTTCATGGCAAACACGCCTAAGGTAACCCCTCAATCCCTTGATGATGAAGATGATGATTTGAGCAAGGAAGTTCTAGTTCATGCTTTTGTAGAGCTTTCCGAAACTTATGATAACAAGAAAATGGAATGCTTTAAATTACAAAAAGAAGTTGCTTTTCTTAAAAATCAATTGCTTTGGTTTCAAAAGAAAAAGATGATCTTTCTTCCAATCTTGTTTCAATTCAAAATGAATTTGACGCTTATAAGATTTCTTGTAAGGGTAAAACCCCTATTGTTGATAATAAAGAAATTTCTTCCTTAAGAACCAAAATGGTTGATTTTGAAAAGATTTTAAAAGATTGTGCTTTTAACACCAAGAAGCTTGAAGAAAAGTTTTCCAAAAAGCACACTTCTCATGTTAAAGATTCTCATGCTAAAATTTCACATGCTCACACTTCAAATAATACTTCTCATGCTAAATCTTTTCATGCTCACAATGCCCATGCTCACAAATCACACACTCACTATGCTTTTAGATATGGTAGAGTGTATAGATGTACTTATTGTGGCAAAAATGGACATTTAGCTAAATTTTGTTATGATAAATTGCATAGTTCAAATAATCTTGTTTGGGTTAATGGCTCTAACCCTCATGGACCCAAGAAAATGTGGGTACCAAAATCAAGTCCTAAAATGTTTGATGTAGGTACACACCAAGGCTCCAAGACGTAGGGAGCGGTGGTACCTTGATAGTGGTTGTTCGAGACACATGACATGGGACATCAACAACTTCACAACCCTATCAAGGTACATGGAAGGTGGTTCCGTCACCTTCGGGGATGACTCCAAAGGAACTATCATCGGTATAGGTAACATTCAAATTGGTGCATCTCCTATTATTGAGAATGTTGTTTTAGTAGATGGTTTAAAACATAATTTGCTTAGCATTAGTCAACTTTGTGACCGTGGACTTAAAGTTGTTTTTGATGATTCCTCATGCACGATTTTTGATGTTAAATCCGATATTTGTATTCTTACCGGTTTTCGTGATAATAATGTTTATATTATTGACATGCTTAATTTAGATTGTTCTACTAAATGCTTAAATGCTTTTGATGAAAATTCTTGGCTTTGGCATAGAAGATTAGGACATGCATCTTTTGACCATATCTCTAGGATTAATTCAAAGGAATTGGTGAAGGGTATACCTTGCTTGGATTTTGAGAAAGACCGCATTTGTGGTGCGTGCCAACTTGGGAAACAAACCAAGTCTTCCTTTAAACCAATCAAGGATATCATGTCAACTAGGCCTTTAGAATTAATTCATATGGATCTTTTTGGACCAACTAAAACTAAGAGTTTAAATGGAAGTAGATTTGCATTTGTTTTGGTTGATGATTTCTCCCGTTTTACTTGGGTTTTCTTTTTACAAAATAAAGATCAAACCTTTTCTCATTTTAAAATTTTTCGAAAAAGAGTTGAAAAAGAAAAGGGTTTTCCGATTTTGAGAATAAGGAGTGATAGAGGTGGTGAGTTTATTAACCAACTCTTCATGACTTATTGTGATGAAAAGGGAATTAAGCATGAAACATCTTGTCCTAGAACTCCACAACAAAATGGAGTTGTAGAAAGGAAAAATAGAACACTTCAAGAGATGGCTAGGACAATGATAAGTGAGTATGACCTCCCTCAATATTTATGGGCCGAGGCCGTAAACACCGCATGCTATATATCGAATTGTATTTATTTGTGCAAAAATTCTTCAAAAAATCATTTGAAATGTATCATTCTAGAAAACCAAATGTTGCATATTTTAAAGTTTTTGGATGCAAGTGTTTTGTTTTAAATACTAAGGATAATTTGGGTAAATTTGATGCTAAAGCTTATGAGGCTATCTTTGTTGGATATTCCTCTACTAGCAAAGCATATAGAGTTTTCAATAGATCTACACTTACCATAGAAGAATCCATGCATGTTAAATTTGAAGAGACTAATGTGGTTGTTGAGAATGTTGTAGAGATTGAACCATTAGGTGAAGACATGGAGAGACTATCCTTGAAGGACTCACCCGCTCAAGAAGATAAGCAAGAATCTATAGGTGAAGTTCAAGAGGATAAAGAGGAAAGCGCTCAACCGCTTCCCAAAGCTTGGAGATACGCAACAAATCATCCTAAGGAGCTCATCTTGGGTGATGCATCTAAAGGAGTCACAACGCGCTCCAAACTCCATGACCTATGTGGTAACTTTGCTTTCATTTCTCATTTTGAACCCAAAGGCATTCTCGAAGCCGAGACGGACCCATATTGGTTGCTTGCCATGCAAGAGGAACTCAATCAATTTGAGCGCAACCAAGTTTGGCACCTTGTTCCTAAGCCCCACGATAGACCAATAATTGGTACTAAGTGGATCTTTAGAAACAAGATGGATGAGTCCGGAAATGTCATTAGGAATAAAGCTAGGTTAGTGGCCCAAGGTTACACTCAAGTTGAGGGAATTGACTTTGAGGAAACCTTTGCACCCGTAGCACGGCTTGAAGCCATACGGATGACACTAGCTTTTGCATGTTTTAAAAATTTTAAACTTTTTCAAATGGATGTGAAAAGTGCATTTTTGAATGGTTTTATTAATGAAGAAGTTTATGTTGCTCAACCTCCCAGTTTTGTTGATCATGTTCATCCCGATTTTGTTTTTAAACTTGATAAAGCTTTGTATGGATTGAAACAAGCTCCAAGAGCTTGGTATGAAAGGCTTTCTAGTTTTCTCATTTCCAATGATTTTATTAAAGGCAAAGTAGACACAACTCTTTTTACTAAGCATGTTGATAATGATATTTTAATTGTGCAAATTTATGTTGATGATATAATTTTTGGATCTACTAATGAGCTTTTGTGCAAGGATTTTGAAAAGATAATGCAACTAGAGTTTGAAATGTCTTCCATGGGTGAGCTTAATTTCTTCCTTGGACTCCAAATCAAGCAATTGCAAGACGGAACCTTCATTAACCAAGCCAAGTACGCAAAGGAGCTAGTAAAGAAGTTTGGGCTTGAAGGATCAAAGGCTTGCAACACTCCAATGGCAACTACAACCAAGCTTGATAAGGACGAACAAGGTAAAAATGTTGATATTAAATTATATAGAAGCATGATAGGAAGTCTTTTATATTTAACGGCAAGTAGGCCGGATATCATGTTTAGTGTGTGTCTTTGTGCTAGATTTCAATCGTGTCCTAAAGAGTCTCATCTTATTGCGGTAAAACGCATTATTCGTTATATTAAGGGCACAATTAGAATGGGTCTTTGGTATCCGAAAACTAGAGATTTTTCAATGACTAGCTATTCGGATGCCGACTATGCGGGTTGTAGAGTAGATAGAAAGAGTACTAGTGGGACATGTCAATTTCTTGGTAATTGTCTTGTTTCATGGTCCTCTAGGAAGCAAAATTCCGTAGCTCTCTCAACCGCCGAGGCGGAGTATGTTGCCGCGGGGGCTTGTTGTGCACAAGTCCTTTGGATGAAACATACTCTCCTTGATTTTGATTTGCACTTTGATCATATAAAAATATTTTGTGATAATACTAGTACTATACACATGACCAAAATGCAAATCAACATAGTAAGACCAAGCACATTGAGATTAGATATCACTTTCTTAGAGATCATTTTGAGAAAGGTGATATAGATATTGATTATGTTTCCACGGATTTACAACTAGCCGATATTTTCACTAAACCTCTTGATTTTGCTAGATTTTCGTTTATTTGTGGAGAACTTAATGTTTGTATTATTGAATAAACATGTTTTTCATAACCCTTTTTGATGTATGACAAAAAGGGGGAGAATAAGTTTAACATGGATAAAAATAAGTTCATTTGGTCTTGGTTCCATATGAATTTATATGTTTTGTTTTTATGAATTTTTGTGTTTTAAATAAATTCATGTTTTGTTTTTATGAGTTTTTGTGTTTTAAATAAATTCTTGTGTTTTAGTTGTTTTTGGTATTTTTGGTATCAAGAGCAATTTTTGTGTTTTATATATTGTGTTTTATATATTTGTTTTAATTGGTGCATCATTTCAATTATTGGTATCTAGAGCATATTCTTGTGTTTCATGTATAGCATAATTTGAGGGGGAGTTTTCTCCTCCCTATATTTTTGTTAATAGCCTATTTGTTTTGTCATCATCAAAAAGGGGGAGATTGTTGGCCCAAGAGGTTACACTCTCCAATTGTTTTGTGTTTTGATGATGACAAACCAAATATGAGCTATTTGGTACTAACAAGTTTGTTAAGATAAGTTTCAGGTTTGTACCATATTTAGAGACCATTCGCTTAGCTATTGCAAGAACTTCTAAGTTCCACAAAGCAAGGAAGGCAAATTGCACATCAAGGAAGGATCATAGAAGAGAAGGCACTAGCAAGGCATTGGATGGCTCAAAGACTTGAAGATAGCTCAAGAAGTCTTCATGTAATTTGTTTTTCAGTTTATAGTTTGTTAAAGAATAGTGGATAGGTTTGAAGCTCTATCACACACGTTTTTGCGCACATGCTCATTCCAAAATAATTTCTTATAAATTATACAAAAATATTTTGCATACAAGATTTTGCCTACAGATATATATTTGTGTTTTATACTAATCCCTGTTCAAAAGTATTTTTGATAAAATCAAAATCCTCTTTTATTTCTTTTTAAATTTGGCTTTTTGACCTGATCCGGTCGACCGGGTCGGTCGACCGAGCCTATGTCAGTCTGGTCCGGTCGACCGGACCAGTCGACCGAAGTCCTGGCAGATGCACGTATCCGTGTGCACGTCTGTCGGTCGACCGGGGCGGTCGACCGGACTATTATTTTTTGCTCACAGGTTTTATCGGTCGACTGGGTCGGTCGACCGCTCACCTGTAACGGTCAAATTTTTATACTACCGGTCGACCGGCCCGGTCGACCGATCCGACCGTTTGAGCAGTAACGGGCAGATTTTTAAGAGCTGTTTTTTTTTGTCTTTTGTGTTTAAAAATTCGTTTAAGGATATATTTTGATCTAATTACCTCCTAAACATCAGTAAATATGTTTTATCCCTTAACCCTAGCCCTCTCCTATAAATAGGGGTGTTTGGGGAGAGATTGGTTACAATAACAATCTTTGCAAAAATTCAAAAGTTTAAGGCTTTCAAAGTTCTTGGTTTTTGTGCTAAATTCTCTCAATTTTCTGAAGGGTTTTCAAAAGTTTTTCTCTGATTTCAATTTCTTTTCCTTACACAAAAAGAGCTTCAATTCTACTCATTATTCTCTAAGGACCTTTGTAAGGGAAGAGATTTTTGAAAGAGAGAGTTTGTGGTCTTTTGACTACCAAGGAAATCACTTGTTCTTGAGATTGTAGGAGTTGGGTACTCCATTGTAATTGTTCTTTGTGATAGTGGAAGTAGCTAGAATCCTTCTAGGGAAGGCGGGGAGTAGAGCTGGGTGCTCGAACCTCGATAACATATCCTTGTGTTTGCGATTGGTTTACATTCTTGCAATTATTACTCTATTTTGCTTGCACTTATTACTTGCTCATCATATTCATTGTCATACTTACTTGCTTGCATTCATCTTGTGATTGTTGTAGCTTTAAATTTTTTAATTTGACCCTTGATTAGCATTGTCACCTATTCACCCCCCCCCTCTAGGTGACTTTTCAGAATTTAGAGAGTTTATATATGCATGATTCATACCATTATTTATGCATATATGTTCTATATGTTTTGTTTACTTTATGCATTTCATTGAATATCTATTTGTTTATTACTATGCATGAGTTAAGGGGGAGCTTCTATGAAGCTTATTATTAATCCATGCATATATAACTCCATGAGTTTTGTCATCATCAAAAAAGGGGAGATTATTGGCCCAAAGGCCCATCACTTTACTTTTGATGATGATTAACTCATGTAGTTATAAAACTAATGATCTTGTGTTTATATAGTTTCAGATTTACTATCAAGATCTTAGTAGGTGCTTAGCTTCAACAAAGGAGTTTTGGAGCTAACACGTGTAGATTCAAGAGCTCGCGCGTCAAGATTGCACCTAGCACTCGGATAGAGTCAAGCTCTTTGGATCGTATTTGGATTGAGTCGGCTTGGAGAAGGAGTTCTACAAGAAGACTTCGCTTTGTTTAGATTAAATTTGTGCTTAGATCTTGTGTAAGATAGACTAGTATTGATATGCTCAAGTTCACACACACACACACAAGTTCAATATGTTTGGTTTTCAGTTTAACCGGTTTTGGATTTCAAGTACACACACATACATACATACATACATATATATATATATATATATATATATATATATATATATATATATATATATATATATATATATATATATATATATATATATATATCCGGTTTTGAATTTTAACCAGTTTTAGTTCTGCTGATCTGCTCGACACATTTTTAAATTTCTTATCATAACATTTTATTCTTAACCTTAAATAACATGAATTAAATTGCATTTCAAATATAACTTTCAGGGCTACATTTCTTTTTTAATAATCATTTTCTGATTCAAATGTTAAAGATGTCAAATATTTGGTTGAAGTCTGTTATTGTTCTGAAAACAGTTTTACAATTTCTGATTTGACATCTTTCTGTATTTTATTGATACATTTCATTTCCAAAATGATATTAAGTTGATTCAAGTTGCCGTAGAATGAAAACTTAAATATTTACAAATTATTCCTATGTTTTAGGCCTAAAAACTATACTTAAAGTTGACCATCAGTCTGCCAGATTGGCAGTAACGGCTAATTTTTTGGAGGTTGATTTTTAATATGTTTTTATAATGTGTTTTGTTGAATTTTAATAGTCAATTTGTTCCTTTTAAACCTGGTAAAACTATTCTAAATTTGTTTTTCTAAACCCTATATAAAGGGTCATTAGGATGGATTAAAATCACAACAATAATTCCATTGAAAATCAATGTTTTGGATTGCAAGAGAAAAAGTTTTTTAGGAGTTTCAAAAGAGTTTTTGTGCTTCAAATCTTTATCTTTTATTTTATTTTTTAAGAGTTAGAAAAATCATAGAAAAATAGAGTATTTGGGAAATTGGTTTTGATATTCATTTCTATTTATATTTAGTATTTTTCCCAAGTAGTTTTCTTTGTGATTTTGATTTCCAAACACCTTGTTTTCTAACACTTAAGCTATCATCTCTATCCTATCTATAGGATCTTGTTTTTGTCAGGAAAGTTGTTTGTGGCCTATTGTGATCACCAAGATTGTAATTTTCTCTTTGCTTTAGCATAGTGCCTTATCCCTCTTTTGTAGAGGTGATTATAGTTTGGCTTTGTGCGCATCCCTCTTGTGTAGAGGTGATTGAGTTTTGGCTTTGTGCCTTGCCTCTTGAGTAGAGGTGATTGTGTTGGAGAGAGAAGTTGTATACTCCAAGTTTGTAATTGTAAATTCCTCGTGGAGGTTCCTTTTGTGGGATGTCCTGTGTGAACGTAGTGAAAATCCTTCTGTGTGAAGGCAAGGACGTAGAGCAGTGGTTCGAACCTCAAAACATATTTTAGTGTTTGTGTTTGATCCACTATCTCTAACTCTATCTCTCTTATATCTTGCATTACTTTATATTGCACATATTAATTTTTTAGATATACTTTGTGTGTGTCATACTTGTGTTGAACCAAGAGAGCTTCATATGGCACCTTAACTCTTATCTAGAGGAATCTCGAGGAGATGGTTCAGAGCCTTTCACGGGGAATTCGGCTACACTCTTTGGTTACATATAGTGTGTTGCAATTAAGTTTTCTGCATCATTTGTCATTAGATTAGCTAGTACACCTATTCACCCCCTCTAGGTGTATTTTCAATGACGTGCCCACCATATCCTATGTTGGGTTTTGCCCTTAATTTTTGATTCGTGCAAGTGTACAATATAGATAAGAATGAGCACACAAAGTGAGTAACTCACCCACGTGCTTGTCCAAACTATATGCAATGCAATATGCACACCTCAGTTCAGATCACAACAACAGAAGAACAACATACAATATATTGGAATGAAAATTGGCATGTGCCTGATGCAAATGTCTAAACCGTTTTAAAACATCCAATTTTTGTATTTCAGTTCTTAATTATAACCGTGCACTGGTAATCTAAATAAAAACTTGCAGCAGAAGATAGCAATATATAAAGATTTACCCAATCACACAACTTATGAAGCACTTGCTCCCTGCTTTCTTGAGCAGGGAGATGCAAGCAAGTGTGTACTTCTACAATGCTAAAAATTTGATCTACACACCAAAATAAAGAAGAAAAGTTAACAAAAATATTAGATCAAACCATTCCCAACCCTGACAGCGGTGCCAAAATTTGATTGTGTGAAACCGTGCACGAAAAATATCGTTTTGAAAAGTGTGTGCTTTGCCTTCCTCGATACTTCCGTTATAGCATGGTGGCTAAACGGGTCGAATCCACAGGGATGGGAAGCGATAGAAGCATTATCGGTCGATTCACGTGTGTGTTAGTGTTCTTCAAAGTTTAAAAGAATCAAAAGAAAAGAAAATAAAGAATGAAAAGAAAAGAATAAAGTGGAAATAAAGAAGTGGGAAACATAGAAGAGAAGTAATGTTTTTGGGTTTTTAAAACAAATAGAAAGAAAAGATAAAAAGAGATACAAGAAAACTCTTGGCTACTAACTACTAATAACTCCACTAACATGCCAACCTCTTAGCGATAGTTGCCTCACATGTATCATTGGCCATCACTAGTCCTTAGTTTAAGAGCCTTACAAAGCATAACTCATAAGATCACTTTCACTCCAAACTCAACAAATAAGAGCAAGCTACACTTAAACCATCAAAACTAATTAGAGCAAGTATGGAATAAAGTAATGATAACTTGTTAGAGAGTGAGATGTTAGAGTGTTAGAATCCATCATCATAAGCCATCAATGGCTCTTGCAAGAGCAAGGTCAAGTAGAGGCAATTGATTCATATGGATTATCAAGTAAGGAGTTAGCATAGTTAGTAGTTAGTAGTTAGTTGCCATCAGAAGAAAAATTAGCTAAATATGTAAAGAGTTAGAGAGAAGAAAATAAGTAGAGATAATGAGAAAACCTTTCATAGAGTGCCACCCTCCATTACAAGAACCCTAACTTTCATCATATGTATCAGTCTCTTCCCTATTACATGATCTATAAAAGAAGTGAAAAATAAAAGAAAGAAGAAGAACAACTAAAAATACCTTAAAGAGAACAAAATCACACTACAAAACTCTCCTCTCCTTTCTTTTCTGCTCAGCTCAAACTAGGCTATGTATAGGCAAAAGATAGTACTAGGGGACCATACGGGGCCACGCGTCGAAGTACAACGCGTGGCTCTATAATATGGCCGCAGAAACGCGGAACACGGCCATACTGGCACCGCATTTGCAGCGCCAGGGCAAGGCCCTTGTAGCTGCAGTATGGGCTGGGTTTGACTTCTAATTTATTGTTTTCTGCTCCAAAAATTAGCAGATTGGGTTTCAAAGGCTTGGGCTTCTTCTAGGCTTTAATAATTCCCAAATAAATTAGAGTTTTGGGCTTCTTCTTCATCTCATGCCATAAACCTAGAAACACACAAAAAAGCCATTATTTAGCAGAAGTTTATATAAAATAAGTGTGAAAATATAGTATGAAATATTCAAATATAGAGACCAATCAAACCCCCACACTTATCTTTTGCTCGTCCCGAGTAAAATAGAAAAAACTAAGGAAATTATTACACTACTTTCGCAGGTGACGTGATTCCACTGAGCATGTGCAATTAGCCGTTAAACCTCTAGATTCCCCTAGGGGAGAAGTTTTGTCTCCTGAGGATTTTCAGCGGATTACACCCACAAAATTCATAAAAAGAAATCAAATGTTAGTATTTTGAAAATACAAAAGAGAGAAACGTGTTGAAATATTTTTGCGAAAATTTAAGTGGTCCAAGGTCATAGGTTAGCCAGAAATTATTTTTCCTTAAACTAAGTCTAAATGCAAAATCATGTTATAAATTAAATATAAGAATTTAAAATTGAATCGATTCTTTGATCTTTCATAAAACTCTTAGAAAATACGCACTTTGTGAACTATGAAGATTTTTGGGATATCAACTTTAACTTTATGTCATTAATTTATATCAATTTTTTTCTTCTCTTAGTTTTTTAGGCTTTCTAGCTTATCCGGGTAGTGAGCCTTTAGCCAGTTACTCCCAAACTAGATGATTTTAGGGGACCAGATGAGAAAACATCCCTCGGGCTTAAGGACTCGAGTAAACAAGGCCACAAAGCTAAAAGAGATTATTTTATTTTTGTCCACCATTTAGGCTTGAATAATCATGCTTCCTGAGGCATAACTACACAACTTTAATGAGTAGTTTTTATTATCATCATATTTTTTATATATATTTTTCTGGTATTTTTAGCCTTTGTTTCAATTCCAAAAAATTGTGTGAGTGTGAAGTGTTTATATCTAAAACAAAAAACTTCAAGATTAAATTACCTTTCTAATCTTACTTTCTTATCCTAAAATTTAAATAAGATCAATTATTTTGACTCGGTTTAAGAATTCATAATTTTAGGTCTTCTTAATTCCTAAGATCCTCTTAACTTTCTTAAAAATAAATCAAAACTATTTTTTAATTTCAAAAAGTTTTATAAAAAGATGAGAAAAGTGTGTCTACACAAAAGAAAAAATCTAAAAATTTTCTGAAAAGAGGTGCAAAAGAAAGAAAGTTTAGAACAACCTACATTAGTAAATCTTCTCCCACACTTATCTCATGCATTATCCTCAATGCATCATGAATGCGTATATGCATGAAACAAATAGAAAAGGGAAGAAAAATTATCTCATGGTGGTGATTTCAGTGGTGGTCTAATTGGTCCATAAAATGCGGCCCAATCCAAATATTGTGGATCTCAAAGGAACCCACCAGTGATCTCTTTATTTGTATTTTCAAAATACTAACATTTAATTTCTTTCTATGGATTTTGTGGGTGTAATCCGCTAAAAACTCTTAGGAGATAAAACTTCTCCTTTAGGGAAAACCTTGAGGTTTAACGGCTTATTGCACATGCTCAGTGCAGTCGCATCACCTACGAAAGTGCTGTAATAATTTTCTTAATTTTTTCTATTTTGCTCGAGACGAGCAAAAGATAAGTGCGGGGGTGTGATTAGTCTCTATATTTGCATTCATACCACATTTTCACACTTATTTCATATAAAATTTTGTTAAATAATGGCTTTCTTGTGTGTTTCTTGGTCCATGGCATAAGGTGAAGAAGAAGCCCAAAACTCTAATTTATTTGGGGATTTTTAAATCCTAGAAGAAGCCCAAGCCTTTGAAGCCCAATTTGCTAATTTTTGGAGCAGAAAATAATAAACCAGAAGTCAAACTCAGCCCATACTATAGGTACAAGAGCCACGCCCTGGCACTGCGCGTGTGGCGCCAGTATGGCCGCGGAAACATGGCTAGGGCCGCGTTCTGTGTTTCCACGACTATACTACGGAGCCACGTGTTGTACTTCAACGCGTGGCCCCGTATAGTCCCCCCGGTACCCTCTTTGGCCTATAAATAGCCCAGTTTGAGCATAACAGAAAGGAGAGGAGAGTTTTGTAGTATGGTTTTCTTCTCTTTAAGGTAGTTTTAGTTATTTTTATTCTTTCTTTTATTTTGCACTTCTTTTGAAAATCATGTAATAGGGAAGAGAGTGATACATATGATGAAAATTAGGGTTCTTGTAATGGAGGGTGACACTCTATGAAAGATTTTCTCTTTATCTGTACTTGTTTTCTTCTCTCTAACTCTTTACATTATTAGCTAATTTTTTTTCTCATGGTAGCTAACTACTAACCACTAACTATGCAAGCTCTTTACTTGATAATCCACATGAATCTAATAGCCTCTACTTGGCCTTGCTCTTGCAAGAGACATTGATGGCTCATGATGATGGATTCTAGCACTCTAACATCTAGCTCTCTAACAAGTTATCATTTCTTTATTCTATACTTGATCTAGTTAGTTTTGATAGTTTAAGTGTAGCTTGCTCTTATTTGTTCAGTCTAGATGTGAAAGTGATCTTATCGGTCATGCTTTGTAAAGCTCTTGAACCAAGGACTAGTGATGGCCAATGATACATATGTGACAACTATCACTAAGGGGTTAGTATGTTAGTAGAACCATTAGTAATTAGTAGCCATGAGTTTTCTTGTATCTCTTTTTATCTTTTCTTTCTATTTGTTTTAATAACCCAAAACACAACTTCTCTTCTATGTTTCCCACTTCTTTGTTTCCATCGTATTCTTTTCTTTTCATTCGTTGTTTTCTTTTCTTTTGATTCTTTAAAACTTTAAAGAACACTTAACACACATGTCAATCGACCTTTAAAGCTTCTATCACTTCCGTCCATATGGATTTGACCCGTTCAACCACCATGCTATAACGGAAGTATCGAGGAAGCCAAAGCGCACACACTTTTCAAAGTGACATTTTTCGTGCACGGTTTCACCCCGATCATATAACTCATCTAATTCTCGTTCGTTTACACATCAAGGCTTCTTAAGGCCCTGATATCTAGCTAATTGATCCTTAGATTTGCTAATACATAAATTTATATTATTTTTTTCTTACCGAATTATCTTTCACGTAAATACCAAGGTTTCTTGAGGCTCCAGTACCTAACTACTCAATACTTAGATTTTTCTCTTTACAAAACCTTTTTTATATACATATATATACTTCCCATTTGAATAAGGTTAAACTTTCCTCATCATCCCAAGTATGAAACTATAGTGTAAGTGTAATGAAAAATGCATAATCATGTAAACAAAATCAAGATGGTATTTTTTTTCAAAATTATCATCTTTAAGCCAAGAATTAAAGATTCTATCAAATTGACTATTCTATCAAAATTTCAAACTTTATTGGTCCCTTAATTCCTAAAAATCTCGTTAAACTTGTTGCCAAATATTTTTAATTTTTTTTCTTATTTTTAAGTGAAAGAAAAAGAAATAAAAATAAAAAATAAAGAAATAAAAATAAATCCTAAACCTAGATACAATTATAAACTTCTCCCTCTCTTACTTGTTCCCGCACCCTCCGGTCAATATCTCCTAATATATGGTGATGACGTTTTCTTCTTATATAACCCGTTTACCAACTTATAGGTTTTCTTCAATCCTTCTCATATTTTTATCATGAAATCTCTATTCTCTTGGGGCTACTCTTATTCAAAGAATTGATAATCATCCTCATCTTATTCGGAAGACTCCGATGGAACAACATGAATATAGACATGAGCCATTTCTTCCATCCAATCTATTTGTAGAGAAGCAACAGATGGTGCAGTCTTACTTTCAATTGCAATCATAACTCTATATCTATACATCTCATTATACTCATCCTCAAGCATCCAACTTCTACAAATTTGGGTAATAAGAATAGGCAAAGTGTTGGCCCAAAGGCCTTCCACTCTAGTTTTGATGATGATTAACTCATGTAGTTATGTGTACTAATAATTTTGCAATGTTTAAGTTTCAGATATTTAACAAGATATTAGTTGGTGAAAGCTTCCACACATCTTTCACAAGGTGATTCAAGAGCCTAAGCATCAAAGATGACATCTAGCACTCATTGGAGTCAAGCTTGGTGAATCACGGTTTGGACCGAGTCAACTTGGAGACGACGCTCTACAAGAAGACTTAGGTATCCCTAGTTTGGTTTGTGTTTAGATCCAAATTGTAAAGATTAGAATAGTATGATAATGCTCAAGTTCACAACACACACGTTTCATGTTTTGAATATTGGTTTTTTGGTTTTTCGGTTTTAGGTTTAACCGATCTTGGTTTTCATGAATAGATAGATCAAAACAAGTTTACATGGTTTAATGTATATATGATTTGTTCTATATACATGCATGCTTTAATTTCCTAGACAAACTTAGTTTTGACTCCTTTATTCATGTGTTATGTTTTGGTATTTTTGACAAAACATATTTTGGAATTAATGACAAAAACTATGATATATATTTGTTTCATGTATATTGGATTTCTATCCATATGCATCATGCTTCAAAGTGTTTAATTATCATGTTTTTGTATCTGGAAGTGTTTTGGACAAAACGTATTTTCTATTCAAGTTTTAGAAAATACAGTTTTTGGTTTTTGGTAAAAATGATTAGATACAAAAATATTTTTGATACAAAATCCTCTGCCTATAAATAAATTTTTATGTTTTATATTTAGTACTATTTAAAGATATTTTTCATAAAAATCAAAGTCTTTTCAAAATTGTGTTTTAAACTCAAC
The DNA here is from genome assembly GCA_038442645.1 of Agave tequilana. Classification (NCBI taxonomy): domain Eukaryota; kingdom Viridiplantae; phylum Streptophyta; class Magnoliopsida; order Asparagales; family Asparagaceae; genus Agave; species Agave tequilana. Next base: position 430,827 of record JAVJIF010000524.1, on the reverse strand, counting down.
TTTTGATCTGAGCCGGTCGACCGTGTTTGTGTTAGTCTTGTTCGGTCGACCGGACAAGTCGACCGTGGTTCTGGCAGATGCACGTATCAGTGTGCATGTTTGCCGGTCGACCGGGCGGTCGACCGACTGTTAACAGAGTTGCTCTCTGTTTGTTTCGGTCGACCGGGCGGTCGACCGGTAGCTGACAACGGTCAAAAATTGACCGTTGTGCGATCGACCGGGCGGTCGACCGCCAGGGTATTTCTGGCAGTTCTGCTGCCAACGGCTATTTTCTGGATTAGCCTATAAATACCCCTTTGGCAAGAGTTTTTCTCCAAGGATTTTTGTGCGAATTTTTACATACTCTCTGGTGTTTTTACAGCAATAAAAAGAAGTTTTTGAGCTTGATTTGAACAATCTTTTTGGTGTTTTCATTAGGGTTTGAAAAATCAAAGAAAAGGGTTTTGGGAAAAGCTTTTGAATTGAACTTCTCTATCTTGGTTTCATTTATTTCCCAAAGATTTTCTTTGAGTTGCTGGTTTCAAATCCCTTGGTTTTCTCCACACTTGAGCTAAAATCTACTATCTTTTCTATAGGATTTTGTGTGGGAAAAAGAGATTGTTTTGTGGTTGTTGTTTGAAACCACTAAGTTGTAAACCCTATCTTTAGCTTGGCTTTGTGCCTTTCCCTCCTTGTGTTGAGGAAGTTTGGCTATTGGGTTGTATCCCTCAAGTTGTGAGGTGATCCTTGTATTGGTTTTGAGTTTGGAAATCCCTCAAGTTGTGAGGAGATTGTTGGCTTGGAGTTGTGCCTCAAGGAGGAGGTTGTGATTGTAAAGAGAGGAGTTGAGTACTCCTTGTGAGAGTTCTTTGTGAACTAGCTAGTGGATTAGAAATCCTTCGTGTGTCGAAGGCGGGGATGTAGAGCTGGGTGCTCGAACCTCGATAACATATCTCTGTGTTTGCGCTTGATCCATTGACTCTCTCTATCTCTCTCTTTACGTTGTGTATTGTGCAAATTGCTATATCTTATACTTGCTTGTGTGTGCATCTTTGTTGTAATTGCAATTAGTTTTTAAATTCCGCATTAAGTTCACTAGATTAGCATCGTCACCTATTCACCCCCCTCTAGGTGACTTTTCAATTGGTATCAGAGCTAGCGCTCCTGATATTTAGGTTTAACCACCTAGGAGTGAGATCTTGGTTTGCTAATCTTCATTTGCATTGTCATTTGCACACATATTAGTTTGCACTCATGGATAGCCCTCCTATGTTTAATTTTGCTAGACATGATATTTGGATAGCCAAGATGAGTAGTCATTTAAAAAGCCTAGGACATCTAGCTTATCAAGCCTCTACACAAGAATCCTTCCCAAATAGTAGCAAGCATAAAAAGGCCAATGCATTAGCACTTAGGGCACTTAGAGCATCTCTCAATGAAAATCTTCTACATGTTTTTGATCGATATGATTCGGCTTTTGCAGTTTGGAGCATGTTGTCATCTCCCGAGCTTCCAAAGATTATCAACAAGATAAGGAGATCTAGGAGAGACATATCCGAAGAACCTTGCTTTATGGTCCATGAGAATGACTCCCATGAGGTACAATCGGATTCTCAAATAGATGATAGCTCTAGTTCCTATTGTCATGGATGTTTTGAAGTTCAAACTTTAAATAGGGAACTTGTTCAAAAGCTTGAGAATTTGTTAGAAAAACATGATTTGTTGAAAGATGATAATCTTGTTTTGAAAAATGAATTAAAGGATTTATGCTCTAATTTTGAATTGATGTTGCAAGAGAAGGAAGAGATTGCAAGTGAATGTGACTCACTTAAATCTCAACTCGAACTTGCTTTAAAGGAAAATGAATTCTTGAAAAATAAAAATAATTGTGATGTTGTTGTAAAGCACAATGAGATCTTATCTTCAAAATTGAATTTTACTTTTAAAGAAAATCTCACTTTGAAAAATGATATTGATGCAATTACAAAAGAATTGGATTTGGTTTTGATTAAAAATAAATCCTTGCAAAAAGTGATTGATGTTTGCCATGCTAGTGTAGCTTCTTGTTCTAGCACACCTATTGCATGTTCCACTTTATCTTCTAGCATTGAAAAAGATATAATTGTTTTGAAGAAAAGTGTTGATAGTTTGGGCTCCACTTTGAGCCAATGTGCTTTAAATCACACTCGTTTGGAATCCTTGGTTCGCAAGAAACAAGTTCCAACCTTGCATGCACACCCATCACAGCATACACATGCTTTTCATGATCATCACCATCATATGTATGCTCACGTGTACACATGTACACATTGTGGTCGAAAAGGCCACCTTGCTAGATTTTGTTATGATCGCATTTATCATGAAAATTTAGCAACTAATTTTGTTTGGGTTAGAAAAGATACTAACCCCCGTGGACCCACAAAGAAATGGGTACCAAAGACCACCTCTATACTTTTTGATGTAGGTGGGAGCTCTCGCAAAACGTGAGAGTGTTGGTGCCTTGGAGTGGATGCGTTCCGTGCCTAAAAAGAACCATTTGGATGCTTCACTCTCAAGGAGATTTTGTGGGAGGACCACCGTGGTTTGGAGAATTAGAGATGCACCTTCATCGGTTTTGGTATCATTCTCTAACTCCCATTTTTAATTGCATGCTTTTCATGTTCATCTATTTATAGCATGCCATGGTTTATTGTTCATTATGCTTATGCCATGCTCTTTAGAATAATGTTATACATGTTTAGTTACTTGAGCACCTATGTCTTATATGGATCTATATTTAGTGTTCTCACATTGTTTAAACTAACATGTATGCCCTAGATCTAATGCACATGCATATGCATTATGACCATTTGGATGTTTATGATTTTTGTTCTTATTGAATCATGTTTCATTATTTCATGATTAGTATGATATTTGCCATGTTTATTAGACTTATGCTTTACATGATTAGTTATTGAGACACCCATGTTTAGTATGGACTCATATTTTGTGTTCTCTTTATGTTTTAGCTATCATGTTTATCATAGGTTTAATGCACATGTCTTTGTCATGCAAATCATATGGTTGACTATGATTTTTTTGTTTTAATGATTCATGTTTTGATAAATAACTTGTGTTGTATGATTTCTAATTTAGCCACATGTTTTGATGTTTATAGGCTATCATGTATTCCTTGATTCTAATAGCATGTGGATGTTCTTCATGATCATTTTTATGTTTTTCATGATTGATTTGTATCCGTTTTATGCATAATGATTTGATTACTTGTTTAGATGTTAGTTTTCATTAAGACTAGAATTTATACTTGCACATGTAGTGGGACACAAATAAACCTTTATATATGTTTGTGCTTGGATGCCTATTTGTACCCTTTAGATGTTCCAGTATAGTCTAGTTTTGATGATTTATGCATTCAAACATGTATTCCTATTTTTGATGTGTTTTCTATGATTAAGTGTTTTCACTTCATGTATATGTCTATTTTGCCAAACCTTAAGATATACATGTATGCCCCTTGAGTCATTTGCTTTTCATGCAAATCTATATTTTGGACTCAATTGTGTTTAGGGATATGTATGTATACTTTTGTTTTGTCAAAACATACATATGCCTTGGAGTTTAATTTGTTATGATGATTTTCGTGTCATTGAGGAAATTTCCTTTAGTAATGAAGATTTAGTTTTTCATGTGTTCATATATTTTAAAGGAATTTCAATCAAGCTTGATTGTCCATTTTCATGATGATATGTTTCACACAATACTTGTACACTCACCCTATTTAATGTTTTCTCGTGATTTAGTTTTCATGAGTACAATTTGTACTATATGGATTTTGAGTGTTTTAATGTCATGTGATTTACATATGTTTTCATGAAAAACATTTTTGTTATTCCTCACTTGAAGGATTACGTGCTAGTTTTCAAATTTTCATATAACTAGTTCGTATTCTTCAATTTGGTAGAGTTTTTCAAACAAACTATAATTCCAAATCTATTTTTGAAAACCCCTACCATTTATGGGCGGTTGGATGGGAGACCATGTTCAAGTATGTTTTATCTTGAAAAATCATCTAAAACTTAAACATGAAATGGGTGGTAGTTGATATGAGTCATACACTTGATCTTATTCTTGTTACAATTGGTATCATTGAATTCTTTCAATTGGTATCAATCTTGACATCCTTTTGTATACTCATATATGTTTTGTTTTATATATGTATGCTTACACTTCATATAGTATCAATTTCAATTGGTATCTATTTCTTACATACATATATAGATAATTTATTTGTGCTTATTATATCCCTATATCTTGAAGCACAAATTTTGGTTATGTTAAGCTTGAGTTTTTCAATTGGTATCCATATACAAGCTTTATCATAATTTTAAGATTGCTAAGCTTGAATTTTTAATGAATATCATGTTTCAATTGATTTAATTTTCAATTGGTATCTTATTTCAAGCCTATGCATATTTTCTTTTGGTATTTCATAAAAGGGGAGAAAACTCGTATTTTATATTTTAATTGGTATTTGGTTTACCATTGTTTTTGTTTCCCACTCCCTAACTTTATGATATTAAAGTAATTGGTAACATATGCTTATAATGAAAAATATCTTCTTTTGGTATCAAGATGCTATTTGTTTCCTTAAATTTGGTATCAATTTTTTTATTATCTATTGGTATCAAGTTTACATTACATGTTTTCATTTTGATATAAAATGTTATTTTGTTTCAATGCCTTGTTTTATTTCAAATAGGATTTGACATTTCTCAAAGTTTGCTATTTTCAATTGATATCATATTGACTTTGGTTTTACCCCTTGGAATAATTTATTGCTTCTTTGTTTTGAAGATTTAGGGGGAGAAGTATTTGTTTTCATTATGTTTATTTTTACCCCTTTGTTGATGATTGACAAAAAGGGGGAGAAGAATTTGTAGTTTATATGCATGGTTGATTTATGCATATGTTTTAGTTGGTTTTCATTAGTAATAATATGTTGGTTTCAATATTATTGTTTTATTGGTATCAAGAGCATGTTTCATTGTTTATGTTTTATTTTAATTGGTATCCAGAACATGTTTATATGTGTTTAAGAACATTCATTGCATATCTTATATGTTTTATTGTTATGCATGAGTTAAGGGGGAGCTTCTTTGAAGCTTTACTTTAATCCATGCATATATAACTCCATGAGTTTTGTCATCATCAAAAAGGGGAGATTGTTGGCCCAAAGGCCTTCCACTCTAGTTTTGATGATGATTAACTCATGTAGTTATGTGTACTAATAATCTTGCAATGTTTAAGTTTCAGATATTTAACAAGATATTAGTTGGTGAAAGCTTCCACACATCTTTCACAAGGTGATTCAAGAGCCTAAGCATCAAAGATGACATCTAGCACTCATTGGAGTCAAGCTTGGTGAATCACGGTTTGGACCGAGTCAACTTGGAGACGGCGCTCTACAAGAAGACTTAGGTATCCCTAGTTTGGTTTGTGTTTAGATCCAAATTGTAAAGATTAGAATAGTATGATAATGCTCAAGTTCACAACACACACGTTTCATGTTTTGAATATTGGTTTTTTGGTTTTTTCGGTTTTAGGTTTAACCGATCATAGTTTTCATGAATAGATAGATCAAAACAAGTTTACATGGTTTAATGTATATATGATTTGTTCTATATACATGCATGCTTTAATTTCCTAGACAAACTTAGTTTTGACTCCTTTATTCATGTGTTATATGTTTTGGTATTTTTGACAAAACATATTTTGGAATTAATGACAAAAACTATGATATATATTTGTTTCATGTATATTGGATTTCTATCCATATGCATCATGCTTAAAAGTGTTTAATTATCATGTTTTTGTATCTGGAAGTGTTTTGGACAAAACGTATTTTCTATTCAAGTTTTAGAAAATACAGTTTTTGGTTTTTGGTAAAAATGATTATATACAAAAATATTTTTGATACAAAATCCTCTGCCTACAAATCAATTTTTATGTTTTATATTTAGTACTATTTAAAGATATTTTTCATAAAAATCAAAGTCTTTTCAAATTGTGTTTTAAACTCAACTTTTGATCTGAGCCGGTCGACCGCACCAGTCGACCGTGCTTGTGTCAGTCTTGTCCGGTCGACCGGACAAGTCGACCGTGGTTCTGGCAGATGCACGTATCAGTGTGCATGTTTGCCGGTCGACCGACTGTTAAGAGAGTTGCTCTCTGTTTGTTTCGGTCGACCGGGCGGTCGACCGGTAGCTAACAACGGTCAAAAATTGACCGTTGTGCGGTCGACCGGGCGGTCGACCGCTAGGGTATTTCTGGCAGTTCTGCTGCCAACGGCTATTTTCTGGATTAGCCTATAAATACCCCTTTGGCAAGAGTTTTTCTCCAAGAATTTTTGTGCGAATTTTTACATACTCTCTGGTGTTTTTACAGCAATAAAAAGAAGTTTTTGAGCTTGATTTGAACAATCTTTTTGGTGTTTTCATTAGGGTTTGAAAAATCAAAGAAAAGGGTTTTTGGAAAAGCTTTTGAATTGAACTTCTCTATCTTGGTTTCATTTATTTCCCAAAGATTTTCTTTGAGTTGCTGGTTTCAAATCCCTTGGTTTTCTCCACACTTGAGCTAAAATCTACTATCTTTTCTATAGGATTTTGTGTGGGAAAAAGAGATTGTTTTGTGGTTGTTGTTTGAAACCACTAAGTTGTAAACCCTATCTTTAGCTTGGCTTTGTGCCTTTCCCTCATTGTGTTGAGAAAGTTTGGCTATTGGGTTGTATCCCTCAAGGTTGCGAGGTGATCCTTGTATTGGTTTTGAGTTTGGAAATCCCTCAAGTTGTGAGGAGATTGTTGGCTTGGAGTTGTGCCTCAAGGAGGAGGTTGTGATTGTAAAGAGAGGAGTTGGGTACTCCTTGTGAGAGTTCTTTGTGAACTAGCTAGTGGATTAGAAATCCTTCGTGTGTCGAAGGCGGGATGTAGAGCTGGGTGCTCGAACCTCGATAACATATCTTTGTGTTTGCGCTTGATCCATTGACTCTCTCTCTATCTCTCTCTTTACGTTGTGTATTGAGCAAATTGCTATATCTTATACTTGCTTGTGTGTGCATCTTTGTTGTAATTGCAATTAGTTTTTAAATTCCGCATTAAGTTCACTAGATTAGCATCGTCACCTATTCACCCCCCCTCTAGGTGACTTTTCACAAAGGAAATGTGATCTTATGTTTCTTTGATTGACTATCTTTAACAATGCCTATAGTATTGAATAATTGAAAACACAAGCAAAATTATTGGTCCTTTGTCATCAAAACATGCATAATGTGAAACACCTGATTATAAAATCTGATTATGTGTGTAACTCCAAATACGTTAGTGCTTAACCATCTACAAATAGCACGAACATTACAATAAAGAGTTTTCGCATATATCTCCTAATGTGTAGCCATTCTACAATTTCACACATTAAACTCATATACTCCTCTACCCTCATAGAAATTTGACTTAAACAAGAGCAAGAGGGGTTCCAGTCAAGTTCGATAGTAATTATAAATTCACAACCTTCCTCTCTCCTCTCCAATTTATGTGAATCCTATGGGCATGTTTGTCAATTTCATTTTGGTGTTGTAAAATTCTTTACTAAACTAAGGATGTAGAGATTAGTGCTACCTTTATGAATCAAGTAACCCTAGTTCCTATTCATGATCTCTTCTAAGTACGTACCAAAAGCTTGAAATATTATAAAGAAATTCTTCTCCGCAACAAACTTTGTAATGGTGTAAAAACAGAGATATGAACTGAACTAGATAGGATAACTCACAGAATTGAGAAAGATGATCCTTTGTCTCAGCATGTTGACGACGGACAGCTGTTGTGACGGTGGATTTGCTATGAAATTTGTTTCTCATGCTGAGATTTTGGCTTGCATTGTTTCTTCTCTTTTCCTTACTCTTTTGGACTTTCTGATTTCAGTGTTTGATCTCGAGGTGCTGTGAAAAGAAAAAGGGAAAAGTTAGCTTTTATAGGTTTTTTCTTGGGAAAAATCCCATGTCTACTAAATTTTCAAACAATCCATCAATCCAAATTCAAATGCAAAATCAAAATCTAGTCAATCTTTGAAAAGAGATAAAAAGAAATTCTGTAAAGAAGGCCTAGTAAAAAGAAATCTTTAAAAGAAAACTTCAAATCTTAACCAAAAAGTTAGTGTAAAATTAAAATTTTAAACTCCAAAAAGAAATTTTTGAAAATTTTTGATTTTCTCCCCCCACACCTAAATTGAAGCATATGCTTGAGAACTCAAAAAATTAACTACCCCAGTGTTTTGAAAATATTCCAAAAAAGCAAGAAAACTCTTTTTATAATCATAAATTCTTTTGTTTACCACGTGAAATAAATGTTTAAAAGTAAATATCTCTAAAAACAGGTGGAATTTATATACTCACGTGTACAAAACTCAAATGTCATCTAGTTGAAGTTGGACAGTGGATTACACATTTGGACGATGGAATCGTCGTTCTGTTTTGCTCAGTTGCTTTCTGCTTTGGGCTTTATCTCTTGCATTTTTATCAGTTCTATATTCATCTCTATATTTGAAAAAGACAGCAGTTAGGTATATGTTGGATAATATAAAAATTTAAACTAAATAAAATGAAAACTAGGTTAGAAAGCTTGGGTTGCCACCCAAGAAGTGCTTTATGTTATAGTCATTAGCTAAACTTTCTCTGATCTAATTATGGTGATTTTTTCTATCTCCATGGCAATAGATGCTCGTCTGGAAAAGAATCATTTATTAGGCTTTTCATTGGCTTCTCTTTTCCTTTGTTTTCTATCCTTGTGAGTGTGATCGACAACGAGTTTTTCCACCCCCTTTTCCTCTCATCTCCAAATCAAACTCTTGGAGTAATAACACCCATCGAATCAATCTTGGCTTTGCATTATTTTTTCAGCAGGTACTTGAGGACTGAGTGATCAGTAAACACAATTACCTTTCACCTAATTAAGTACGAACGAAATTTATCAAATGAGAAGACTACTGCAAGTAATTCCTTTTCCATTGTGAAGTAATTTTGTTGGGCATCATTCAAAGTGTGGCTTTCATTGTAAATCACTTGAAAATCCTTGTCTCGCCTTTGCCCCAAAGCACCTCCTATGGCAGAGTCACTCGCACCACACATAATCTCAAACCGCAGGCTCTAGTTAGGTGTTGTGATGAACGGTGCAGTTGTAAGCTTTTTCTTTAACGTCTCGATTGCCTGGAAACAATCATTAGAAAAATCAAAAAGTACATCTTCCATTAACAAATTACTCAAGAGTTTAGTGATTTTAGAAAAGTCCCATATAAACCATTGATAAAAACAAGCTTGTCAAAGAAAACTCCGTACGACCTTCAAATTTGTTGGTGGTAGCAACTTCTCAATAACCTCCACTTTTGGCTTGTCCACCTCTATAACTTTTTTCTAAAATTCTATAGCCAAGTACAATTCCTTCCTGGACCATAAAGTGGGATTTCTCCCAATTGAGCACTAGATTTGCTTCCTCACAATGTTGTAAGATGAGTTTTAAGTTAGCCAAACATATATCAAAAGAAGAACCAAAAATAGAAAAATCGTCCATAAAAACTTCAATGAATTTTTCAACCATGTCATCAAATATTACTAGCATCCATATTTGAAAAATGGTGGGTACATTACATAGACCAAAAGAAATTCTTTTATATGCAAAAGTTCCATATGGGCATATAAAAGTTATTTTTTGTTGATCCTTCGGGGCTATTGCAGTTGATTATACCCCGTATACCCATCTAAAAAATAATAAAAAGCATGCCTTACAAATCTCTCTAACATTTGATCAATGAAGGGTAAGGGGAAGTGATCTTTTCTGGTGGCTTGATTTAGTTTCTTATAGTCCATACAAACCCCCCATCATATTCTTGTTCTAGTAGGAATCAATTCATTATTAATATTCTTTATCATAGTTATACAACCTTTCTTAGAGACTATTTGAACTGCACTAACCCATGCACTGTCAGAAATAGAGTACATTATACCTGCATTAAGTAACTTAAGAAATTCTTTTCTTACCACCTCCAGCAGTACAGGATTTAATTAATGTTGTAGTTGAATTGTAGGTTAGTAGCTTACCTTTATCAAGATCTTGTGCAAGCATATTGAGGGGCTTATACCTTTTACGTCTGCTATAGTCCATCCCAACAATACTTTGTGGTACCGTAGCACTCTCAGCAATTTTTCTTCCTCTGCCCCTATCAAAGAAGAGGAAATAATGACTGGTAGTGTAGAACTATCTCCTAAAAATGCATACCTTAAGTGAGATGATAGCTCCTTAGCTCAAGTTTAGGTGGCTCTTTCATGGAAGGCACTAGTGTAGATGGCAAATGTTGCAGCTTCATAAACTTCTCTTCTTCCAAAAATCCTGTTGTGGCCTCCAAGTACTTTACGCATTCTCTCCTGGATTGCTCTTCTATTGTGCTTGTGTCAGAGTAGGTGATGCATGCCTCCAATGATAATGTAGAATGTCCCTCTCGAAATATCTCCCTTGTTAGCTTATCCACCACACCAGTGCGAAAACAATCTCAATTATCCCATGGGTACTTCATTGCATCGAAGATGTTGAAAGTAACTTTATCGTCCTGCTCATGAAGGGTCAATTTGCTCTGCTGCATGTCAATCAATGTATTAACTGACCTGCTACTATATTCCTCATATATTAATATCTTAAGTTGCTATAAAAGATGACGAAAATTGGAAAGATGGAAAGGATTCAGCAATCAAAGGAAGGATAATCAAGAGGAGATAGATAACTTTATACTTGTATTGTATAACCGGAATCCATGCGATCCAGTTGCAAACTTTTTATCATTAATTTGCCATTTAGACGTAATGAAGATGGGAGAGCCTAGGCTCTAATACTCTCCTGTATGCCCGATCCCATGGGTACGGAGATGTTACTACGACGTATATATGCAGGTTGAAAATACCCTCATATATATACGCTAAGCATCAGTACAGGCAGGAAACAAAGTGTGAAAGCACGATGATACATTTCAACATAAGAGTACAATTACAAAGTTATCACAATGTGTGATCCACTATTATATGAATATTACATCACCAATAGGTGCAATGTATGAATTATAATAAGATATACAAGTTGAACAGTACAAAAGGCGTTCACGAGTTACAACAAGAAAACTCGAGAGCCGAGCAGAGGGGTTGGAAGAAAAAGGGCTCCAGACGGTCAGCCAATGATCCATACTTCTGTTGCGCATCTTGATCACAACTAAGAGAATCTACAAGCTCGAAGCTCCAAAATCTAGATATGCAAACCCAGGAGAGTCAAAAACTTTCCAACGAGTAGTATGATGAATGCCAAATGGCGTGCAGGGATAAGCCTACGTGTATCAATAAATCTGAATCAAAAGCATGCATTGAAATCGTGCCGTGAGCACATACACCTGAACATGAGGCATCAAATGATGTGATATACAGATATAACACGACCAGTTAAATAGGCTCAAAAAATAGGTTCATGAGATCAATACCTTGAGGGGATAATCCAAATAAGAAAACCTTCATCTATATATCATATACCTCGTGTTTCCATCAACTACACGCAACTCGAGCTGTCCACAATAACAGCTTCAGAGAACAGTATGAATTATCAAGAAGCAGTGGTTATATGGTAACTAAAGTATCTGCATAAACCAAGAATAAGCAAGTCAGGAGGTTAAGTATGGTAGTACAAGTGTAATGTCAAGTAAGAGGCAGGTTGTGTATAATATGGTAACAGTAGGAGATCAGTGGAGTAGCACACAAGTGAAAAACGAGGATATAAATATATATAGAAGATGAATAATAATATTAATAATAATATCAAAAATTCGAATAAAATCCGATGAAAGCAAATACGGCAAAACTAGCGGTACAACCTAGATTACAATTTTATGAGATAAGTACATCAAAAGAATAATCTAAATAAGAAAACCCTCATCTATATACCATACATCTCACGTTATCGTAATCTAAATGTATACAACCTGAATTGCAAAACAACACAATGAATTATTAGTTGGCATCTTATTATTATTACTCGTCCGACCTATATATCTAAGCATGTGTACTAGCGTGCGTTCCTTCCTACATACATCCATATATGAGTAAGTCGAGGTTATTCTTGGAAACTGATGTTGAAGCCAACGGGTTATATTTGCAGTAGGTCCCGTACATGCCTAGACCACGACTTCTGTTCCTGGTGTATAGAACTGGCCACAAGGCCTATGGAGGTGGTCTTGTATTATGCCCATTCAGGAATGTAACAGGAAGTAAGGAGTCAACGCACCCCTCGCTCACCTAGAGGCCCTTTGGTAGAACCGAAAATTTTAGTTGCACAACATAACTAATACCATTGTAAATATATTCACCACTTAAAGTCCATCAGTTTCCTCCTTACCCGATGTAGGTTGGGCTTTTTATAGTTTATTATTATGTAATTATCATATTACAGGAATAGCAGGAGCAGAACAGGTTCGGAGTTACAGGAGTACATAAGTACTAGAAATACAAGTCACTGTATATAATATAGGATAGCAAGACAGGATTCCCAAAATATGATAATCACAAGGCAAGCAGTATTGCATAAGATGGCAGGTGATATGTGATATCAAACAGCTGTCAGGTGATAGCATGCAGGAGTCAGGTGTCAATTAGTAACATGTAATGGCATGTCAAGAAATAATCACAGTAGATATCATTATCAAATATTACAATATAGGAAAACAATACTAATAGAGGGAATCAGTATGAATATAGGAAAAAGATACCGATATAGAAGATCAATGCGAATACAGAAAATCAGTATGAACACCGAAAATAATACAATTTTAGAAAAATGGTTCAGGATAAGATTTTAAACTCTTCACAAGCATTAATAAAATAATTAGTTAAATAATAGGTAAGTGGGTAAGTAAGCAAGCGAATCATCCAAGCGGAGCTAAGCAAACTTGGAGTAAAGCTAACGTACAGCACAAGATGCCATCACGCTCAGGGTGATTACCACTCACGGCACAGCTAATGCATATGATAGAGTGAGCGTATGAACGCTATACTTCTGCGCGTGGTGAAGCAGCACTCGTGGTGTGACTATACTCGAACAGAATTAGCAGCAAAGTATTGAACGTCCGCCTACCAAGCATAGCATACAGAAAGTTTAAAGGACTTTAAAACCTCAAAGAGGTAAAACCCGAAGGTTATAGTAAAGAACCACCGAGCGGTTAAGCCTGGAGGCTGAGTAAGTACCTTTAGGAGATGTTAGAACCATACACATATGCATTTATAAGAATGGGTATCAAACTACACTATTACAAGCAATCATCGCATCAATATAGATGCATGTCTACAGAATACATGTATACACCCACTCTGATACAAATATATCGCACCGGTACAAATCACCTGTCCGAAAATACAATACAAAATCTCAGTAAATACAATAAAATGCCCGTCAAAGCGGGATATCCAGAAAAGTGAGAACACTCGCCTAATATTACGGAAACATCGTGAAATCCTCGAAGTCTGAAACTTCAAATAGCCAACGTGAATCCGTGTTCAAATATTATTATATAATATATGTGTGTGTGTGTAAAGAGGAGAAAGAGAATAAAGGAGAAGAGAGAGAAATTAATAGGAGGGGAAGGGAATTAAACCAGAAATAGAATCAGTGAGAGAAGAGATATGTGCAAGTGGAGGTGAGGGAGTAGACGCGGGGGTGAGCTCCACGTTCAGCAACACTGGGTGAGAGACACGAACGTGGGGGGCTCGGACGCGGAGGTAATTCGCTGAATGTGAGGATGGCGAGAGCGAGAGAGAATGTGAGATACAGGGGAGAGAGAGATATATATAGAGTGATAGAGAGATAGAGGGAGCAAGAGTGAGAGAATAAGAGAGCGGGACAGAGAGAGTAAGAGTATAAGGGTGAGATAGAGAGGGTGAGAATGAGAGAAAAAGAGAAGAGAATGCGAGAAAGAGAGAGAGAGGGTGCGAGAAAGAGAGAGAGAGGAAAGAGTTTTCAGTTTAACCGGTAAGAAGAAAGAGAAAGAAAGGAGGGGAAAGGAAAGAAGAAAAGGAAGAAAGGAGAAAGGAGAGGGTGGCCATGGCCTATCACCGGCCGGCAACAGCGCTCCGGCCAGGGGTAGCCGGTTGTGGGAAGAAGGGGAAGGAGGAGGTGTAGTGTAGCAGTGTAAGTATAATTTTTTAGTGGGTAGAAGTGGGGGTGGTCAGAATGGTGTTTCGGAAGGCGAGGAGTGGTTAGAATGAAAGAGCTCGCCAGAGGAGATAGGATGACGGTGGTAGCGAGCGGCGGTGTTTGGTGGTGGTGGAGATAGTGGAGAAGTGGCGGTTTAAGGGTGGTTTTGGTGAAGAGAAGGAGGTTGGTGGTGATGGTGGGTTTAGTGGAGAGGGGGATGATGTTGCCTGGATTGGGGTGGCTCGCCAGAGGCTCGCCAGCCAGGGAAGGCGTGGGTGGCTCAGGTGTGTTGTGTTGAAGGAGAGGCTGAAGTAAAAAAAGTGAAAGAGGGAGTTGGATACACGCGCGCCCGCGCCCGCGCCGGCACCAGCTGCACACATACACTCATACATATACATATACATATATACATACATACATACATATATATATATATATATATATATATATATATATATATATATATATATATATATATATATATATATATATAATATATATATATATATATTATATATATATATATATATATATATATATATGTATGTGTGTGTGTGTGTGCGTATATATATACACATACATACATACATATATATATGTATGTATGTATGTATGTATGTATGTATGTATATGTACATGAAAGTGGGGGTTCAATTAAATGAGACTCGTGTCTAATTAACTGAAACTCACGTCTCAACAAACCAGACACGCATCTGATTATCATAAGCAAAAACGCGGATGTCAGATCCACGTTGGTGATAAACGCTGAGATCCGTGTGGTGATAAACGCTAAGAGAAAAAGTGATGTAAGTGATTGTGATTGATTAGAGAAAAATTAAATATGAGAGAGAAGGAGATGATCCCCGCATTGGGTGTCGGGGAGCTCCTCGTCGGGCTGAGCCTCACATCAGGTCTTGGCCGGCCCCGCGTTGGGGAGAAGAGAGAAAAGGTGGGGAAGAAAGAAGATATTTTGGGAAGTTCGTGTAGTGGAGAAAAATGGGAGAAAGAATAAGAAAAGAAAAAGGAAAAGGAAAATAAGGAGTGGAGGAGAAAAATTGGAAAAGAGAAAAAAGAAAAGAAAAGAAAATCATCTAGGTAAAACTCCGGATCTGAGAAAACTCTGAAAACACCGAAAAAGCCTGAAAATGAAATAAATCAGAAAAATTTATAATAATTCTAAAAAATAGAGAATATATTTTAAATACATGGTGAAATCGGTTTCAAAAAATTCAATCCATTTTAAAATTAAAAATCTTGAAATCAACCATACCAGCTTACACCTAATTCGTCGAGTTTTGATAAATTCAGAAACATTCTCAAAAATGAATTAAAGTAGAAGATATGATTCTAAGAAATAATGTGAAAGCAGATTTCAAAATTTTAACTTCAACTGTAAATTAATAATCGTGGAATCGACCAGTGATACCGGTCGACACCGATTTTGAAGATTTTGCAATTTAATTTAGAAAAATTTTAAAAATTATGAAAAATCTAAAAATTGAAAAACAATGTTTGAAACTAAAATCAGTCAAATCTAATTACTGAAAAGATCAAATCGAGCAATACACTATGATCGGGTCTCCGTTCAGACTAGGCTGACTCTAAGTCCACGAATCCAGATCCAATGCAAAACAATCACATAAAAGATCATAAAATAAAAACAATACGAAAAGCAAATTGAAAAATATGCTCAAAAAATTTTAATATGTATCTAAGTACGTATCCTAGGAACGGGGTGTTATAGCTTCTCTTAGTAAGAAGGTATTGACTTTTTTCGATATTTGTGAACCAGTTTTTAGAATTACTACCATTAGAGTCTTGATTACATGAGTGCCATCAAGAAGTTCATCATTCACTAGATGGACGTGAAGATAACTTTTCTAAATGGAGATCTCACTGAAAAAATTTACATGGAGAGATAAGAGGGAATAATTAATAATCCTATAGATTAAGTATGCAAGCTAACAAAGTCTTTATATGGTTTTAAGCAGGCTCTAAAACTCTGACACGAGAATTTTAATAGGATTGTTCATAGCAATGGGTATCGAGTCAATAATTATGACAAGTGCCTCTACATCAAGATTGTTGAAAGAAAGGCAGTGGTGATCTATCTTTATGTAGATGACATGCTCATCATCGAGACCGACTTGGAGATGTGAAATCTACCAAGAAATTTTTTTTCGGCCCAGTTTTATGAAAGACCTTGAAGCTGTGGACGTGATTCTGGAATCACGATCATGTACACAAAAGATGAAATTAGGTTGTCTCAATTTCATTACATAGAGAATATGTTGAAGAAGTATGGCTACTTCGACCTCCCAGAGTTGTCAGTGCCATATGACTACAACAAGAAGTTTCGACCCAATACTGGAAGACCCGTAAGGCAACTAGAGTACTCAAGGATTATTGACAATCTTTATGTACGTAATGAGCTACATAAAGTCAGACATAGCATCTCTGTTGGAATACTTAGCAGATTTACATGCAATCCTAGAAAGCATCACTTGGACATTGTTCAGAGATTGATGAAGTACTTGAAGGGAACTATGGATTTGGGGCTGCTCTATGCCGGATATCTAATTATGATTGAAGGCTTCTCGATGCAAGCTGGTGCTCGAAACCAGATGAGTGCAGATCTGCTAGAGGTTTTGTCTTCACCATGTGAGGAGCTGCAATTTCATAGAAGTCTAAGAAGCAAACTCTAATTGCACAATTATCCATGGAGTCTGAGTTTTTTGCGTTACTGTTGCAGGGAGATGAGGTTGAGTGGCTCAGCTATTTTCTTCTAGACTTTCTATTTAAAGAATAGTAAGGTGCAATTACTATCTAGTGTGATAATCAAGCAACGAGTCTTGTGGCGGCAAACTCATTATTTAACAAAAAAACAGTCATGGTTATTTGATCGAGCTTACCTGCCATGGAGTCATCTCGGCGATTAACGTCCGACCTTCAGAAGAGAATGTTACAAATCCTCTGACTAGAGGCTTGAAAAAAGAATTAGTCGAGAGAGCTTTCGCTGGAATGGGCCTCAAATTAGTTGGCCCCAAGTTACAATCACCCGGTTTTATGATTTTGATGATAACAAAACATATGTTGTTACTTTTATTAATCAAGTTCAAGTGTTTAAGTTTATCTCAGGGTTCTAAGGATTCAAGGAGTATTCTTCCTCTAAAGGAAGGTGTTGGAGACTCAAGAAGACTCAAATACGGGATCAAAGCTCAAAGTACTCAAATGTCGCTAATGGAGAAGCCTGGTTGAAGATCTTATAGTCACCAAGAGCCTTGTAAGATATTAGTTTGATAAAGAGTAGAATATGGTAGTAATGTTCAAGAAGTTACACACACAAATACATGATTTTGAAAAATACAAGGTTTGGTAGTACTTGTATTTTTGAATGATTGGTTTTGATACATGTCTCATAATTTTTTTAAAATTTTATATCAAGTTTAGAACATGTATTTCATCACCTATACATTGCTATATTACCCTTAAACAAATCAAAATATTTTAAAAATTGTTTGAATTTGAAAATTCATATATAAAATTGTTTCAGGCCAGAATGGTTGACCGCCCTTCGACCGATGCCCATTGCAGGCTAGATTAGTCGACCGGGCGGTCGACCGGGCCTTTGGCCAGGGCCGTGCACGTTTGCGCATGTTATCGGTCGATCGACCGGTCGACCGCTAACCTTGCAGTCGACCGACTGATTGACCAACTGAGAGACCCTAAATCTCGGTTGGGTACCGACAGTTTAAAATTTCTTTTTAAATACCAAGCGACCGACTGCTCGATTGACCGGAGAGCCAACGACTCTATTCTGAATGACCTGTCAGTCGATCGGCTGGTCGACTGATAGGCTGGTCGACCGACAGGCTGCCAGATGGCCATAATCCGTTTTGTTTTTAGTTGTTCCAACGGCCATTTTTTGGTTTTCAAGTCTCTAAACACACCTCAAATGACCTTGTATGATTTTTAAATGATATTTATCCATGGGTTTTGGTCTTAGATAAGAAAAAACACACAAGTTTTCAAGTTTGTTTCTAAGGAAAAAGATTTTCTAGCTTTCAATCTCCAAGTTCTTACTTTCAAAAGCTATTTTCAGTTGGTTTTAAAACTCCACTATTCTTTCTAACTGATTTCATCTCTCAATTAACTTCATGAGCATCACTTCTATTGTCCCAGAGGCCTTCCACTCTAGTTATGATGATGATTAACTCATGTAGTTATAGTTTACTAATAATCTTGTGATATTTAGTTTCAGATATTTACCAATATATTAGTAGGTGATTAGCTTCAACAAAGGTGTTTTGGAGCTTTCACATGGTGATTCAAGAGCTCGAGCGTCAAGTTTACATCTAACACTCGGTTGGAGTCAAGCTCGGTGAATCGCGTTTGGATCGAGTCGACTTGGAGACGGCGTTCTACAAGAAGGCTTCGGTTAGTTAAGATTTAGTTTAGATCCATTGTAAAGATTAAATAGTGTGATATGCTCAAGTTCACAATACACACGTTTCATGTTTATTGGTTTTAGATTTCGGTTTAATCGACCTTGGTTTTCATGAATAGATAGAATCAAAACAAGTTTATATGGTTTTATGTATATTAGATTTGATCTATATACATTTATGCTTCACATACTTAGAAAAACTTATTTTGATACACTATTCATGTGTTTGGAGTTTTGTATTTAGACAAAACTTATTTTTGAATTTAATGTCAAAAATATAGATATAATACCTTTCATGTATATTGGATTCTATCCATATACCTTATGCTTCAAAGTTGCTTAAATATCATGTTTTTGTATTTACATGTGTTTTGGAAAAATCGGATTTCCATTTCAAAAATTCTATTTTTGGAAAATACAGAATTTGGTTTAAGGCAAATTTTCCAAATCTCAAAAATGGTTCAAAATATTTGTAACATGATTTGATTTTTACTCAAATATGTTTGTATTTCAAAGATATAACATGAACTAATTTTTGTGAAATTTATGTGATTTTATGGGATTTAATTGATAATAAAAACCCAAGTTTTTAAGACCTGATTTAGCTGGACTGGCTGACTGCCGTCGACCGGGCCAGTCGACCGTAGTAGTGGGCAGTCGACCGGGACGGTCGACCGACGTGCACAGAATGTGCACGCAGCCAGGCTGATGGGCCAGTCAATCGAAATGGTCGACCGCCAGAGAGCCTCTGCTCTCTGGAAATGGCCCCGGTCGACCGACCTGGTCGACCGGCAGAGAGCTCTGCTTTCTGTATCAACTTGGTCGACCGGGCGGTCGATCGGCCAGAGAGCCGTTGCTCTCTGGATCCAGTCCCAGTCGACCGGGCAGTCGACATGTAGGCGCAATGGTCAAAAATTTGACCGTTGGACGGTCGACCGGAAGGGTAAAGTGGCCCTTTTCAGCTGCCAACGAGCAGATTTCCAAATGGGTTATAAATACCCCATTTGAGTTGGTTTTTCAACTAGAATTTTCAAGAGCAAAATTTTCATCTTCTCAAGTGTTTTAACACTAGTTTTCAAAAGAGTTTTTAAGCCTAAAGATTTCATCTTTATTTTGTTTTAAAGGGTTGAAAAATTAAAAGAAAAAGAAAGTCTTTGGGATTGTTTTTGATCTTCAAGTTAAATTTATTCTAGAAGTTTTCCCAAGAGTTTTTCTTTGAGTTTTTGATTTTCAAACTCTTTATTCCTCACACTTGAGCTTATCAATCTATCCTATCTATAGGATCTTTGTTTTAGTGAGAAAATTGGTTTGTGGTTGAAAGAGACCACCAAGTTGTAAACCTTCCATCTTTGTGATATCCCTCTAGTGAGAGGTGATTGAGTTGTTATCCCTCAAGTGTGAGGTGATAGTGAAACAGGTATTTGGCTCCCTCTAGTGAGAGGTGGAGATTGTGTTGGAGTCCCTCAAGTGTGAGATGATTGTTGTTTGAGTGGCTTTGTGCCTATCCCTCTAAGTGTAGAGGTGATTTGTTTGTGCCTTGCCTCTAGTGAGAGGTTATATTTGTTGGAGAGAGGAGTTGCGTACTCCTAATTGTATTTGTCCCAAATCCTCAGTGAAGGTTCCCTGTGTGTGAAGTCCTGTGTGGACGAGTTAGTGAAAATCCTTCTGTGTGAAAGCGAGGACGTAGAACTGTGTGCTCGAACCTCGAAACATATCTCGGTGTTTGCATTTGATCCACTTTCTCTAACTCTCTCTCTCTCACTCTTACATTGTGCATTGCATCATATTGCCATATCATATACATGCTTGTGTTGTTTGTGTGTGCTCATACTTGTGTTTAACCAAGAGAGCTTTATATAGCACCTCAACTCTTATTTAGAGGAATTCAGAGGAGTTAGTCCAGAGCCCTTCATTAGGAATTCGGCTACACTCGTTGGTTATACTAAGTGTGTTGCATTAAGTTTTTAATTCCGCATTATTGATAATTAGATTAGCATACACCTATTCACCCCCCCTCTAGGTGTATTTTCAATTGATATCAGAGCCTACGCTCCTGATATTAGGTTTAACCATGTAGGAGTGTGATCTTGGTTGCTAATTTATCATTTGCATTTGCACACATATTGTTTGCTCTCATGGACTTCATGACCCCACCTATGTTTGATACTTCCAACATTGTTGTTTGGAAGGCTAGGATGTCCATGTACCTAAAAACCCTAGGCTTGCATGTTTTCCTTGCTGCTACCAAGAAATCCTATCTTGGCAATAGCAAGCATATAAAGGCCAATGCACAAGCCCTAACGGCACATAGAAGCATGCTTAATAAAGAATATCTTTCTATGGTTTCTAACTGTGATTCCGCCTTTGCAGTGTGGAACACGTTGACCTCCTCCTAGCTTCAAACGCAAAACATTATGGAGAAAGAATCTAGTGGAGATAAATCCGAACAACATTGCTACATGGTCCAAGAGAATGACTCCCTTGAGGTATATTCGGAATCCCAATTAGATGATAATGATGTTAGTTCTTCTAGTAATGATTATATTGATGCCGATGCATTAAATGAAGAACTTTCTATTGTTTGTGAAAAATTATTAGAAAAATATAAAGCATTGAAAAAGAAGAGTTTTGGACTTAATAAAGAAAATGAAAACTTGTCTTCTAAGCTTGATGTTGCTTTGCAAGAGAGGGATGAGATTTTAAGTGAATGTGACTCACTTAAATCCCAACTTGCACTTGCCCTTAATGAAAACAAGATTTTGAAAAATAAAAATGATTGTGAAAATGTTTTGAAGAAAATTGAAGTTCTATCTTCAAAACTTATTTTTGTTTTAAAAGAAGATGATTTTTTGAAAAACAAAATTATTTCTATTTCAAAGGATTTGGATTTGATGTCTAATGAAAATGTTTCTTTAAAAAATGATATTGATTCTCATGTTTGCCATGCTAGTATAGCTTCACATTCTAGCTCACCTATTGTATGCTCTACTTTATCTTCTAGTATTAAAAATGATATAAATGTTTTGAAGAAAACTGTTGATTGTTTGGGCTTCACTTTGAGCCATTGTGCCATGAACCATACATGTTTGGAATCTATGTTTCGAAAGAAACAAGTTCCTTCTATGCATGCACACAAACTATGGCATACACATGCTCCTCACGTTCATACTCATAACACTTTGTATGCTCATTTGTACACTTGTACACATTGTGGACGTAAGGGTCACCTTGCTGATTTTGTTATGATAGGATACATGATTCTAATTTAGCAATTAAGTTTGTTTGGGTTAGGAAAGGTGCTAACCCCATAGACCCAAAAGAGTATGGGTACTAAAGACCACTCCTATTTTATTTGATGTAGGTGTGGGCTCTCACATGACGTGAGAGTAATGGTACCTTGAGGTGAATACGTTCCGAGCTTAAAGAGGACAATTTGGATGCATCACTTTCAAGGGGTGTTTGGTGGGAGGACCACCTTGGTTTGGAGACATAGAGATGTACCCTCATGGTTTTGGTAACAATCTCTAACTCCCATTTATGTTTCATACTTTTCATATTGTTGATTTTTAGCATGTCATGTTTCATGATTAGTATGTTAAATGTCATGATTATTAGACTTGTGATTTGCATGATTAGTATTTGAGATCACCCATATTTAATATGGACTCATACTTTTGTGTTCTCATATTTGTTTTAGCTATTGTGCATATCATAGATCTAATGCATGTTCATTTACCATAATGATCATATAAGTTTTGTTTTGATTTCTATGCTTCATGTTTTGATTACATGTTTAGATGTTAGTTTTCATTAAAACATGAGTATATACTTGTACAACTAGTGAGCCACAAATAAATTATAATATGTTTATGCTTGAATGCTCATTTGTACCCATTAGATGTACTAGTATAGCCTAATTTTGATGATTCATACATTTCGACTTGTATTCTCTATTTTTATGCATGTTTTAATGTTTATGTTTAAACTTCATGTATATGTCTATTTTGTCTAAACTATTAGTTATACATATACATCCTTGAGCCACTTTCCTTCATGCATATACTTTTGTGGACTCGTTCATGTTTGGATATGTATGTATACTCTAGTTTGTATAAAACATACATATGCCTTGAAGATTAAATTATTTTGATGATTTTCATGTTTTAAGGAATCTCATATTGAGCTTGATTACCTATTTTCATGATGATGTGTTTCACATAACTCTTATACACTCACTTTACTTAATGTTTTCTCATGATTTTATTTTCATGAGTATGATTTGTACTTTATAGATTTTGAGTGTTGATGATCGTGTGACTTACATGTTTTTTATGAAATATATTTTTTTTCTATTCCTTACTTGAAGGATTTCGTACTAGTTTATAAATTTTATCATATAACTAGTTACGGTATTCTTCATATAGTAGAGTTTTCAAATGTGTTATATTATTTTTAAACTTATTTTTGAAAACCCCTACCCTTCCAAGGGCGGTTGGTTAGGCGACCATGCCTTGTATGCTCATTATTGAAAATCTATTTAAAACATGTGCATGAAATGGGTGGTAGAAAGAATGAGTTATACACTTGATCTTATTT
Source organism: Agave tequilana (assembly GCA_038442645.1). Taxonomy (NCBI): domain Eukaryota; kingdom Viridiplantae; phylum Streptophyta; class Magnoliopsida; order Asparagales; family Asparagaceae; genus Agave; species Agave tequilana. The sequence continues at coordinate 407,547 of JAVJIF010000524.1, read as the reverse complement.
TGTTTTCAATTGATATCATTGTATCTTTTCAATTGGTATCACAATTGACATCCATTTATCTTGTATACTCATATTTTTATATATGTATGCTTACACTTCAAATAGTATCAATTTCGATTGGTATTTAATTTTTCATACATATATATATTTTTATTTGTGCTCACTATATCTCTATATCTTTGAGCACAAATCTTTGTTATGCTAAGCTTGATTCCTTAAATGACAATTATATTTCAAATTATTATTTTTCAATTGGTATCTTATACAAGCTTATGTATCATTTTGTTTGGTATTTCATAAAGGGGGAGAAAATTCATATTTCACCTTTCAATTTGTTTTGTTTACATTTGTTACTCCTACACTTTATGTTGAAAATGATTGAAAAATGATATTGATTTTTTTAATTTGGTATCATACGCTCCTAATGAAAATTATTTTCAATTGGTACATGTTTTATTATTTTCAATTGGTATATGTTTCATTTTCAATGGTATCAAACATATTAAATTGATATTATTCTCTATTTGGTATCTCTATTGCAAAATGAGTTTAGTGTTTAACCAAAAAGATTAGTGTATGTTTTTCAAATTGGTATCAAAAGTGTAAAATATTTTCAATTGGTACTAATTTTTATAATCGGTATCAAGATTACCTATATGTTTATATCTTTCAATTGATATCAAAATTTTTGTTGATTTCTTAAAAATATTTAATTTATTTTCAATTGGTATCATCATTTAGTATCATGATTTTCTATGTATACCTTTGCACTAAATTGATATATATTTTTTTAATTAGTATCATAATGTTTTGATTTGATTTCACCCCTTGTTGATTTTATTTCGGACAAAAAGGGGGAGAACATTATTTTATTGTTTACTTTAACCCCTTTGTTGATGATTGATAAAAGGGGGAGAAGTATTTTAGTATATATGCATGTTTATTTAAGTTTATATTAAAAATATTTGTTTTATGTTTTGTTAATATTAGTATCAAGAGTATGGAAATTAGTATCAAGAACATATTTTATTATTTTGTTTTGTTGGTATCAAGAGCTTTTATTGAAATTTTTATTGGTATCAAGAGCAATTATTTAAGAACATGTTTGTTTTAAGTTTATATTTTCAATTGGTATTTAAGAACATGTTTATTTTAAAATTTGATATCAAGAGCATATTTATTTCATTGTTTTATGCATATTTATACATATTCATGTTTATAGCATTCATGACATATCCTTATTGTTTATTACTATGCATGAGTTAAGGGGGAGCTTCTTCGAAGCTTAACTTTAATCCATGCATATATAACTCCATGAGTTTTGTCATCATCAAAAAGGGGGAGATTGTTGGCCAGAGGCCTTCCACTCTAGTTTTGATGATGATTAACTAATGTAGTTATAGTTTACTAATAATCTTGTGATATTTAGTTTTAGATATTTAACCAAGATATAGTAGGTGATTAGCTTCAACAAAGGTGTTTTGGAGTTTTCACATGGTGATTCAAGAGCTCGAGCGTCAAGTTTACATCTAGCACTCGGTTGGAGTCACGCTCAGTGAATCGCGTTTGGATCGAGTCGACTAGGAGATGGCGTTCTACAAGAAGGCTTCGGTTTGTTTAGTTAAGATTTAGTTTAGATCCATTGTAAAGATTAGATAGTGTGATTGCTCAAGTTCACAACACACACGTTTCATGTTTATTGGTTTTGGATTTCGGTTTAATCGATCTTGATTTTCATGAATAGATAGAATCAAAACAAGTTTACATGGTTTAATGTATATTAGATTTGATCTATATACATTTATGCTTCACATACTTAGAAAAACTTATTTTGATAGACTATTCATGTGTTTGGAGTTTCGTATTTAGACAAAACTTATTTTTAGATTTTATGTCAAAAACATAGATATTATACCTTTCATGTATATTGGATTCTATCCATATACCATATGCTTCAAAGTTGCTTAAATATCAAGTTTTTTGTATTTACATGTGTTTTGAAAAAAATCGGATTTCCATTTCAAAAATTCAATTTTTGAAAAATACAGAATTTGGTTTAAGGCAAATTTTCTAAATCACAAAAATGGTTCAAAATGTTTGTAACATGATTTGATTTTTACTCAAACATGCTTGTATTTCAAAGATATAACATGAATTGATTTTTGTGAAATTTATGTGATTTTATGGGATTTAATTGATAATAAAAACCCAAGTTTTTAAGTCCTGATTTAGCTGGATTGGCTGACCGCCGGTCGACCGTAGCAGTGGGTGGTCGACCGGGACGGTTGACCGACGCGCACAGAATGTGCACGCAGCCAGGCTGATGGGCCGGTCGACCGGAGCGGTTCACCGCCAGAGAGCCTCTGCTTTCTAGAAATGGCCCCGTCGACTGACCCGGTCGACCGGCAGAGAGCTTGTTGGCCCAAAGGCCTTCCACCCTAGTTTTGATGATGATTAACTCATGTAGTTATGTATACTAATAATCTTGTGAGTTTAGTTTCAGATCATTAATCAAGTTATTAGTCTTTCACAAGTTGATTCAAGAGCCCGAGCGTCAAAGATCACATATAGCACTTGCTCGATGGATCAAGGAGTTTTGGATCGAGTCGGCTTGGAGATTGCGCTCTACAAGAAGACTTCGGTACCATAGTTTAGTTTTGTATTTAGATCCAAATTGTAAAGATTAGAATAGTATGATAATGCTCAAGTTCACAACACACACGTTTCATGTTTTGAATATTGGTTTTTGGTTTTTCGGTTTTAGGTTTAACCGATCTTGGTTTTCATGAATAGATAGATCAAAACAAGTTTACATGGTTTAATGTATATATGATTTGTTCTATATACATGCATGCTTTAATTTCCTAGACAAACTTAGTTTTGACTCACTTATTCATGTGTTTTATGTTTTGGTATTTTTGACAAAACACATTTTGGAATTAAGGACAAAAACTATGATATATATATATATATGTTTCATGTACATTGGATTTCTATCCATATGCATCATGCTTCAAAGTGTTTAAATATCATGTTTTTGTATTTGAAAGAGTTTTTGTACAAAACGTATTTTCTATTCAAAATCCAAGTTTTAGAAATACAGTTTTTGGTTTTTGGTAAAAATGATAAGACACAAAAATAGTTCATATTGATTGATATTTGAGCTAAACTTTTTACCACATGTTTATATATCAATGCAAAATGATAAAACTATTTTTGGTGAATTTTAGAAAAAATAAAAGAATTTTTAAACAAGTTTTTAATCCAGTTTTCTGTTCCAGGCTTCACCAGTCGACTAGTCTTCTGACCAAGTCGACTTGGCTGAAGTCGGTCGACCGGGTCAGTCGACCGACGTGCACAGATTTGTGCACGTTTGGCAGACTTGGGACGGTCGACCGTCCGGGTCGACCGGGTCAGAGAGCAGAGCTCTCTGTTTGTTTGGGTCGACCGGGGCGGTCGACCGGTAGCTGCCAACGGGCAAAAATTGACCGTTGGACGGTCGACTGTCCGATCGACCGGCAGGGTTATTTTGGCAAAATCTGCTGCCAACAGCTAGTTTCCAGATTTGCCTATAAATACCCCATTTGTGAGAGTTTTTCTCCAAGATTTTTTTGTGCGAATTTTTCCCTACTCTCTGGTGTTTTCACAGCAATTAAAAGAAGTTTTTGGATTCAAATTGAACAATCTTTTTGGTGTTTTTAGTTAGGGTTTGGAAATTCAAAGAAAAGGGTTTTTGGGAAAAGAGTTTGATTCATCTTCTATATCTTGGTTTCAGTTTTTCCCAAGGATTTTCTTTGTGATTTTTTATTTCCATCCCATTGGTTTTCTCCACACTTGAGCTAAAATCTACTATCTCTTCTATAGGATCTTTGTGTGAGAGAAAGAAGTTGTTTGTGGTTGTTGTTTAGACCACCAAGTTAAAAACCCTATCTTTGTTTGGCTTTGTGCCTTGGGTTGTATCCCTCAAGTTGTGAGGTGATCCTTGTGTTTGCTTTGTGCTAATCCCTCGGGTTGTGAGGTGATTGTTTTGTTGGATTGGATCTTGCCTCAAGGAGGAGGTTGTGGTTGTAAAGAGAGGAGTTGGGTACTCCTTGTGAGAGTCCAAGGTGGACTAGCTAGTGGATTGAAAATTCTTCGTGTGTGAAGGCGGGGATGTAGAGCTTGGTGCTCGAACCTCGAAACACATCTTGTTGTTTGCGCTTGATCCATTGACTCTCTCTTTATCTCTCTCTTTACTTTGTGCCTTGCAAATATTCATATTGTGCATTCATTATTGCTTAGCTTGGTTGTGTGTGCATCATTTGTTGATTGCACTTGAGTGTATTGCATTTAGTTTTTAAATTCCGCATTGAGTTGACTAGATTAGCATAATCACCTATTTACCCCCCCCCCTCTAGGTGATCTTTCAATTGGTATCGGAGCTAGCGCTCCTGATATTTAGGTTTAACCACCTAGGAGTGAGATCTTGGTTTACTAATCTTCATTTGCTTGTTCATTTACACTCATTTAGTTTGCACTCATGGATAGCCCTCCTATGTTTGACCATATTAGACTTGATGTTTGGAAGGCCAATATGAGTAGCCATTTGAAAAGACTAGGACACCTAGTTTATCAAGCCTCCACTATGGAATCATTCCCCAATAGTAGCAAGCATAAGAAGGCAAATGCATTAGCACTTAGAACACTTAGAGCATCTCTTAGTGAACATCTTTTACCGGTGTTTGACCGATATGACTCGGCTTTTGCAGTTTGGAGCTTATTGACGTCTCCCGAGCTTCCAAGGATTATCAACAAGATGAGGAGATCTAAGAGAGAAAAGTCCGAAGAGCATTGCTTCATGGTCCAAGGGAAAAACTCCCTTGAGGTACAATCGGACACTCAATTAGATGATAGCTCTAGTTCCTATTGCCATGGTTTTTTGAAGTTCAGACTTTAAATTTGGAACTTGCTCAAAAGCTTGAAAATCTATTGGAAAAACACAATCTTTTGAAAGAGGACAACCTTGTTTTGAAAAATGAATTAAAGGATTTATGTTCTAATTTTGAATTGGTTTTGCAAGAAAAGGAAGAGATCACTAGTGAACGTGACTCACTAAGATCTCAACTAGACCTTGCCCTTAATGAGATTGATGATTTGAAATACAAAAATGATTGTAATGATGTTGTGAAAAACAATGAGGTTTTATCTTCTAAATTGGATTTTGTTTTAAAAGATAACCTTGTTTTGAAAAACAAAATTGATTCAATTACAAAAGAATTGGATCTTGTTTTAAAGAAAAATGAATCTTTGAAAATTGATATTGATTCTCATATGTGCCATGCTAGTATAGCTTCTTCTTCTTCTAGCACACCTATTGCATGCTCCACTTTATCTTCCTCCATTGAAAATGATATAAATGTTTTGAAGATGAGTGTTGAATGTTTGGGCTCCACTTTGAGTCAATGCACATTGAATCATTCACGTTTGGAAACCTTAGTTCGCAAGAAACAAGGTCCATCTTTGCATGCACACTCTACAGGCATACACATGCTTCCCACGGTCACCACCATTACACGTATGCTCATGTGTACACATGTACACATTGTGGCCGAAAAGGTCACCTTGCTAGATTTTGTTATGATCGTATCTATCATGAAAATTTAGCAATTAATCTTGTTTGGGTTAGAAAGGATACTAACCTCCGTGGACCCACAAAGAAATGGGTACCAAAGACCACCTCTATACTTTTTGATGTAGGTGGGAGCTCTCGCAAAACGTGAGAGTGTTGGTGCCTTGGAGTGGATGCGTTCCGTGCCTAAAGAGAACCATTTTGATGCTTCACTCTCAAGGGGATTTGGTGGGAGGACCACCATGGTTTGGAGAATTAGAGATGCACCTTCGTCGGTTTTGGTATCATTCTCTAACTCCTATTTTTATTTGCATGTTTTTCATGTTCATCTATTTATAGCATGCCATGGTTTATTGTTCATTATGCTTATGTCATGTTGATTAGATTAGTGTTATACATGTTTAGTTACTTGAACACCCATGTTTTATATGGATCTATATTTAGTGTTCTCACCTTTTTTAAACTAACTTGTATACCCTAGATCTAATGCACATGCATATACATAATGATCATGTGGATGTTTATGATATTTGTTTTGTTGAATCATGTTTTATTGTTTCATGATTAGTATGATGTTTGCCATGTCTATTAGACTTATGCTTTACATGATTAGTTGTTGAGACACCCATGTTTAGTATGGACCCATATTTTGTGTTCTCTTTATGTTTTAGCTATCATGTTAATCATAGGTTTAATGCACATATCTTTGTCATGCAAATCATATGGTTGACTATGACTTTTTGTTTTAATGATTCATGTTTTGATAAATAACTTGTGTTGTAATAGTTTAACAATGGTGATGTGTTGTATGATCTCTAATTTTGCCACATGTTTTGATGTTTATAGGCTATTATGTATTTCTTGATTCTAATAGCATGTGGATGTTCTTCATGATCATTTTTATGTCTATCATGTTGATTTATATCCCTTTTTATGCTTAATGATTTGATTACTTGTTTAGATGTTAGTTTTCATTAAGATTAGAATTTATACTTGCACATGTAGTGGGACACAAATAAATCTTTATATATGTTTGTGCTTGGATGCTTATTTGTACCCATTAAATGTGCTAGTATAGCCTAGTTTTGATGATTCATGCATTTTAAACTTGTATTCCTATTTTTAGATTTGTTTTATGTGTATGAGTTTTCATTTTATGTATATGTTTATTTTGCCAAACCTTAAGATATACATGTATACCCTTTGAGTCATTTGCTTTTCATGCAAATCTATATATATGGACTCAATTGTGTTTAGGGATATGTATGTATACTTATTGTGTTGACAATTCATACATATACCTTGAAATGAAATTAGTTTTGGTGAAATTTTAGTTTTTCTTGATTTCGTGTTTATTTGTTTAACTTCATGTATATGTGTATCTTGTCCAAACTATTGATTATACATGTACATCCTTGAGCCACGTGCCTTCATGCATATACTTTTGTGGACTCATTATGTTTAGGATATGTATGTATACTTTAGTTTGTACATGACATACATATGCCTTGAAGTTTAAATCATTTGGATGAATTTCATGTTTGCTAAGTGATTTCACATTTATAATGAATCTCTTGTTTTTAAGATGATTTCTATTGGCGATTTCACATCTTAGATGAACTTCATGTTTTCAAGAAATTTCATATGAGCCTAATTGAATATTTTCATGTTGATATGTGTCACATTATACTTGTACACTCACTTTATTAGTTTACTCATGATTTGTTTTCATGAGAATTTGATATGAGCTTCATGGACTTTGAGTGTTTAGTAATCATGTGATTTATATGTGTTTCATGAAAAACAATTTTGTTTTATTCCTTGCTTGAAGGATTTCGTACTAGTTTTAAAAGTTTTTCCTATAACTAGTTCATATTCTTCACTATGGTAGAGATTTTCATACACACTACATTTTCAAATCTATTTTTGAAAACTCCTACCTTCTATGGGAGGATGGATGGGAGATCATGTTCATGTATGCCTTATATTGAAAATCATTTAAAACTTGAACCATGATTGGGAGGTAGTTATATGAGATATACACTTGATCATTATTGTTATTTCAATTGGTATCATTGAATTCTTTCAATTGGTATCAATCTTGACATTTCTTGTATACTCATATATATTTTGTATGTATGTATGCTTTCTATTCCAAGAATATCAATTTCTATTGGTATCTATTTTTCATACATATATATGTTTTATTTGTGCTTATTATATCCCTATATCTTTAAGCACAAAATCTTGTTTATGCTAGTGCTTGAGTTTCAATTTTGTTTCAATTGATTACTTTTAAATTGGTATCAAGCCTATGCATCATTTTAGTTGGTATTTCATAAAGGGGGAGAAAATTTGATTTTGTCTTTCAATTGGTATTTGATTCCCACTCCCTTACTTTATGATTGAAAATTTCAAATTAGTATCATATGTTTAAAATGAAAAATATTTACAATTGATATCAAAATATTTGTGTTTAGACATTCAAAATTCATTATGTTTAATTTCAATTGGTATCAAGTTTTTTCATGTGTTTTTGCTTAAAATTGGTATCAATGATTTTTGTTTGTTTCCTTTCAATTGGTATCAAGATGCTATTCTTTGACATATTTTCAATTGGTACCTTAATTGATAGTCACCTCTAATTGATTTTGTTTTTGTTTTAGACAAAATTGAAAATATTATTTTTTATTGATTCATTATTTCGAACAAAAAGGGGGAGAAATATTTATTGATTTTTCAATTGATTTGGCTTTGCTTTTACCCCTTATTGAAGATTGATTCCTTGTATTAAAAAGAGAGAAGATTTTATTTTGTTTTGGTTTTTACCCCTTTGTTGATGATTGACAAAAAGGGGGAGAAGAATTTGGGTTTATATATGCATGTTTTTGTTTTGCTTATATTAAGTTTAATTTAGTTTAACTTTAATTGGTATCTAAAGCATGTTTTGTAATTGGATGTTTTGTAATTGGTATCTCTAGAGTGTAATTGGTATCTAGAGCATGTTTTGTTTTAAACATTTCATTTGAATTGGTATCTAGAGCATGTTTTGTTTTTGAACATTTCATTGGTATCAAGAACCCTTTATTGTTTATGCATAGATATGCATGTTTCATGTTTCATGTTTGATATTCATTGCATATTATTTGTTGTTTATTTGTTTATGCATGAGTTAAGGGGGAGCTTCTTTGAAGCTTAACTTTAATCCATGCATATATAACTCCATGAGTTTTGTCATCATAAAAAAGGGGGAGATTGTTGGCCCAAAGGCCTTCCACCCTAGTTTTGATGATGATTAACTCATGTAGTTATGTGTACTAATAATCTTGTGAGTTTAGTTTCAGATCATTAATCAAGTTATTAGTCTTTCACAAGTTGATTCAAGAGCCCGAGCGTCAAAGATCACATATAGCACTTGCTCGATGGATCAAGGAGTTTTGGGTCGAGTCGGCTTAGAGATTGCGCTCTACAAGAAGACTTCAGTACCATAGTTTAGTTTTGTGTATAGATCCAAATTGTAAAGATTAGAATAGTATGATAATGCTCAAGTTCACAACACACACGTTTCATGTTTTGAATATTAGTTTTTGATTTTTCGGTTTTAAGTTTAACCGATCTTGGTTTTCATGAATAGATAGATCAAAACAAGTTTACATGGTTTAATGTATATATGATTTGTTCTATATACATGCATGCTTTAATTTCCTAGACAAACTTAGTTTTGACTCACTTATTCATGTGTTTTATGTTTTGGTATTTTTGACAAAACACATTTTGGAATTAAGGACAAAAACTATGATATATATATGTTTCATGTATATTGGATTTCTATAAATATGCATCATGCTTCAAAGTGTTTAAATATCATGTTTTTGTATTTGGAAGAGTTTTTGGACAAAACGTATTTTCTATTCAAAATTCAAGTTTTAGAAAATACAGTTTTTGGTTTTGGTAAAAATGATAAGACACAAAAATAGTTCATATTGATTGATATTTGAGCTAAACTTTTTACCACATGTTTATATATCAATGCAAAATGATAAAACTATTTTTGGTGATTTTTAGAAAAGATAAAAGAATTTTTAAACAAGTTTTTAATCCAGTTTTCTGTTCCAGGCTTCACCAGTCGACTAGTCTTCTGACCAAGTCGACTTGGCTGAAGTCGGTCGACCGGGTCGGTCTACAGACGTGCACAGATTTGTGCACGTTTGGCAGACTTGGGACGGTCGACCGTCCGGGTCGACCGGGTCAGAGAGCAGAGCTCTCTGTTTGTTTGGATCGACCGGGGCGGTCGACCGGTAGCTGCCAACGGGCAAAAATTGACCGTTGGACGGTCGACCGTCCGGTCGACCGGCAGGGTTATTTTGGCAAAATCTGCTGCCAACGGCTAGTTTCCAGATTTGCCTATAAATATCCCATTTGTGAGAGTTTTTCTCCAAGATTTTTTTGTGCGAATTTTTCCCTACTCTCTGGTGTTTTCACAGCAATTAAAAGAAGTTTTTGGATTCAAATTGAACAATCTTTTTGGTGTTTTAAGGTAGGGTTTGGAATTTCAAAGAAAAGGGTTTTTGGGAAAAAGAGTTTGATTCATCTTCTATATCTTGGTTTCAGTTTTTCCCAAGGATTTTCTTTGTGATTTTTTATTTCCATCTCATTGGTTTTCTCCACACTTGAGCTAAAATCTACTATCTCTTCTATAGGATCTTTGTGTGAGAGAAAGAAGTTGTTTGTGGTTGTTGTTTAGACCACCAAGTTAAAAACCCTATCTTTGTTTGGCTTTGTGCCTTGGGTTGTATCCCTCAAGTTGTGAGGTGATCCTTGTGTTTGCTTTGTGCTAATCCCTCGGGTTGTGAGGTGATTGTTTTGTTGGATTGGATCTTACCTCAAGGAGGAGTTGTGGTTGTAAAGAGAGGAGTTGGGTACTCCTTGTGAGAGTCCTAGGTGGACTAGCTAGTGGATTGAAAATCCTTCGTGTGTCGAAGGCGGGGATGTAGAGCTGGGTGCTCGAACCTCGAAACACATCTTGTTGTTTGCGCTTGATCCATTGACTCTCTCTATCTCTCTCTTTACTTTGTGCCTTGCAAATATTCATATTGTGCATTCTTTATTGCTTGGCTTGGTTGTGTGTGCATCATTTGTTGATTGCACTTGAGTGTATTGCATTTAGTTTTTAAATTCCGCATTGAGTTGACTAGATTAGCATAATCACCTATTCACCCCCCCTCTAGGTGATCTTTCAGAGCTATGCTCTCTGTATCAGCTCGATCGATCGGGCGGTCGACCGGCCAGAGAGCCGTTGCTCTCTGGATCCAGTCCCAGTCGACCGGGCGGTCGACCGGTAGGCGCAACGGTCAAAAATTTGACCGTTGGCCGGTCGACCGGCTGGTTGACCGGAAGGGCAAACTGGCCCTTTTCAGCTGCCAACGGACAGATTTTCAAATGGGTTATAAATACCCCATTTGAGTTGGTTTTTCAACAAGAATTTTCAAGAGCAAAATTTTCATCTTCTCAAGTGTTTTAACACTAGTTTTCAAAAGAGTTTTTAAGCCTAAAGATTTCATCTTTATTTTGTTTTAAAGGGTTGGAAAATTCAAAGAAAAAGAAAGTCTTTGGGATTATTTTTGATCTTCAATTTATATTCGTTCTAGAAGTTTTCCCAAGAGTTTTTCTTTGAGTTTTTTATTTCTAAACTCTTTATTTCTCAAACTTGAGCTTATCATTCTATCCTATCTATAGGATCTTTGTTTTAGTGAGAAAATTGGTTTGTGGTTGAAAGAGACCACCAAGTTGTAAACCTTCCATCTTTGTGATATCCCTCTAGTGAGAGGTGATTGAGTTGTTATCCCTCAAGTGTGAAGTGATAGTGGAAGTGATATTTAGCTCCCTTTAGTGAGAGGTGGAGATTGTGTTGGAATCCCTTAAGTGTGAGGTGATTGTTGTTTGAGTGGCTTTATGTCTATCCCTCTAAGTGTAGAGGTGATTTGTTTGTGCCTTGCCTCTAGTAAGAGGTTTGTGTTTGTTAGAGAGAGGAGTTGTGTACTCCTAATTGTATTTGCCCCAAATTCTCACCGGAGGTTCCCTGTGTGGGAAGTCCTGTGTGGACGAGTTAGTGAAAATCCTTCTGTGTGGAGTAGGGGACGTAGAGCTGTGTGCTCGAACCTCGAAACATATCTCGGTATTTGCGTTTGATCCACTTTCTCTAACTCTCTCTATCTTATATTGTGCATTGCATCATATTGCCATATCATATACATACTTGTGTTGTTTGTGTATGCCCATACTTGTGTCTAACTAAGAGAGCTTTACATAGCACCTCAACTCTTATTTTGAGGAATTCAGAGGAGTTAGTCCCGAGCCCTTCACCGGGAATTCGGCTACACTCGTTGATTACACTAATTGTGTTGCATTAAGTTTTTAATTCCGTATTATTGATAATTAGATTAGCCATATACCAATTCACCCCCCCCCTCTAGGTATATTTTCAACTTCATATTCCACTCTATAAGAAGTTATAAAAGAGAGTATTTGTGATCTTGTTAGATCACCAAGTGCTTTGTAACCTCAATTGGCATTGTGCTACCTATTGTGTAGAGGGTTGAGTTGGTGGAGTTGTGTACTCCAGTCTTGTGTAAACCAAGTTGTAATTCCTTTGTGTAGGGTCCCTTTGTGGAAGATTCCTTAGAGGATTGTGAAATTCTTCATAGTGGTGAAGGCGAGGACGTAGAGCGATGGCTCGAACCTCGGAACAAATTCTTTTGTGTTTGCGATTGAATGTGTCTTGCTCTCTATTATTTTTTAATTTTCATCCTTGTGTAATTGTTCATCTTGCATTCTATAATTGCTTTCATTTCATCACTTTCATTATCAGCTTATACTCATTTCAACAAGGAGGCAATTGAGCACCTCAACTCATTATCTAAAGGAATCAAAGAGGAGAAGTTCTAAAACCCTTTACGGGAAATTCGGCTTCAATTCTTATTTTGAGTGACCGCTTACATAATTCATCATAAGTAGTTTTAAAATTGCATTTGATTAGCAAAACACCTATTCACCCCCCTCTAGGTGTATTTCAATTGGTATCAGAGTCTTGGCCTCTAATTTTTGGCTTAACAACCTTAGAGAGATCTTAATTGCTAATCACTTCTTTTCAAATTTCATCTTCATCCACTTTAATAAAAATGGCGAAGGTATTAAGACCCCTCCCAAGTTTGATGGCCTTAACTTTCCTATATGGAAGGTTAAGATGACAGTATTTTTACAATCCTTAGGAAATCGAGTTGTTAAAGCGGTGACTAAACCTTTTAGTGTACCCATTAATGATGAGGACACTTGGTCCGACATTACCACTAAGGAGTTCGATGCATATGTTAAGGCACACTATGCCTTGTTTCAAGCTTTGAACGATGACGATATTGCTAGGGTCATCTATTGTAAATCCGCCTATGAGATTTGGACACACCTAGTAGTCACACACGAAGGAACGTCACAAGTTAAGAGAGCAAAAATTGATCACTTACGTTCCCAATATGAAAATTTCACCATGCATGAAAATGACACAATTGATGACATGGTAACAAAATTTACTAAAATAACTAATGGTCTTTCTTCTTTAGGTGATGACATTGATAACGATCAAAAAGTAAGGAAGGTCATTCGAGCACTTTCACCCTCATGAGAAGTCAAAGCTACTACATTGAAGGAGCTAAACGGCAAAGAAGAGATAGAGCTCATCGATTTTATAGAAAACCTTAAGACCCATGAAATAGAGAGGAAGGCAATGGAAGAGATGGCACCACAAAAGAAGAAAGTGATCGCTTTTAAATCCACTCTCACCATCTCCGACAATGATGATGAAGAAGAGGATGATGAAGAATTCTCCCTCATAGTGAAAAATATAAGGAGGATGTACAACAAGGCCAAGTTTAACAATAGAAGAAGGTGACAAGTGAAAGAAGACAAGAAGGTCATATGCTTCAATTATCGGAAGCTGGGCCACATGGTAGCGGATTGTCCGGAGACCAAAAATAAACCTTCAACCTCCAAGAAGCCCTACAAAAGAAGTCTCTGAAGGCTACATGGGACTCGGAGAGTGAAACTGATGAAGAAGTTGATACGGCACATGTGTGTTTCATGGCTAATGATAACACCCCTAAGGTAACATCCGAACCCTCACTTGACGATTGTGAATTATCTATGGATGAATTGGGTGATACTTTTTGAAGAGTTGTCTAACAATTATGATTTTCTTAGAAAGAAGTATATAAAAGTGAAAAAGGAAAATGAAACTCTTATAATAAAATTGTTATACTCTCAAAAGAAAAAAAATTTATCTTTCATATTCATATCCACACAAAAAATTTTGATGCATATAAAATTTCATGTAAAGCAAAATTTTCATTAATTGATAAAAATGAGATTTCTATTCTAGAATTTAAATTTAATTCTTTAGGAGATGTATTAAAGAAATATGGGTTTGATAAAGCTAGGTTGGAGGCAATATTTCCTTAGAAACTTACTCCAAAGCAACATATTCATACTACACATGCTCATCATACCACACATACCCAAACTCCTAAATCACATAATATACATACACATCATACTAGACACACTACACACACCAAGCATGTTCACACTCCACGCTTCCATCATGCTTTTATTTATGGTAGAGTTATTCATGCATTTATTGTGACCGAAAAGGTTACTTAGCCAAATTTTATTTTAATAGAATAAATACTTCAAATGATCACATTTGGGTTCAAAATGCTAACGTTAAAGGACCCAAGAAAATTTGGGTACCAAAATCAACCAATTTGTTACATGATATAGGTACACGCCAAGGATCTAAGACGTATGGAGCGGTAGTGCCTTGATAGCGGTTACTCAAGGCATATGACGTGAGATATCAACAATTTCGTAACCCTATCAAGGTACGATGAAGGTGGCACCGTCACCTTCGGTGATGATTCCAAAGGAAAATTATCGGTATAGGTAACATTAAAATTGGCTCATCTCCCTTGATTGAAAATATTATTTTAATATATTGTCTCAAGCATAACCTCTTAAGTATTAGTCAACTTTGTGATAGAGATTTCGAAGTGATTTTTGATGATTTAGCTTGCAATATTTTAGATAGACAAGCCAATGCATGTGTACTTTCCAGTTTTCGTGAAAATAATGTGTACATGATTGATATGTCAAATTTACAATGCAATGCTACATGTTAAAATGTCTTTAATGAAGACTCTTGGTTATGGCATAGGAGACTAGGTCATGTTTCATTTGACCATCTATCTAGAATTAACAATAAAGAAATGGTGAAAGGTATTCCTTATTTGAAATTTGAGAAGGACCGCATTTGCAATGTGTGCAACTTGGGAAACAAACCAAGTCCTCTTTCAAAATAATCAAGGATATCATGACATCAAGATCCTTAGAGTTAATTCACATGGATTTGTTTGGTCCTACTAAAACTAGAAGTCTAAGTAAAAATGTTTTGTTTTTATTTTGGTTGATGATTTTTTTTTCGTTTTACTTGGGTTTTCTTTTTAGAACACAAAAATCAAGCCTTTTCATATTTTCAAGTGTTTAGAAAAAAAGTTGAAAAAGAAAAGATTTTCTGATTCTACATATAAAAAGTGATAGAGGTGGTGAATTCATTAAGCACTCCTTTATCACCTATTGTAAAGAACATGGAATCAAATATGAACTATCATGTCCTAAAACTCCACAATAAAATGGAGTCGTTGAAAGGAAAAATCGTACTCTTCAAGAAATGACTAGGATAATGATAAATGAATACGGACTCCCTCAATACTTATGAACTGAGGCCGTAAACACATCATGTTACATCTCAAATCGAATTTTTTTGTAAAAATATTTCTAAAACTTTTTTTGAAATTTACTATTTGAGAAAACCTAATGTTTCTTACTTTAAAGTTTTTGGTTGAAAATGCTTTGTTTTAAACACTAAAGACAATTTAAAAAAATTTGATACCAAATCTTATGAAGCCATATTTATTGGCCATTCAAATCGTAGTAAAACATATAGTCTTCAATAGATCTACTTTGACTATTGAAGAATTTATACATGTCAAGTTTGAGGAATCTAATGCTTTTGTGAAGAATATTGTAGAGATTAATTCCTTAGGTGAAGCCATGAAGAAGATAACCTTGAAGGACTCACCTATAGAATAAGAAAAGCCAAAGGTTAATGTACAAGGTGAAGTTCAAGAGGTTGAAGTGGAGCCAACACAACCATTTCCAATGGATTAAAGATTTGCTTTAAATCATCCCAAGGACCTCATCATAGGTGATGTATCTAAGGGAGTAACTACTCGATTCAAACTCCATGATTTATGTGGACATTTTGCTTTTATTTCATACATTGAGCCCAAAAACATCCTCGAAGCTGAGGCTGATTCATTTTGGATGCATGCAATGCAAGAAGAACTCAATCAATTTGAGTGCAACCACGTTTGGCATCTTATTCGTAGATCCTATGATAGACCAAATATTGGTACTAAATGGATTTTTAGAAATAAGTTGGATGAGTCAGGTAACGTTATTAGAAATAAAGCTAGGTTAATGGCTCAAGGTTACACCCAAATCAAAGGTATCAATTTTGGGAAACCTTTGCACTTGTAGCACGGCTTGAAGCCATACGGATGACACTTGCCTTTGCTTCTTATAATGATTTCAAACTTTTTCAAATGAATGTCAAACGTGTGTTTTTAAATGGTTTTATAGAAGAGGAAGTGTATGTTGAACAACCCCCCGGGTTAGTTGATCCTACATATCCGGATTTTCTATACAAACTTGATAAAACTTTATATGGTTTAAAACAAGCTTCAAGAGCTTAGTATGAAAGACTTTCAACATTTCTAATTTCAAACTATTTTGTTAAAGATAAAGTTGACACCACTTTGTTTATAAAGCATGTAAATAGTGATATCTTATTTGTTCAAATTTATGTTGATGATATTATTTTTGGATCCACTAATGAAAAGTTTTGTAAAGAATTTGAATCATACATGAAGTACGAGTTTGAGATTTCTATGATTGGAGAGCTAAACTACTTCCTTGGCCTCCAAATCAAGTAAAGGAGTAATGAGATCTTCATAAATCAAGCCAAGTACACAAGAGAACTCATCAAGAAATTTAGATTTGAAGATGCAAAATTAAGCAAGACTCCTATGGCCACTACTACTAAGCTTGACAAATATGAATAAGATATAAATGTAGACATTAAACTTTATAGAAGCGTGATTGGTAGTTTACTTTATTTGACAGCTAGTATGTCAGATATTATATTTAGTATGTGCGTATATGCTAGATTTCAATATTGTCCTAAAGAGTCTCACTTAATTGCGGTAAAGCGCATTATTAGATATCTTAAGGGTACTATTGGAATGGGCTTCTGGTATTTGAAAACCAGGCAATTTTTCATGACGAGTTATTCGGATGCCGACTATGCCGATTGTAGAGTGGATAGGAAAAGCACTAGTAGTACTTGTCAATTTTTAGAAAATTTTCTTATTTCGTGGTCTTCCATGAAATAAAATTTGGTAACCCTCTCAACCGCCGAGGCAGACTATGTTGCGGCCGGGGCTTGTTGTGCCCAAGTCCTATGGATGAAACATACTCTCCTTGACTATGATTTACATTATGACCATATTAAAATATTTTGTGATAATACTAGCACCATTCAAATGACCAAAAATGTAAATCAATATAACAAGACGAAGCACATAGATATTCGATATCACTTTCTTAGAGATCACTATAAAAAAGACGATATTGAAATTGATTATGTTTTCACTGATTATCAACTTGCGAACATTTTTACTAAATCACTAGATTATAATAGATTTCATTCATTTGTGGTGAGTTGAATGTTTGTGTTATGGATTCATAAGTTTTGAAAGTGTTTTCAAATTATTTTTTTCATGTATTTTTCAAATTAGTATCTCTTTTATGTTGATGTTTATACCCGTTTTGATGCTTGACAAAAAGAGTGAGAGATATTTGAGTTATTAAGTTGTTTTGGTATTCTATATTCCATTCTCTTTACCATGCTTATATAATGGTGTTGGAGGAAGGAGGATTGGAAGGATGGTAAGTTATATATGCATATTATTCTATATTGGTATCATCTTTATATATGCATGTACGTGTGACTTGCTTATATTGTCAAATCCAATTAAAATCATAATGTTTTCTTATACTTGATAGATAGCATAATTTGAGGAGGAGCTTTTCAAGCTCTTTCATATCTTTTATCTTAAATAACTCACATGTTTTGTCATAATCAAAGAGAGAGAGATTGTTGACTTAAGGTTACAATCACCCGGTTTTATGATTTTGATGATAACAAAATATATGTGGTTATTTGTATTAATCAATTTCAAGTGTTTAAGTTTATCTTAGGGTTCTAAAGATTCAAGGAGTTTTCTTCCTCTAAAGGAAGTTGTTGGAGACTCAAGAAGACTCAAATACGGGATCAAAGCTAAAAGCACTCAAACGTCGCTAATAGAGAAGCCCGGTTGAAGATCTTGTGTCACCTAGAACCTTGTAAGATATTATTTTGTTAAAGTGTAGAATATGGTAGTAATGCTCAAGAAGTTACACATACAAAATACACGATTTTGAAAAATACAAGGTTTTGTAGTATCGGTATTTTGCATGATTGGTTTTGATACATGTCTCATAATTTTTATAAAATTTTATAAACAGTTTAAAACATGTATTTCATCACCTATACATTGCTATATTACCCTTAAACAAATACAAAATATTTTGAAAATTGTTTTAATTTCAAAAACTATACATAAAACTGTTTCAGGCCAGAACTGTCGACCGCCGATCGACTGGTACCCGTTGCAGGCTAGATCGGTTGACTGGGCCTTTGGCTAGGGGCGTGCATGTTTGTGCACGTTGTCGGTCGACCAACCAGTTGACCGCTAACCCTTGCGGTCGACCGACCGTCGACTGACTGAGAGACCCTAACTCTCGGTTGGGGACAGTCGACCGATAGTTTAAAATTTTCTTTTTAAATACCCAGCGGTCGACCGCCCGGTCGACTGGAGCCAATGGCTCTATTCTGAATGACCTATCGGTTGACTGGCCGACAGACTGTCGATGATCATAACGGCTAGTTTTTGAATCTGTTTAGTTTTTAGTGGATTCCAACGGGCATTTTTGATTTTCAAGTGTCTAAACACACCCCAAATGACCTGGTATGATATTTTAATGGTACTTATTCATTGCTTATATACACGGGTTATGAGTTTTGGTCTTGGATAAGAAAAACACACAAGTTTTCAAGTTTATTTCTAAAGAGAGAAGATTTTCTAGCTTTCAATCTCTAAGCTCTTTCTTTCCAAAACTAGTTTCAGTTGGTTTTAAAACTCCACTATTCTTTTCAACTGATTTTCATCTCACACTTAACTTCTTTAGCATCACTTCATATTTCACTCTATAGAAAGTTATAAGAGAGAGTGCTTGATCTTGTTAGATCACCAAGTGCCTTATAACCTCAATTGGCTTTACACTACCTCTTGTGTAGAGGGTTGAGTTAGTGGAGTTGTGTACTCTAGTCTTGTATAGACCAAGTTGTAATTCCTTTGTGTAAGGTCCGTTTGTGAAAGATTCCTTAGAGGATAGTGAAATCCTTCATAGTAGTGAAGGCGGGAACGTAGAACGGTGGCTCGAACCTCGGAACAAATTCCTTTGTGTTTACGATTGGTCTCTATTATTTTTTAATTTTCATACTGTGTTCATCTTGCATTCTATAATTACTTTCATTTCATCACTTCTATTACCAGTCTATATTCATTTCAATAAGGAGGCAATTGAGCACCTCAACTCATTATCTAGAGGAATTAAAGAGGAGAAGTTCTAGAGCCCTTCATTGGGAATTCATCTTCAATTCTTATTTTGAGTGACCTCTTGCATAATTCATCATAAGTAGTTTTAAAATTGCATTTGATGAGCAAAACACCTATTCACCCCCCTTTAAGTTTATTTCAAAATTACTGTAAGTCTTATGTACATTTATCATTTATATTAAGTTATTAATTTAGAGCCCATGCTACTAATAATAAGATGTTTGTGTCAAAAATCCAGACTTGCATGCATTTTTTCGACCATTTGAAAGGATAGCTCTTAAGTTTTAATGAGTCCAAAGCATTTTTAGATGCGGGCTGTTGAGTAAGAAACACACCTAAAAGACTCACCTATGCTTGGACTCACCTATGCTTGGATGAAGATTTGATCATCCCCTATGGGAACTTATAAAAGGTACCTAAAGCCTTTGCAGAAACCAGGACATGCACAAAGCCATA
Organism: Agave tequilana; assembly: GCA_038442645.1. Lineage (NCBI taxonomy): Eukaryota > Viridiplantae > Streptophyta > Magnoliopsida > Asparagales > Asparagaceae > Agave > Agave tequilana. The sequence continues at coordinate 387,594 of JAVJIF010000524.1, read as the reverse complement.
AATGTATAAGCACTCGCAAGGTTGTGGTTCAAAGTGATGACTACCATAATTGGGTTTTAATAAAGTGTGATTGCTGGATTGTAAGAAAAGTGTTGGTTCAAGACTAAGTTCACCATGCATTTATCTTCTATTTGATTGGTCTAAAGGGGATTCAAGTCCTTTTGACATCTATCTTATGCACAATGATTTAAACATTGTTGTTGATAGTTTGTAAACTTGTGGGGAATTGTTAGATATTTGTGCAAAATTGCTTTTCAAAAATTGAAAGAGTTTTCGAACTATATATATTTTATGTATACATATATTTTAATAAATCAAAATAGCTCATTGGTAAAACTTTATTTTGCCACATTAAATGTCATGAATTCAAAGCTTGCCAAAGGCAAGCTACGAATAATTTTTTATCTAATTAATTTTCCATAGGTACAAACTACTTGGGCTGGGTCTATTTAATGCAGGCAATACCTTTGGTCTCCCGACAATGAATCTGCACAAGTCTCTTGGATTGAATTCATTGAATCTGAATAAGTCCCTTCGACTTTCCTCATTAAGAGATGAAGACTCTTGAGTTGAACTCAATGAACATGGACAAGTCCCTTGGACTTTCCTCATAAAGAGATAAAAGCTCTTGGCTGGATTCATTGAACCTGAACAAGTCCATTGACTTCCCTCATTAAGAGATGTAGACTCTTGGGCTGGATTCATGAATCTGCACAATTCTTAGGCTACCCTCATTAAGGGAGGGTGACCCTTGGGATAGTTCAGAAGTCCTATAAATAGGCCCCTTGAGCTCATTTGTAGCATCACCAAGAAAATCAAAATGACAAAGAGAATTAGTTAGTTTCAAATAAGTGCAGTTTCTGATTGAAGGGAAAACTAGAAATAGGAAGTGAGAAAACTCATTTTTTCCATTTCTCTTGTTTGCTTTGAAACGGAAAAATCGAAAATGAGAAAAGCCTTTTTCCTTTTCCCTTACTACCATTTTCCCACTTGTAGGGTGCTACAATTAATTTTGTGATCATATAAATCTCACTTGTATATTAAATATATAATTTTTAAATATTAAATAAGGTGCTACAATTAATTTTGTGATCATATAAATCTCACTTGTATATTAAATATATAATTTTTAAATATTAAAAATGTAAAATTTAATATTATTTAATATTTAATTGACCAATTTATTATTCATTTTAATTTCTAATAGCAAATTTATTTTAATAATATTGGAATTATTTAAATCACCAAACCAAACAGTTAATTTTGTGGTCAATTTTTTTACTTACACTTCCACACTATTAACCAAACACCGAAAAACACAACATACTTTTTTACTAACACTTGCGCATAACAATCAAAAACCAAAAACTTATTGGCACAAACCCAATTTTTTATTTACACTTTCACTTTTCCATCTCAATTTTTCACTTGCACATTTTCCTCCCACTTGCAGCAAACCAAACAGACTCTTACAAGAAGTGTGTCCAAGTTAGACAATAGAGCCCTGTACTGTGTCAGACCGAGGAGGTCATTTGCCTGATCAAATTGAGAACATCATCGAAGAATCTGGTTGGTACACACGAGAATTTTTCAACTGAAGATCTTAGAGACAATTTATATTTGAGATCCTTATGCCGGAGTATGTTAAATATTGCTTCAAGTATAACATTTAAAGATGCACTTCAGCTTTACTATAAAAGTTTTATATTTTCATTATTAAGAAAGTCTACTTCCCTCGAGCATATTTTCATTTGTACTAGCACCAACAACTTGGGGGGGCTGTCACCCAACAAAAGAGGAAACAAAGACCCATCACACTCACAGACCCCTCCCCCTGCTGAAGAGACAGATCCTTCTCTTCTCTTGTTGCTTTGATCCTTCACCGGGGGGGGGGGGGGGGGGGGGGGGGGGGGGGGGGGGGGGGGGGGGGGGGTGGGGGGAATAAAAAAGCAAGCAACAAGCAAAAGACAGCCTCACTTCCTGTCTCACTGCCGGGCCATTATAAAACCCAACAATCCCTGCTCAAAACGAACAGACAGACACTTAATCAAGTCAAAAAACCCTCTTATACTCTTCTCTTTCTCTTTCTGTCAAAATGGACTACACACAATGGAGGAGCCAGCAGTCCTCAGATGAGCCTCAGCCCTCTGCAAAAGTTTCTGCTCTGCCCTTGTTTGCACCTGAGCCCAACACCAAGAGGACCATTTCTAGTAGTAAGTTTCTGAAAATATCTGGGTCAATGTTAGTGTGGGCTGTGATTTTTATTTATTTCTGCTTTTATTTTATTTTATTTTATTTTTTGTTTGGACTGTGAAGGGATGGGGAGCTTGTTCAGTGTGGCACAATGGCAGGAACTGGAGCTGCAAGCTCTGATCTACAAGTACATGATGGCTGGAGTTCCTGTACCTCTTGAGCTCATTCTCCCCTTAAAAAGGAGCCTTGTCAGCTCATCTCCTTGCTACCATTACCAGCATTTTCAAACATCAAGTGAGTGCTTTTGTCTTGACTCTGTTCTTGTTGATTCCCCACCTTCTTTTTAACTGAGTTTGGTTATGTTTTAGTCTTGCCTTGGTTCTGCTTCATTCGTGAGGGTTTAGAAATTAGTTTTCCCCCACAGTTTCATTTGAACTGATTGTGCCCATCTTTTCATTGTTAGTTTTTTTCTTTTTGTTTGGCTCTTAGATTTTCCATTACGTATGTATGAGATTAAGAGAAGAACTTCATACACAAGACACTGATTTTTGAATCTAAGAAAAGGGGCTCTTCAGATATTGATCAAATCATTCATTTCAAAAACCTTGTACAAGATTTAGGCTTGAGAAACATCTGCTCCATCTTCCTTAGTTCCGTTCTGACGACTTGCCATTATATTATTCTACATCTCCAAATCATTTGTGAACAGTTAATCGACAAATATGAGTAATGGATGATAACTTGTCATGATCCCTCTTGGTGGCCCATTCCCTTTCTAGGGCTATTTCGTATTTTTTTTCTTCATCTTTTTCTTTCCATTGACTGATCTGCAAAAGGCTTTGTCCGAGATCCCTATTTGCTATAAGCTATTCAATCTTTATACATGACATGCTTAGCATTTGATGAATGAGTTCACTTCCTTGTTTGATATGTCACAAATTAAATCAACTGAATAGTTTCCATTGAGGCCTGCCTTAATGGTAAAAGGATGTTCAGTTCAGTTATGCGAGGTCCTAGGTTCAAAACTTATTATGCCTTTCATCTAAACTTGAGGGGTTCTCTTGTATTGGTCTTCACATATTAATGAATCTTAAGATCCAGATATGTTGATGTAGGAAGTTATTTTGTACATATCTCTGCAGTGGTACAGGCAGGGTACTGGGGGAGGCGTTTGGTTGACCCTGAGCCAGGGAGGTGTAGGAGAACGGATGGGAAGAAGTGGCGGTGCTCGAGGGAGGTTGTGGCGGGGCAAAAGTACTGCGAGCGCCATGTGCACCGAGGCCGCAATCGTTCAAGAAAGCATGTGGAAATCCCCACACCTACTAGCAGTAATAGTTTCAAAGCTACTCCTGCTCCTCTTTCAGCCTTGGGTGAAAAGAAAGAGACCCATTTCACTCTATCAGGCCAATCACCGACACTTGATATCCTTCCCCTTAATCAGAGGTAATCATCTTCTTTGTTACTAGTACATCCCTTGACTACCATCATTGTTAATTTAAACTATTTGGGCATCTCAAAATTGAAAATGGTTTTAGAGGACTCTGAATATTTTTCTGATGTGTTCATCTGATTGGGTTGTGTGGTTGTGTTTTAGACCTTTAGCTGCCACTCTATTCCAGCCCGTGTGGTAAGTTTGTCTATCTTCAACCAAACTCAAGGTGTGAATAAAATTCTCATTAAATCCACTTCACAAGGTGACACATGAGGAAATGGACAACTATTGACATGTTGGTTTAGACTGAAAATGGGGCATAGGTATTTTGTGTGACAAGTTTGTTCATCTTATGCCTAATTCTTCTACTGTCCTAAATTCATTCTGTAGACCCTCAGATGGGAAAACAAGAGATGGGTGCCTGCTACAAGGATACTGTTCCAACTTCTGCACCCAGCAGCTCCTAAGAGACAGACCAGACAGCCGAGTTCTGATGAGATTTTTTGATGAAACAGATCAGACAGCGAGTTCTGATGAGATTTTTTTATGATTGGCCAAGATCCTAGCAAGAACGCAGCAGCAGCAACGACAATGCCAGCTCTGCAGCGTATACCACCCAGCTATCATCTCAATTCCTGAGAAGTCATCGTTCGACTTCTCTCTCAAACTATCCACTGGTGACACTAACAACCCTGGATTGGGCAGCGAGAACGACTCTGCAGATGGACAGGTGCAGCCTGTTTCATGCTGAAGCACTCCTTTACCGACGAGCATATTGCAGAAACCCAATGTATCAGTTTCTGAAACCAGTAGTGCTAGTACTTAAACCTCTTGGTGTCTAGAATTTGTTTGTGATCTTAGCTTGTGAAAATTAACCTATAACGAACTCTTATATATTTGCTTTCTACTGGTTCTAATGGTTTTGCACCATTGGAGGTTGTATGGTTTAGCATGAATTTGAAGGTATGTCCTCTATATGGTCTTGGACAACTGTGTGAAGTGTGTGCAATGTCCTTTTTTCCCATGTCAAAATATCTTTTTTTTCTAGAAAATACAAATCATAGTCTCGTGCAAGCGATTTGAACCCCATATCTTTTGCCCACTGAAATGAGATTTTACCACTATGCTAAAGTGGCATCTGCCCGTGACAAAGCATCAATCTGCTTATTTGCATGTTTCTGAATTGATTCTTCAGAGAATATTGCACCTTTTGTCTGCTAGTTTCACTAAAATTATGAGCAGTTTAATTCTCAACTTTTTAAGTTTGGGTGGATACTGATTAACTCCAATTATGAGCAAAGGTGAACTATTGCGAGCTATTAAGCTTTTTGGTCCTAGATTAGTGCATAATGATGACAATGTCGAATGAATGTGACTAATCCGTTTTTGCTCTGAAATATTTGAAGGCCAGTTCAGGAGCATAATATTGAGTTTGAAACTCTGTTATCGATGTGTTTTGCTGTCATGAGCAAACAACAACAACAATAACAACAACAGTAATAATAGTAATAATTACTAGCGGCTTTGCCTACTGGTAACACTCCTCTCTCTCAAGAGAGAGGGTCTGAAGTTCAATCTCCGAAGTTGTTGAACGGAGGATGTAACTTGGATAATTTTAGTGATGGATGTGTGTGTATAAGCTGGAGGTCACCGGAGTATTTAACTTGGACAGCAGTAGTAATAAAGTGATGATGACAGTACAACAACTCCTCCCTAGGATAAGAACTACTTGTATCAAAGAGAAGTTGTTGCTATCCATATAACAGAATGCTCATATTGGAAAAATCTCAACCATGAAAAGAAATAGCTCGATATGTGTATGAACTATAGTAGTTCACTTTGCAGAAACTAAACACATAAATATCCTCCAACAGATTAAACATTGACATCCTACAATAACGTTTATCGAATTACACAAATATAAAAGAAAAAAAAATTAAAGCTTTGCACCCAGTAAATGCAATTGCATTTTCTGTGGCTATATTTGCTTATCCATTAAACACGAGAAAGATATATCAGATATGTCTACAAGTTAAAGTGCTTTATATAAATTTTAAAAATAGCAGAACACACCTATGAGAGAGATCCAGGAGAGGGGAGTGGATATTGCCACCTCAGAAAATAAGGAGGTATCCAAAGGATTAAGGCACCCCAAATTTGATAAAGGCACCCCAAAAAAGATCATAAGTCCCCAAAATGTCTTCTTCTTCTCCTCCTCCTCCTCTCCCTCCCATGTCGGTGACCACTCGACCAGCGAAACCCTGCCGGACTCCGGCGACCCCCTCCCCCTGGTCTTCCCCTCCTCGGCGAACCCCCTTCCTACCGCGTCTCCCTCACCCTCCCTCTCCCCACTCCGCTGGCCTTCCAACCTCCCCCCTCCCTCCTCCCCTCTTCCCGCCCGCCCCTCTCCCCAATTGTTCGGCCAGATTTTAGCCGAAAGACATTGAGTTTGGCCGAATACTGTTCGGTCGGATCTGGCCTAACAGATTGGTGTTTGTTCGGCCAGATCCGACCGAACAGGTTTAATAATTCCTCATGCATTTCATTAACCGAGTCATGCTCCAATAATATTGCAGAATACAATACTCTGTTAATTGGAATGCAACTTGCAGAAAAAATTGGAGTTAGGCATCTCTGTTGGCCCAAGGTTGCTACACCGATTTCTTGTCTTAATGATAATAAAACTTATGTAGTTACTTAGTACTAATCAAGTTCAAGTGTTTAAGTATTTTTCAGGGTTCAAGAGAATTCAAAGTATTTCATCCTCAAAAGGAAGGTATTGAAGTCTCAAGTCCCTCAAGGATGAGATTCAAGTTAGGATAATAAAGATTGACTCTTTGGAGAAGCTGTAATACCCTGTTTCCGGAATACGTACTTAATGCGTATTCAGCTTTTCGATCGTATTTTTCGATTTACTTTCTGTAATTGACCAATTTCAATTTCAAATATCATTTTCTAAAATATTAGATTTTATGAGAATTTCTGAAATTTTCTAGAATTTAAATGAATTTCTCCAAACCGGTGTCGACCAGTGCCGCTGATCGATTCCCAAATTTTTATCTTACAAACTGTTTAGAAATTCTAGAAGATTCTTTAGACATTTCTGCCTAGAATAATATTTCTTACTTAAATACTTTTCTGAAGATTTTACGAATTTATGCAAATTCTGCCGGAGTCGGTAGAAGACTTCTTCCAGTATTTTTATTTCACAAACAGTTAGGAATTTCTAGAAAGTCCTTTAGACCTTATTTCTTAGAATCGTATTTCTTATCTATATACTTTTTCTGAGAATTTTATGAATTTATGAAAATTCTTTCGGAGTCGGTAGGTAACTGATTCCGGGATTTTTAGCTTTAAAACTATAAAGTATTTCTTCTAACGGATTTCACTATAGGTCTTCATATATTATTATTGATTTTTGGTGAAAATTACGAGTCGTTCCGAAATACTTAAATTTCGGACGATTTCGGTATTTTCCGAAATGTTTTCCCGCATTCTTGACTTGAACCTAGGAATCCGTGTTTCCGGTATTTTCATTTTCCAAGACCAAGAAAATCTCTTCATTTATCAATTCTTTTCTTTTTTTCCTTTTCCCTATTTTCTTTTCCTTCCTTCACAACCACAAAATTCCATTTTCCAAATTTCCATTTTCTTCCAAAATTCCATCTCCACACATTCTCACCAACCCCCTCATTTAATACCTCTCTCTCTCTCTTTCTCATGGCCGGCCACCATTGGCCAAGGGAGACACCTCACCCTTCCCCTATTTTGCACAAAACCCCTCTCAATTTCTTTATTGCATTCCCTTTACAAAAATCAAACCCTATAAAATCCTTTCCCTTACAATTCTTTTCTCTTTTCTTCACTTCACCAAGAGTTAGCCTTCACTCTTCCTCCTCCATCTCAAACCTAATTCCAAAGAACACCTCAAGGCCTTCATCTTCTTCTCAAGCTACCACAACCCTTGGATTTGGATCGCATCTCTCTTCGTCGGAAATATCGCCGAGGATCAAGTTTGTCGGCAACGATCTCTTCGAACTCGTATAGCCCCTTATAACCATTCAAAGTGAGTATATTTACTCACCAAGACTTGTGAACTCCTTTGTGTACTTATGTTGACAAATCATGCACACTTGTGACACAAAAATCCTATTTTTAGACCCCAAACAAAACCCTAGAAATCTGTTCTGTTTGCTGTTTTTCCCACGATTAGTCGACTAGACCTAGGGACTAGTCGACTAATCCACTGTAGTTGAAACTTAACCTTTTCTGATTTCACAGTTTTAGTCGACTAGGCCAGATTTCCAGTCGACTAGATATCCCTAGTCGACTACTAGGATTCCCCTAGTCGACTCCTGAAATAGACTCAACTCTCTGTATCTCAAACTTAGTCGACTTAAGTATCCATTAGTCGACTAGTAGTTCCCTGTTAGTCGACTACCCTTACAACCCTAGTCGACTAACTTTCCCTGAAACAGAACCCAACTCTCTGTTTCCCAGTTTTAGTCGACTCATCCAGACTAGTAGTCGACTTAAGACCCCTATAGTCGACTAGCCCTCTCACCTAGTCGACTAATTCTGACTGTTTGACTTGGTTGATTCTATTCTGAATTTGGGTCTTATTGTTGATACACGTGTGGCATATTATTCTTGTTCTTGCTTCTTAACTGGTACTACATGACATGTTACTTGATAGACATTATCTCATACTGCTTCATGACTTGTTATTACATATCATAGCTCCATAACTTGTTAAAATGTGAATATCACCACTTATCACGCCATCACTTGAACCAAGCATGATACACTTGACTTTTGCATAAAATGGACCAACTTACACATGGGTCGGGGGAAAACATGCGGATATCGATATGTGTTCGTGTTTACAGTGGCTTTTAGGAATGTTGTGCAACTCATGTTCCGGTCTGACCTGTGGGCCTCCAGGGGACCGAGGGGAGTGCTTGCTCCCTCTATTACTGGTACCATCATGATAAGGGCATACATAAGTCCCTCCTGAATGGCCTAGCGGCTGGCTTCCGTCACCAAGCAACGGAACAATCCTGGACCGTTATCCCGGGCATGTACGGGGTCCACTGTAAACATAGTTCGTCGATACAACCGCCGATTTCCAATAACAACCTTGTTTTACTAGGATATGGATCTATGTGCCCTGGGACGCTGGGTCACATAGCTAGATATCACAGTAAGATAAGTAATAATAATAAGACGTTAACTGTAGATTTATTGTATTAGAACTTTGTCTCTTCATGCTTTTCATACTTGTTAGTTGATATCCTTATATTGTTCCATCTTACTTATTCATGTATCTTAGCCACTTGGCTATAGTTGTTTATTGTTTATATGTCTTGATTCCTTGGATTTGCATATTCAGATTCTGAGGCTTGGACCGAAGTGGAACCGTCCACAGAGGATCGAGCCTATCTTAGTGAGCAGGCCGACTAGTCCCAGCCCCCCTCGTGCCAGACTTTTCCTTTTGACTCACGGGATCTCCATCCATCACGTGAGCATTTTGATGTATATATTGTATATTATTCTTTTTGGACTCGGTTATGATAAAGACACTTGTAAAGTGTAATAGTTTATCATATCTTGTATAACTTTGTATTAGTCTCTTGTAAGTTGGCATATGTATGTACCACGCTTTGTGTTGTACTCTGATTCTTTTTGTACTTTTATGCTTAGCGTATGTACGTGGGGGCATCTTCTGACCTACGTATATACATCGCAGTGACGTCCCCGTATCCGTGGAATCGGGGCGTTACAGGTTGGTATCAGAGCTTAGGCTCTCACACCTAAAGTACAATCAAGCAGCAAATTAGTGTAATTTGCAATTGCCAACTACAATATACAAAGTTATCGAGTCCTTGATTCCTTCCTTAATTCATTCCCTTGTGTCCTAAACTCCTTCCATTTGTTTCCAATTCCAGCTATCTTTTCCTAATTCGGTATGGAGCGAAGGTCGGGTCGTAACACATTGGGCAAGTGCCGAATGGACCCACGGGAGGAGAGAATGCGATGTGTAAGATCACCTAGAGGGGGGGTGAATAGGTGATGGCTAATCTAATGGTCACTTGAGAACAAATAATGCGGAATTAAAACTAAGTTGACCAAATTAAAATTTCTTTTAATTAAACACTTATGTATAACTCAAGAGTGTTGCCGAATTCCCCTTGCGAGGCTCTGGACAAGCTCCTCTAGATTCCCCTTGAATGGGTTGAGGTGCCACGTTGGCTCTCTTGGTTGAATACTAGTGTTAACAACAATCCCAAGCAAGTATGTATATCAATTATGAGCACAAGGGAATATATCATGCATATATAAGATGAACACAATAAATTGAATGCAAGACATAAAATAGAGACAAAGAGAGAGAGAGGGAAGAGTAAGCAATCGCAAACACAAAGGGTTTGTTTCGAGGTTCGAGCACACTTGCTCTACATCCCCGCCTTCGACACACGAAGGATTTCCACTATGCAAGATCCCACCGGATCTCTCCTCAGTGCCGTACACCTACAATCCCTCGGACTCCCAAGTCCCTTACACACGCAAGTCCACCGACTCGCCGAGGCCGTACCTCTAACCACCAAGAGTTCACAACCGAACTCCAACCACCAACAACGAGCACACTTGCCCGTTTCCTCAAATACAAAGAAAAAAATCTCTTTGATGATCACAACACTTGATCACCTAAAGAGCACTCTCACTACAACACACCTATAGGAATATCTAGCAATGGATAGCTCAAGTGTGGTGTGAGAAAAGCAAGGAAAGACTATGGTGAAAAACTCAAGAATCACTTTTACACTCTCTTGATAAAAACTCCCTTTTGATTGGAAATATTTGCACTCAAATATGTGGAGAAAACTTCTGAAATCAGTTGGAAAAACTAGCTCAAAGGTCTCCAAAATCTTCTCCCTAAAACAAGTGACAAGACCCCTTTTATAGGGCTGCCAGAAAATAGAGCCGTTGGGCTCCTGTCAGTGCTGTCGGTCGACCGCCGGTCGACCGGCCAACGGTCATTTTTCTGACCGTTGCAGCCACCGGTCGACCGGCTCGGTCGACCGATAACCTGGAATGAACTGTCGGTCGACCGGCCCGGTCGACTGATATTTCCAGAGAGCAAAGCTCTCTTGGTCGGTCGACCGACCCGGTCGACCGGCCACTGTGCTGACAACGTGCACAGGGCTGTGCACATCGGTCGACCGGACCGGTCGACCGGTTTGGCCTGTCAGCCAGTTTCCAGGTCAGAAAACAGGATTTAAAAATCTTTTATAAAATCCTAAAAATACATAGAAATTCTACAAAAATAGTTTTACCAATATACTTGAAAGAACAAACATGCTTGTACAAAATCAAGACATGTTATAGATGTTTTGGTCTATTTTTGTAACTTGGAAATATTAGCTCAATAACTAAAATGTATTTTTCCAAAAACATGTTTTTCCAAACTTGTTTTTCTAAATCTTCATCAAATACAAAAACAAGATATTTGAGTTCATTTTAAAGCATAGTGTGTATGGATATGATCCACTACACAATCAATAAGAAATATCTATGTTTTTGATATAAAGCTCTAATCAAGATTTTGGTTTAAAGATATGAACTATGAAATACCAAAATCCAAAGTTTTTATATTTTGTCTCAAAGAAAATCTTTTACTAAATAAAATTCTTTTCTAAAAAGGAAATCTTTTATGAAGTCAATTAAATCAAGAGTTCTATCAAGAATGTGTGTGTGTGATATAACTTGAGCAATCCACCAACTATCTATCCTTTACATTTTTACTAAAAAAAATACAAATTCTATACCTAGACCCAAGTCTTCAACTTCTTGAAGTCTTCCCTTGAAGGCTTCTCATCTTCTTGACTTGGTCCAAGCTTGATCCAAAAACTCCTTGGATCACCACATGCAAGCTCCAAATCTTGTTCTTTTATCTTTTGTTGAGCTATGCACCTACTAAGATCTTGATCATGAATCTGTCACTAATTAAACACAAGATCATTAGTAACTATAACTACATGAGTTGATCATCATCAAAACTAGGGTGAAGGGCCTTTGGGCCAACAATCTCCCCCTTTTTGATGATGACAAAACTCATGGAGTTATATATGCATGGATTAAAGTAAAGCTTCAAAGAAGCTCCCCCTTAACTCATGCATACCAAATAAATACAAGATATGGCAATAAAAGCACATGACATGTATGCAATGTAGGAGATGCAATCATATAGATCAAATCATAAATCAAATCTTTTGCTCCTAATTGCAAGACAACATATATGCATAAATACAAATCTTACTCCCCCTTAAGCAAGGAACCAAATACTTCTCCCCCTTAAGTAAGGAAATCATGAAATCATGCATATAAAATCACAAATTCTTCTCCCCCTTTTTGTCAATCATCAACAAAGGGTTCAAAGAAAAATACATCAAACAAATTTTTCTCCCCTTTTTGTCAAAAACAAAGAAATCAAGGAGGGTAAAATACAAATCAATCAATAAAATTTATATGCGATATAAATTCATGAAGAGGAAGACGTTAAGTTAGCTTCCCGACACATATACATTACATGAAAGAGGGATGACAAGCCCTAATTCACATAACGTATAATATGTCATGCATAAGAGGAGATGTGAAGCTCCCCCTACACACGTATATCATGAAAAGAAGAGTTGTCAAGCTCCTCAAATTACAATATACTCAACATGAATCTACATATGGAAGAGATGTTAAGCTCTCCTTGCATATAGACAATACAAATCAAAAAAATTTTGAATTTTTCTTTATCAAAACAAAATTTTAACTTTTTCTTAGTAATAACAAATTTGAGATATCGATTGTAAAATAATCAAATTTTGAATTTTTTGATATGCATAAGCTTATTATGAAATACCAATTTGAAATCTAATTAAGCTTAGCATCAACAATCTTTGTGCTTTAAAGGAAATACCACTTGTAAGATAAGCACAAATAGATAACATATATGTATGACAAGATAATACCAATAGAAATTGATATAATTTGAAGACATTCATACATACAATCAAAATATGAATATACACAACATGAAGTCATATTGATACCAATTGAACATATCCAATGATACCAATTGAAAGTAAGCATAAGTGTATACATCATATAATCTACATATGAAGAATTCAAACTAGTTAAATGAGGGTGTTTTAACAACTAGTAAGGAATCCTTCAACCAAGGAATACAACAAAAAATATTTTCATGGAATATGCATAAATCACAAGGCACTAAAACACTCTAATCCATAAAGTCCATATAATTTTCAAAAGAGGTGAGTGTACTAATGTTATGTGAAACATGACATCATGAAAATGACAATAAAACTCAATATTCCTTAAAAATAACATAAATTATGAAAACATGAAAATCATCACAAATTTTAATACATGAAAATCAACAAAATTATATTACATAGCATATGTATGTTTTGACAAGACATTAAGTATACATACATATCCCTAAAACACAATCGAGTCTTTATAAATAGATTTGCATGAAAGGCAAATGACTCAAGAGTTATCCATGTATATTTTAATGTTTTGACAAAATAAGCATATACATGAAATGAAAAGCACATGGTCATAAATCACATCCAAAAAGGAAATACAAGTTAAAAGTGTAAGGATCATCAAAACTAAGCAATACAGTACATCTAATGGGTTCAAATACGCATTCAAGTACACATATCAATAGATTTATTTGTGCCCATAATATGTTCAAGTATAAATCCTAGTGTTGATAGAAATTAACATTTAAACTAATATTCAATACAATGTAGCATCAAAAATTTTGAAATCACAAAAGAATTTATCCATAAAAATAGAATCATGTGCAATACTTGAAGAATAGATAACTAGTTTAAATGGATTTTTGACAAACTAGTTAAAGATCCTTAAAAAAAAATATAAGATCATATGTATTTCATGAATACTACTAAATACATAAAAGTTCAAGCACTCATAGTCCATAAAGCTCCAAATTATGTGTTTTCTTAAAGATGAGTGTTCAAAGGTTATGTAAATAGTATCTTCATGAAAATAGTCATTGAAGCCCAAAACGATCATAAGTCAAATTTTAACAACAAATCATGAAAAATCATTTTTCACTAAAATCAACAATTTCATGGTATATGTATGGTTTATACAAATCTAACAATATGCATACATATCCCAAAAATAAAAGAGTCTATTAAATGTTTGCATGAAGGCAAGAGACTCACGGGTATACATGTATATTTATTAGATTTGAATTAAGCATGCATATACATGAAGTAAATCACAAAATTGGCAAAACATGTATATATGAGAATTATCAAAACTAGATTATACATATGCATAAAGTGGATACAAGTGAGCATGAAGTTCAATTATTTAAGAGTCAATTGTAATTCACTATTTGTATATGTATACATACAAGTTTGATATATTCTACATCTAAGCATGTAAATACCACATGAAGCACAAATCAAACAAAATCATGAACATGCTATGAATGTATGAAATAAGTAAAAGCATGTATATAAATAAAATAGGAGTTTAGAGGTTGTTACCAACTCCAAAGCTCCAAATATGGTGGTTGTCCCACCAAGCTCCTTGATAGTGATGCAACCAAGTGTATGTCCATCATGTCCATTGCAACCACTACCAAGGTACCAACCTTCTCACGTTTTGTGAGATCCCACACCTACATCAAAATCAAAAGGTGGGGGTTTTGGTACCCATATTTTCTTGGGTCCTTTGGGGTTAGCATTGTTGTAAGGAACCCAAAATCTATTATACTTAGCAAAATATAAATATGGTTTCTTATCAAAACAATATCTTGCTAGATGGCCTTTGCGGCCGCAATGTGTACAAATGTACACCTTAGCATGATGCTTATGAGTGTGATTGTGATCGTGTTGTGCACCATAAGCATGATGTGTATGTGCATGAGCATGAGGAACTTGTTTCTTTTGAAACAAGGATTCCAACTTAGAATGGTTAAATGCACACGAGTTCAAAGTTGAACTCAAATTATTCATCTTATTTTTCATATTCTTAATCTCATTAGATGTGGCATGAAAAGCATGATGAGATGAAGAATCATTTTTCTTTTCTTTTTAGAAACAAAGTCTTTTTCCTTTCAACAAATTTTCTTTTCAAAGTAATATTTTCTTGAAAAATATTTTCCTTTTGTTTTCCACCAAAATGATCTTATCCTTCAAAATAGTGTTCCTTCACACAAATCATTTAATTTAGACATAAGGGAAACATTTTCATTTTTCAAATCCTCTTTTTCCTTTTCTAAACATGCAAGTTTATTTCTAAAAGAATCATTTTCTACATGCATGCAATCAAATTCTTTTTCAAAATATTGTTATCTTTTTCTAAGCATGCAATGTTATCTCTAAAAGAGTCATGTTCTACATGCATGCAAGCAATTTCCTTTTTCAAATTTTATTATTCCTTTTAAGCATGTCATATTTTTCAAGTATAAGATGACAAAAGGTAGTGAGCTCATCATATGACATGTTCTCATCATCGGATTCGGAATTTACCTCAAGGGGGTTATCCCCTTGGACCATAAAGCATGTGTTGGAGGTGTTGCTTCCAACGTCCGAATCGCTCCCCGCATAGTATAGATCCTTTTCGCCAAGGGAGGTGATGATGTTCCAAGCTACAAAAGCCGATTCAACATTAGAAACCCTAGATAAATAATCATCATTTAGGGTTGACTTAATAGCATGAAGGGTTTTTGCATTAGCCTCAAGATTCTTACCATTTAAGCAATAATCATTATTAGTAGTGGCAAGATATACACTAAGGCCAAGTCCTTTGAGGAACAAAGACATCTTAACCTTCCAAATTTGGATGTTAAGAATATCAAAGGTGGGTGGTGACATAAAGTCCATGGTGTGTGTACAAATAAAGTGATTAGCCTAAAAGGAGGATCTTTAACTCTTAGGTTGTTAGACCCAATATCAAGAGCACTAGCTCTGATACCAATTGTAAGATCACCTAGAGGGGGGGTGAATAGGTGATGGCTAATCTAATGGTCACTGAGAACAAATAATGCGGAATTAAAACTAAGTTGACCAAATTAAAATTTCTTTTAATTAAACACTTATGTATAACTCAAGAGTGTTGCCGAATTCCCCTTGCGAGGCTCTGGACAAGCTCCTCTAGATTCTCCTTGAATGGGTTGAGGTGCCGCGTTGGCTCTCTTGGTTGAATACTAGTGTTAACAACAATCCAAGCAAGTATGTATATCAATTATGAGCACAAGGGAATATATCATGCATATATAAGATGAACACAATAAATTGAATGCAAGACATAAAATAGAGACAAAGAGAGAGAGAGAGGGAAGAGTAAGCAATCGCAAACACAAAGGGTTTGTTTCGAGGTTCGAGCACACTTGCTCTACATCCCCGCCTTCGACACACGAAGGATTTCCACTATGCAAGATCCCACCGGATCTCTCCTCGGTGCCGTACACCTACAAACCCTCAGACTCCCAAGTCCCTTACACACGCAAGTCCACCGACTCGCCGAGGCCGTACCTCTAACCACCAAGAGTTCACAACCGAACTCCAACCACCAACAACGAGCACACTTGCCCGTTTCCTCAAATACAAAGAAAAAATCTCTTTGATGATCACAACACTTGATCACCTAAAGAGCACTCTCACTACAACACACCTATAGGAATATCTAGCAATGGATAGCTCAAGTGTGGTGTGAGAAAAGCAAGGAAAGACTATGGTGAAAAACTCAAGAATTACTTTTACACTCTCTTGATAAAAACTCCCTTTTGATTGGAAATATTTGCACTCAAATATGTGGAGAAAACTTCTGAAATCAGTTGGAAAAACTAGCTCAAAGGTCTCCAAAATCTTCTCCCTAAAACAAGTGACAAGACCCCTTTTATAGGGCTGCCAGAAAATAGAGCCGTTGGGCTCCTGTCAGTGCTGTCGGTCGACCGCCGGTCGACCGGCCAACGATCATTTTTCTGACCGTTGCAGCCACCGGTCGACCGGCTCGGTCGACCGATAACCTGGAATGAACTGTCGGTCGACCGGCCCGGTCGACTGATATTTCCAGAGAGCAAAGCTCTCTTGGTCGGTCGACCGACCCGGTCGACCGGCCACTGTGCTGACAACGTGCACAGGGCTGTGCACATCGGTCGACCGGACCGGTCGACCGGTTTGGCCTGTCAGCCAGTTTCCAGGTCAGAAAACAGGATTTAAAATCTTTTATAAAATCCTAAAAATACATAGAAATTCTACAAAAATAGTTTTACCAATATACTTGAAAGAACAAACATGCTTGCACAAAATCAAGACATGTTATAGATGTTTTGGTCTATTTTTGTAACTTGGAAATATTAGCTCAATAACTAAAATGTATTTTTCCAAAAACATGTTTTTCCAAACTTGTTTTTCTAAATCTTCATCAAATACAAAAACAAGATATTTGAGTTCATTTTAAAGCATAGTGTGTATGGATATGATCCACTACACAATCAATAAGAAATATCTATGTTTTGATATAAAGCTCTAATCAAGATTTTGGTTTAAAGATATGAACTATGAAATACCAAAATCCAAAGTTTTTATATTTTGTCTCAAAGAAAATCTTTTACTAAATAAAAATTCTTTTCTAAAAAGGAAATCTTTTATGAAGTCAATTAAATCAAGAGTTCTATCAAGAATGTGTGTGTGATATAACTTGAGCAATCCACCAACTATCTATCCTTTACATTTTTACTAAAAAAAATACAAATTCTATACCTAGACCCAAGTCTTCAACTTCTTGAAGTCTTCCCTTGAAGGCTTCTCATCTTCTTGACTTGGTCCAAGCTTGATCCAAAAAACCTTGGATCACCACATGCAAGCTCCAAATCTTGTTCTTTTATCTTTTGTTGAGCTATGCACCTACTAAGATCTTGATCATGAATCTGTCACTAATTAAACACAAGATCATTAGTAACTATAACTACATGAGTTGATCATCATCAAAACTAGGGTGAAGGGCCTTTGGGCCAACACGATGTCCTGAGAGTCATTCAGGCTATGATGGAGAACCAGCAGCAGCAGACTGAACTCCTCAGACAAGAGTTAGCAGCCCCAAAGGAGCAGAGGCCGGGAAACATTTCAGATTTCAGGAGGCTGCAGCCAGCTATATTCACGGGAGAAGAGAAGCCCTTGGATGCTGAACAATGGTTGACAGATACCACAGATCTGCTGAATGCAGCCAGGGTACCAAAGGAGAACCAAGTTGAAGTTGCCAAGATTCAGTTGAAAGACATAGCTCGAACTTGGTGGTTAGCCGAGGAGGCCCGCTTGGAGAAGCCTGTCACTTGGGACACGTTCTCCAAGAGTTTTTACAGCAGGTTCTTCCCTGCTACTGCTCAGAAGGACATGGAGGAGCAGTTCATCAGATTACAGCAGTGGAACAAGTCCGTGGACGAGTATGCCGCGGAGTTTCTTAGACTGAGTCGTTTTGCCCCGTACATGGTGACAGATGAGAGAAACGGGCAAGCAGATTTCAGCAGGGCCTGCAGATGGATATACAAGTATTCCTAATGCCCCAGCAGTTGAAGACTTACTCGGAGGTTCTCACCATAGCTCGAGAGGTGGAGCGTGGGTTAGAGAAGAAGCAAGAGAACCAGATGAGGAATCAGGCCATGAAGAGGCCGTTTGTACCAATGGGAAGAGGAGGCCCATACAGAGCAGCAAAGGTCCAGATGAGGCAACCTTTCAGGCCAGCTCCTTACCAGACGACCCAACCTATTGCCTTCTGCAACTATTGTCAGAAACCAGGGCACACTCGACCAAATTGCCGGAGGGCAAATGGGCTGTGCTTGGTGTGTGGATCCAGAGACCATTCCATAGAGGCTTGTCCACACAGGAGAGTGGGGATAACCGGTCAAGCAGTGCCAGCACTTCAAGGACCGAATGGGCAGAGGGTACTACCAGGGCCACTTGGGCAGAGGAACCAGGGACCGGTGATGAGGAGAGCTCTACCCCTTCCTCCACGGCATGTTGTTCGCCCAGTCCAGAGAGGAGGCAGGACTGCAGCAGGGCATGGCAGAGGTCAGGCTTATACTCTGACAGCAGAGGAGGCTGAGGCTTCAGAGGAGGTGATAACAGGTAACATCAGAATTCATTCAATACCTGTTCTCGCTCTCTTCGATTCAGGAGCATCCCACTGTTATATCTCAGAGCATTTTGTGGCTTTACATTCTATACCTGTTAGGTTATTAGACCACAAATGGGAGATAAGTACGGGGAATGGGGTAGTCATATCTTCTAGAGTTTGTACTGATTGTCCAGTAGAATTATGTGACAAGACTTTGGCCATAGATATGCTCGTACTAGACACCAAAGGGTACGACGTAATCTTAGGCATGACTTGGCTCAGTCAGTACTATGCAGTGATTGACTGTAGGGAGAGGAAGATTAATTTCAGAATTCCCCTTCAACCTGAATTCCAGTTTAGTGGAGAAGTGAAGTCCACTAGGGGAAAGACTCAGATGATTACTTCGGAGGTTCAGAAGCAGAAGGTGCCGGTGTGGGATGAATTCCCAGAGGTGTTTGCTGAGATTTCAGGACTGCCACCGGAGAGGATGATTGAGTTCTCCATTGATACAGTTCCAGGAGCAGCTCCCATATCCAAGGCTCCATACAGGATGGCACCGACGGAGTTAGAGATTTTAAAGAAGCAGCTGCAGGAGTACTCAGACAAGGGATTGATTAGGCCAAGCACTTCACCATGGGGAGCTCCAGTTCTATTGGCCAACAAGAAGGATGGTGGTAAGAGACTTTGTATCGATTATAGGGAATTGAACAAAGTTACCATCAAGAACAAGTATCCTTTACCCAGGATTGATGATCTGTTTGATCAGCTTCATGGAGCCCGTGTATTCTCTAAATTGGATTTACAGTCGGGTTACCATCAGCTGAGGTTGAAGAAGGAGGATATTCCGAAGACGGCATTCAGGACCCGTTATGGCCACTATGAGTTTCTAGTAATGCCTTTCGGAGTTACCAATGCCCCTGCAGTTTTCATGGACTTGATGAACCGAGTGTTCTCGCCCTACTTGGATCAGTTTGTTGTTGTTTTCATAGACGACATCTTGATCTATTCAAAGAACAACAAGGAGCATGCAGAACACTTGAGGATTGTGTTGCAGACTCTCCAGCAGGAGCAGCTTCATGCCAAGAGGAGCAAATGTGATTTCTGGTTGGACAGT
Source organism: Agave tequilana (assembly GCA_038442645.1). Classification (NCBI taxonomy): domain Eukaryota; kingdom Viridiplantae; phylum Streptophyta; class Magnoliopsida; order Asparagales; family Asparagaceae; genus Agave; species Agave tequilana. The sequence goes on along the minus strand of JAVJIF010000524.1, from coordinate 367,678 downwards.
ATAGCCTTTCTTGGGCACATTGTTTCAGCAGAAGGAATTTCAGTTGATCCTAGCAAAGTCCAGGCAGTGAAGGATTGGCCAGTTCCGAAGACGGTGACTGAGATTAAGAGTTTTCTTGGACTAGCCGGATATTACAGACGCTTTGTCCAGGATTTCTCTAGGATTGCAGCCCCGTTAACCAGGCTCACCAGAAAAGGAGAAAGGTACATATGGACTGAGGAATGTGATGCAGCATTTGAGCAGTTAAAGCAGAGACTCATTTCAGCTCCAATCTTGAGGACTCCCTCAGGAAGAGGAGGGATGGTTATCTACAGTGATGCATCAGGAAAAGGCCTGGGATGTGTGCTTATGCAATATGATCATGTCATAGCATATGCATCTAGGCAACTGAAGACTCATGAACGGAATTACCCAACTCATGACTTGGAACTAGCAGCTGTGATCTTTGCCTTGAAGATTTGGAGGCATTATCTTCTGGGAGATAAGGTGTTGATATATTCAGATCACAAGAGCCTCAAGTATATCTTCTCACAGAAAGAGTTGAACATGAGGCAGAGGCGGTGGCTGGAGCTTATGGCAGACTATGATATTGACTTGCAATATCATCCAGGCAAGGTCAATACAGTTCCAGATGCACTGAGCAGGATGCCAGAGAACAGGGTGCTAGTCCAAATCACTCAGCAGAAGGAGTTGATTCAGGACTTCATCAGATTGGACTTGATGGTAGTTCGAGGAGGTGACAAGGCAGGGCAGCTCATGGCTTTACAGATCCAGTCATCATTGATTGATGAGATCAAGGAAGCTCAGAAGGAGGACCCCAGATTACAGATATTTCGAGCTCAGGTGGAGGCTGGATTGAGGACTGATATCTGTATCCATCCAGATGGTGCTTTGTATTTTGGAAGCAGGCTTTGTGTTCCCCAAGGAGAAGTCAGACAGAAGATTTTGGAGGAAGCACACAGTTCAGCTTATTCCATACACCCGGGGGGAACCAAGATGTATCAGGACTTGAAGAAGCATTTTTGGTGGAATGCCATGAAGAGGGAGATAGCTCAGTTTGTAGCTAAGTGCCTGGTGTGCCAGCAGATAAAGATAGAGCATCAGAGATCAGCCGGACTTCTACATCCCTTGCCAATACCCGAATGGAAGTGGGAACACATCACTATGGACTTTGTCACAGCATTACCTCGTAGTCCAAAGGGTAATAATGCTGTGTGGGTAATCATTGATCGTCTCACCAAGTCAGCTCACTTCATACCATTCAGGGTGGGACAGTCAACAGAGGTTCTGGCAGACAAGTACATGAAGGAGATAGTTCGTCTGCATGGAGTTCCAGTGAGTATTGTTTCAGATAGAGATACCAGATTCAGATCTCATTTCTGGGAGAGTCTCCAAGAGAGTCTGGGAACTCGTCTGAAGTTCAGTACATCTTATCATCCTCAGACAGACGGACAATCAGAGAGGACCATCCAGATTCTCGAAGATATGCTTAGAGCCTGCATGATTGAGTTCAAGGGTTCATGGGAAGATCATCTTCACTTGGCTGAGTTTTCTTATAACAACAGTTATCAGGCAAGTATCAAAATGGCACCCTTTGAAGCATTGTATGGAAGGAAGTGCAGGTCTCCGATTTGTTGGGATGAAGTCGGTGAGAGAAGACTATTGGGGCCAGAGATCCTGATTCAGACTACAGAGAAGGTCAGAGTTATCAGAGATCATCTCAAGGCAGCACAGAGTCGGCAGAAGAGTTGGGCAGATTCACGGAGAAGGCCATTGGAGTTCCAGGCAGGAGATCATGTATTCTTGAGGATATCACCTACCAAGGGAATCATCCGGTTTGGTGTTCGTGGAAAGCTGAGTCCAAGATATATCGGCCCATTCGAGATTTTGGAGCGAGTGGGAGATGTGTCTTACAGATTGGCATTGCCGCCTTCTTTGGACGGAGTGCACAATGTTTTCCACGTATCTCAGTTGAGGAGGTATGTAAAGGATGATAGCCATATTCTGGATCACTCCGAACTAGAGCTACAGCCAGATTTATCATATCAGGAGCAGCGATGGCCATATTGGATAGAAGTATGAAGACACTGAAGAACAAAGCCATTCCATTAGTATTGGTGTCTTGGAACAGGCATGCACCAGGGGAGGCCACTTGGGAACGAGAGGACGTTATCCGAGAGCGTTATCCTCAACTCTTCACATCTTGATTTGTAAGACTCTTTCCTTCTATGCATTCTACTGTTACTTTCCATCTGATCCTTCTCTATCTGTTGCCTTTCCTGTTACCTTTCACTTTACGAAATTTCGAGGACGAAATTTTTTGTAAGGTGGGTGGATTGTAATACCCTGTTTTCGGAATACGTACTTAATGCGTATTCAGCTTTTCGATCGTATTTTTCGATTTACTTTCTGTAATTGACCAATTTCAATTTCAAATATCATTTTCTAAAATATTAGATTTTATGAGAATTTTTGGAATTTTCTAGAATTTAAATGAATTTCTCCAAACCGTGTCGACCAGTGCCGCTGATCGATTCCCAAATTTTTATCTTACAAACTGTTTAGAAATTCTAGAAGATTCTTTAGACATTTCTGCCTAGAATAATATTTCTTACTTAAATACTTTTCTGAAGATTTTACGAATTTATGCAAATTCTGCCGGAGTCGGTAGAAGACTTCTTCCAGTATTTTTATTTCACAAACAGTTAGGAATTTCTAGAAAGTCCTTTAGACCTTATTTCTTAGAATCGTATTTCTTATCTATATACTTTTTCTGAGAATTTTATGAATTTATGAAAATTCTTTCGGAGTCGGTAGGTAACTGATTCCGAGATTTTTAGCTTTAAAACTATAAAGTATTTCTTCTAACGGATTTCACTATAGGTCTTCATATATTATTATTGATTTTTGGTGAAAATTACGAGTCGTTCCGAAATACTTAAATTTCGGACGATTTCGGTATTTTCCGAAATGTTTTCCCGCATTCTTGACTTGAACCTAGGAATCCGTGTTTCCGATATTTTCATTTTCCAAGACCAAGAAAATCTCTTCATTTATCAATTCTTTTCTTTTTTTCCTTTTCCCTATTTTCTTTTCCTTCCTTCACAACCACAAAAATTCCATTTTCCAAATTTCCATTTTCTTCCAAAATTCCATCTCCACACATTCTCACCAACCCCCTCATTTAATACCTCTCTCTCTCTCTCTTTCTCATGGCCGGCCACCATTGGCCAAGGGAGACACCTCACCCTTCCCCTATTTTGCACAAAACCCCTCTCAATTTCTTTATTTGCATTCCCTTTACAAAAATCAAACCCTATAAAATCCTTTCCCTTACAATTCTTTTCTCTTTCTTCACTTCACCAAGAGTTAGCCTTCACTCTTCCTCCTCCATCTCAAACCCTAATTCCAAAGAACACCTCAAGGCCTTCATCTTCTTCTCAAGCTACCACAACCCTTGGATTTGGATCGCATCTCTCTTCGTCGGAAATATCGCCGAGGATCAAGTTTGTCGGCAACGATCTCTTCGAACTCGTATAGCCCCTTATAACCATTCAAAGTGAGTATATTTACTCACCAAGACTTGTGAACTCCTTTGTGTACTTATGTTGACAAATCATGCACACTTGTGACACAAAAATCCTATTTTTAGACCCCCAAACAAAACCCTAGAAATCTATTCTGTTTGCTGTTTTCCCACGATTAGTCGACTAGACCTAGGGACTAGTCGACTAATCCACTGTAGTTGAAACTTAACCTTTTCTGATTTCACAGTTTTAGTCGACTAGGCCAGATTTCCAGTCGACTAGATATCCCTAGTCGACTACTAGGATTCCCCTAGTCGACTCCTGAAATAGACTCAACTCTCTGTATCTCAAACTTAGTCGACTTAAGTATCCATTAGTCGACTAGTAGTTCCCTGTTAGTCGACTACCCTACAACCCTAGTCGACTAACTTTCCCTGAAACAACCCAACTCTCTGTTTCCCAGTTTTAGTCGACTCATCCAGACTAGTAGTCGACTTAAGACCCCTATAGTCGACTAGCCCTCTCACCTAGTCGACTAATTCTGACTGTTTGACTTGGTTGATTCTATTCTGAATTTGGGTCTTATTGTTGATACACGTGTGGCATATTATTCTTGTTCTTGCTTCTTAACTGGTACTACATGACATGTTACTTGATAGACATTATCTCATACTGCTTCATGACTTGTTATTACATATCATAGCTCCATAACTTGTTAAAATGTGAATATCACCACTTATCATGCCATCACTTGAACCAAGCATGATACACTTGACTTTTGCATAAAATGGACCAACTTACACATGGGTCGGGGGAAAACATGCGGATATCGATATGTGTTCGTGTTTACAGTGGCTTTTAGGAATGTTGTGCAACTCATGTTCCGGTCTGACCTGTGGGCCTCCAGGGGACCGAGGGGAGTGCTTGCTCCCTCTATTACTGGTACCATCATGATAAGGGCATACATAAGTCCCTCCTGAATGGCCTAGCGGCTGGCTTCCGTCACCAAGCAACGGAACAATCCTGGACCGTTATCCCGGGCATGTACGGGGTCCACTGTAAACATAGTTCGTCGATACAACCGCCGATTTCCAATAACAACCTTGTTTTACTAGGATATGGATCTATGTGCCCTGGGACGCTGGGTCACATAGCTAGATATCACAGTAAGATAAGTAATAATAATAAGACGTTAACTGTAGATTTATTGTATTAGAACTTTGTCTCTTCATGCTTTTCATACTTGTTAGTTGATATTCCTTATATTGTTCCATCTTACTTATTCATGTATCTTAGCCACTTGGCTATAGTTGTTTATTGTTTATATGTCTTGATTCCTTGGATTTGCATATTCAGATTCTGAGGCTTGGACCGAAGTGGAACCGTCCACAGAGGATCGAGCCTATCTTAGTGAGCAGGCCGACTAGTCCCAGCCCCCCTCGTGCCAGACTTTTCCTTTTGACTCACGGGATCTCCATCCATCACGTGAGCATTTTGATGTATATATTGTATATTATTCTTTTTGGACTCGGTTATGATAAAGACACTTGTAAAGTGTAATAGTTTATCATATCTTGTATAACTTTGTATTAGTCTCTTGTAAGTTGGCATATGTATGTACCACGCTTTGTGTTGTACTCTGATTCTTGTTGTACTTTTATGCTTAGCGTATGTACGTGGGGGCATCTTCTGACCTACGTATATACGTCGCAGTGACGTCCCCGTATCCGTGGAATCGGGGCGTTACAGAAGCCCACTAGAAGATTGCTTGAGAAAATGTAGAATCTGTGTGTTAACGCTCTAAAAAGACAAACTCTCAGACAACGCTTCAACCGGTCTGAACGATCTCTAACTTATCGATATTTACAAAAGACAAGTCGCAGACAAGCTGATGACCAGCTTCTGCCTACCCCCGAGGGACAAATCAGCGACTTGGACTCTACTTCTAGTGAAGGAGATAGTAAGTTAAGGTTGCCTTTGAAAAGACCTAAGCAGGCCTAAGATGCTAAGTTAGCTCAACACTTAGTCTCATATGAGCTCAACTGGATAGCCTCGCCTGAGAGGCTACGTTTGTCTAGCTTCGCCTTGAAGCTCATCATAGCTCCATAGAGAGCTAACTTACAGCTTTGCCTAAAACTTTCTTGATAGCTGCACATGAAGCTTTTCATAACTCCATAGAGAGCTAACTTACAGCTTTGCCTGAAGGTAATTATAGCTTTGCCTGAAGCTAATTATAGCTTCGCCTGATGCTTTCTTGATAGTTTCGCATGAAGCTCTTCATAGCTCTGCAGAGAGCTAACTTGCAGCTTCGCCTGAAGCTAATTCTAGCTTCGCCAGAGGCTAATTATAGCTTTGCCTGAGGCACTACACAGCAGCGCAGAAGGCCAACTCTTATCTTCGCCTAAAGCTTAGCATAACTCTGCTGAGAGCTTGCTTTACCTTCGCATGAAGTTTGACACAACTCTGCTGAAAAAGCTAAAATGCTTAGGTTCATCTCAACTGGCTAGCCTTCCCTGAGGAGGCTAGCCTCGCCTCCAACAAGCTAGCCTTGCATGAGGAGGTTAGCCTCGCCTCCATTGGTTAGCGTCGCCTGAGGAGGCTAGCCTCGCCTCCAACTAGCTAGTGTCGCCTGAGAAGGGTAGCCTCGCCTCCAACTGGATAGCCTCGCATGAGGAGGCAAGCGTCTCATTCACTAGCTAGCCTCGTATGAGGATGCTAGAATCGCCTCCACTGGCTAGCCTCGTATGAGTAGAGTAACCATCCCACAAAGTTAGTGGGGAGAATTAATAGGTAGTTACACCCATGATCTCTCGTTAAGGGGTGACAATCAAGGAAATCATAACTCCCTATTGAGCTTATAAATAGCCCATTAAGAGGCTAGACTCAGAGGCTTGAAGAGATTCAAGTCCAAGAGGCTTTTTGAAGAGTATAAGCTTCTTTGGTCACTTCAAAGCTTAAGCCAATAAAAGATCTACTCTCTCACTTTCAAGAATTCAGAGAATCATTTCTCCAATCCTGCAAGTATAAATTCAGGGTACAAATACCCTAAGATCTTTCTCTCTAAAGGAATCTCTGAAATCAAGCGACAAGGGATTCTCAGGCATTAACATTCGAAGATCGATTGCTCGCATCGTCAATAGAACAAAGTGATCGCGCGCTGACCAGACTTCCACAGGCATGCTTTCTCAGAAATCTCAAAGGAGATCTACTTGTAATTTTCTTTTTCCTTTAAAGAATTACTTGTAATTATGCTTCTGAACACTTTTTTGTAAGTTTTCCCTTTATTGAATTTTAAATGGAAAATAAGATGGCGACTCTGCTGGGGACTGTATTCTCCATTGCTGAGAATCAAGTGTCACAATGTGACAATCCAACCTTCGGGATGATTGCTAAGACAATGGTCATTCATTTTAACCAAGAGAGGTTTGAACATCTTCTCTCTGAGGGTAGCAAAAGCCCCCTACATGTGTGCAACCACAGGGAGGTTAGCGTAGCTAGAGCGCCTCTGGCTATCTCTTGAAAGTAAGTCTCCGTTGAGACAAATAAGGCTCTCTGTAAGCCTATTACAGTCTCAGACGAGGCAAAACAGACTCTATATGAGTCTAACACAGTCTCAGTAGAGACTAACATAACCTTGCGCCAGCATGTTAACACGATGTGTGAAGCTATAAAGGTTCCTCGTGAACCTAAAATAGCCTCCGCTAAGGCTATGTGGACTGCAAAATCTGTAGACTCATGCAAGGCTAGAGATAGATCTGTGTTGGCCCAGAGGCCCATCAATCTAGTTTTGATGATGATTAACTCATGTAGTTATTGTTTACTAATAACATTGTGATATTTAGTTTCAGATATTTGATCAAGATTTTATTAGGTCATTTAGCTTCAACAAAGAAGTTTTAAAGCTTTCACATGTTGATTCAAAGTTTGCGCGTTAAGAACGCATCTAGAACTCGATTGGAGTCAAGCTCGTTAGATCGCGTTTGGATCGAGTCGGCTTGGAGATAAGAAGACTTCAGTTTGTATTTAGTTTAGTACATTTAGATCTTGTGTAAAGGTAGATAATGTTGATATGCTCAAGTTTACATACACACACAAGTTTTAAAGTTTGTTGGTTTTGTTTTTTCGGTTTAACCGGTTTTTAGATTTCATGTCAAAAACATAGATTTAATATCTTTTATGTATATTGGATTCCATCTATGTACAATATTCTTCAAAGTTGTTTCAATACCATGTTTTTGTATTTACATGAGTTTTGGAGAAAAACGGTTTTACATTTAAAAAATCCAAGTTTTTGGAAAATATCGATTTGGTGTTTAAGCCAAATTTCAATATCATAAAATGGTTCAAATAGTTTGTAATATGTGTTGAATTTTAGTCACACATATTTGGGTTTCAAAGATCTTAAAAGAACTAATTTTTGTGAAATTTATGTGATTTTATGGGATTTAATTGGAATCAAAATACCAAAGTTTTAAATTCTAAACATCCCAACCAGACTGCTCTGGCGGTCGAACGTAAGGTCGACCGGACCAGGAGTCAGTCGACCGTCACAGTCGACCGATGTGCACGGGACATGCACAAAGCCAGCTAACTCGGCCGGTCAATCGCACGGTCGACCGACTGAAAGCACCCCACTCTCGGGTGGGGGCCGCTCGACCGATGGCTTTGGCCTAGTCGATCGGGCGGTCGACCAGAGGCACAACGGTCATAAAAATGACCGTTGGCCGATCGATCGGGCGGTCGACCGGAAGGGCATTTTTGCCCTTTCCTGCTACCAACGGACCGGAAGGGCATTTTTGCTCTTTCTTGCTACCAACGGTTAGATTTTTGGGTGGCTTATAAATAGCCCCCTCTTGAACAAGTTTTTAGAGAGTAATTTTTCTCACCTTTACAAGTATTTAACAGCAAGTTTTTAAAAAGAGTTTTTAGGCTTAAAATATTTTATCTTTATTTGTTTTCAAGGGTTAGAAATTCAAAAAAAATAAAATATTTGAGATATTGGGTTTGATCTTCATTTCTATCTTCATCTAGCATTTTTCCTAAGTATTTTCTTTGTGTTTTGATTTTCAAATACCTTGTTTTTCTCACACTTGAGCTATCTATCTATCCTATCTATTAGGCTCTTGTTTTGGTGAGAAAATTGGTTTGTGTTTTATTGTGATCACCAAAGTTGTTTGTAATCTTTATGACAACCAAGAGTTGTAATCTTTCTTTGCTTTGAGTATCCCTCTTGTGTAGAGGTGATTGTGGAGGAGCTTGAGTTGGTTGTCATCCCTCTAGGTGTAGAGGTGATTGAGGCTAGAATTTTGCCTTTGTGCCTATCCCTTTAAGTGTAGAGGTGATTGTTGTTGTTTGGCTTTGTGCCTATCCCTCTATTGAGAGGTTGATCTTGTGTGGCTTAATGCCTTGCCTCTTGTGTAGAGGTTGTTGTTTGAGAGAGGAGTTGTGTACTCCAAAGTTGTATTACCCAAATCCTCAGTGGAGGTTCCCTGTGTGGACGATATAGTGGAAATCCTTCTGTGTGAAGTCGGGAATGTAGAGCAGTGGCTCGAACCTCAAAACATATCTTTATATTTGCATTTGATCCACTATCTTTTAACTCTCTCTCTTTTATATCTTGCATTGATTCATATTGCTCATATCATATATGCTTGGTATTGTTTGTGTGCCTCACTTATGTTGAACCAAGAGAGCTTTACATAGCACCTCAATTCTTATTTAGAAAAATTTAGAGGAAATAGTCCAGAGCCCTTCATTGAGAATTCGGCTACACTATTTGGTTACACTAAGTTTGTTGCAATTTATTTTTAATTTCGCATCATTTGTCATTAGATTAGCCATACACCTATTCCCCCCTCTAGGTGTACTTTTAATTAGTATCAGAGTCTACGCTCCTGATATTAGGTTTAACCACCTAGGAGTGAGATCTTGGTTAGCTAATCTAATATTGCATTTGCATACATATAGTTTATACACTCATGGATTTCATGACCCCTCATATATTTGATGTTTCTAACATCGATGTATGAAAGCTTAAGATGAGTATGTACCTCAAGACCGTAGGAATGCATGTTTACTTTGCTACTGCCAAGAAATCCTATCTTTGTAATAACAAGCATATAGAGGCCAATGCAAAAGCCCTTGAGACACTTAGGAGCACTCTAAGCAAAGATTATCTAATGACTGTTTCTCATTGTGATTCCACTTTTATAGTGTGGAACACTTTGACCTCTTTCGCGCTACAAACGACGAAATATGTGGAGGAGGAATCTAGTGGAGATGAGTCCGACCAACCTTGCTACATGGTCCAAGGGAGTGACTCCCTTGAGGTAAATGACTCCCTTGAGGTAAACTCAGATACTCAACTAGATAATTCTAGTTCTTCTTGTGATGATTACATAGATGTAGATGCTCTTAATGAAGAACTTTCTATTGTTTGTGAAAACTTGCTAGAAAAATACAAACTTTTGAAAAAGAAAACTTTAAAATGAAAGAAGAAAATAAGAATTTATTTTCAAAACTTAATTTGGTTTTACAAGAGAAGGATAAGATTTCAAATGAGAGGGACTCATTGAAATCCTAACTCGATCATTGAAATCCCAACTCAATCTTGTTTTAAATGAAAACAAAATTTTGAAGAATAAAAATGATTGTGACATTGTTTTGAAGAAAAATGAGACATTGACTTCAAAACTTGAAATTGTTTTAAAAGGGAACCAAACTTTAAAAATAAAATTGCTTCTATTTCAAAAGAATTGGATTTGGTTTCAAAGGATAATTAAATTTGAAAAATAATTTAGATTCACATGTTTGTCATGCTAACATTACTTCACCATCTAATGTTTCAATTGCATGCTCCACTTTATCTTCAAATATTAAAGATGATATTTGTGTATTGAAGAAAAGTGTTGATTGTTTGGGCTCCACTTTGAGCAAATGTGTCATAAACCACACACGGCTGGAATCTATGTTTCACATGAAACATGCTCCTCCATGCATGCACACAAAGCACGGCATACACATGCTCATCATGCTCACACACATGATTCAAAATATGCTTATGTGTATACTTGTACACATTGTGGACGTAAGGGTCACCTTGTAAAGTTTTGTTATGATAGAGTACATAATATAAATTTTGTAAATAAGATTGTTTGGGTTAGGAAAGGTGCTAACCCCCATGGACCCAATAAGATATGGGTACCAAAAGTCACCCCTATTTTATTTGATGTTGGTGTGGGCTCTCGCTTGACGTGAGAGCATTGGTGCCTTGATGGTGGATGCTTTTGTACTTGATGGGCAATACTTTGGATGCATCACCTTCAAGGAAGTTTGGTGGGAGGACCACCATGGTTTGGAGATCTAGAGATTGGCCCTAATGATTTTGGTAACTATCTCTAACTCCTTATTTTGTTTACATGCTTTTTAGATTATTGATTTCTAGCATGTTTTAATTTTTCATGATTATTATATTAAATGCCATATTAATTAGACTTGTGATATACATATGTAGTATTTGAGATACACCCATGTTCATATAGATTCATATTTTGTGTTCTTACTAGTGTTTAACTACTTTGTATATGCTACCTCTAAAAGCACGTGCATTTACATAATGATCATATTGTTTATGATTTTGCACTTCATATTTTGATTACATGTTTAGATCTAGTTTTCATTAAAACTTCTGTATATACTTGTACAACTAGTGAGCCACAAATTGATTGTTATATGTTTGTGCTTAATTGCTCATTTGTACCTATTAGATGTAGTAGTATAACTTAGTTTTGATGATTCTTACATTTTGACTTGTATTCCCTATTTTTCGTACATATTTTTCATAATAATGTGTTTAGCTTCATGTATATGTTAATTTTGTTTAAAACTTTAGATATACATGTATACCCTTGAGTCATTTGCTTTTCATGTAAAATTTCTTTATGGACTCATTTATATTTAGGGCGTGTATGTATACCTTTAGTTTTAGACTAAACATACATATACCTTGAAGCCTATTTGTAGTTTTGATGATTTTCATATTTCCATGAATTCATTCATATTTTATTCCTTGCTTGAAGGATTTCGTACTCGTTTCAAAAATTATCCTTAAACTAGTCTTTATTCTTCAATTGGTAGTGATTTTCAAACTTGTTAAACTATTTTCAAAACTTATTTTTGAAAACCTCTACATCCAAGGGCGGATGGATGGGCGACCATGCCTTGTATGCTCAAATTGAAAATCTATTTAACCTTGTGCATGAAAGGGAGGTATTATGAGTTATACATTTGATCCTCATTATATTTTCAATTGGTATCACAATTATATTTATAAGTTTGTATACTCATATTTTATTTTCTATATATGTATGTTTCAAACTTCAAATAGTATCAATTTCGATTGATATTTACATTTTCATACATAACTCTATTTTCATACATATATATGTAATTTGATTATGCTTACAATATCTTTACATCTTAAAGTACAAATTATGTTTATGCTAAGCTTGATTTACTCCTTAATGTCAATTATTTTTCAATTGGTATCTTATACAAGTTTATGCATTATTTTTAGTGGTATTTCATAAAAGGGGAGAAAATTTGTGGTTTGCCTTTCAATCGATTTTATTTTCAATTGGTATCTTACTCCCATTCTTTATGATGAAAAATACTTTGTTTTGGTATATGTTCATATTTTCAATATTGGTATCTTGTTTCATTTTAAATTGGTATGTATATTGATATGAGTTATGTTTACCTAAAACAATTTGGTTTTTTACTTTCAATTGGTATCAAGATTTTCAATATATATATATTTCAATTGGTATCAAAAACATATAATGTTTCATCTTCTATTGATATCAAAATTTACAAGTCATTTTAAATTGGTATCAAGATACTTTTCAATTGGTATTTTTTGGTATCTTAAAAATTTTGTTTACTTTCAATTGGTATCTTTTGGTATCTTAAAAATCTTGTTTACTTTTAATTGGTATCTCAAAAATATTTTGTTTATTTTCAATTGGTATCATAAATTGGTATCATAATGTTTCGATGTATACCTTTATCATAAATTGATATATTTTTCAATTGGTATCATTTTATTTTGATTTGTATTGCTTATATGCAAGTGAAGCTTAACATCTTCTCTATATATAGATTCATGTTGAGTGTATTTCATATTGAGGAGCTTGACCTCTCTACACTATGTCTTACACGTGTGTAGGGGGTGCTTCACATCTCCTTTTATACATTGTATATTATGCATTATGTGATTAAGGTTAGACATCTCTTTTTCATATAATGCATGTGTTGGCCCAAAGGCTCATCACTCTAGTTTTGATGATGATTAACTCATGTAGTTATAGTACTAATAATCTTGTGTTTGATTAAGTCTCAGATATTAGATCAAGATCTTAGTAGGTGCTTAGCTTCAACAAAAGAATTTCAAGTCAAGTTTTGGAGCTAGCACGTGTTGATTCAAGAGTTTGTGCATCAAGACCACATCAAGTGCTCAAGAAGAGTCTAACTCATTGGATCATGGTTTGAACCAAGTTAAGAAGATGAGAAGATTTTCAAATGAAGAGCTTCAATAGAAGACTTGTGTTTAGGTTTGTTTTTAGTAAGATTTTATTTTTAGATAAAATATAAAAGATAGATTAGTTGGTGGATTTCTCAAGTATCATATATACTCACACACAAGATTTATATGAGTTTTCATAAAAAAATTAAAAGAGTTTTCATTTTGAAAAATACCGTTTTGGTTTTTGGACTTTCAAAATACATGTGTTTTTACCAAAACCATTTTAGTGCTTATTGTCAAAAACATAGATATTTCATCATATATGTGTAGTGGATCATATCCATACACACTAAGCCTTAAAAGTCTTTAGAATATCTTGTTTTTGTATTTGGAGAAGTTTTGAAAAATCGATTTGAAAAAAAACGGATTTTGTTTAAAGCCAAAATTTCCATAACACAAAAATAGTTCAAAATGTTTGTAATATGTTTTGATTTTTACTCAAACATGTTTGTATATCAAAGTATATTACTGAACTTATTTTTGCAAATTTTGTAGAGAATTTATGGGATTTTATTGAAGAAAAATAACAAGTTTAAAATCCTGAAAACTATTTTTGGCCTTCTGCCGGTTGACCGCACGGTCGACTGAGCCAGAGGCCGATCGATCGAGCGGTCATCGGTCGACCGTGCGGTCGACTGACTTGCACCGGCTAGGGCCGGTCGACCATACGGTTGACCACCAGAGAGTGTCTGCTCTCTGAAAATGGCCCGGTCGATCGGGCGGTCGACTGCTAGGCCATTGCCCTAAAAGCGGTCGACCGGCCGGTCGACCGACCTTCCCAACGGTCGAAAAATTAACCGTTGGCGGTCGACCGACAGCAGCATTAGCTGCTGCTTTGGACCCCAACGACTAGTTTTTGTTAGCCTATAAATTGGGGCTTCCTTGGGCTGTTTTCTACAAGATTTCAAGAGAGTTTTTGGGCTAGTTTTTTCTACCTATATCAGTGGTTTTATCCACATATTTTAGAGCCAATATTTTCAAATCAAAGGAGAGTTTACCAAGAGTTTTTAAAAATGATTTTCTTGAGTTTTCACCACATATTCTATCCTAGTTTTTCTCACACATACTTGAGCTTTCCATTGCTATATCATTCCTATAAGAGAGTTGTTGTGCGAGTGATTTTAGGTGATCAAAGTGTTTAGATCACCAAAGTGTTTCATTCTTGTTTTGAGGAGGCGGACTTGCGGGTTCGCGTTGTTTCGAGTTCTAGTGAGAACTCGGTGTAGAGGTGCGGCCTCGACAAGCTTGCGTGCTTGCGTGTGTTTGTTCTTGCGAGAACAAGAGAGGGACTAGAGAGTCCAAAGGAGTTCTAGTGTGAACTCACTGCAGATGTTGCAGCACCGAGTGATCCGGTGGGATCGATTTTATAGTCGAAATCCTTTATAGTTTTGAAGGCGGGGACGTAGAGCAAGGGTGCTCAAATGTCGAAACAAATCTCCCGTGTTTGCGATTGCTTTCTCTATCTCTCACTTGTGTTTATATCTTACTTGCTTATATTGCTTTCATCTCTATATGCTTGATACATATTTGTGCTTAAATTGATATATGTTTGGGAATTGTTTGCTCACACTTGTATTCAACCAAGAGAGCCAAAGGGACACCTCAACTCTTATCTAGAGGAATCTTGAGGAGATAGTCCAAAGCCCTTCACGGGAAATCTGGCTACACTATTAGGCTATAACTTGTTTGTTTAGCTTAAGAATTTTTAGTTAGCATAAATAGTTTTAATTATACATTAATTCACCATTAGATTAGCTAGTCACCTATTTACCCCCCTCTAGGTGATTTCAATTGGTATCAGAGCCAAGTGCTCTTGATTTGAGTCTAACAACTTAGAGTTAAAGATTCTCATTTTATAGCTAATCACAATATTTGTTTACATACACATGGATTTCATGTCACCTCCCACTTTTGACATTCTTAACATCTAAACTTGAAAAGTTAAGATGTCCTTATACCATAAAGGCCTCGGAATTCATGTTTATGTTGCTACCATTAAAGATTCATACTTTAGTAATAGCAAGCATCTTGAGGCTAACTCAAAAGCCATCCATACTTTGAAGAGTATCCTAAATGATGATTATTTATGTAGGGTTGCTAATCTTGATTCGGCTTTTGTAGTACGGAATACCATTATCGCCTTTGGCGAACAAGAACAATACAATGCGGGGAGCGATTCGGATGTTGGAAGTGAAGCTTCCAACGTATGCTATATGGTCCAAAGGGATAATCCCCTTGAGGTAAACTCCGAATCCGAGTTAGAAGAGGATGTTGATATGTCTTATAATGAACTTGCATCTTTTTGTCAACAACTCCTTGAAAAGTATGACATGATTAAAAAGGATAATAAGAAATTGAAAAATAAATTTGATTCCATATTAAAGAAAATGACTCTTTTAAAGCTAAATTGGAATGCATTTCTAAAGAAAAAAAATTTTGAAAAATGAGAATATTTCCTTATCCTCTAAACTAAATGATCTTTGTGAAGGAAATACTTCTTTGAAAAGTAAAATTATGTTGGTGGAAAAAGAAAAGGAAATTGCTTTGAATGAAAACACATCTTTGAAAAGAAAAATTGTTTTAAAAGAAAAGAAAAATGTTCCTAAAAAGAAAACGATTGTTGATCATGCTTTTCATGCCACAACCATTGATAAAAATGAAATTAAGCTTTTAAAAAATAAAATTGATTGTTTAAGCTCAATTTTGAGCAATTGTGCATTTAACCATTCTACATTGGAAACCTTGTTTCAAAAGAAACAAGATCCACATGTTTATGCACATTATCTACGGCACACTTATGCACACTTTGCACATCATGATCACACACATTCTCATGTGCATTCTAGAGTGTACAATGTACACATTGCGGCCGCAAAGGCCATTTAACAAAGTTTTGTTATGATATGATAAACCATATTAATTTTGCTAATAAAAATATTTGGGTTCCTAATAATACTAACCCCAGTGGACCCAAAAGAAAATGGGTACCAAAGTCCCCACCTCTTTTGTTTGATGTAGGTGTGGGCTCTCACATGACGTGAGAGTTTGGTGCCTTGGTGATGGATGCATGGGCTAGATGGACATACAATTGATGCATCGCTATCAAGGAAGTTTGGTGGAAGGACCACCATGTTTTGGACTTAGAGTATAGTTCTTATGGTTTGGTAACTATCTCTAAACTCCTATTTTATTTACATGCTTTTACATTAATGATTTTTAGCATGTTTATGTTTTATGTTTATGCTTCATGTGGTGTATACTTGTTTAGATGTAGTTTTCATTTAAACTTGTGTATATATTTGTACAAGTAGTGAGCAACATTTGATTCTTATCTGTTTGTACTTCATTACTCATTTGTACTCATTACATGTACATGTATAACCTAGTTTTGATGATTCCTTTATTTATATTTGTTTTGCCAATTTTCATGCATGTTTTGCTTCATGTATATGTAATTTTTATTCAAAACTAATAAATATACATGTATACCGTTGAGTCACTTGCCTTCATGCAAATACTGTTGGCCCAGAGGCCTTCCACTCTAGTTTTGATGATGATTAACTCATGTAGTTATGTTTACTAATAATCTTGTGATGTTTAGTTTTAGATAATTTACCAAGATATTAGTAAGTGATTAGCTTCAACAAAGGTGTTTTGGAGCTTTTCACATGATGATTCAAGAGTCCGAGCGTCAAAGTTCATATCTAGCACTCATTGGAGTCAAGCTCAATGGATCACGTTTGGATCGAGTCGACTTGAAGACGGAGCTCTACAAGAAGACTTCGGTACATTGCTTAGTTTATAGTTTAGATCCATTTGTTAAAGATTAGATAGTGTGATATGCTCAAGTTCACAACACACACACACTTGTTCAAAGTTTCATGTTTTGGTTTTCGGCTTTGGGTTTAACCGATCTTGGTTTTCATGAATAGATAGAATCAACAAGTTTACATGGTTTAATGTATATTAGATTTGTTCTATATACATGCATGCTTCAACTATTTAAACAAACTTAGTTTGATAGTCTATTTCATGAGTTTGGAGTTTTGGTATTTTAACAAAACTTATTTTTGGATTTATTGTCAAAAACATTGATATATATCTTTATATGTATATTGGATTATATCCATATACTATATGCTTCAAAGTTGTTTCAATATCATGTTTTTGTATTTGGATGAGTTTTGGACAAAACGATTTTCCATTTCAAAAATTCTAGTTTTGGAAAATACGGAATTTGGTTTTTGGTAAAATTTTCATAACATAAAAAGAGTTCAAAATGTTTGTAACTTGGTTTGATTTTTACTCAAACAAATTTGTATTTCTAAGAGAATATAAGAACTTATTTTTGTGGATTTTTAGAGATTTTATGGGATTTATTTGGTAATTAAAAACCCAAGTTTTAAGTTCTGAAAATAAGTTACGCCAGGCTCTGGCGGTCGACCGACCGGTCGACCGGACCAGGAGCCGGTCGATCGGACGTGCACAAGGACATGCACGCAGCCAGCCCCTTGGGCCGGTCGACCGACTGAAGACAACCCACTCTCAGGTTGCCCCGGTCGACCGGGCGGTCGACCCGCCAGAGAGCCGTTGCTCTCTGGTTCTAGGCGCGGTCGACCGGCAGGCTCAACGGTCAAATTTTTGACCGTTGTCCGGTTGACCAGCCGGTCGACCGGAAGGCCAATCTGGGCCTAGTCAGCAGCCAACGGGCAAATTTTTATGGGGCCTATTTAAACCCCATTTGTGAGCTGTTTTGGCTAAGACTTCCAAGAGCAAAATTCTCCCATTCTCTAGTATTTTATTTTAAGTTTCAAAAAGAATTTTAGAGTTTTAAAGATTTGATCTTTGTCTTGTATTTAAAAGAGTTGGAAAATCATTTGAAAAAAAAAATTCTTTGGGAATTGGTTTGATCTTCATTTTTAATTCTATCTACAGTTTTTCCCTAGAGTTTTTCTTTGAATTTTGGATTTCCAAACTCTTTGTTTTCCACACTTGAGCTATCTTGCTATCCTATCTATAGGATCTTTATTTTTGTGGGAAAATTAGTTTGTGGTTGAGATAGACCACCAAGTTGTAAACTTCCTTCATTGTGATATCCCTCTAGTGAGAGGAGATTGATTTGGTATCCCTCTATTGTGAGGTGATTGTGAAAGTTGTGGTTGGCTCCCTCTAGTGAGAGGTTGAGATTGTGTTTAGCTCCCTCTAGTGAGAGGTGGAGTTTGTGTTGGAATCCCTCAAATGTGAGGTGATTGATTTGTATTGGCTAAGTGCCTACCCCTCTTGTGTGAAGTAATTTTTGTGTTGGTTGTGCATTGCTTCTAGTGAGAGGTTTTATTCGGTTGAGAGAGGAGTTCTGTACTCCTGGTTATTGTATTGCCCAAAATCCTCAGTGGAGGTTCCCTGTGTGGGAAGTCCTGTGTGGACGAGATAGTAAAAATCCTTCTGTGTGAAGGCTGGGATGTAGAGCTGTCTGCTCGAACCTCGAAACATATCCGTGTGTTTGCAATTGATCCACTTTCTCTAACTCTCTCTATTACTTTGTGCATCTATTCATATTGTCATATCATATACATGCTTATGTTGTTTGTGTGTGCCTCACTTGTGTTTAACCACGAGAGCTTCATATAGCACCTCAACTCTTATTCAGAGGAATCAAGAGGAGTTAGTCCAGAGCCCTTCACCGGGAATTCGGCTACACTTGTTGGTTACACTAAGTGTGTTGCAATTTAGTTTTAATTTCCGCATTTTGTTCATTAGATCAGCCGTACACCTATTCACCTCCCTCTAGGTGTACTTACAATTGGTATCAGAGCCTACGCTTCTGATATTTGGTTTAACTACCTAGGAGTGCCATCTTGGTTAGCTAATCTATCATTTGCATTTGCACACTTGTATTGTTTACACACCCTCATGGATTGCTTGACACCTCCCATGTTTGATGTTTCCAACATTGACATGTGGAAATTTAGGATGTCCATGTACTTAAAAACCCTAAGCTTGCATGTTTTCCTTGCCGCTACCAAGAAATCCTATCTTGGTAATGAAAGCATATAGAGGCCAATGCACAAGCCCTTGAGGCACTTAGAAGGACGCTTAACAAAGAATATTTGTGCTTAGTTTCTAACTGTGATTCCGCCTTTGCAGTTTGGAACACGTTGACCTCCTCCGAGCTACAAACGCCCAACATTGTGGAGGATGAATCTAGTGGAGAATCTGGGCAACAATGCTACATCGTCCAAGGGAATAACTTCCTTGAGGTATACTCGGAAACTCAATTAGATGGTGATGATGCTAGTTCTTCTTGTGATGATTATATTGATCCAAATGCTTTAAATGAAGAACTATCAATTGTTTGTGAAAAATTATTAAAAAAATATAATCTTTTGAAAAAGAAGACCTATGGATTAAATAAAGAAAATAAATATTTGATTTCAAAACTAGATTTGTTTTAGCAAGAGAAAGTGGAGATTTCTAATGAAAGAGATTCATTAAAATCTGAACTTGAACTTGCCCTAAAAAAAAAATGATATTTTGAAAAATAGAAATGATAGTAATGAAGTTTTGAAGAAAAATAAAGTTATATCTTCAAAACTTAATTTTGTTGTAAAAGAAAATGATTCTTTGAAAAATAAAATTGATTTGATTTCAAAAGATTTAGAAGTTTGCATAAAAGAAAATAAAAATTTGAAAATTGATATTGATTCTCATGTTTGCCATGCTAGTGTAGCTTCACATTCTAGCTCACCTATTGCATGCCCCTCTTCTTCTATAATTGAAAATGATATAAATTTGTTAAAGAAGAATATGAATTGTTTGAGCTCCACTTTGAGCCAATGTGCCATAAACCATACACGTTTGGAATCTATGTTTCGAAAGAAATAAGTTCCATCTTTGCATGCACACAAACCATGGCATTCACATGCTCCTCACGTACACTCCCATCACACAATGTATTCTCTTGTGTATACTTGTACACATTGTGGACGTAAGGGCCACCTTACTAAATTTTGTTATGATAGGATACATGATGCAAATTTAGCAACTAAGTTTGTTTGGGTTAGGAAAGGAGCTAACCCCCATGGACCCAAAAGAATGTGGGTACCAAAGACCACCCCTATGTTATTTGACATAGGTGTGGGCTCTCGCATGACGTGAGAGTGATGGTGCCTTGAGGTGGATGCGTTCCGAGCTAAAAGAGGACCTTTTGGATGCATCACTTTCAAGGGGAGTTTGGTGGGAGGACCACCTTGTTTTGGAGACATGGAGAGTTGCCATCTTCAGTTTTGGTAACGATCTCTTACTCCACATTTATATTTACATGCTTTTCATATTATTCATTTTTAGCATGTTTTATGTTTCATGATTAGTATGTTAAATGACATGACTATTAGACTAGTGATATGCATGATTAGTATTTGAGGCACCCATGTTTATATGGACCATATCTTGTGTTCTCACATTTGTTTAGCTAATATATATATCATAGATCTAATGCATGTTCATTTACATAATGATCATATGAGTTTTTGTTTTGATTTTCATGCTTCATGCTTTAATTACATGTCTAGATGTTAGTTTTCATTAAAACTTAGGTATATACTTTTACAACTAGTTAGCTATAAATAGACTATTATATGTTTGTGCTTGAACGCTCATTTGTATTCATTAGATGTACTAGTATAACCTAGTTTTGATAATTCATGCATTTGACTTTGTACTCTCATTTTGTACATGTTTTTATGTTTATATTTAACTTCATGTATATGTCTATTTTGTCCAAATTAATAGCTATACATATACATCCTTGAGCCACTTGCCTTCATGCATATACTTTTGTGGACTCGTTTATATTTGGATATGTATGTATACTTTAGTTTGTACAAAACATACATATACCTTAAAGCCTATTTGATTTTGATGATTTTCATGTTTTGACAAGGAAATTCATATTTGAGCTTGATTGCCTATTTTCATGATGATGTGCTTTACATAACTCTTATACACTCACTTATTTAACGTTTTCTCATGATTTATTTTTCATGAGTACAATTTGTGCTGTATAGATTTTGAGTGTTTGGTGATCATGTGATATATATGCTTTTCATGAAATATATTTTTGTTTTATTCCTTACTTGAAGGATTTCGTACTAGTTTACAAAATTTTCATATAACTAGTTCGTATTCTTCATTATGGTAGAGTTTTTCAAACATACTATATTTTCAAACTTATTTTTGAAAACCCCTACCCATCAAAGGGCGGTTGGTTGGGCGACCATGCCTTGTATGCTTCTTATTGAAAATCCTTTTAAACATGTGCATGAAATGGGTGGAAGGAAATATGAGTTATACACTTGATCTTATTGTGTTTCAATTGGTATCATTGGATCATTTCAATTGGTATCACTATTGACATTCTTTTTGTATACTCATATATGTTTTTATATATGTATGCTTACACTTCAAATAGTATCAATTTCGATTGGTATTCAATTATCCATACATATATATATGTTTTATTTGTGCTTACTATATCTCTATATCTTTGAGCATAAATTTTGGTTTTGCTAAGCTTGATTTCAAATGACTATTATATTTCAATTGATTATGTTTCAATTGGTATCTTATACAAGCTTATGCATCATTTTATTTGGTATTTCATAAAGGGGGAGAAAATTTATATTTCAACTTTTAATTGATATTTTACTCCCACACTTTAAGTTGAAATATGATTAAAAAAATGATATTGATTATTTTTAGTATCATATGCTTTTAATAAAAAATTACTTTCAATTGGTACTAATATTTACATATTGGTATCAAGATTACCTATAAGTTTACTTACAATTGTCATCAAAATTTTTGATTAAATACTTTAAAATGATTTATTTACTTACAATTGGTATATATTAAAAATATTTGTTTCATGTACCTTCAATTGGTATGTTTTATTTATTTTATTGATATCATGATGAATGAAATTGATATATCTTTTCTTACAATTGGTATCATAAAGTTTTGTTTTGATTTCACCCCTTATTGATATTATTTTTTTTTAAGACAAAAAGGGGGAGAACATTATTTTTATTGTTTTCTTTCACCCCTTTGTTGATGATTGACAAAAAAGGGGAGAAGTATTTGAGTTTATATGCATGTTTATTGTTTATTTGTTTATTTGTAAGGTTGTTTCATATTGATAGGATATTTTTTTATTGTTGGTATCAAAAGCTTTTAGTGATTATCTTTCTAATTGGTATCAAGAATTTTGTTTTATTGATTGGTATCAAGAGCTTAAGTTTTTCATTAAAATTTTTATTGGTATCAAAAGCAATTATTTAAGAACATGTTTATTTTAAAAAGGAAAAGGAATTTATTTTAAAAGATTGGTATCAAGAGCATGTTTATTTCATGTTTGGTATCAAGAGCATGTTCATTTCATTATTTTATGCATGTTAATGCATGTTCATGTTTAGTATTCACTGCATATATTTATTGTTTATTGCTATGCATGAGTTAAGGGGGTGCTTCTTTGAAGCTTAACTTTAATCCATGCATATATAACTCCATGAGTTTTGTCATCATCAAAAAGGGGGAGATTGTTGGCCCAGAGGCCTTCCCTCTAGTTTTGATGATGATTAACTCATGTAGTTATGTTTACTAATAATCTTGTGATGTTTAGTTTCAGATACTTTACCAAGATATTAGTAGGTGATTAGCTTCAGTAAAGATGTTTTGGAGCTTTTCACATGGTGATTCAAGAGCCCGAGTGTCAAAGTTCAAATCTAGCACTCATTGGAGTCAAGCTCGGTGGATCACGTTTGGATCGAGTCGACTTGGAGATGGAGCTCTACAAGAAGACTTTGGTACATTGCTTAGTTTATAGTTTAGATCCATTTGTTAAAGATTAGATAGTGTGATATGCTCAAGTTCACAACACACACACACTTGTTTAAAGTTTTATGTTTTGGTTTTCGGTTTAATCGATCTTGGTTTTCATGAATAGATAGAATCAATAAGATTATATGGTTTAATGTATATTAGATTTGTTCTATATACATGCATGATTCAACTATTTAAACAAACTTAGTTTGATAGTCTATTTCATGAGTTTGGAGTTTGGATATTTTAACAAAACTTATTTTTGGATTTATTGTCAAAAATATTGATATATATCTTTATATGTATATTGGATTATATCCATATACTATATGCTTCAAAGTTATTTCAATATCATGTTTTTGTATTTGGATGAGTTTTGGACAAAACGATTTTCCATTTCAAAAAACCTAGTTTTGGAAAATACAGAATTTGATTTTCGGTAAAATTTTCATAACACAAAAAGAGTTCAAAATGTTTGTAACTTGGTTTGATTTTTACTCAAACAAGTTTGTATTTCAAAGAGAATATAAGAACTTATTTTTGTGAATTTTTAGAGATTTTATGGGATTTATTTGGTAATTTAAAACTCAAGTTTTAAGTTCTGAAAATAAGTTATGCCAGGCTCTGGCGATCGACTGACCGGTCGACCGGACCAGGAGCCAGTCGGCCAGAACGGTCAACCGGACGTGCACAAGGACGTGCACGTAGCCAGTCCCTTGGGCCGGTCGACCGAGCGGTCGATCGACTGAAGGCAACCCACTCTCGGGTTGCCCCGGTCGACCAGCCAGAGAGCCGTTGCTCTCTGGTTCTAGGGGCGGTCGACCGGCAGGCTCAACGGTCAAATTTTTGACCGTTGGCTGGTAGACCGGCCGGTCGACCGGAAGACCAATCTGGGCCTAGTCAGCAGCCAACGGGCAAATTTTTATAGGGCCTATTTAAACCCCATTTGTGAGCTGTTTTGGCTAAGACTTCCAAGAGCAAAATTCTCCCATTGTCTAATGTTTTATTTCAAGTTTCAAAAAGAGTTTTAGAGCTTTAAAGATTTGATCTTTGTCTTGTTTTTAAAAGGGTTGGAAAATCATTTGATAAGAAAATTCTTTGGGAATTGGTTTGATCTTCATTTTCAATTCTATCTAGAGTTTTTCCCTAGAGTTTTTCTTTGAGTTTTTGATTTCGAAACTCTTTGTTTTCCACACTTGAGCTATCTTGCTATCCTATCAATAAGATCTTTATTTTATGTGGGAAAATTAGTTTGTGGTTGAGATAGACCACCAAGTTGTAAACTCCCTTCATTGTGATATCCCTCTAGTGAGAGTAGATTGATTTGGTATCCCTCTATTGTGAGGTGATTGCGGAAGTTGTGGTTGACTCCCTCTAATGAGAGGTTGAGATTGTGTTTAGCTCCCTCTAGTGAGAGGTGGAGTTTGTGTTGGAATCCCTCAAGTGTGAGGTGATTGATTTGTATTAGCTAAGTGCCTACCCCTCTTGTGTGAGGTGATTTTTGTGTTGGTTGTGCATTACTTCTAGTGAGAGGTTGTATTCGGTTGAGAGAGGAGTTGTGTACTCCCGGTTATTGTATTGCCCAAAATTCTCAGTGGAGGTTCCCTGTGTGGGAAGTCCTGTGTGGACGAGATAGTGAAAATCCTTCTATGTGAAGGCGGGGACGTAGAGTTGTGTGCTCGAACCTCGAAACATATCCGTGTGTTTGCGATTGATCCACTTTCTCTAACTCTCTCTATTACTTTGTGCATCTATTCATATTGCCATATCATATACATGCTTGTGTTGTTTGTGTGTGCCTCGCTTGTGTTTACCCACGAGAGCTTCATATTGCACCTCAACTCTTATTCAGAGGAATCTAGAGGAGTTAGTCCAGAGCCCTTCACCGGGAATTCGGCTACACTTGTTGGTTACACTAAGTGTGTTGCAATTTAGCTTTAATTTCCGCATTTCGTTCATTAGATTAGCCGTACACCTATTCACCCCCCTCTAGGTGTAGTTACAAATACTATTATGGACTCTTTTTGTGTTTGGGATATATATGCATATTGTTAGCTTTGAATAAATCATACATATGCCTTGAAGTCTTATTTTTAAAGAAAAATGAATTTTCATGAATTTCACATGATTGATGTTTTGAGCCTTATTGACTATTTTCATGAAAATGCTAATTACATGATTCTTGTGCACTCACACTTCATTTGTTTGCTCATGATATTATTTTCATGAGAATTTTAAGGCTTTATAGATTTTGAGTGTCAACTCTTGTGTATTTGGTACAATTTATGAGATATATATGACTTGTTTTTATATTTGAAGGATCTTTAACTAGTTTTTCAAAAATTACTTTAAACTAGTTATTTATTCTTCATTTGGTAGTGTTTTCAAAATTGCAACTATTTTCAAATCATATTTTTGAAAACCTCCACCCTAAAAGGGCGGACAGATGGGCGACCATGCTTTGTTGCCTTATTAAAAATATTTTATCATGTGCATGATAGGGTGGTTATTTATGAGCTATACACTTGATCCTCATTGTGTTTTCAATTGATATCACAATTGATATTTATTTAGTATGCTCATATGTTTTCTTATATATGTATGCTTCAAATTTTCAAAGAATATCAATTTCTATTGGTATTTTCATTTTCAAACATATATATGATTTGATTGTGCTTGATTTACTATAGCCTTACTTGTTTAAAGCACAAATTATATTTATACTAAGCTTGTCTTGTTTCTTAATTTCAATTTGTATCTCAATTGGTATTTTAATAAGCTTATGCATTATTTTCAATTGGTATTTATTTGATATCAAAATTTATAATATATTTCAATTGATATCAATATGTTTAATTTCATTTGGGTTTCGGTTTCAATTGGTATAAAAAATGTTTTAACTTTTATTTGGTATCAAAATTTACCATATATTTCAATTTGTATTAAAATATAAAATATTTTCTTTCATTGGTATCAAAATTTACAAATTTCAATTTCAATTGGTATTACATATTTCCAATTTCATATGGTATCAAAATCTTGTGATATCTTAAAAATTTTGTTTATGTACAAATGGTATATCAAAATTTATTTTATTACTTTGAGTAATTATCAAAATTTGTTTAAGTATTATCACAACTTGTGTTAAAATGTTTTAATATGTATTGTCTATATGCAAGGGGAGCTTAACATCTCTTATATATATAGATTCATGTTGAATGTATCTTATATTGAGGAGCTTGACATCTCTTCTTTATGTGAAACATGTATGTAGGGGGAGCTTCACATCTCCACTTATGCATTGCATATTATGCTTTATGTGAGTTAGGGCTTTGTCATCTCTTCTTTGTGTAATGCTGTATGCAGGGAAGCTAACTTACCGTCTGTCTCTTCATGAATATATTTCGCATATATATCCTTATTCTTGATTTGTTTTTCACCCCTTTGTTGATGATTGACAAAAAGGGGGAGAAAGATTTTGAGTTTATATATGCATATTTGAGTGTTTGCATATATTGCATATTATGTTTATGTGAGTTTATATATGCATATTTGAGTGTTTGCATATATTGTATATTGAGTTTATGCATCTTGTGTTTTACAAAATGGGGAGTTTATGCATCTTGTGTTTTCCAAAATGGGGAGAATGTTTTTGAAAGTTTAAACAAAAAGGGGGGAAGGTTTTTGGGAAAAGGATTTTGGATGTTTGCATGTTTCTCTCACCTTGTTGATGCATATATATTTGTTTAGTTTTATGCACTTCATTGTATATCTTATTGTTTATTGCTATGCATGAGTTAAGGGGGAGCTTCTATGAAGCTTGACTTTAATTCATGTATATATAACTCCATGAGTTTTGTTATCATCAAAAAGGGGGAGATTGTTGGCCCAAAGGCCCATCACTCTAGTTTTGATGATGATTAACTCATGTAGTTATAGTACTAATGATCTTGTGTTTGATTAAGTCTCAGATATTGGATCAAGATCTTAGTAGGTGCTTAGCTTTAACAAAGGATTTTAAGTCAAGTTTTGGAGCTAGCACGTGTTGATTCAAAAGCTTGTGCATCAAGATCACATCAAGTACTCAAGAGGAGTCTAGCTCATTGGATCATGATTTGCACCAAGTCAAGAAGATGAGAAGATTTTCAAGTGAAGGCCTTTAAGAGAAGACTTGTGTTTAGGTTTGTTTTTAGTAAGATTTTGTATTTTTGATAAAATATAAAGGATAGATTAGTTGGTGGATTGCTCAAGTATCATATATACTCAAACACAAGATTTATATGAGTTTTCATAAAAGAGTTAAAAGAGTTTTCATTTTGAAAAATACCGTTTTGGTTTCTGAACTTTCAAATATACATGTGTTTTTACCAAAACCATTTTAGTGCTTATTGTCAAAATATAGATATTGCATCATATATGTTTAGTGAATCATAACCATACACACTAAGCCTTAAAAGTGTTTAGAATATCTTGTTTTTGTATTTGGAGAAGTTTTGGAAAAATCGATTTTGAAAAATACGAATTTTGTTTAAAGCCAAATTTCTAGAACACAAAAATAGTTCAAAATGTTTGCAACATGTTTTAATTTTTACTCAAACATGTTTGTATATCAAAGCATATTACTGAACTTATTTTTATAGATTTTTTAGAGAATTTATAGGATTTTATTGAAGGAAAAATGACAAGTTTGAAATCCTGAAAAAACTGTTTTTGGCATTCTGTGGGTAGACCGCACGGTGGCCAGAGGTCGGTCGACCGGGCGGTCGACCGACGTGCACAAAACGCGCACGATCAGGGCCGGTCGACCGTACGGTCAACTGCCAGAGAGTGTCTGCGCTCTGGAAATGGCCCGATCGACCGGGCGGTCGACCGCTAGGCCATTGCCCTGAAGGCGGTCGACCGACCTTCCCAATGGTCGAAAATTAGACCGTTGGCGGTCGATCGGGCAGTTGATTAGTCTCTAAAAATGCATATTTCATACCACATATTCACATTTATTTAATATTAAATTCTGCTAATAACACCTCTCTTGCATGTTTCTAGGTCCATGGTGTGCAATGAAGAAGAAGACCATAAATCACAATTTAATTTGTGATTAAAGGCCCATTAAGATAGCCATTGACTTTGGAGGGTGGTTTCGTCAAAACTAGGGGCCCAAATCTAAAAACCAGTAAGTACATCCGATAGGGGGACATCTGGGAAGCGCGCAGCAGGCGGCGCTGCGGCGCCTCCCTAGTATTGCCGTGGAAATGGGGCAAATGCCGCGTTTCTGCGGTAATCTTGTGGAGCCGCACGCCGAGATTCGACGCGCGGCTCGTACAGCCCCGTTGGTGCCTGTTTCGCCTATAAATACCCCTTTGTGCTCTAAAGAGGGAGAT
Organism: Agave tequilana; assembly: GCA_038442645.1. Classification (NCBI taxonomy): domain Eukaryota; kingdom Viridiplantae; phylum Streptophyta; class Magnoliopsida; order Asparagales; family Asparagaceae; genus Agave; species Agave tequilana. The sequence goes on along the minus strand of JAVJIF010000524.1, from coordinate 339,314 downwards.
ATACAGAGAGTAGTGTAATTTTAGCGTAGTTTTCTTCTCCATGTTGTAGTTTAGTTTAGGTTAGATTAGTTCTTCTTCTTCCTCTTTGTATTTCTATTTATTTTAGATCTTGTATTAGGAGAGAGAGTGATACATGTTTGGAATGCAAGAGTGTTTGTAATAGAAGGTGACAAGGTATGAAAGGTGCTCTCTTTACCTTCCTTTGTTTTCTATCTAACTCCTTTTAATGTTTAGCTAATCTTTTCTCTCATGGCAACTAACTACTAACCTCTAACTAGTCTAACTCCTTAATTGATAATCCACATGAATCTAATAGCCTCTACTTGTCCTTGCTCTTGCAAGAGCCATTGATGGCTCATGATGATGGATCTAACACTCCAAGTTCCTAACTCTCTAACAAGCTAACATTACTTTACTCCATGCTTACTTTTAGTTTTGATGGTTTAAGTGTAGCTTGCACTTATTTTGTTAAGTTGGGATGTGATGAGTTACATATGGGTTATGCTTTGTAAAGCTCTTGAACCACGGACTAGTGATGGCCAATGATACATATGAGACAACTATCACTAAGAGGTTAGCACATTACTGGAGTCATTAGTAGTTAGCAGCCATGGGTTTTCTTTATCTTTTCACTTTATTTTGGAGATATACCAAAAACTATAAATACCATTCTTCTATGTTTCTCACTTCTTTGTTTTCACCGTACTTCTCTTTTCATTCTTTGTTTTCTTCTCTTTTGATTCTTTAAAACTTTGAAGCACAGTTAATATACACGTGAACATACCGTGTAAGCTTCTATCGCCTCCCGTTCTTGTGGATTCGACTCGTTTTAGCCTCTATGCTATAACGGAAGTATCAAGGAAGTTACGCGCACACACTTTAAATATCCATTTCAAAACGTATACTATTTGTGCGCGGTTTTCCCCCGATCAAATTTTGTCGCCGTTGTCGGGGATGGGAATGGTTTGATTTCACGTTTTTGTTAACTTTTCTTCTCTGTTTTTGGTGTGCAGATTAAATTTTTAGCGTTGCAGAAGTCCACACTTTCTCTTGTGTGGTTGGGTAAATTCTTGTACATTCATATACTCTGTTGCTAATTTTTTTTATATTACCTGTACACTGTAAATAATTTTAAGAATTAAAATACAAAAATTGGATGCTTTAAAACAGTTTAGACATTTGCATCTAGGTACGTGTCAATTTTCATTCTAATATACTGTATTTTGTTCTTGTGTTGTTGTGATCTTGACGTAGGTATACATATTAAATTGCATATAGTTAGGACAAATACTTCAGTGATTTACTCGCTTTTTTGTGTTCATTCTTATCTATATTGCACACTTGCACAAATTGAACTTAAGGGCAACACCCAATACAACATAAGGTGGGGAAGTCATTACCCTCCCTTAGCCCAAAAATCACCTCCCCACTCACACAACCCAAGCCTAAATAAAATTTGATAGACGTTGGCCCCTAGGGACATCTCGGACTCATTTAAGAAACTGACCTGAGGGGAAAGTTGTTAGAAGTTGACTCTTGTCAAATCGGTGTCTAAGATTAGGGATTGAGAGGCGAAACCTCGAAGAACAGTGGTTTGGTATAATTAGGCCCGTTGCCCTGGCACGGATACCTCCCACTGATCTTGCCCCTACCTGCCGATTAACTTGTGGTCCGCTTCTAACAATATACCCTCCGTGGATAGTCTGACCAGTTAGGAGTCGTCTAGGTCTAAGTCAACCCTAGCATAGACTTGTTTTTTTTCCTTTTTCTTTTTCTTTTCTTTGTTTGTTTGTTTATTTGCTTGTTTTCTTTTTTGTAAATTGTGAAATACATTTTAACAAAATAATTCTTTCAATCATAATATGAATTCATATTTCACCCTGACCTCATTGACTCGGATACCTCTAACCCGACTATGTACAACATGAACCAACCATATATGCCGAGTTGGGATTATTCGACTCAATATGACCCATATCCTAAATCATATGACTATAATTTTCAAAATAATTTCAACTCTTCACTGATTCAATGGGATTCACCTCCCCCAACAACCGCCTTGTCAACAATTTTCACAAAGTTCATTCCCCAATTTTAGTTCATATACTCCTTTTCCTGTTCCACCAACCGAAGAAAAATCTGATTTGGAAAGGAGTATGGAAGAGTCCCTACAACAAATTCAAAATTTGCTCAATTCACAATCCTTCCCACATCAAACTCCACATACTCCTTTTTTAGTGCATCCAATTGAAGAAGAATTTGAGTTAGAAAAGCGTTTGGAAGTCTTTTGTGAAAGAATGCAAAACATATTAGACTCATCATCTCAACCAAAATTTCAAGAGTCCTATTCATCTTTTCCAGTCTCGCCGATTCAAAATGAACAACCATTAATACTGGATTTGAGTACAGAACCTTTGCGTGAGTCCGATCAGTAATCATAAAATCCGATGGACTCACAATTTTACCACAATTTCAAAATCAACTTCCATACTCACCTTTTCAAGAAGAACTAATTGCAAAGAGTATGGAGGACATGATTCTGAATCCAAATTCTATTACATGGCCTATCAGTAGGTTAGACTCACTTATGAGCGAATTGATCAATGAGAGTGAGGAAAATCTTTTTTGTAAACCTTTGACCGATCCTTATATCCCTAACTCTACTGATTGGACCCATGAATCATGTCATTTAGAGAATCCAGATTCAATTTCAGAGCACACATTTGAACTTGACCAAACTCCATGTTATGAAAGTCGCCTGGACATTCTGGCAAGTTATCCCTTTCCTGAAATTGAAATCGAACCTGAATGTGATCCTGAACCTTACATTGTAATTCCATTTCAGTTTTTGGTTCAATAACGACTCTGGTATCTTTACCAGATTTTTTCTCTATTCTGGAGTCAATATTGAATCCTGTACCAGTACACCATGAAATGGAATCACCAATCTCTTATGATCACACTTCATTGCTGGGGAAAGTGTGTGAACATCAATTCTTTGTTTTGGACCCTGTTTTTGAACCAATTTTGACTCTCAATGTTGACTCTCGACTTGATCTGAGTCAAATTCCCGAGTCAGTGTCGGTTTTTACTCCTGTTACATTTGAGTCCAAATCACTCCTCTTCCAAAATCACACTTCATTCTTAGACAAGGATGTTGAAGAAAATGACTCAGAAATTATTTTTAAAAATTGGAAATTAGTTGGGGATAAATATTTAAATCAGGCCATTCATTCAATCACTTTTATTGGGTCATATTAAAGAGGTCAGTGGTGGGTTCCTTCAAGATCCACATTATCCTGATTGGGTAGCAACGCTTGACCCAATCAGACCACCACCGGAGTCACCACCATGAGGTAATTTTCTTTCCTTCTCTATTTGTTTCATGTATATACACATTCATGATGCATTGAGGACAATGCATGAGATAAGTGTGGGGAGGGTTTACTAACGTAGTTAGTTTTACATTTTCTTTCTTTTACACTTCTTCTTAGAAAATTTTTAAAAATTTTCTTTTATATAAAAACTCTCTTCTTTTTCTTTTCACGAAACTTTTTGAAACAAGAAAAATAGTTTTGATTTTATTTTTAAGAAAATTAATATTATCTTAGAAATTAGGAAGACCTAAAATTATGAATTTTTAAACGAAGTCAAAATAATAGATCTTGTTTAAATTTTAGGATAAGAAAGTAAGATTGAAAAGATAATCTGATCTTGAATTTTTTGCCTTAGATTTATGCACTTCACACTTACACAATTTTTAGGATTGAAACAAAGACTGAAAATGCCATAAAAAAATATATAATAAAAAAATTAATGATAATAAAAACCATTTATTGAAGTTGGGTAATTATGCCTCAGGAAGCATGATTATTCACACCTAAAACGGTGAACAAAAATAAAATAATCCCCTTTAGTTTTGTGGCCTTATTTACTCGAGTCCTTAAGTCTGAGGGATATTTTCTCATCTGGTGCCCTAAGATCATCTGGTTTGGGAGTCACCGGCTAAAGGCTCACTACCCGGGTAAATAAGAAAGCCTAAGAAAACTAATGTAAGAAAAGAAAAGAAAAAAAATAAATTTACACAAATCAATGGCATGAAAGTTTGAGTCAATATCCCGAAAATCTTCACAGTTCACAAAGTGCATATTTTTCTAAGAGTTTTATGAAAGATCAAAGAGTCAATTCAATTTTAAGTTCTTACATTTAATTTATAACAAGATTTTGCTTTTCGACTTAGTTTAAAGAAGAATAATTTCTGGTTAACTTATGACCTTGGATCACTTATATTTTCGCAAAAATACTTCAACACTTTTTCTCTATTTCAAAATGCATTTTCAAAATACTAACATTTGATTCTTTCTTTATGGATTTTGTGGGTGCAATCCGCTGAAAACCCTCAGGAGACAAAACTCCTCCTCTAGGGGAAACCTAGAGGTTTAACGGCTTGCTGCACATGCTCAGTGCGATCGCGTCACCTGCGAAAGTGGTGTAATAATTTCTTTAGTTTTTTGTTTTGCTCGGGACGAGCAAAAGATAAGTGTGGGGGTGTGATTAGTCTCTAAAAATGCATATTTCATACCACATATTCACATTTATTTAATATTAAATTCTGCTAATAACACCTCTCTTGCATGTTTCTAGGTCTATGGTGTGCAATGAAGAAGAAGACCCTAAATCACAATTTAATTGTGATTAAAGGCCTATTAAGATAGCCATTGACTTTGGAGGGTGGTTTCGTTAAAACCAGGAGCTCAAATCTGAAAACCAGTAAGTACATCCGACAGGGGGACATCCGAAAAGCGCGTAGCAGGCGGCGCTGCAGCGCCTCGCAAGTATTGCCGCGGAATGGGGCAAATGCCGCGTTTCCGCGGCATTGTTGTGGAGCCGCGAGCCAAGATTCAACGCGCGGCTCCGTACACCCCGTTGGTGCCCTTTTCGCCTATAAATACCCCCTTTCTGCTCTGAAGAGGGAGATATACAGAGAATAGTGTAATTTTAGCGTAGTTTTCTTCTCCATGTTGTAGTTTAGTTTAGGTTAGATTAGTTCTTCTTCTTCCTCTTTATATTTTCTATTTTTTTAGATCTTATATTAGGAGAGAGAGTAATACATGTTTGGAATGCAAGAGTGTTTGTAATAGAAGGTGACAAGTTATGAAAGGTGCTCTCTTTACCTCTCTTTGTTTTCTATATAACTCCTTTTACATGTTTAGCTAATCTTTTCTCTCATGGCAACTTACTACTAACCACTAACTAGTCTAACTCCTTAATTGATAATTCACATGAATCTAATAGCCTCTACTTGGCCTTGCTCTTGCAAGAGCCATTGATGGCTCATGATGATAGATCTAACACTCTAACTTCCTAACTCTCTAACAAGCTAACATTACTTTACTCCATGCTTGCTTTTAGTTTTGATGGTTTAAGTGTAGCTTGCACTCGTTTGTTGAGTTGAGATGTGATGAGTTACATATGGGTTATGCTTTGTAAAGCTCTTGAACCAAGGACTAGTGATGGCCAATGATACATTTGAGGCAACTATCACTAAGAGTTTAGTATGTTAGTGGAGTCATTAGTAGTTAGTAGTCATGAGTTTTCTTTATCTTTTCACTTTGTTTTAGAGATATGCCAAAAACTACAAATACCATTCTTTTATATTTCTCACTTCTTTATTTTCACCGTACTTCTCTTTTCATTCTTTGTTTTCTTTTCTTTTGGTTCTTTAAAACTTTGAAGAACCGTTAATATACACGTGAACATACTGTATAAGCTTCTATCGCTCCCGTCCTTATGAATTCGACTCGTTTTAGCCTCTATGCTATAACGGAAATATCGAGGAAGTCAAAGCACACACACTTTAAATATCCATTTCAAAATATACACCTTTTGTGCGTGGTTTTTCCCCGATCAGCGGTCGACCGACAGCAGCGTCAGCTGCTGATTTGGACCCCAACGGCTTATTTTTGTTAGCCTATAAATTGGGACTTTCTTGGGCTGTTTTCTACAAGATTTCACGAGAGTTTTGGGCTAGTTTTTCCTACCTATATCAGTGGTTTTATCTACATATTTTAGAGCCAATATTTTCAAATCAAAAGGAGTGTTTACTAAGAGTTTTCAAAAGTGATTTTCTTGAGTTTTTCACCACATATTCCATCCTAGTTTTTCTCACACATACTTGAGCTTTCCATTGCTGTATCATTCCTATAGGAGAGTTGTTGTGAGAGTGACTTTAGGTGATCAAAGTATTTAGATCACCAAAGTGTTTCATTCTTGTTTCGAGGAGGCGGACTTGCGGGTTAGCGTTGTTTCGAGTTCTAGTGAGAGCTCGGTGTAGAGGTGTGACCTCGGCAAGCTTCCGTGCTTGCATGTGTTTGTTCTTGCTGGAACAAGAGAGGGAGTAAAGAGTTCAAAGGAGTTCTAGTGTAAACTTGCTTGTAGGTGTTACGATACCGAGTGATTCGGTTGGATCAGTTTTATAGTGAAAATCCTTCATAGTGTTGAAGGCGGGAACGTAGAGTAAGGGTGCTCGAATCTCGAAACAAATCTCTCGTGTTTTCGATTGCTCTCTCTATCTCTCACTTGTGTTTATATCTTACTTGCTTATATTACTTTCATCTCTATATGCTTGATATATATTTGTGCTTAAATTGATATATGCTTGGGGATTGTTTGCTCACACTTGTATTCAACAAGAGAGCCCAAGCGGCACCTCAACGCTTATCTAGAGGAATCTTAAGGAGATAGTCTACAGCCCTTCAAGGGGAATCCGGCTGCACTCTTAGGTTATACCTTGTGTGTTTAGCTTAAAAATTTTTAGTTAGCATAAATAGTTTTAATTTCGCATTAATTCATCATTAGATTAGCTAGTCACCTATTCACCCCCTCTAGGTGATTTCAGCATGTATGCAGGGGCAGTTAACTTTACGTCCCTCCTCTTCATGAATGTATATCGCATATACATCCTTCTTGTTTGATTTAACAAAAAGGGAGAATTTTTTTGAGAGTTTATTTATGCCTCTTTGTTGATGATTTGACAAAAAGGGGGAGAGAAATTTGGAGTTTATATATGCATGTTTATGTCATTTGTATGCATGTTTATTTTTTAAATAGTATCAGAGCATATATGTTTTGTTTATGCAAAAAGGGGAGAAGTATTCTTTATTTATGCATTCATTATATATCTTTATTATCTATTGCGATGCATGAGTTAAGGGGGAGCTTCTATGAAGCTTAACTTTAATCCATGCATATATAACTCTATGAGTTTTGTCATTATCAAAAAGGGGAAGATTGTTAGCCCAGATGCCCATCACTCTAGTTTTGATGATGATTAACTCATGTAGTTATAGTTTATTAATAAAATTATGATATTTAGTTTCAGATATTTGATCAAGATTGTAATAGGTATTTTAGCTTCAACAAAGGAGTTTTAGAGCTTTCACATGTTGATTTAATAGCTCGCGCATCAAGATCGCATCTAGTACTCGGTTGAAGTCAAGCTCGTTAGATCGCGTTTGGATCGAGTCGGCTTGGAGATAAGAAGACTTCAGTTTGTGTTTAGTTTAGTATGTTTAGATCTTGTGTAAAGGTAAATAGTGCTGATGTGCTCAAGTTCATATACACACACAAGTCTTAAAGTTTGTTGGTTTTTGTTTTTTGGTTTAACCAGTTTTTGGAATTCATGTAAAAATATAAATATAATATCTTTTATGTATATTGGACTCCATCCATATACTACATGCTTCAAAGTTGTTTCAATATCACGTTTTTGTATTTACATGAGTTCTAAAGAAAACAGTTTTCCATTTCAAAAATCCAAGTTTTTGAAAAATACCGATTTGGTGTTTAAGCCAAATTTCAATATCACAAAAATGGTTCAAATAGTTTATAATATGTATTGAATTTTGGTCACACATATTTGTATTTTAATATCTTAAAATAACTTATTTTTATGGATTTGTGATTTTATGGGATTTAATTGAAACAAAAATACCTAAGTTTTAAATCCTAAACATACTAGCCAGACTGCTCTGGCGGTCGACCAGACGGTCGACCGGACCAGGAGTCGGTCGACCGTGACGGTCGACCGATGTGCACAGGACGTGCACAAAGGCCAGCCAACTCGGCCGGTCGACCGCGCGGTCGATCGACTGAATGCACCCCACTCTCGGGTGGGGGCCAGTCAACCGGGCGGTCGATCGGAGGCACAACGATCATAAAAATGACCATTGGCCGGTTGACCGGGCGGTCGACCGGAAGGGCATTTTTGCCCTTTCCTGCTGCCAACGGGCAGATTTTTGGGTGGCTTATAAATAGCCCCCTCTTGGGCTATTTTGAACAAGTTTTTAGAGAACAATTTTTTCCACCTTTACAAGTGTTTAACCGCAAGTTTTTAAAAAGAGTTCTTGGGCTTAAGATTTTATATTTATTTGTTTTCAAGGGTTGGATAATTCAAAGAAAAATAGAGTATTTGGGATATTGGGTTTGATCTTCATTTCTATCTTCATCTAGCATTTTTCCCAAGTATTTTTTTTTGTGTTTTAATTTTCAAACACCTTGTTTTTCTCACACTTGAGCTATCTATCTATCCTAAATATTAGAATCTTATTTTGGTGAGAAAATTGGTTTGTGGTCTATTGTAATCACCATAGTTGTTTGTGATCTTTGTGATCACCAAGAGTTGTAATCTTTCTTTGCTTTGAGCATCCCTCTTGTGTAGAGGTGATTGTGGAGGAGTTTGAGTTGGTTGTCATCCCTCTAAGTGTAGAGGTGATTGAGGTTAGAGTTTTGACTTTGTGCGTATCCCTCTAAGTGTAGAGGTAATTTTTGTTGTTTGGCTTTGTGCCTATCTCTCTATTGAGAGGTTGATCTTGTGTGGCTTAGTGTCTTGCCTCTTATGTAGAGGTTATTATTTGAGAGAGGAGTTGTGTACTTCAAAATTGTATTACCCAAATCCTCAGTGGAGGTTCCCTGTGTGAGAAGTCCTATGTAGACGATACAGTGAAAATCCATCTGTGTGAAGGCGGGGACGTAGAGCAGTGGCTCGAACCTCGAAACATATCCTTGTGTTTGCGTTTGATCTACTATCTCTTAACTCTTTCTCTCTCTTTTATATCTTTCATTGATTCATATTGCTCATATCATATATGCTTGGTATTGTTTGTGTACCACACTTGTGTTGAACCAAGAGAGCTTTACATAGCACCTCAACTCTTATTTAGAGGAATTTAGAGGAGATGGTCCAGAGCCCTTCACGGGAATTCGGCTACACTCTTTGGTTACACTAAGTATGTTGCAATTTGTTTTTAATTCCGCATTATTTGTCATTAGATTAGCCATACACCTATTCACTCCCCCTCTAGGTGTACTTTCAATCTCTTGATTCAGCTTCTTGCGAAGCTAAAATAGTCTCTGACTGTGAGACTATTTCGGCTCTTCACAGAGCTAAGCCCCATATGTCAAGCGAGGCCAAGACTAAAGCACTTTGTGCTAACATCAAGGCTACTGTAGCCCGCTTACATCATCAGCACTATTAGTTAGTGCTAGGCTCGCCGGTAGCGGCAAAACTAAAGCACTAAGTGCTCAAATAACTTCATCATGTGAAGCTAATTCAACTCTTTACAGAGTTCAGCCTCGCGTATCACGCGAAGCTAAGGCTAAAGCACCTTTGTTTGCTAATAGTGTTGCTGGTTCAACGTCGCTCTCACTGCCAGCACCTAGTGCTAAAAGTTTTAGCTGTGAGGCTAGGATTAACGCACAAGTGTTAAGGATCTTAGCTCCGAGGTTAAAAAGGAAGCATCACTAAGTGTTTAACAGTGAGGCTATTTCAGCCTCGCTCAAGGGAAGAGCTCTGCATAGTAAAGATAAGCTTGTCTTCAAAGGTAGAGCTAAAATAGCAGCTTCGCTTTGCAATGCTACTCTTTCAAGGGAAACTATATTAGCTTTGCCTATAGCCAAAAAGAAAGGTTTGAAGGCTAAGCTCAGGGTTTCTCAATCCAAGAGGGCTAACATTCAGTTCCCCGAGTCTCCGTGTTGAATTAGTTGAATCTATATAACACAGACTTGCAGAATTATCTAAGGAACAAGCGGAGACTCCACTCTAAAGAGCCAGTTCACATCTCGCTAGCCCTGTGAGGATAAGCAGAGTGTCAACTTGTGATGGTACATTTCATCCTATGTTCTTTGGAACCAATCCCCACGACTTCTCATTAAAGTCAGCAATCGTTGTTCAACCAATAGTCAGTTCAAACTTCTGATAAACCCAAGTCTCAAAAGAAGAAGATAGTGAAGGTGCCTCACCTCGCAACTGCCTCCGTCAACATGATAAGTAGGGGAAGAGATCTGCAACGATCTCAAAGAAGGAAACAGGGGTTCGCACTTCCTTATTCAGTTCTCCAGGGCCTGACTATAGCCCCGATATACGTCAAGTTCTGGTCGAATAAAAGGGTGCCTTTCAATGTACTCATTCCAGGGTAGCAATACCTATAATTATGTATAGCCTTCTTTCTCAGAAGCTATGTTGTCAGAACCATTGAGTTGCCACCTCTAATGGTCCGATGATGAGGAAGAAGCCAGGGGCTATGCTTCCTCTGCTATAATCAGCTTCGTGCAGGCAGGGTTCGTATGAGCCGACATGGCAGATAATAACAATGATGATGATCTCCGTCATCGCATGGTGATACAAGAGAAGACTTCCAAGGCCCAACAAGAAGCATTAAAAAACATCCAACAAATATTGGCTCAGCTCCTGACAAGTCGGAACAATGATAACACAACTGGTAGTAATCGCAAAAATGAGGAGAACAACAATAATGAACCTCCCAAGGCCGATCATTCAAAGGAGGGCTCTTCAATTGATGCCGAAGTGATCAAAGGCATCCAAGCTCAGATCGTATCCCTGGCCCAAAGGGATGAACTAGAGAAAGTAGGGGCAGTCTGTTCTTACCCCTTGGAATGAGATTCAGTCCCATATCCGCCAGAGTTCAAGTCACCAACGCTGCACTCGTATGATGACAAGAGCTCGCAAAATTAGCACATTTACTACTTTTGATCGCAAACCGGTAATGTAGTAGGTAATGATGCCATCATGGTCAGACTGTTCATTGGCACCCTCAAGGGGGTAGCCTTTGATTGGTTTAGAAGTCTCCCCATAAACTCTATCAATTCCTAACTCGACTTGGAAACCCATTTCCTCTCCCAATTCTATGAGGATGATGCCGAGGTGACCATGGACACACTCTTTTCGATAGTCCAGAAAGGGGGAGAATCTGTGCGGGATTGCATAGAGAGATTTCGCAACCTTTCTCTTTGTGCCCTGCAGGCATACCTTTGCCAATGTTGCTTCAGACATGTAGGCATAACTTTCTCGACAAAGTGAAAGTTCGTATGGAAGCCGTTATAGCCCACACTTGGAAGGAGCTTATTGAGCAAGCCGAGATAGCTGAAAAATTAACTATAAGGTTGAGACCCCCAAGAGCAAGTGGGGAATCAACAACCAAAGTTACGACATGGCTGAATCTTCTGATATATTAGCATTGGAAGTATATGGAGTAACTTAAAAACACCTAGAGGAGGGGTGAATAGGTGTTAATGCTAATCTAATAAACATTTTAAGCAAGTATGTGTATATGATGCAAACTGTCACTCAAAATAAGAAATTGAAGCCGAATTCCCCGTGAAGGGCTCTAGAACTTCTCCTCTTTGATTCCTCTAGATTATGAGTTGAGGCGCGTAATTGCTTTCTTGTTGAGATGAGTAAAGACCAGAAAATGCAAGTAATGAAATGGATGCAATAATGAAGTGCACACAAGAGATATCACAAGATAGAAATGTAAAGCAATAAAAAGGCAGTAAGGAAATCAATCGCAAACACAAGGGATTTGTTTCGAGGTTCGAGCCACCGCTCTACATCCCCACCTTCACCACCGTGAAGGGTTTCCACTATATCCACCGAGGAAATACAAGAGGTCTACCGAAGACCGGAGTACCGAACTCCCACCAATCCAACCCTCTACACAAGAGGGATCTCAACACAAGATAGAACAAGTAACAAGGTGATCAACAAGGCCACAAACTTCTCTCTTACAACTTCCTTATAGAATGAGAAGGATGTTTGGCTCAAGAAGTGTAATAAGAAAAATTCAATTGTAAAGTAGTAATAAATAGATTGAAACATAACTGAAAAATAGTAACCAAGAATGAACTTAGAAAATTGAGAGCTTTGAAAACTTTTCTTTCTTCTGAAACTTGAAAACAATGGGTATTTTTCTTGATTTTTGCAAGTGACCAATGCCATCTATTTATAGGGATTAGAGGAGATCTAATCATCATTATAACTAGTTTAATAGGTCTGAAAATAGCCTGCAAAATTTCAGAAATAGCTGACACACAAATCCCAATCAAATCCAAGACACAAAAATCAGAAAAGTAGCCGTTGGGGCTGCTGGCGGCTGTCGGTCGACCGACCCGGTCGACCGGCAATCTATTGGCAAACTAGCCGTTGGACTCGGTCGACCGGTCAGTTGACCGGAAGGCTAAACAAAAACATTTCTTTGTTCTATCGGTCGACCGATAAAACTCGAGAGCAAGGGACTTTCAGTCGGTCGACCGGTCCGGTCGACCGGCAGACGTGCACAAACGTGCACGCCAAGTCCACAAGGCCCGGTCGACCGGTGCGGTCGACCGATCAAGCCTGAAATGGATCCGGTCGACCGCCCGGTCGACCGCTGGGCCTAAAACAGATTTTTCTAGGGAAAATTTTGAACTTTTAAAAATTTTCAAAATAATTTTGTAAGGCTATATGATTAAGTATCATGTTATAAAGGTTGGTATACATGATATAAACAAGATGTAAAATTATAAAATAATTTGAGTCATGTATAACCATCAAGACATGAACCTAAATCAATTACCCAAAACAAAAACCGTATTTTGAAAAATGAAGGTGTGTGTGTGTTTTCTGGAGCCAACTTATCATTGCCTAATTCTTTAACAAACTAATTCTTACAAAGGTTCTAGGTGACCACAAGGTCTTCAAATGGGCTTCTCCATATGCGATGTTGAATAGCTTGATTTCTTGAACCCGAAATGAATCAACTTGAGTCAAAGATACCTTCCTTTAGGGAAGAACACTTCTTGAATCCATAGAACCCTGAAACACACTTAAATACTAAAAATATGATTAGTACAAATAACTATATATGTTTTGTAATCATCAAAACTCAAATACCGGGTGATTGTATCCTTGGGCCAACAATCTCTCCCTTTTTGATGATGACAAAACATATGAGTTATTTAAAAAATGGAAAAAATGGGAAGGAGCTTGGAGGCTCCCCCTCAAATCATGCTATATATGAAAAGTTATATACATGAATGTAAAGTAAAAACTTGGCAAGAAAGACATATTGCTCAAACAAACAATAACTCAAAAACGAATCTTTTATAACTCAAAATCTAAAACTCAAATCTAACTTGTTATAACTTAAAACTCAAAACTCAAAACTAACTTGTTATAACTTAAAACTTAAAAACTCAAAATTAACTTGTTATAACTTAAAACTCAAAAACTCAAAACTAACTTGTTATAGCTTAAAACTCAAAACTCAAAACTAACTTGTTATAACTTAAAACTCAAAACTAACTTGTTATAACTTAAAACTCAAAACTCAAAACTAACTTTTTCTCCCCCTTTTTGTCATACATCATAAACATTGTTAAAAAAAAAATTTCTTCATGATTCCATAACACAAACATTCAATTCACTACAAATAAAAGAAAATCTAGCATAGTCTAGTGGTTTTGTAAAAATATCGGCAAGTTGAAAATCGGTAGAAACATAATCAATGTCAATATCACCTTTCTCATAATGATCTCGAAGAAAGTGATACCGAATGTCAATGTGCTTGGTCTTACTATGTTGATTTGCATTTTTAGTCATATGAATAGTACTAGTATTATCACAAAATATTTTAATATGGTCAAAATGCAAATCATAGTCAAGGAGAGTACGTTTCATCCAAAAGACTTGTGCACAACAAGCCCCCGCCGCAACATACTCCGCCTCGACGGTTGAGAGGGCTAAAGAATTTGGTTTCTTGGAAGACTATGAAACAAGATAATTATCGAGAAATTGACATGTTTCACTTGTACTCTTCCTATCCACTCTACAACCCGCATAGTCGGCATCCGAAAAACTCGTCATGGAAAATTGTCCGATCTGCGGATACCACAAATCCATTTCAATTGTGCCCTTAAGGTATCTAATAATGTGTTTTACCGCAATAAAATGGGACTCTTTAGGACACGATTGAAATCGAGCAAAAAGACATACACAAAACATAATATCCGGCCTACTAGCCGTTAAATACAACAAGCTACCAATCATGCTACGATAAAGCTTAATGTCTACACTTGTACCTTGTTCATCCTTGTCAAGCTTTGTGGTGGTAGCCATGGGAGTTTTGCTTGTCTTAGCCCCTTCAAGCCTAAATCTCTTGATAAGTTCCTTCGTATATTTGGCTTGATTGATGAAGATCCCATCCTTCCTTTGCTTGATTTGGAGACCAAGGAAATAGTTAAGCTCGCCCATCATAGACATCTCAAATTCCTCCTTCATGTATGATTCAAAAGCTTTGCAAAGATTTTCATTAGTAGAACCAAATATGATATCATCAATATATATTTGAACAATAAGTATATCATGTTCAACATGTTTGGTAAACAAAGTAGTATCAATTTTACCTTTATTAAAACCATTAGAAATTTGAAATGAGGAAAGTCTTTCATACTAAGCCCTAGGGGCTTGTTTTAAACCATAAAGAGCTTTGTCAAGTTTGAAAATAAAATCTGGATGTGTAGGATCAACAAACCCGGGGGTTGTTCAACATACACCTCCTCTTCAATAAATCCATTTAAGAAAGCACTTTTTACATCCATTTGAAAAAGTTTAAAATCTTTATAAGAAGCAAATGAAAGTATCATCCGTATGGCTTCAAGCCATGCTACGGGTGCAAAGGTTTCCTCAAAATCGATACCTTCGACTTGAGTGTAACCTTGGGCCACTAACCTAGCTTTATTCCTAATAACATTTCCCAACTCATCCAACTTGTTCTTAAAGATCCACTAGTATCAATTGTTGGTCTGTCGTGGGGCCTAGGAACAAGATGCCAAACTTGGTTGCGCTCGAATTGATTGAGCTCCTCTTGCATGGCTAGCAACCAATATGAGTCGCCCTCGGCTTCGAGGATGTTCTTTGGTTCAAAGTGAGAAATAAATGCATAGTGCCCACAAAGATCATGAAGTTTAGAACGAGTAGTTACCCCTTTTGATACTTCACCTATAATTAGATCCTTGGGATGAGGTGGATTGAATCTCCAATCTTTTAGAAGTGGTTGAGTAGTTTCCACTTCAACTTCTTGAATTTCATTTCCTTGAAACTCATCTTTATTTCCCTCATCATCCTTTGGCATGTCTTCAAGTGTAGGTGAGTCCTTCAAAGAAGTTTTCTCCATGTCTTCATTTAGGAAATCTATTTCTATAACATTCTCAACAAACACATTAGATTCCTTAAACTTTACATGTATAGATTCTTCAATAGTCAAGATGACTTATTGAATATTCTGTAAGCTTTACTAGTATTAGAGTAACCAACAAAAATTGCTTCATAAGACTTTGCATCAAATTTACCTAAATTATCTTTAGTATTCAAAACAAAACATTTACAACCGAAAACTTTAAAGTATGAAACATTTGGCTTTGTTGAAAAATAAATCTCAAAAGATGTTTTTGAAGTATTTTTGCATAAGAAAACTCTATTTGATATGTAGCAAGATGTGTTAACGGCCTCGGCCCATAGATAATGAGGGAGACCATATTCATTTATCATTGTCCTAGCCATCTCTTGTAATGTACGATTTTTCCTCTCAATGACTCCATTTTGTTGTGGAGTTCTAGGACAAGATAGTTCATGCTTAATTCCATGTTCTTCACAAAAAGTGGTAAAGGGTTGGTTATTGAATTCACCACCTCTATCACTTCTTATTCTTAAAATTTAAGAATCTTTTTCCTTTTCAACTCTTTTCTTAAAGGCTTGAAAATATGAAAAGGCTTGATTTTTGTGCTCTAAAAAGAAAACCCAAGTAAAACGCGAGAAATCATCAACTAAAACAAAAGCAAACGATTCCCACTTAGACTTTTGGTTTGAGTAGGACCAAACAAATCCATATGGATCAACTCCAAGGGTCGGGATGTCATGATATCCTTGATTGACTTGAAAGAGGAGTTGATTTGTTTCCCAAGTTGGCACGCATCGCAAATGCGGTCCTTTTCAAAGTTCAAGTAAGGAATACCTTTCACCATTTCCTTGTTGTTTAATCTAGATAGATGGTCAAAAGAAATGTGGCCTAATCTCCTATGCCACAACCAAGAGTCATCATCGAGGGCTTTCAAACAAGTAGCATTGCATAGCATATTAGACATGTCAATCATGTATACATTGCTTTCACGAAATTTGAAAAATATACATGTGTTGGATTGTCTATCAATAACTCGACATGCTAGGTTATCAAAAACAAGATCAAAACCTTTGTCACAACGTTGACTAACACTCAAGAGATTATGCATGAGGCCATCAACTAAAATAATATTTTCTATTAAAGGAGATGTACCAAGTTTAACATTACCAATACCAATGATTTTTCCTTTGGCGTCATCTCTGAAGGTGACGGTGCCACCTTCATGGTATCATGATAGGGTTGTAAAGTTGTTAATATCCCAAATCATGTGCCTTGAGCAACCACTATCAAGATACCACAACCCTTTACGTCGTTGGGCCTTAGGAAGTGTCTACATCATTTAACAAATTTGTTGACTTTGGTACCCAAACTTTCTTGGGTTCTTGAAAGTTAGTATTCCGAGCCCAAACTTGATTATGTGATGCATTAAGCCTATCATAGCAAAATTTAACCAAATGACCTTTACGGCCGCAATATGTGCATGAAAAGACTTTACCATACATGAACGCATGATGTGTGTGTGGAGTGTGGGCATGTTTAGGGTGCTTGACATGATGTAAAGGTTGTGATTTATGGACATGAGCATGAATAGCATGTGAATTTTTCTTTGGGACTTGTTTCTTAGGAAACATAGCCTCTAGTCTACTTTTATCAAATTCACATTTCTTCAAAACTACTCCTAATGAATCAATTTTCTCTTTTAGCATGAAAATTTCATTTTCATCAATTTGTAGAAATTTACCTTTGCAAGAAATTTTATAGTTATCAAAGTCCTTTGTGTAGAAAAAAGAGTAGAAAGCAATTCATCCTTTTCTTTTGTAAGAGTGAAAACTTTTTGATTGAGAGATTCATTTTCCTTTTTCATTTTCAAGTATTTCTTTTTGAGAAAATCATAGTTATGAGATAGTTCTTCAAAAGCTTCTCCTAGTTCATCCATGGATAGATCACAATCAATGGAAGTATCGGGAGTTACCTTGCTTGTGCTCTCATTTGCCATGAAGCACATGTTGGCGGTGTCGACTTCCTCATCGGATTCACTCTCCGAATCCCAAGTAGCCTTTAAAGCTTTCTTTTGTACGGCTTCTTGGAGGTGGAGGGTTTGGCTCTTTCCGGACATTCCGCAATAATATGACCCGATTTCTGGCAATTGAAGCAAACGATTTTCTTCTCTTCTTTACCTTGCCATCTCCTTCTATTTTGGAACTTTGTCTTGTTGTACATTCTCCGAACGTTCTTTAAAAGAAGAGAAAGATCTTCATCATCCTCTTCTTCATCATCGTCGTCGGAGTAGGTGGAAGAACTCTTGAAGCCAATAGCTTTCTTCTTGGGAGGAGCCATCTCTTCTCTTGCTTTTCTTTCCATCTCATTGGTCTTGAGATTTCCAATGAGAACTATGAGCTCCATTTCTTCCTTATCATTGAGTTCCTTCAAAGTAGTGGCTTTGACTTTCCAAGATGGAGGGAGTGCACGGATGATCTTCCTTACTCTTTGGTCGTTATCAATGACGTCACCTAAAGAAGAAAGTGCATTAGTAATCTTTGTAAATTTTGTAACCATATCATCTATGGTTTCATTCTCTTGCATAGAAAAATTTTCATATTGGGAACGAAGAAGGTCTATTTTTGCCCTCTTTACTTGTGAAGTTCCCTCATGAGTGACAAGCAAGTGAGTCCAAATCTCATGGGCATATTTGCAATGAATGACTCTAGAAATATCATCGTCATTTAGAGCTTGAAGCAAGGCATAGTGTGCCCTAGCATTAGCGTCAAACTCTTTAGTGTCAATATCGGACCAAGTGTCCTCATCACCGGTGGGTGCACTAAATGGTTTGGTCACCGCATTTGCAACCCGGCTTCCTAGGGATTGCAAAAACACGGTCATCTTAACCTTCCATATGGGAAAGTTAAGGCCATCAAACTTGGGTGGGGTCTTAATTCCTTCGGCCATTTTAATAATTGCATGAGGATGAAAAAATGAATAGTGATTAGCAATATAGGATCTCTCTAAGGTTGTTAAGCCAAGAGCCTAGAGACCAAAGCTCTGATACCAATTGAAAAACACCTAGAGGGGGGGTGAATAGGTGTTAATGCTAATCTAATAAACCTTTTAAACAAGTATGTGTATATGATGCAAACGGTCACTCAAAACAAGAAATTGAAGCCGAATTCCCCGTGAAGGGCTCTAGAACTTCTCCTCTTTGATTCCTCTAGATTATGAGTTGAGGCGCGTAATTGCTTTCTTGTTGAGATGAGTAAAGACCGGAAAATGCAAGTAATGAAATGGATGCAATAATGAAGTGCACACAAGAGATATGATTGGTAGTGAAAAGTGCATTTTTATCATACATTTACCATCACATTTTCATATTTATATCTATAATTCTGCACATTTACTAATATTTTATGATTTATTGTGTGCAGGCCTCGAAATATTAAAATAAAGAAATAAAGCCTAAAAAGAAGCCCAAAAGCCCAGATTCAAGCCCAATGTAAAAGTTGCAAATATCAATTGCCAAAATTGCAAATACACAAGGGCCAAAGTTGCAAATACAAAGAAGAGGGAAGGATAGACTTCTATTCAACCCTAAACACTTGCAGGATGAGGATAAAAATCAAAGAAGGAGAATTTAAGATCACAAATTCGTGGATAAAGGATTTGGGATCTAGGTAACTTGCTTCCCAAGTTATATCCAAATCTAAAGATAAAGAGCCAGAATCAAACTTCCAGAAGCAAACGCCCAGATGAACGGACCAGGGGAGGCCACGCGCCAAAGCGCGTGGCCAGCCGCCACTACCAGGCCGCGAAAACGCGGCCCAAGCCGCGTTTTCGCGGCAATCCTTCCTTATCCCGGGACCAGTTTTCGTGGGAGAGTTGTGTTGGGACTCTACCTCCTTCTACTCCTATAAATACCCCCTGCAGTGCAACCGAGAAGGGCGTACAGAAAATATAGAGCAGATTCTAGGGTTTTTTTAGGCTAACTTGTAGTTTAGGTTAGATTTTATTTTCGTTTTTCTTTTGTAATTTTTGTAACTGAGAGTGGAGGAAGCTTTCATTGGAGGAAGGAGTCCATGCTTGTACTGAGGTGACAGCGGTGTAAGCCTACTTTTTCTTCCATTGTTAATGAAATTCACTTGAGGTTTGTTTGTGTTCTTTTATTTATTCTTGTGTTCTTTTATTCTTGTTTATTTATGTTCTTCTATCCTTGTTCTATTCTTCTATTTTTTTTTCTAATGTCTTATGAACCATGAGACCCAATTGCGTTGAGACTGCCTAGCCGAAGAAGAGCCCTTGATGGCCTATGGAGATGAAAAAACCTTCGTTAGTTTGTCTTTTATTTTCGTAGTGTAGATTAAGAAGGTGGACGATCCTATACGCCATACTTGTACGCCTTCCAAGACAAGGTAAGTCATCGCACGGATCAAAGGTAAGCAAGGTAAAAGAGGTATGTATGTATAGTTTTCTTTCTTTCTAATTCTAGTTTAGATCTCCATCTCTCTCAAATTTACTTTTTACCTTCTCATTGTAAATATCAAATACCATTGTAAATAATAAAAGAAAATAATTTTTAGAGAATCTTACTTAAAAGCTTCCATCGCTAGTCCCTCCCTGAGGATCACGACCCGCATAATCACTGCTACCGCGGATTCGAATTGAGAACCTTGCACAACTTGTTCTAAATCTAATATTATTTATTTTGTGTGCAGGAAAATCTCAATCAAAATTTTGGTGCCGTTGCCGGGGAGGGACGGTAAGTTATTCTCTAATAATAAAAAAATTATTAACTAATTCGTTTATTCTTTTCTGTTTGCAGGTTTGGAGAACAGAACAACAACAACAGAAGTGGACATATAGCAACTCTGTGCCTCTGCCCTCGAAGGCAGAGCATCAGAGCCTACTATAGTGCCGCGGATCCGCGACAATAGCCGCGGAAACGTGGCCTTAGTAGTAAACTACTAATTGCAATTTTTGCAGGTTGCTAAAAATTGCAAGATTTGTTTTCTGCTCTGTTCCAATTTGTTCTGTGATAAACCTGTAAACTGCAATTAATCAACAGTAAAATATTTGTTGAAAAAGATAAAAAATTGATTAGACATTTGCATATTAGGCACGTGTCTTTTCAATTCCTTTATTTTACTGTTGAAGAGTGCTGGAGCAAGGTACATTCATATTGCATGTAGAATAGGACTCATCTCTTGGTTGATTTTCATTACTTTGAGTGAATCTTATTTACATATTTTGTACACTTGTACAAATTTATTCTAAGGGCATAACCCATTAACAAGATAAGGTGGGGATTTCATCACCCTTCCTTGGCCCAAAAATCAGATTCCAAGCACTCACTAACCAAAGCCTAATTAAAATTAAGTAGACGTTGGCCCTAGGGACATCTCGGACTCAATTAGGAGATTATCCTAAGGGGGAACAGTATTGGAATTTGACTCCTGCCAAATCAGTGTCTAGGAAGGGGATTGAGGGCCGAAAGCCTGAAGATTGGTGGTTATTTAATTAAGGAACATCTTTGACGGAAAACCTCCCACCAATCTTGCCCTGACCTGGCTGATTAACTTGTGGTCAAAGTCTGCACCCTACCTCCCGTGGACAGTCTAACCAGTTAGGAGTCGTCTAGGTCATAAGTCTACCTAACTTAGGATAGAATTTTTTTTTTTTTGTTCGTTTATTTTTCTTTGTTTGTGTTTGTGTGATATGGCCTATAACAACAATTTTTTCAATTTTAATGAGGATCCATATTACACACCAACCTCTTATTCGGATATTACCAACCCGGCATATCATAACTTTGACCAACCTAGTGTGCCAGATTGGTCTTATCCGAATCATTACATGCCCCAGTCCCAATACTATGAACAGGATTAGAATAATCATCACTACTCTTCACAGAGTCAATGGGGATTCAATACCCTTGAGCCATATGGTCAACCACCTGTTCAACCATTATCTTCATATACGTCTTTTCCCACATCACCAAGGTTTCAGTCCACAATTGATCTATTTGATGGGTTAGAAGAAAAAGTGGATCGGTTGCAAGATATAATGAATGATCAAATTTCTAGACTTTCAAACATTCTTGAGCAAGTTGATAGGAACCAAGAATCATTCTGTCTAGAAGACCTTGATCAAAATTCAATTTCATCACATCAATATGAACTGGATCAATCCCAACCCTTGGACAAATTGGCTAGTTTTAATTTCAATGAGATTGAATTAGATTGTGAATGTGAACCCGATCCCCAACTTTGCGATTCAGTTTCCATCTTCGAATCTATGTTGACTCCGGTATTATTACCAATTTTGGACCAATTTTCTGAGCCAACATTTATTCCTGTACCCATAGATCATGCAATTGAATCACCCATTTTTGATGATCATCATATTGAACTAGACCAATTTCATACATTTTTAAGTCCCATTGACAAATTGGCAAGTTCTCATTTTTATGAGATTGAAATCAATGAGATATGTGACCTTGATTCTCAAATTTATTGTGATCAAGTTCAAATTCCCGAATCAATATTGACTCCTGTTCAGTTACCCGACTTAGGTAATCTTTTAAAGTCAGTTTTGATTCCCACACCTCTCATTCCTGAACTTGAATCACCAATGGTGAGTCATATTCCATTATGGGAAAATGATTGTGGACTTGAATATCAATTCTTGGACTTGGACTTAACGCTTGAACCAAAACTAACTCTCGAACCCCATGTCAATTTTCCCGAGTTTGTATTGGTTCCTGAACCTATCATTCTTGAGTCCAAGTCAACCATTCTACCAAGTCACATTCTTTTGTTGAACATAGGTATAGACCATGATGACTCTGTGATGGTTTTCCAGGACTGGTCATGTAAAGGAAGTAAGTTTAACGATAGGATCTTCCATGATCCTATTCATACTGGGGAATGTAAACATGTAAATAGAAAAGAGGTCAATAAAGGTAGGTCCCGTGAACTACCACATTATCTTGATTGGGTAGCAACGCTTGGCCCAATCAGACCACCACCGGAACCACCCCCTAAGGTAACATCTGCCTTCCCTTTCTTCTTTTTCATGCATATATGCATTCATTCATACATTGAGGACAATGCATGAGATAAGTGTGGGGGGAGACTTTACTAACATACTAACATAGTTAGAAACTAACAAAAATTTGCTAATAAAAAAAATTTTTAAAAAATAATTTTTTATAAAAAGGACAATATTTTGACTTATCTTTTGAAAGTAATCTAAGTTAATCTTAAGAATTAGGAAAATCATGATTAGGATTTCTAAAAACTTGATCAAAATAAATAAATTGTTGAATTTTTAGGTATAGGAGGAGAAATTGAATAAGTAGTTAGTCTTAATTTTTACCTTAATGAAATGTGCATACCTAATGCATATCTAGGATTCTAAGACAAAGACCCTTGTGCCTCAAAAATAAAAAAATTATTAAAAAAATAAAAAAAATTTTCACCAATTAAGCTGGATATATGTGCCTCAAGAAGCATAAGTATTCACGCCTAAAGGTGAGTTCTAAAAAAATAAATAAATAA
The DNA here is from genome assembly GCA_038442645.1 of Agave tequilana. Classification (NCBI taxonomy): domain Eukaryota; kingdom Viridiplantae; phylum Streptophyta; class Magnoliopsida; order Asparagales; family Asparagaceae; genus Agave; species Agave tequilana. The sequence goes on along the minus strand of JAVJIF010000524.1, from coordinate 316,255 downwards.
AGTCCTTAGTTTTGTGGCCTAATTCACTCGAATTTGAGTCCGCGGGGTGTTTTCTCACCTGGTGCCCTAAAGCCGACCAGTTCGGGAGCCACCGACTTTAAGTTTGCTACATGGGTGGATTAGAAAGCCTAAAAAAACTAAGAAATATAATATATGTATTAACACATCTAATAGTCAATTAGTTAGGTATGAGGGCCTCAAGAAGCCTTGATACTTATACGAAAGAAAATTAGATGAGTTATACATGTTAAAAAAAATAATAAATAATAAATAATAAAGAGGCATGAGAGTCCAAGTTAAGGAATTCCTAGGAAAAATTCATATGGATGCATATGATTTTTGGTAACGAAAAAGACTATACACAAATCCAATTTTGATCCTTACTTAAAATGGATAACAATTCACTTTATAAAGACTAAGTTTAAGAATGAATAAAAATGAGGATCCTAAAAACTTATAGATTACTTAGTCTCTTCAAACGTATTTCAAATATTTTCCTTTTTGTGGATTTTGTGGGTGTAATCCGCGAAAAACCCTCACGAGACAACACTCGTCCTCTAGGGCAACCTAGGGGTTTAACGGCTTGTTACACATGCTAAGTGCAACCGTGATTCCTACGAAAGTGAGTTAGGTTAGATTAATTTTTCTTTTTTCTCTTTGATTTTTACTCGAGGACGAGCAAAAAGATAAGTGTGGGGGTGTGATTGGTAGTGAAAAGTGCATTTTTATCATTACATTTATCATCACATTTTCATATTTATATCTATAATTCTGCACATTTACTAATATTTTATGATTTAGTGTGTGCAGGCCTCGAAATATTAAAATAAAGAAATAAAGTCTAAAAAGAAGCCCAAAAGCCCAGATTCAAGCCCAATGTAAAAGTTGAAAATATCAATTGCCAAAATTGCAAATACACAAGGGCCAAAGTTGCAAATACAAAGAAGAGGGAAGGATAGACTTCTATTCAACCCTAAACACTTGCAGGATGAGGATAAAAACCAAAGAAGCAGAATTTAAGATCACAAATTCGTGGATAAAAGATTTGGGATCTAGGTAACTTGCTTCCCAAGTTATATCCAAATCCAAAGATAAAGAGCCAGGATCAAACTTCCAGAAGCAAACGCCCAGATGAACGGACCAGGGAGGCCACGCGCCAAAGCGCGTGGCCAGCCGCCACTACCAGGCCGCGGAAACGCGGCCCAAGCCGCGTTTCCGCGGCAATCCTGCCTTATCCCGGGACCAGTTTTCGTGGGAGAGTTGTGTTGGGACTCTACCTCCTTCTGCTCCTATAAATACCCCCTGCAGTGCAACTGAGAAGGGCGTACAGAAAATACAGAGCAGATTCTAGGGTTTCTTAGGCTAACTTGTAGTTTAGGTTAGATTTTATTTTCGTTTTTCTTTTTGTAATTTTTGTAACTGAGAGTGGAGGAAGCTTTCATGGAGGAAGGAGTCCATGCTTGTACTGAGGTGACAGCTGTGTAAGCCTACTTTTTCTTCCATTGTTAATGAAATTCACTTGAGCTTTGTTTGTGTTCTTTTATTTATTCTTGTGTTCTTTTATTATTGTTTATTTATATTCTTCTATCCTTGTTCTATTCTTCTATTTTTTTTCTCTAATGTCTTGTGAACCATGAGACCCAATTGCGTTGAGACTGCCTAGCCGAAGAAGAGCCCTTGATGGCCTATGGAGATGAACAAACCCTCATTAGTTTGTCTTTTATTTTCGTAGTGTAGATTAAGAAGGTGGACGATCCTATACGCCATACTTGTACGCCTTCCAAGACAAGGTAAGTCATCGCACGGATCAAAGGTAAGCAAGGTAGAAGAGGTATGTATGTATAGTTTTCTTTCTTTCTAATTCTAGTTTAGATCTCCATCTCTCTCAAATTTACTTTTCACCTTCTCATTGTAAATATCATATACCATTGTAAATAATAAAAGAAAATAATTTTAGAGAATCTTACTTAAAAGCTTCCATCGCTAGTCCCTCCCTGAGGATCACGACCGCATAGCCACTGCTACCGCGGATTCGAATTGAGAACCTTGCACAACTTGTTCTAAATCTAATATTATTTATTTTGTGTGCAGGAAAATCTCAATCAAGATATCACAAGATAGAAATGTAAAGCAATAAAAAGGCAATAAGGAAATCAATCGCAAACACAAGGGATTTGTTTCGAGGTTCGAGCCACCGCTCTACGTCCCCGCCTTCACCACCGTGAAGGGTTTCCACTATATCCACCGAGGAAATACAAGAGGTCTACCGAAGGCCGGAGTACCGAACTCCCACCAATCCAACCCTCTACACAAGAGGGATCTCAACACAAGATAGAACATGTAACAAGGTGATCAACAAGACCACAAACTTCTCTCTTACAACTTCCTTATAGAATGAGAAGGATTTTTGGCTCAAGAAGTGTAGTGAGAAAGTTGTAAAGTAGTAATAAATAGCTTGAAACACAACTGAAAAATAGTAACCAAGAATGAACTTAGAAAATTGAGAGCTTTGAAAACTTTTCTTTCTTTTGAAACTTGAAAACAATGGGTATTTTTCTTGATTTTTGCAAGTGACCAATGCCATCTATTTATAGGGATTAGAGGAGATCTAATCATCATTATAACTAGTTTAATAGGTCTGAAAATAGCCTGCAAAATTTTAGAAATAGCTGACACACAAATCCCAATTAAATCTAAGACACAAAAATCAGAAAAGTAGCCGTTAGGGCTGCTGGCGGCTGTCGGTCAACCAGCCCGATCGACCGGCAGTCCATTAGCAAACTAGCCGTTGGACTCGGTCGACCGGTCAGTCGACCGGAAGGCTAAACAAAAACATTTCTTTGTTCTGTCGGTCGACTGGCCCTGTCGACCGACAAAACCCGAGAGCAAAGGACTTTCAGTCGGTCGACCGGTTCGGTCGACCAGCAGACGTGAACAAACATGCACGCCAAGTCCAGAAGGCTCGGTCGACCGGTGCGATCGACCGATCAAGCTTGAAATGGATCCGGTCGACCGCCTGGTCGACCGCTGGGCCTGAAACAGATTTTTCTAGGGAAAATTTTGAACTTTTAAAAAATTTTCAATAATTTTGTAAGTTTATATGATTAAGTATCATGTTATAAAGGTTGGTATACATGATATAAATAAGATATAAAATTATAAAATTATTTGAGTCATGTATAACCATCAAGACATGAACCTAAATCAATTACCCAAAACAAAAATCGTATTTTGAAAAATGAAGGGGTGTGTGTGTTTTCTTGAGCCAACTTATCATAGCCTCATTCTTTAACAAACTAATTCTTACAAAGGTTCTAGGTGACTACAAGGTCTTCAAATGGGCTTCTCCCTATGCGATGTTGAATAGCTTGATTTCTTGAACCCGAAATGAACCAACTTGAGTCAAAGATACCTTCCTTTTTTTTAACTTACTTCCTTTTCTATCCTCAACAGTAAATTGTTGCTTGTAAATGCTAAAAATGTTCAGACTTGTATTTAGGCACATGTCTATTTTGTTACATATTCTATTTACTGTTGAAGAGTGTGATTAGTACTCAATATTGCATATTTTATATCATATTCCCCATGCATAATACAACTAAATATATGATTTTAATCCTCTTCTCTACTTATTTGCAGGTACACAATTAAAAGGAGATAAAGTAATTAATTACCTTAATTAGCAATAATTAAGGTGATTAGTTAAAGATCCAAGATAAAGTCAAATCTCACTCCAGATCCAGAGAGATCCTCGCAACAAACGAAGAAACTAACCATGCCACGTGGATAACCAACTCCTAACCAATCTCTACCAGAAAGATCAGATCAAATGGCTCTTAGATTGCCGCGCCCCGCGGCATGGGCGGCAATCTGGTGGCTGTTTGGCTCCGGATTTTGTGGTAACAGAATTCTCTCCAGAGGCTTCTCAGATCTGCTATAAATACTGGACTATCACCTGCGAGCTGAGACTGATCAGAGAAGAGAGAGAGTTTAGTTCTAGGCTTTGTAATTTTGTTAGTTTTTGTTTAGGTTTTGTAAATCTCTATGATCTTTTTCTCCCTAGATTTCATTGCAAAAGAGAGTGATTGTGAGGGAGAGAGCTTGTGTAATCAAGGGTGACACTTGAAGCTATGCAAGGATTGATCCATCCTCCTTCATCTACTTGAGCTTGATTCTAGTTTGTTTTCTTTCACTTTACTTGCTTTGTTAATTTCTAGCAATTTATTCATGCTTTGTTTTCTTTTTGTAATGGCTTGTAGTAGCTAATTCCTTCTCCATGAACTAGCTAACTACTACCTTGCTAACTTCTAGCTCATGTGTGATTGCTTTAATTCATCTTGCAATTTGTATGGTCTTCTCTTCTCCGATGGGTTTCTTTTCATTTCTTGGCAAGATTTTGTTGTAATTCTCCATATGATTCATGTGTGCCTCACTTGGAGCCTAGTCTTCGAACTAGTGCCTTGATGGAACATGGAGATGGAAGCACCAATATGCTATTTGATGTATAACTTCACTACTTCCATTAGTGAATGTTGTATGTTTTTTTTCATTTGCATCACTTGAGTGTAGCTCTTTTGATTCCATTAGTGAAAGTCTATTTGTAGGCCGATGACCATCTATGGAGGCTACAAGACAAGTCCAAGAATGAATCCCCATCATCTTAGTGGGAAAGTAATTAGATCACAAGCAAGACAAATACATGCCGATGAATCAACATGAGGCACGCATCACTATCACGGAGTTTAGTTAGTTTAGCAAGGTAGTTAAGGTTAGCTAGTCATGGATTTCTTTCATTCAAAGTTTTCTTGATTTTACTTTCTTTTTAGTTGTTAGTTCAAATCCATCTCAATCTTGATTTCTCCCGATTTCCACCATGAACATAGCCACCAATTCTTTGATTTGTTTTTCTTTTGATTCTTTATTCTTTTGAAACATAGAAGAATTCTCGTTTCCTCTTCTCACTAGTATCGTGAAAGCTTCTATCGCTAGCTCTCCCTGAGATCCGACTCGGTATAGCTCTATGCTATAGCGGAGATAAGAAAGGGTATATTGAACATCTTACATACACTTGTGGAGTAAACAAGCACCGAGGTTGATTCTAACCTTTCTCTTTTACATAATACTCGTGCTATACTTCACACTGCCCCTTTCAATCTTCTAAACAATTTTTGGCGCCGTTGCCGGGGAGAGCGACGGTATTTTTAAAAGTGAGAAACTAAACGATTCTTCTTCTCTGTTGCAGGTGACAGGAGAAGAAACAGGAAAATATCTACAGCAGAAACATATAAGTGGACCTGGGACTCTGCTCAAGAAAGCAGAGCCCAGGATCCCTCTGGAGTGCCGCGGATCCACAAGAATTGCCGTGGAAACGCGGCACAACAGAGTGCACTTCTAACCAAATTTTTGCAGGGGCTTCTGCTCTGCAAGATACTGCTGCCTATATACTTCATTTCCTGTATACTTCACTGTATTCCTGTTAATTAATTCAACAGTAAGAAATTGGTTGATAATTGCTAAAAAATTGTTAGACATCTTGCATTATAGGCACGTGTCTTTCAATTACTTTAAATTTACTGTTGAAGAGCGCGTGGGACAAGGTACGTGTTCGCATAGCATATAGACTAGGACAAACTCTTGCTTGATTTTCATGCTTTGAGTGTATCCTTGTTATCTTTCATCGTACACTTGCACGAATTTACTTTAAGGGCAATACCTGTAAATAACATAAGGTGGGGGAGGTCATTACCCTTTCCTTAGCCCGGAAATCATTTTCCCCACGTACTCACAATCCTAAGCTTGTAAATAAAATTTGATAGACGTTGGCCCTAGGGACATCCGGACTCACTTAGGAGATTATCCTAAGGGGGAAAAGTGTTGGAAATTGACTTCTGTAAAATCGGTGTCTAGGAAAGGGGTTGAGGGCCGAAAGCCCGAAGGTTGTTGTTACTTAATTAAGGAACGTCTTCGGACGGAAACCTCCCAACGACTTTATCCTTTCCTGGCTGATTTGCTTATAGTCAAGGTCTACACTAAACCTCCTGTGGACAGTCTATTTAGGAGTCATCTAGGACCAGAAACCCTAGACAAGCTTGGATTGATTTTTTCTTTTGTGTTTGTTATTTTTTCTTTTCGCGGTGTGATCGGTGCACGTTGTTTGTGATTGTATATACAATAGTGGTTTTGTGATCCTAATTCATTCTACACTTGCACTTACACATCCACTTCACATCATGACCAACAACGTCTCACTTCAGGATCGATTTTATCCGATTCGCACCTCCATTCCTTCATGCATTCTTCTCCCCGAGCCTAATGGAAACAACTTTGAGCTGAAACCACAATTCATAAATACACTTCCCACTTCCATGGTCTAGAGTCTGAGGACGCGTACCTCTTTATTCGTGAGTTTGAAGAGGTATGCCAAATGATGAGAATATCCCAACTTTCTGAGGATGCTGTTAGGTTACGGTTCATACCGTTTGCACTTAAGGATTTAGCTAAGAAATGGCTTTATAGTCTTCCTGTCAGTTCCATATCTTCATGGGATGATTTTGTTAAGGTCTTTCTTAGGAAATTCTATTCTATCCACAAAACAGCCCTCATGAGAAAAAAATAATGCAATTCAAGCAAGAACAAAATGAACCTTTCTGGAAATATCTTGAGCGTTTCAAAGATCTCCTTGCCCTATGTCCCCATCACGGCATAGAGAAATGGCGGCTATGCCAGATTATCTATGATGGATTAGATTACCAAACGAAAACACTTTTAGAATCCATGTGCCAAGGGGAATTTCTGAAGAAAGATGAACATCAGGGGTGGGATCTCTTTGAAACCCTAGCTGAGAAAACCATTCAGTGGGAGTCATGCCCTGATAAACCGACTCCCACCACTTCCAGAACTGGTACACACTCCAAAGAATCCTCTCTAGCTGCAGAAACCAAGATCACACAATTAATGAAGAGGATAGAGTTGCTTGAGTCAATAGGGAATTCTGTGGTCAACCAGGTCAACCCATTGCCTTTAATTAGACCAGGTTGCACCAATTGTCAAGACCTTAGCCATGTTGTTGAGGAGTATCCATTATATCAGCCCCCATTTCAGGAGAACATGAATGCAACTTTTACCAGACCTCCATACTCCAATACTTACAATTCAGGATGGCAGAACCATCCAAATTTTTCATGGAGTCAGTCTGGTACTGAGCATCATATGCCACCACTTCCATATCCAAACAATGCTCAGTTTCATCCATCCAGTTTCGATCAGAATTCACTGTATGTTCATCCATCTCAAAGTCCACCACAGTCATATCAGGACCCACCACCATATTACCAATCACAGTTCCAATCTCCATATCCTCAACATCCACCCCAAATAATTCTGAAATATCTGAGTTGAAACAAATGATAGAAACCTTAACAAAGAACCAGCAACAGGAGTTGAATGAAATGAAGGTCCAGATCAAGCAATTGGCTGAGAATCAAAAAGGACTGTTCTAAGCCAGCCATTGCTAAATCCCAAAGTTGAAAATTCAGGACCCAGTCACTGTCATGCCATTCATACCCTGAGATCTGGTAAACAAATTGACAATAAGGTTTCTAGTCCACAATCTCATCCGTACCAAAGCCAACACCTCATGTCCCAATGCCACCAACTTTTGACAAACCATCCTCTAGTGCAGAGCCATCCACATCTCAAGCCAAAGGGAAAGAAAAGGTAGATGAGCAACCTTATAAGCCTAGAGTACCATATCCAAATAGGCTTTTAAATAACAAGTCAAATGCTCACATGGAGAAAATAAAAGAAACATTCAAAAAGGTCCAAGTCAATGTCCCTCTTCTTGATGCCATTCAACAAGTGCCATCATATGCTAAATTTTTGAAGGAAATGTGCACCAAGAAGAGAAAGACCCAAGTCCCTAAAAAAGTCTTCCTTGCATCATCCATCAATGAGCTGCTCACTGGTCCAATTCCTGTTAAGTACAAAGACCCAGGGAGCCCCACCATTTCATGCATCATAGGACAGACTACCATCAATAGGGCACTTCTTGATTTGGGGGCCAGTATCAATCTCCTACCTTTCTCTGTGTACCAACAATTGGGGTTAGGTGATCTCCACCCAACCCAAATGACCATCCAATTGGCTGACCGCTCTGTTACTAAACCCAAGGGGGTAATTCAAGATGTCCTGGTCAAAGTTGGAGAATTCTTTTATCCAGTTGACTTTGTTGTCCTTGAAACAAAACAAGTATCAAATTCAAATCAAAGGGCACAAATTCCTGTCATTCTGGGTCGACCATTCCTGGCTACTGCAAATGCAATCATTAATTGCCGGAATGGATCAATGAGGTTGACTTTTGGTAACATGACACATGAACACAATGTCTTCCACACACAGCCTCACAAAACCAAAGGTCAAACATTTGAGGTTAATTTCATTAGTAACAATTGTGAGGAGGACGGTGAAGATCCAAAAGATGAGTCACAACCTTGTGATTCTCTTATCCGAGTACCCTTTCAAACGGGAAAGTTGATTTGGATACTTTCACTTTCAATAAGCCAACTAAGAGTGTATTAGAACCTCCAATTGATATATCTTTTGAAGACTTGTTTGCTGATGAGATCATGTGTTTAGATGAGTCAACTCGGGGTAAGTTAGCTAATTGTCCACTGCCGGATGTTGACTTGAGCTTTGAAGAATTATATGGAGAGGAGTTAAAATTTCTAAACACTGGAAGTGATGAGATTCTGAGTGAGAGTGGTGAAAAGGATTTTGTGTGTGAACGATGTGGTGAAAGAGTATGAATGAAAATAACAACAAATTGAAACTGGAATCACCTAGGGTAAGAACAATTCAGACCGTTTCCCAATGGAGTTCAAGAGAACACATTGAAACGATGGGAAACGGGCCAGAGGGAAGCGACCAAAAACCCAGGTGAGAGTTACATTTGTATATTCATTGTAAATAATTTTTCCTACCTCTTACCTGTTTCATGCATACATTTACCATAATGCATTGAGGACAATGCATGAAATAAGTGTGGGGGAGGGTTTACTAACTTAGAGTTTTTAGATTTTCTTTCTTTTATACTTCTTTTAGAAATAAAAAATAAAAAAAAAAAAACAAAATAAAAACTTTTTGAAAAAAGAGACAAAGTTTTGTTCTATTTTTAAGAAAATTAAGATGTATCTTAGAAATTAAGAAAGCCTTAATTATGACATCTTAAACCTAGTTGAAGTAATAGATCTTGTTTGAGATTATAGGCTAAGTAAGTAAAATTGGTGAGATATTATTATCTGGAATTTTTTGCCTTAGATAATATGCACCTTACACTTACACATTTCTTGGGATAGAAACAAAGACCAAAAATGCCATATATATATATATATATAAAAAAAAAAAGAAAAAAAAAAAGAAAAAAATATATATAAATAAAAGATCACCTATTAAGCTGGGAAATTGTGCCTCAAGAAGCATGATGACTCACGCCTAACAGTGATCTCACCTATTAAGCTGGGTAATTGTGCCTCAAGAAGCATGATTATTCACGCCTAACGGTGATAAAAAATAATCCCCTTTAGTTTTGTGGCCTTTTTCACTCGAGTCCTTAAACCCGAGGGATGTTCCTCATCTGGTGCCCTAAGACCATCTGGTCTGGGAGTCATCGGTTATAGGCTCGCTACATGGGTGAATTAGAAAGCCTAATAAAACTAAGGGAAAAAAAAAAAAAAAAAAAAGAATATATATAAATAAATGGCTTGATGATTGGAGTTGAAATCCAGAAACCTTCACTGTGCACGGTGTGCATATTATCTAGTTTTATGAAAGATAAAAATATTCAATCCAATTTTGAATTCTTACCTTAATTAAAAACAAGATCTTGCATAGAGACTAAGTTTAAGAAAGAATAACTATAGGTGGACTTATGACCTAGGATCACTTATATTTTTGCAAAATAGTTCGTAAACTTGTCTCTTATTCAAAATGCGTTTTCAAAATACTAACATTTGTCTTCTTTCTTTATGGATTTTGTGGGTGTAATCCGCTGAAAACCCTCAGGAGACAACACTCCTCCTCTAGGGTAACCTAGAGGTTTAACGGCTTGTTGCACATGCTCAGTGCAATCGCGTCACCTGCGAAAGTGGTGTAATAAACTTGTAGTTTAGATTTTTTTTCTTTTCTTTGTTTTGCTCGGGACGAGCAAAAGAATAAGTGTGGGGGTGTGATTAGTACTCAATATTGCATATTTTATATCATATTCCCCATGCATAATACAACTAAATATATGATTTTTAATCCTCTTCTCTACTTATTTGCAGGTACACAATTAAAAGGAGATAAAGTAATTAATTACCTTAATTAGCAATAATTAAGGTGATTAGTTAAAGATCCAAGATAAAGTCAAATCTCACTCCAGATCCAGAGAGATCCTCGCAACAAACGAAGAAACTAACCATGCCACGTGGATAACCAACTCCTAACCAATCTCTACCAGAAAGATCAGATCAAACGGCTCTTAGATTGCCGCGCCCCGCGGCATGGGCGCGGCAATCTGGTGGCTGTTTGGCTCCGGATTTTGTGGTAACAGAATTCTCTCCAGAGGCTTCTCAGATCTGCTATAAATACTGGACTATCACCTGCGAGCTGAGACTGATCAGAGAAGAGAGAGAGTTTAGTTCTAGGCTTTGTAATTTTGTTAGTTTTTGTTTAGGTTTTGTAAATCTCTATGATCTTTTTCTCCCTAGATTTCATTGCAAAAGAGAGTGATTGTGAGGGAGAGAGCTTGTGTAATCAAGGGTGACACTTGAAGCTATGCAAGGATTGATCCATCCTCCTTCATCTACTTGAGCTTGATTCTAGTTTGTTTTTCTTTCACTTTACTTGCTTTGTTAATTTCTAGCAATTTATTCATGCTTTGTTTTCTTTTGTAATGGCTTGTAGTAGCTAATTCCTTCTCCATGAACTAGCTAACTACTACCTTGCTAACTTCTAGCTCATGTGTGATTGCTTTAATTCATCTTGCAATTTGTATGGTCTTCTCTTCTCCGATGGGTTTCTTTTCATTTCTTGGCAAGATTTTGTTGTAATTCTCCATATGATTCATGTGTGCCTCACTTGGAGCCTAGTCTTCGAACTAGTGCCTTGATGAACATGGAGATGGAAGCACCAATATGCTATTTGATGTATAACTTCACTACTTCCATTAGTGAATGTTGTATGTTTTTTTTCATTTGCATCACTTGAGTGTAGCTCTTTTGATTCCATTAGTGAAAGTCTATTTGTAGGCCGATGACCATCTATGGAGGCTACAAGACAAGTCCAAGAATGAATCCCCATCATCTTAGTGGGAAAGTAATTAGATCACAAGCAAGACAAATACATGCCGATGAATCAACATGAGGCACGCATCACTATCACGGAGTTTAGTTAGTTTAGCAAGGTAGTTAAGGTTAGCTAGTCATGGATTTCTTTCATTCAAAGTTTTCTTGATTTTACTTTCTTTTTAGTTGTTAGTTCAAATCCATCTCAATCTTGATTTCTCCCGATTTCCACCATGAACATAGCCCCAATTCTTTGATTTGTTTTTCTTTTGATTCTTTATTCTTTTGAAACATAGAAGAATTCTCATTTCCTCTTCTCACTAGTATCGTGAAAGCTTCTATCGCTAGCTCTCCCTGAGATCCGACTCGGTATAGCTCTATGCTATAGCGGAGATAAGAAAGGGTATATTGAACATCTTACATACACTTGTGGAGTAAACAAGCACCGAGGTTGATTCTAAACCTTTCTCTTTACATAATACTCGTGCTATACTTCACACTGCCCCTTTCAATCTTCTAAACAGAGTGCTAGAGTCAAGGTGTGTGTACATAGCATTTAGTATAAGGTTCATTCTTGTATGAAATATTACTTGAGTGTTACTCTTTTTCTATATGCTTACACTGCACTAAACTGAATTATGGGCTAGTCCTATAAACAATATAAGGTGGGGAAATAAGTGCCCTTCTTAGCCCACAAATAATCTCCTCACTCAATGACCCAAGTCTAACTTAAAACTGAGAGGACATTGGCCCTAGGGACATGTCGAACTCAATAGGAGACTGACTTAAGGAGAAAATTGATTAGACTTGGACTCTTGCCAAATCGGTTTCAAAGGTTGGGGATTAAGAGGCGAAACCTTGAAGAACAGTAGTTTGGCATTATTAGGCCCGTTGCTTAGGCACGGATACCTACCACTAGGCTTGCCCCTACTTGACCGATTAACTTGTGGTCAGATTCTACAATATATCCCCTGTGGACAGTCTAACTAGTTAGGAGTCATTTAGGTCTATGGTCTACCCTAACTTACGCTAGAATTTTCTTTCTTTGTTGTTAATTTACTTGTTTACTTGTTTTTGTTTTTGACACGTTGATATGGATTATAGCTATAAATATTCCAATGCATATGGTGATCCATACTTCACACCGACCTCTTTTGACTCTTATATTACCAAGCGACATATCATAACTTTAACCACCAGTATGCCAGATTGGTCTTATCTGAATCAATATATGTTCCTGTCTCAATATTATAAACAAGACTAGAACAATCATCACTCTCTTCACAGAGTCAATGGGGATATAACTCCCCGAGTCATATTGTCAACCACCATTCAACATTCAGCTTCAAATTTTTCTAGTCATGATCAACCCATAGCAAAAAAATCTAAGATAACTAAGAGTATAGAAGCCATGATTGAGTCTCAAGAATAAAAAATGAAATAATTGACTCATAATTCCTACAAAACTTTCAAATCCAAGATCCTTACTCTATTTTCCAATCACGCAATAAGAAGATGAACTTATAAACTTAGATGGGAGTATGAAAAACTTGATTCAATCTGAAATTTTTTTTTCAATCTGTCAATTAGCTAGAAGCACAAATGAGTCTTTGATCAACATAGTGAAAAATAAGAATGAGAAAACTCAACCTAACACATTTTCGACTATTCCCAATTACCCTGGCCATATTGATAGGAACGAAGAATCATGGTGTCTTGGAGACTTTAACCAAGATTCAATTTCATCACACAAACTTGAACTTGACCAATTTAAAACTTTGGACAAATTGGCAAGTTTTCCATTCAATGAGATTGACTTGAATGTGAATATGACCCGATCTCCAACCTTGTGATTCAATTCCCATCTTCGAATCTATGTTGACTCTAGTATCCTTACCCAATTTGGACCAATTTCCTGAGCTAATATTTTTTTCATACCCAGATCTAGAAATTAAATTATTAATTTTAGATAGTCAAATTTTCATTGATGGGAAAAGAATGTGAATTTCATTTCTTTGATTTGGACTCAATTCTTGAACCGAAACCAACTCTTGAACCTAAACTTGATTTGAGTCTTATTCCCGAGTCAGTATTGGTTCCTATTCCTTTCATTTCAAGCCATCATCCAATTCTTCGTATCGCATTTCTTTGTTGGACATAGGTATAGACCATGATGATTTCGTGATGATTTTTCAAGATTGGTCATGTAAAGGGAATAATTTTCATGATAGGATCTTTCATGATCCTATTCATATTGGGGATTGTAATTATGTAAATAGAAAAGAGGTCAATAAAGGTGGGTTCTGTGAACCATCACATTATCTTGATTAGATAACAACGCTTAGCCCAATCTGACCACCACCGGAACCACCACCATGAGGTAACATTTTTCTTCCCTTTTTCTTTCTCTTGCATTTATGCATTCATTCATACATTGAGGATAATGCATTAGATAGGTGTGGGGAGGGTTCTAACATAACATGAGTTTTCTTTTTATTAAAAATAATAATGATATTTTTTTTGCTTAAACTTTTTGACAAGAGAAAAATATTTTGACTTATTTTTGGTAAGAAATTAAGTTAATTTAAAGAATAAGAGAATCATAATTAGGATTTCTTATATTTTGTCTAAATAAGATTATTTGTTTGATTTCTAAAGTTTGAAAGAAAATTTTAAAAATAATTTAGTCTTGATTTTTACCTTAATGAAATATGCATACTCTATGCACTTACACACTTAGGGTCCAAAAACAATGATTCTTATGTCTTATAAAAAAAGAAAAAATATTTATATATATCAAATGTCCTCTGATTAAGCTGGTATTTATGTCTCATAAAGCATAAGTATTCAAGCTTAAAATTAGTCCATATAATAAAATCCTTAGTTTTGTGGCCTTGTTTGCTCAGGTCTTTAAGTCTTTGGGAGGTTTTCTCACCTTGATTAGGTAAATCTGTATAGAAAATATAGAATTTTAGGATTGAAAAATTTAAGTGCAAGTACTCAATGCTACCACTATAGCAAGTGGCTATGCGGGTCGTGATCCACAAGGAGGGACTAGCGATGGAAGTATTTTGTAAGTTCTCTTTAGTTTACAAAATGGGTTAAAGTTCTTCTTTTAGTTCTTTAAAAGAAAGAAAAATAAGTTATGTTAAATTGCTAAGAAATTAGTAGATTGTGAAGGTGGAGAAAAATAAAAATAATTTGTACAAAGAAAGTGAAAAATAATGAATAGAGTTGTGAGATGGTGATGTTCGTGATCTAACCTGAAAATTAAAAAAAGAAAGTTAAACCCTAAAAATGCTTACTTACCTCTTTAGTGCCTGCTGATCTTTGACCAGTATCGATGATGTATCTTTGTTTGAAGGAGAGCGAAGTATGACAAATAGGATCTTCCTCATTCTCGATTTACACTACAAAATAAAGGGGCAAGCTAGCTACCATAGAAATGGCTATCCATCATCATAAGTCATCAACGACGCTTGCAAGGGCAAGAAAATGTTGAAGCTATCAGAATCATTTGGGTTCACAAACAAAAGAGGAGGGGAGCAAATAAAGAAGAGTAAAGAAAAAAGAAAGTTCGATTTGATTCAAATAACAATGAAAGAAAAGACTTACTTACACCGTTATCACCCTCAGTACAAGTTTTGCTCTCATTCCTCTATGAAACTCTCCTCTCCTCTCAGTTACATAAATAAAATAAAAATTACATAAAACCAAAAAAATATAAGTTACAAACTACAGAATGGCCTAACTTCTACTCTCTGCTTCATCGTTCTCTCTTTTTGCCTTCAGAAATTGCAATATTTATAGGATAAAAGGAGTGGCAAAGGGTGGTGAAGAGATGAGCTCAAATTACTGGCCTAAAAACCAATATCTTTATCCTTATTATCCCTTTGTATACTAATAAGTTCTTCTCTGGACTTCTGAATTTGGTATTATCTTCATTGATTTCTCAAGTAAGGATAATAAATTCAAATAAATCTGATTTAGTTGGAATAGATATGATAATATCCTCTCTCTGTTATCCCATATTTTCTTATATGATTTGCCTCAGGACTTCTGGATTTGGGATTATCTTTGTTGATCTTCAAGTTAACCAAATAAAAATTCAGTTTAACTGATTTTATCTGGTGTTATCTTCTCTGATTTGCTTCAGTCTTTGCATAGAATTGCTTCTAAACCTCTAGATTTTAATAGATCTTCATTGATTTGCTTGAACTTTTAAAACTCTAGATTTAATTAGATAAACTTGTCCATTTCTCCTCTTTCTTCATAATTACCTTGCATAACATTAGACATTAAAATTAAATAGCATAGTTTTTATTACAAAATAAATGTGAAAATGTGACACATGTGACACTAAATATACAATGCACATGTATAATCATTCCCTCATACCTATCTTTTGCTCATCCTCGAGAAAAACAAAAGAAAAACTAATCTAGCATACTTTTGTAGGAATCATGGTTGCACTTAGCATGTGTAATTAGCCGTCAACCTTTAAGTTATCCCTAGAGGTTGAGTTTTGTCTCGTGAGAGTTTTCAGTAGATTACACCCACAAAATCCATAAAAAAAAGAGAAATAAAGTGTTAGTATTTTGGAACCACATTTTGAAAAGATGAGAAAATATTTGAAGAATTATTGTAAAAGTTTAAGTAATCTATAAATTATAGGAAAATCGGATTTTTCATTCCTAAACTTAGTTTCTATTCAAAAACTTATCAATCAATATAAGATTCAAATTGTATTTCTCATCTAGTCTATTACTTTACCTTAAGTTATATGCACCTTCGTGAACATGAAATTTTGATTAGGAGTTCTTTAAATCTAACTCTTATGCCTTATTTGTTTAAATTTTTTATATTTTTGGTGGTATTATTCCTTAGTTTTATTAGGATTTCTAATCTGCTCATGTAATGAGCCTTTAGTCGGTGACTCTCAAACTGGATGATCTTAGTGCACCGAGTGAAAAAACACCCAAAGTACTTAAGGACTCGAACAAACAAGGCCACAAAATTAAGAATTTTATTTATTATATGGACTACTTTTAGGCGTGAATACTTATGCTTTATAAGGCACAAGTACCCGGCTTAATCAGAGGATTATTTATATATATTTTTTCATTTTTTTCATTTTTTTATAAGGCATAAGAATCTTTATTTATGAACCCTAAGTGTGTAAGTGTATAAAGTATGCATATTTCATCAAGGTAAAAATCAAGATTAAATTACTTTTCTAAATTTCTTTTTAACCCTAGAAATCAAACAAATAATCTTATTTTGACCAAGTATAACAAATCCTAATTATGTTTCTCCTATTCCTTAAAATTAACTTAATTTCTTACCAAAAAAATAGGTCAAAATATTGTTTCTCTTTACAAATAATTTAAAAAGCCAAAGAAAATGTTAAATTTTTTTCTTTTTTTTAATAAAAAATCTATGTTATGTAGAACCCTCCCTCACAACCTATCTCATGCATTGACCTTAATGTATGAATGAATGCTTAAATACATGAAAAAGAAGAAAAGGGAAAGATAATGTTACCTCAAGGTTGTGGTCTGCTAGTGGTTGGATTGGGCCAAGCGTTGCTACCCAATCAAAATAATGTGATAGCTCACGGAACTCTCCTTTATTGACCTCTTTTCTATTTACATAATTACAATCCCTAATATGAATAGGATCATGAAAGATCCTATCATGAAACTTATTCCCTTTACATGATCAGTCTTGAAAAATCATCACGGTCATCATAGTCTATACCTATGTCCAATAAAAGAATGTGACTTGGTGGAATGGTTGACTTGGGCTCAAGAATGATAGTTTCGTGAGCCAATACTAACTAGGAAAAATCAACTTTTGGTTTGAGAGTCAGTTTTGGTTCAAGAGTTGAGCCCAAATCTAAGAATTGAAATTCACATTCTTTTTTCATCAATGGAATGTGACAATCCAAAATTAGTAATTCAAGTTCTAGATTTATGGGTACGGGAATAAATGTTAGCTTGAAAAATTGGTCCAAATTGGATAAGGATACCGGAGTCAACATAGATTCAAAGATGGGAACTGAATCAAAGGTTAGGGATCAGAGTCACATTAACATTCAAGTTCAATCTCATTGAATGAAAAACTTGCCAATTTATCCAAGGTTTGAAATTGGTCAGGTTCAAGTTTGTGTGATGAAAATGAATCTTGGCCAAATCTTCAAGATTTCATGATTATTTATTTTCATCAATATGACTAGAAGTGTCGTGAATAGTCAAAGATTGGGTAGGGAGAGTTTTCTTATTCCTACGCATGTTTTCCAATCGACTAAGTCTTGCTTCTATCATATTTAAAGGATCACTTTGGAATTGAATCATGAATTCTATATTTTTTCTAAGTCGGTATGTTCTTGAAAAATAGAGTAAGGATCTTTGATTTGAAAATTTTGACGGGATTTTGAGTCTTCTAAAATTTGAATTCATCACTCAAGCTCTTCTAATGCTTTCATCCTCTTTTCCTAGTTAATGATTCTTCTAATGGTTGTTCGAAGAAAGAGTACATCAAGCTGATGTTGGTAAGTTGGCTGAATATATGACTCGGAAGAGTTGTATCCCCACTAATTCTGTGAAAAGTGGTAATGATTATTCCAGTCTTTTTCATAGTATTGAGACTGGGGAATATATTGATTCAGATAAGACCAATCCAGCATACTTGATTGGTTAAAGTTATGATATGCTGGCTTGGTAATATTCGAGTGAAAATAGGTCGGGGTGAAATATGGATCACTATTTGCATATGAATAACTGTAATTATAATCCATATCACCAATATGTCAAAAACAAAAATAAGCAAACAGAGAAACAAATAAAAAGGAGAAAAATCTAGCCTATGTTAGGGTAGACCTTAAACCTAGACGACTTCTAACTGGTTAGACTATCCACCGGGGGTATATTACAGAATCTGACCACAAGTTAATCGGCCAGGTAGGGGCAAGATTGGTGGGAGGTATCCACTCTTAAAAGTGACACGCGTAATTATGTCAGACTACCAACCTTCGAGGTTTCGCCTCTTAATCCCTAACCTTTGACACTTATTTAGTAAGAGTCAAATTCTAATCAACTTTCCCACTAGGTCAGTCTTCTATTGAGTCCGAAATGTCCCTAGGGCCAACGTCTATTTAGTTTTAGTTAGGCATGGGTTAGTGAGTGAGTAGATTATTTATGGGCTAAGGGAGGGTAATGACTTCCCCACCTTATTTTGTTTATAGGACAATCTCTTAAATCAGTTTAGTGCAACGTGTATATGAATATGAAAAGCAACATTTAAGCAACATAAATAATTCAGAAGTGTTTATATACTACATGCTATGCACACGTACCTTTGCTCCAGCACTCTTCAATAGTAATGTAAAAGATAAATGAATTAGACACGTGCCTAAATGCAAGTCTAAATTATTTTTAACATTTACAAATAATCACTTTATTGTTGAATTAAATATAGTGTGTAAAATAAATTAATAAGAAAATCTAACACATGCAGAAGCTATATTTTGTAGTGTGAAAGCACTAGCAAAAAAAAACCAATTAGTAGTCCACCACAAATGTCACGAAAATACGGCTTTTGTCGCGTTTGCATTGCACAATTATGATGCTCTGCCTTCTTGGGAGAGGCACAGAATAGCAATATGCTAACTGCAGGTCTTCGATTCCTAAATTTAGCCCTTGCATGCAAAAAGCAAAGAAGAAAGGGATAAAATGTTTAAGTAAAGCAAAAAGAAAAATAAAAACTTACTGTCCCTCCCTGGCCAACGGCGCCAAAATTTGATTGAGGTTAAACCTGTGCAGAAAATACAGAATTTTAGGATTGAAAATAGAAGTGTAAGTATTCAATGCTACCGCTACAGCAAGTGGCTATGCGGGTCGTGATCCATAAGGAGGGACTAGCGATGGAAGCTTTTTATAAATTCTCTTTAGTTCACAAAAAATATTTAAAGTTCTTCTTTCAGTTCTTTAAAATAAAAGGAAAATAAGTTATGTTAAATTGTTAAGAAAGTGGTAGATTGAGAAGGTGAAAAAAATAAAAATAATTTTGTACAAAGAAAGTGAAAAATAATGAATAGAGTTGAGATATGGTGATGCTGGTGATCTAAACTAAAAATTAAAAGAAAGAAAGTTAAACCCTAAAAATACTTACTTACCTCTTCGGCACCTGGTTACCTTTGAACCGTACCAACGAAGTATCTTTGTTTGAAGGTGAGCGAAGTATAACAAATAGGATCTTTCCCATTCCCGATTTACACTATGAAATGAAGGGGCAAGCTACACTACCGTAGGAATGGCTATCCATCACCATAAGCCATTAACGGTGCTTGCAAGGGCAAGGCAACTTCGAGGCTATCGGAGTCATTTGCATTCACAAACACAGAAGAGGGAAGCGAAAAAATAAGAGTAAAGAAGAAAAGAAACTTCGATTTGATTCAAATAACAATAAAAGAAAAGACTTACTTACATCATGTCACCCTCAGTACAAGCTTTGCTCTCATTCCTCCATGAAACTCTTCTCTCTTCTAAGTTCCATAAATAAAACAAAAATTACATAAAATAAAAAAAACCTAAGTTACAAACTACAGAATGGCCTAACTTCTACTCTCTGCTTCATTGTTCTCTTTTTTACCTTCAGAAATTGCAGTGTTTATAGGAGAAAAGGAGTAACAAAGGGTGGTGAAGACATGAGCTCAAATTGCTAGCTAAAAACCATATGCTTATCCTTATTACCCCGTTGAATACTGATAGGTTCATCTTTGGACTTCTGGATTTGGGATTATCTTCATTGATTTCTTAAGTAAGGATAATACATCCAAATAAATCTAATTTAGTTGGAATAGATTTGATAATATCCACTCTCTGTTATCCCATATTTTCTGATAAGATTTGCCTCTAGAGTTCTAAATTTGGGAGTATCTTTGTTGATCTTCAAGTTAACCAAATGAATTTTTAGAAATCTAGTTTTAACTGATTTTATCTGGTGTTATCTTCTCTGATTTGCTCTAGTCTTTGGATAAAATTGCTTCTAAATCTCTGAATTTGAGTAGATCTTCATTGATTTGCTTGAGCTTTTAAAACTCCAGATTTAATTGGATAAATTTGTCCATTTCTCCTCTTTCTCCATAAATTATCCTGCATACCATTAGACATTAAAATGAATTAAATAGCAGAGTTTATTAGAAAATAAATATGAAAATTTGACTCATGTGACACTAAACATGTAATGCACATGTACAATCATGGTGCCCTAAGGCCATCTGATTTGGATATCACCGACTAAAGGCTCGTTACATGGGTAGATTAGAAAGCCTAATAAAACTAAGGAATAATACTACCAAAAATATAAAAAGAAGAAAAAGAAAATAAGGCATAAGAGTTAGAGTTTAAGAATCCCGAGTCAAAATTTCACAGTAATGAAGATGCATATGACTTATGGTAAACTAATAGACTAGATGAGAAATATTGTTTGACTTCTTATCTTAATTGATAACAAGTTTTTGAATAGAGACTAAGTTTACAAATGAAAATAATTCAATTTTTATATAACTTATAGATTACTTAAACTCTTACAATAATACTTCAAATATTTTCTCTCTTTCAAATGCTTTTAGAAAATATTAACACTTTATTTCTTTTCTTTTATGAATTTTGTGGATGTAATCCATTGAAAACCCTCATGAGATAAAACTCATCATCTATGTGTACCTAGAGATTTAACAACTTATTGCACATGCTAAGTGCAATCGTAGTTCCAACGAAAATGGATAATTAGTTTTATTTTGCTCAAGGACTAGCAAAAGATAGGAGTGGGGGTGTGATCGGTCGCCAATTTTGCATATTTATAATCACAATCCTATATTATTTTATTTAATAAACTCTGCTATTTAATTATCTTTTGTCTAATTATTTTTAAGGCCTTTACTAAATGAAAAAGGAGAGAAAATGAGCCCAAAAGCCCACTGAAATTCTGATTAAATCAAATCAAGGTTGATAGCAAATGTTTAGCTGAAGATCAGAGCAAATCAAGGAGATAACACCAAATGGAAACTAGTTAAATTCAGATTTTTATAAATCAATTTTGGTTAACTGAAGATCAACACTGATATTGTCAAATCCGTAGATCAAATCGAGAAACCAAATAGATAAATGGATGAAACATAAAACTAGGGACCTGCATCCCCTGGATTTGGCCATCTGGCTACAAAACTGCCACAGATCTGTCGCATTTCTTGCAGATCCACTACATTTCAGTTGAGATATAGGGAGCGTTTGCTCTCACTATCTTCAGAAGCTCTCTCCCATTATATTTTTGCTATAAATACATGCAAATTCTGAGGCCAAAAAATTAATTCATTAGAGAGCATAGGCTAGGGTATTCTGTAGTTTGTAACTTAGGTTTATTTGTTTTCTTTTATATAATTTTTATTTTTCTTTATATAACTAAGAGGAGAAGAAAGTTTCATGGAGGAATGAGAGAGAAGCTTTTACTGAAGGTAACACTAGTGTAAGTTTTCCTTCTATTTTTATTTGAATCGAATCAAAGTTACGATTTTATATTCTTCTTCTTCTTTTACTCTTCTTCTATCAATTTCTAATGATAATCCAAATGAAACCTATAGCATCGAATATGCCTTGTCATTACAAGTGCCTTGATGGCTTATGGTGATGGATAGCCATTTCTATTTATTTCTGCTTACTTTTGATTTCATAGTTTAAGTCTGCGAACATGAAAGATCCTATTTACCATGCTTTGCTCACCTTTAAGACGAGGTAAGTCTTTGCCAAGGATTCAAGGTAAGTCATACCAGAAGAGATAAGTAAGTTCTTTTATGTTTTCTTCTTTCTTTTAATTATTTAGTTTAGATCACCACCATCACTAACTCTCAACTCTATTCACTATTTTCACTTTCTTTGTACAAAATTATTTTCTATTTTCTCCACCTTCTCAATCTAGCACTTTCTTATTAACTTAACAAATGATTTTTTTTCATTTTCTTTACGAAAACAAGAGAAGAACATTTAACCATCTTTAATGAACTAAAAGAGAATTTATTAAAAGCTTCCATCGCTAGTCCCTTCTTGTAGATCACAACCTGCATAGCCACTTGCTATCCTGGTTGAATTGAGTACCTTGCACTATCTATTCTTAGGTTCAGAAATTCTGTATTTTCTGTGCAGGTAAAACTTCAATCACTCAAGCAAGTTTGGTATCTTATTCCTAGACTCCATGATAGAACAAGTATTGATACTAAA
This sequence comes from Agave tequilana, assembly GCA_038442645.1. Classification (NCBI taxonomy): domain Eukaryota; kingdom Viridiplantae; phylum Streptophyta; class Magnoliopsida; order Asparagales; family Asparagaceae; genus Agave; species Agave tequilana. The sequence continues at coordinate 293,658 of JAVJIF010000524.1, read as the reverse complement.
TAGATTTTTAGAAATAAGTTGGATGAGTCAGAAAATATATTTATAATAGAGCTAGGTTAGTGGCCCAAGGTTACACCCAAATCAAAGGTATTAATTTTGAGGAAACCTTTGCATCCTTAGCACGGCCTGAAGCCATACGGATGACACTTACTTTTGCTTCTTTTAAAGATTTTAAGCTTTTCAAATGGATATTAAATGTATATTTTTGAATAATTTTATTGATGAGGAGTGTATGTTGAACAACCCCAATTATTGCTGATCCTACACATCTGGATTTTGTTTTTAAACTTAAAAAGATTTGTATGGTTTAAAACAAACCCCAAGATCTTTGTATGAAAGGCTTAGTAGATTTCTGGTTGAAAATTGTTTATTAAAGGCAAAGTTGACACTGCCTTATTTACAAGGCATGTAGATAATGATATGTTAATTGTACAAATATATGTGGATGATATCTGTAACCCTTAGTTCCCTATGTATGTGTGTCAATACTGGTCTCTAATTCTAATTTAATTATTCTGGTAATTTGATTGAGGCTGTTTCAACTCAAGATATTATTTCCCAATATTTTAAATTTTTCTAAATTTTTTGGATTTTTTTGGAAATTATTTGAGAAGAGTCTCAATTCGGGGTCGATCGGTGTCACGAACTAACTCTAAGATTTTTAATTAACAATCATGAATGAATTTTAGGGATTCGACTTCACAACAATGTTCACGATGACAATCTCTAATTTTTATGAATTTTTGAGGATTTTTTTGAATTAATAGGAATTTAATCAAATAAGCTAATAATTAAATACTGATTTATAAAAAATGCAATTAAAATAAAAATAAAAATAACATAAGAAAAACCTTTTATTGAGCCCATCAGGTTTTGAGCCTAACCTAAATATCATGAGGATTGAATGCTCTACCACCATGCCACATTGGTGTGTACTTATAAAGGCAGACCCAACTAATACCTTTTCACAACTTCATCCTTTATACTAACAAATAAAACTAAAACCCAAATGTTTGTTCCAAGTTTTGAACCTATGATAACTACCCTTAATTCCTAACACCCAGAGCACTTTGCCAAGTTCGCGTCTGACTTGGAACCACATACATTCAATTTAATCATTTTCCCTCCCATTTTCACCACGTCTTCACTTCCTTCCCCACATTCCCACGCTGCACCGATCATCCTCCATGTCTCCCATTCTCACACCCCTGCTCACGCACACCCACTCTCTCTCACATATGTCCTCTCTCTCTCTCACTCACTCTTTCTCCCTCTTTCCCCTAACACACAATCACATCCGTCTGCACCACAGTGGCATTGAACTCATGTCCAGGCCATGCCATCCACCCGCTCTCCCCTTGCAGGCCGAGCCAACCTGGCACCAAACAGCACTCCCTTAGCTGCCCAATGTCCTCTTGATTGGCCTCATGCACATCACCATCCCCTAAGCCTTGATCTACTTCCTTATCATGCCCCCACTGTTGGCAGCGTATGGCAGATCAACGAGCCCCTTGGCCTGCTGCTCTCCCCATCCAGCAGCCGTCGGAGCTTTTCCCCAGAGCATCTTCTCCCTCATGACAGCTGTTAGAAAATAATGTATGAATTACTGCTAAGCTATTTAAATTAAACTTTCAAAAGGAAGAAACTTCTCTATTTTGATCGAGGCGTGCGGAAAACTGTCCTTAAGAGTAGATCGCGCCTCTCTGAGAGAGTATCTCGGTGCAGCAGGTTGAAGGTGGCCTACCCTTTAGGATTCAATGATCATTGGCCCTGCAAGTATGCACTCGCAATGCACATGTCCTCGAACAGCTTGGTTTTGTTTCCTCCAGAGATGCAGGGAAAAACTGAAGAGTTCAAGATCAGATATAGTCAGCTTCCCTTATCTTTACACTCATTTCCTTATCCATTTCTATACTATAAATATCCCACACATCAGAGGCAGGAAGACCGACCAACAGAGAATAGAATTTAGGCTAATTTGTAATTTGTAACTTAGGTTTCTTTATTTTCTTTCATGTAATTTTTATTTTCTTTATGTAACTGAGAGGAGAGGATACTTTCATGGAGGAATGAGAGCAAGCTTGTACTGAAAGTGACACCGGTGTAAGTGATCTTTTTCTTCTATTGTTATTTGAATCGAATCAAAGTTTCTTTTCGTCTTTACTCTTGTTTTCGTTTACTTCCCTCTTCTATGTTTGTGGATCCAAATGAAGCCGATAGTCTCGAAGTTGCCTTGCCCTTGCAAGTGCCGTTGATGGTTTATGGTGATGGATATCCATTTCTATGATAGTGTAGCTTGCCCCTTCAATTCATAGTGTAATACGGGAATGGCCAAGATCCTATTTGTAATACTTCGCTCGCCTTCAATAAAAGGTACATCATCGATACGGGTCAAAGGTAAGCAGGCGCCGAAGAGGTAAGTAACTTTTTTAGCTTTTAGTTTTCTTTTCTTTTAATTTTATGTAAATTACTAACACCACAATCTTCCAAATCTCTTTCACTCTTTTTCAATTTCTTTGTACATATCCACTTCCATTTTCTCCACCTTCTCTATCTACCACTTACTTCCTGACTTAGATGTAACTCCATTTTCTATTTTCTTTAAAGAACTAAAAGAAGATCTTTAACCAGTTTTTGTAACCTAAAAGAGAACTTGCTAAAAAAGCTTCCATCGATAGTCCCTCCTTGTGGATCACGACCCGCATAGCCACTTGCTATAGTGGTAGAATTGAGTACCTTGCACTATTATTATAAAAGTTCTGAAATTCTGTATGTTTGTGCAGGTAAAACCTCAATCAAATTTTGGCGTCATTGCCAGGGAGGGACGATAAGTTATTCTCTTTTTAGATTTACATTTTTGGTTAACTTTCTTCTTTATATTTGGTGTACAGATTTAATAAAATGGAATTTTGCTACAATGGACATATAAGTGGCTTTGAACTCTGCTCAAGAAAGCAGATCCCAAAAGCCCTCAGATTTGCTACATTCCTGTGGCAATCTGAGTGAACTACTAACCTGTATTTTCTGCAGGTTGGCTGAATTGCATAGTTTAATATCTGTGACATTTATTTCCTTGTTTGAGTCACTGTATATACATTTCTAACACAACAGTAAAAAGTTGATTGTAAATGCTAAAATTGATTTAGACTTTGCATTTAGGCACGTATCTATTTCATTACATTTTCTATTTACTGTTGAGGAGTATTGGAGGCAAGGTATGTGTGCATAACATTTAGTATAAGGTTCATTCTTATATGAAATATTGCTTGAGCGTTACGTTTTTTTTTATACTTGTACACTGCACTAAATTGATTTAAGGGCTTATCCTATAAACAAGATAAGGTGAAGAAGTCATTACCCTCCCTTAGTCCACAAACAATCTCCTCACTCACTAATCCAAGCCTAACTAAAACTGAGTAGACGTTGGTCCCAGGGACATCTTGGACTCAAATAGGAGACTAACCTAAGGGGAAAGTTTATTTGAATCTGACTCTTGCCAAATTAGTTACTAAGGTTGGGAATTGAGGGGCGAAACCCGAAGGCTGGTGGTTTAGCTTAATTAGACCCGTCGCTTTTTCGCGGATACCTTCCACCAATCTTGCCCCTACCTGGCTAATTAACTTATGGTCAGATTCAGCAATATACCCCCGTAGACAGTCTAACCAGTTAAGAGTCGTCTAGGTCTAAGGTTTACCCTAACTTAGGTTAGATTTTTTCTTTTCTGTTTGCTTTTTTTTGTTCGTTTTTTTTGTGTTTGACATTTCCTGTGTGATATGGCTTATAACAATATTTTTTCAGTTTAATGGTAATCCATATTACACTCCAACCTCTTTTTTGAGTATTACCAACCCGACATATCATAACTTTAATCAACCTAGTGTGCCGGATTGATCTTATTTGAATATAACCCATGCCCCCAATCTTATGACCATAATTTTCAAAATAATTTCAACTCTTCACAGAGTCAACGGGGATTCAACTTCCCCTAGTCCAATTTTCAACCAACTTGTCCTCCTTATCCACCTTGTCCATAATATTTTCAAGATTCATACTCAGTTCCACCAGCTCAAAATAGAAAACCATCAATCTTGAAAATGAGTATGCATGAGTCCAAGTAACAATCACAAAATCTGACAGACTCACAATTTTTTCACAAATTCTAAAACAAAACTTCGTCTTTTCAAGTCTAATCGTAACAAAACGATAAACCAATCGACTATGAAAAGATGCTTAAAGCCATGAGTCAAGCTCAAATCGCTCGTAATCATGATATAGATCTAATGGTCCAAACTCTCCATTCTCACCGTTTGACCATTTCTGATGTCGCTAACCATTTTGTTAGAGCCGAAGAATCATGTTGTTTTGGAAAACAAGATTCCATTTCAGCACCCATTTGAGCTTGCCCAAACTTCAAATTTTGAAATTGACATTGACAGTTTGGCAAATTATCCCTTTTCTAAAATTGAACTTGAGAATGAATATGATCCTGAACCTTATCTTGGTGATTCAATTCTACTTCCTGATTCAATAATGACTCCAGTTTTTTCACCTGATTTCAATCTTTTTTCCGAGTCAACATTGAATCCTGTGCCAATTCATCATGAAATTGAATCGCCAATCTTTTATGATCATTATATTAAACTTGACCAATTTCACACTTTTGAAAGTCTCATTGACAAATTGGCATGTTCTCATTTTTATGAAATTTAACTCAATGAGAAATGTAACCTTGATTTTGAACTTTGTGATCCATTTTAAATTCCTTAATTAATATTGGCTCCTGTTTTGTTACCCAACTTGAGTAATTTTTAGAGTAAGTTTTGATTCTCACACCTATCATTCTTGAAATTGAATCACCAATGTTAAGTCACATTCTGTTGTTGGAAAATAAATGTGGACTTGAGTTTCAACTTGTTGTTCTGGACCCACTTCCTGAACCAGTCTCGACTCCTGAACCTTTACTTGACTTAAGTCACTTTCCTGAGTCGGTATTAGTTCCCATACTTCTTAAGTCTAAGTCAATCATTCCATCTTTTCACACTCCATTTTGGGACAAGGGTGTTGATAAAATTGACTTTGAAATTATTTGTGAAATTTGAAAATTAGATGGGGTAAAATTTTAACCATTCATATATACATCATTTTAGTGGGTTATATTAAGAGATTTCTGGTGGGTTCCTCCAAACTCCACGAAAATTCGATTGGGCCACATTTCATGGACCAATCAGACCACCACCTTAAGGTAATATTTTCCTTCCCTTTCTTCTTTTTCATGCATCTATGCATTAATTCATACATTGAGGACAATGCATGAGATAGGTGTGGGGAAGGGTCTAACATAACTTTTTCTTTACTTTTAAAAACTTTTTGAAAGAAGAAACAATATTTTGACATATTTATTTTTAAGAAATTAAGTCAATTTTAAGGAATAGGAGAATCATAATTAGGATTTCTTATACTTGGTCAAAATAAGATTATTTGTTTGATTTTTAGGGTTAGGAAAAAAATTTGTGAAAGTAATTTAGTCTTGATCTTTACCTTGATAATATATGCATGCTTTATATACTTACACACTTAGGGTTCAAAGACAAAAATTCTTATTCCTTATTATTAAAAAAAGAAGTAAAAAAATATATATATGCAAATCTAATTATTGATTAGCTAGGTGCTTTGGCCTAAGCAAGCCTTGGTATTTATGCAAAAGATAAGTAGATAAATTTAACAAATATATATGTATCCTCTAATTAAGTTGGGTATTTGTCCCTCACGAAGCATAAGTATTCACGCCTAAAATGGGTACATTTCATATAATAAAATTCTTAGTTTTGTGACCTTATTTGCTTGAGGTCTTGGGGTGTCTTCTCACCCGTGCTCTAGGACTGTTTGGTTTGGGGGTCACCGATTAAAGGCTCGTTACATGGGCATATTAGAAAGCCTAATAGAACTAAAGAATAATACCACCAAAAATAAATAAATAAATAAATAAATAAGGCATAAGAGTTGGAGTCAAAGAACCCATAGTCAAAATTTTCACGGTCACGAAGGTGCTTATGACTTAGGGTAAAGTAATAGACTAGATGAGAAATACAATTTGACTCCTTACATTGATTGATAACAAATATTTGAATAGAGACTAAGTTTAGGAATGAAAAATTCGGTTTTCCTATAACTTATAGATTACTTAATTCTTACAATAATATTTCAAATATTGTTCTCTTTCAAATGTGTTTACAAAATACTAACATTTTTTTCTTTCTTCATGGATTTTGTGGGTGCAATTCATTGAAAACCCTCACGAGACAAAACTCGTTCTCTAGGGGGAACCTAGAGATTTAACGGCTTGTTGCACACGCTCAGTGCAATCGCGTGACCCGCGAAAGTGGTCTAATATTCTTTGGTTTAGTTTTAATGTTTGCTCGATGACGAGCAAAACATAGGTGTGGGGGTGTGATTGCACATATTTATTGCATTATTCTTTATTATATTTTCACATTTATCATGTAATAAATCTGCTAAATTTCTTATCTTAAATATTTATTTTGCAGAAGATAATCATGGGGAGAAATAGGATAAAAGCATATAAATATCAGTTAAATTCAGATTTAACTAGATCTATTTGGTTAGAGGATGATGATTCCAAATCCGGTTAGTTAGATTCAGCTTTTGGTGAATCAAGTAGTTAAAGTTAAAGATCAACCGAGAATAACGTCAAATACAGAGTACAAATCCAAAGGGATAAGCGGATAGAGAGAAAATCAATAGATGAGATGAAACAATTTTGACTCAGATTTTGATTGGATACATTTTAGTATTTGAATCATAACTTTCGCTACCAAATCTCACAATCTGATAGTTCAAGATGATTCAGAAAGACGACTTAAAGGGCTACAACTCTTAAGTTAATCACTATTTCTAATTCTATCATTTAATAAGTTATATTTAGCAATCAATACGCCAACAAGCTGCAGATCAGAACTGAATATCCAGATCAAATCAAGTTTGGAGATAAGGGGATGATTCAAATCAGAAATAGTCAGCTCCCCTTATCTTTAGACTCATTTCCTTATCCATTTCTATCCTATAAATGCCCCATACATCAGAGGCAGGAAGAACGACCAAGCAGAGAATAGAATTTAGGCTAATTTGTAATTTGTAACTTAGACTTTTTTTATTTTCTTTCATGTGATTTTTATTTTCTTTATGTAACTGAGAGGAGAAGATACTTTCATGGAGGAATGAGAGCAAGCTTGTACTGAAGGTGATACCGGTGTAAGTGTTCTTTTCTTCCATTGTTATTTCAATCAAACTGAAGTTTCTTTTTTCTTCTTTACTCTAGTTTTCATTTACTTCCCTCTTCTGTATTTGTGGATCCACATGAAACCGATAGCCTCGAAGTTGCCTTGCCCTTGCAAGTGTCGTTAATGGTTTATGGTGATGGATATCCATTTCTATGATAGTGTAGCTTGCCCCTTCAATTTATAGTGTAATACGGGAATGGCCAAGATCTTATTTGTCATACTTCGCTCGCCTTCAAGCAAAGGTACATCATCGATACGGGTTAAAGGTAAGAAAGCACCAAAGAGGAAAGTAACTTTTTTAGGTTTTAGTTTTCTTTTCATTTAATTTTATGTAAATTACCAACACCACATTCTTCCAAATATTTTTGACTCTTTTTCAACTTCTTTGTACATATCCACTTCCATTTTTCTCCGCCTTCTCTATCTACCACTTTCTTCCTAACTTAACTATAACTCCATTTTTCTATTTTCTTTTAAAGAACTAAAAGAAGATCTTTAACCAGTTTTTGTAACCTAAAAGAGAACTTGCTAAAAAAGCTTCCATCCCTAGTCCCTCCTTGTGGATCACGACCCGTATAGCCACTTGCTATAGCAGTAGAATTGCGCACCTTGCACAATTGTTATAAAAGTTCTAAAATTCTGTATTTTTGTGCAGGTAAAACCTCAATCATGGTCCCGGGTATGTACGGAACCCACCGAAAGCATAGACAATGTCTTCAACTGATCAGTTTCAATAACTTAGGACTCATGATTAACATGTGTAGTAGGCGTAGTATGGGAGCGTCTACAGCATGTGACAATTGGTGTTTGCTGACAAAATTAATAACAAAAACTGAAATCTTCGATTGACATTGTAGACCGAACTTGATATATATGCCTAATTGTAGACATTTGATTTACTAATGACCTGACTGTACACCTGACACCTGATTGGACATCTGATTTTGTACTGATTGGCTTTATTACTTTCTATTCATGTTTTATATGTTATTTTTGTATTATTCCAGTATATGTTTCATAGTCTGTTCACATTTATATGCATATGCACTTTCTCTTTTATTCTTACACATTCAATAGGATCTGACTCCCTAGATTTGCACATCCAGATATGGATGTTTTATTTATTTGATCAGGTTTCAATGAGATCAACATGTTGCGAGGAGCCCTGAGTTCTCTCTACTCGATTTATGGTATTCCTACTTTCTTATTCCTGCAATTATTCTCTAATTTCTATATATCAGATTTGCTTCTATTCCATTTCTTTTCCCATCTGAGATTATCTGTAGACATTATATGTATTACTGTAGTGATGTTGATTCTTCATAGTGAATATATAGCTTGTTCTGGTTACTTTAGGCTTAGCTTATATACGTTGGATATTTTTCTCACATATATACGTCACCGACTCTCGTCCCGGCTCTGTTTTCACGTATTTTAGGAAGCAGGGCGTGACAGGGTTTACTTGGTATGAGAGCCAGGTTTACTTAAAGAGACCTGATTCTTGTCAGTGACCTGAAGCATGTTAAGTTTACACTACAATAAACATATAATAATCACACAATAATACTAAGTCCACTTGAGAATTGATCATCCTCCCTCTGGTTATCCATCTCTTTGATCTTTAATATCCCTATTTTCATCTCTTCTTTTAAAGTGATTTGGATCTCCATCTCAATTTTTATCATTCTTCTCAAATCTATTATCCTGATTTGTCTCCTGAGTTTGATCAGTTCATATTAAAGCTGGTAGTAGATATCAGAACGCGCAAAGGAAGTATGGTGGATCCATGATATACAGAGAAGCGATGTGGAAGCTCAATATCTTCTCCTGTGATTTTGATTCTTTTTATAATTCCTTGCCTTATTGAAATTTCGGGGACGAAATTTTTATAAAGTGGTTAGGATTGTAACATCGGTTCCCTATTTACATATGTCAATACTGGTATCTGATACTGATTTAATCATCCTGGTAACTGGATTGAGGTCATTTCAGATCAAGATATTGTTTTCCATTATTTGAATTTTTCTAGATTTTCTAGAATTTTTTGAAAATTATTTGAGAAGAATTTCAATTCGGGGTCGATCAGTGTCACAAACTGACTCTGGTTGTATTAATTAACAATCGGGAATGAATTTTAGGGATTTGACTTTACAACAATGTTCACGATGACAATCACTATTTTTTATGAAATTTTGAGGGTTTTTCTGAATTAATAGGAATTTAATCAAATAATCTAATAATTAATACCGATTTATAAAAAAATGTAATTAAAATAAAAATAAAATAAAATGAAAAATAAAATAATTAAAACCTGTTATTGAGGCCATCAGGTTTTGGACCTAATCCAATATCATGAGGATTGAATGCTCTACAACCATGCCACATTGGTGTGTGCTTGTAAAGGTAGTCCCAACTACTTGTACCTTTTTACAACTTCATCCTTCATTCTTAAAAATAAAACTAAAACGAACATGTTTCTTCCAAGTTTCAAACCCATGATCACCGCCACAAATATTAATGCCCGACCACTTTTCCAAATTCGCGCCTGACTTGGAACCACATACAGCAATTTAACCATCTTATATTTCACCATTTTCCCTCCCATTTTCACCACGTCTTCACTTCCTTCCCCACATCCCAACGCTGCACCCATCATCCCCCACGTCTTTCACTCACACACCCTTGATCACGCACACCCACTCTCTCTTACATACTCCCTCTCTCTCACCCACTCTCTCTCTCTTTCCCCCAACACACAACCACGTCCGCCTGCACCACCGTGGCATTGAACTCATGGCCAGGCCATGCCATCCACCTGCTATCCCCTTGTAGGTCGAGCGAACCCTGCACCAACCACACTCCCATTGCTGCCCAACCTCCTCTTGATTGGCCTCGCGCACATCACCATCCCCCAAGCCTTGATCCACCTCCTTGTCGCGCCCCCACTATTAGCAGCGTATGACAGATCGACGAGCCCCTTGGCCTGGTGCTCTCCCCATCCAGCAGCCATCGGAGCTTTTCCCTGGAGCATCTCCTCCCTTGCGACAGTGCCCCTCTCCCCCTTGGCCAGTTGAATCTCTCTCCAACCATGGCCGAGTGCGATTATGCCCCATGGCACTAACCCACGGCCACAACCCTCCACTGCAGTTCCCTTCAGCCCGTAGACATACCCCTCCCTCCGGTGCCTCCGCGAGCACTCTAGTAGCCCGCGTCTCCTCCCCGGCAACCCGACACCCTCTGTGAGCACTCCGGCGAGCTTCTGACATCATCCGACTCCTCCGTCAGAGCCGTGAACCACCCCGAAACTCTGCTGCGTCCGGCACTGCACCCTTGCTGCGAGTTCATATCCCCCCTCTCTCTTTCTCTCCATGTTAAGTGGCAGTTATTTTTGTTTATTTAGTGTGTATATTGTATATGAACACGAAGACGTAGGAATTCTAATGAACTGATGATTGCATCATTAATAAGCTCTGATGAAATGTCTATATAGATTTTCTTACCTCATTATTAGGCTTTGTAACTAACTTATTTTGCATGATCATGTGGATGCGTGCCTGCTTGGTGCGTGACTCTTTTTGTATGTGGTGATATAAATATATGTATGTGATTAAGTGTGAATGTGAATGTGTGTTTTAATTATTTATATGTGGGAATATGAATGTCAATGTATTTATGTTTAAATATGTGTATGAGAGAGTATTGTTGGGTATTGTATACGTGTATGTATACGTATGCCTGTGTATATTATTCTATATGTATGTACTTGTGTATATATGTATACCTGCATATGGGTGTGTACACGTCTATCTATGCATAGTATGTTTACGTATACAAGTGGTTGTGTGTAGGATGATACAGATCCATTTGGTGAGATTCAACCCGTTACAAGAGATTCAGAGTTATGCTCGATATGGACCCGTTACACAGGCGTTTCGAAGACCGAATCATGAGATGATCCAGAAATTCCTACTGGTTCGTGCAGTGAAGACCAAATGACGATTCGGATTCAAAATCACGTCATTTTATATGAGTTTTTATTCTCTTGTCTTTTCCTTATTCACTGTGGCCAGTAGTGTTCATGTATCTGTACGTATCATTTTATGTGATTATGTGACATATTTTACCAAAATGACCACCGTACCATTTCATATAACATCAGTGACAATACACCTTATGCATTTAGTTGATATGAGTATTTATTGGAGTCATTTCATGTGAAATTCGCCACTATTGGCATAGACCCAGTATTGATGCATCTTATACCGTGACTTATTTCGATCTATAGATTGACTGATCTAGTTCATTTTGAGGATAGATAGCATCATTCATGTGTAGTATTTATCGAACAATTATTTGGTGTATTGAAACTTGCAAAATAATTATATGTTGATTGATTGATTAGTCGACGAGTGGCTAGATTATCAGGTATTAGTTTCTTATATACTTGGTGGTATTTAGAGTTACTTGGCAGTTCTTGATGTTACCCTATTGATATTAAGCATCAAACGTATATAGATTTTGGATCTTGGTATTGAGATAATAAATTACGTCATTTCATGTGATGGTTGGTTACCACTATTGATCTATGACTAGGAGTGGTATACCTTAGACCGGACTTGATCTTGTAATTGACCTAGTTGTGATAAATCATAGAATATAAATTGATTGATCTTGAAGTTAAGTAGTTCGTGATTGAGGTTAAAGCTTTATATTCATGTGCCTTTACTTATCAGTCTTGATATTCATCTACTTAGTGATAAGTTAGATGGGGATTCATGGTAATCTGAGAAGTAGATTATATATGAAGTTACTTACTAAAAGATTGATCTTTTGATACTTGGACTGACATGGACTTAGTTAGAGTTAGAGTTGATCGGCATGAGGTTGTTGTTCATTTCAGAGGTTTTTGATTAGTGTTCTAATAAATTGATTTAGCTGGATTTCTAATTATGGGTATTTTTGGTTTTACCCCTGATTAAACTGCTTGAGTATTTATGACCTTATTGGTGTTGAATATTAGATGTAAAGATGGTCGAGATGTCATGTTGATCGGGGATGTTGCACTCCTTAATTGTGATCATTATTATAGTTGGATGAATTTAATTTTGAGGATGTTCCATTCTTATTCGTGATCTCGGTATTCGTTATTTATGTTGATTTGGAGGATACCAATAAACTGCTTTTTATTGCTGTTACCCAGTTATGGAGATAGAATTATTATGAGAGTGAATTCATGAATATCTGTGATAAAATATGTTTAGAGTTTAATAGCACTTACTATTTGATCTCATTTACTGGTGACTTAGAGAATCAAAGTTGTTGATAGGATGAGAGAACTGATTTTTGATTTAATGGATTTATGGTTTATGATATCGGATACAAAATTAGTAGTGGATGTTCGTGATGACTATTAAGATTCAGAATTGATGATCATGATGACTATTGAGATTATGAGTGGATGATATTGTGATCAGTTTTTACGAGATTGTGCATCGACTAGATGGTGCAGGATATGTCACTGTATTAATTCTTATTACTGAAAGTACTGAGAATGTATCGTTAGATTGTAACACTTGGTACAGCTCTATTCATCGTATACACGGTTACTGATACTGTCCACTGTTATTGTTACTGTTCATTGTGTATTCGATTACCATTATTGTCACTGTACTGTTACTGTTACTGTTACTGTCACCACATCGTCCCAGTATTCTAGTAACATGAATATTGATTATTTAACTGAATTAAATAATAATGTAAAAAGATAAGTTACACTAGGATTGGGGAAATTGATAGAGGAGACAGCGTTTGTATTTTGAGTGGGCTTAGGATACAGGTTACACAACCGAAATAAGGGTTCCACTACAGGGCTCCCGGAGATGACTGGCATCCATCTAATATTATTACTGTTACTGAGTACCTAGCGGTACGGGCCTGGTTCAGCGCCAGGCATTTAGGTTCGTGGTCCTAGGTATGTGTGGGACCCACCTAAAGCATGGATAATGTCTCCAGCCGATCAGTTTCAATATCTTAGGATCCCTGATTGACAGATGTGGTAGGCGTGGTATGGGATGCGTCTACTGCATGTGGCAATTAGTGTTTGCCAACATAATTAATAACAAAAACTGAAATCTTACATTGATATTGTAGACCAAACTTGACATATATGCCTAATTGTAAACATCTGATTTTACTAATGATCTGGCTTTACACCTGACACCCAATTGGATATCTGATTTTGTACTGACTGGCTTTATTACTTTCTATTCATGTTTATATGTTATTTCTGTTTTATTCTAGTATATGTTTCATAATCTGACCATATTTATATGCCCATGCACTTTCTATTTTATTCTTACATATTCACTAGGAGTTCTGACTCCCTAGATTTGCACATGCAGTTATGGATATTTTATTTATTTGATTAGGTTTTAATGAGATCGTACATATTGTGAGGAGCCCTGAGTTCTCTCTACTCGATTTCTGAAATTCCTAGTTTCTTATTCCTGCTAGTGTTCTTTGATTCCTGTATATTAGATTTACTTCTATTCAATTTCTTATCCAATCTGAGATCATGTGTAGACATTATATGTTTTATTGCAGTGATGTTGATTCTTCAAAGTGAATATATAGCTTGTTCAAGTTACTTTAGGCTTAAGGTGTATACGTTGGATATTTTTCTTGCGTATATACGTCACCGACTCTCGTTGCGACTCCGTTTTCACGTATTTTAGGAAGCGGGGCATGACAATATCATTTTTGGATCTACTAATGAAAAACTTTGTAAAGATTTTTAATCATGCATGAATGAGTTCGAAATGAGTATGATGGGAGAGTTCAACTACTTCCTTGATCGAGCAAAGGAGTGAGAGATCTTCATAAATTAAGCCAAGTATATAAGAGAACTTATCAAGAAATTTGGGCTTGAAGATGCGAAGATTAGCAAAACTCCCATGGCTATCACAACTAAGCTTGAAAAGGATGAACAAGGTAAACATGTTGACATTAAACTCTATCATAGTGTGATTGGTAGTTTGCTCTACTTGACGACTAGTAGGCCAGATATTATGTTTAATGTATATTTCTGTGCTAGATTTCAATCTTGTCCTAAAGAATCTCACTTAATTACGACAAAAACGCATTAATAGATATCTTAAGGGCACTATTCGAATGGGTTTGTTATATCTGAAAATCAGACAATTCTCAATGATGAGTTTTTCAGATACTGACTATACTGGTTGTAGAGTGGATAGGAAGAGGACTAGTGAAACTTGTTAATTTCTAATAAATTGCCTTGTTTCATGGTCTTCCAAGAAACAAAATTTCGTAGCCCTCTCAACCGTCGAGGTGGAGTATGTTTCGGCCGGAGCTTATTGTGCATAAGTCCTTTTGATGAAACATACTCTCCTTGATTATGATCTATATTATGATCATATTAAAAATTTTTGTGATAATACTAGTACAATTCATATGACCAAGAATGCAAATCAACATAGTAAGATCACGCATATAGAGATTCGATATCACTTTCTTAGATATCATTATGAGAAAGAAGATATTGAAATTGATTATGTTTCTACCGATTTTCAATTAGCAAATATTTTTTCTAAGCCACTTGATTTTAATAAATTTTCTTTTATTTATAGTGAATTGAATGTTTGCATTGTGGAACCATAAATTTTTCAAATTATTTTTTTGTATTTAAATTTGATTTGTTGATTACTTTAAATTGGTATGATTTAGCTCATTTTCAAATAAAATTTATATCAACAATGGTAGACTTTTCAATGTTCATTTTATTTGTATCTACTAATATTAGTTGGTTTATTAGTCCCTTTTTGATTTATGACTTAAAGGGGGAGAAGATTTATGAGTTATTTCATTTGGTACTTGGGATTTTTTTAATAATTGGTAATTGAAGAAATTTATGATCTTGATACTACTTGCTATTACCTCTATTTCATGTTTGTATGCCTTCCTGCATACCCATTTGGTGGTTGGAGGCATGGATGGAGGTTGGTATGTTTATGCATGATTTTTCATATTTCATATCTATACATATATGCATGCATGTGACTTGATTATATTGACTAAATCTTGTAGTCATATTTATATTATGAACTTGATCTCTCATAAGTATAACTTGAGGCGGAACTTTACTAAGCTCTTCATATTTTTCTTTCGAATAACTCATATGTTTTGTCATCATAAAAATAGAGAGATTGTTGGCCTAAGGTTGCAACCACTGGTTTCTTGTTTTAATGATAACAAAACTTATGTAGTTATTTAGTACTAATCAAGTTCAAGTGATTAAGTATTTTCAGGGTTCAAGAGGATGCAAAGTGTTTCTTTATCAAAAAAAGGTATTAAAGTCTCAAGTTCACTCAAGGATGAGATTCATGGTAGGACAATCAAGATTGACTCTTTAGAGAAACCCACTAGAAGATTACTTGAAGACATGTAGAATCTATGTAAGAAAATAGTATTTTTAAAGTATAGTATATAGAAATGATGTTCAAGAAGTCACACCCACAAAATACAAGTTTTCAAAACATGAGTTTTAATATCTAGTTTTTCTAACGTTGGTAAGTTGCAAGGTTTGGCGTTTGATACATGCCCTATGTTTTTCCAAATTTATATATCCTACTTCTATCATGTATTCCCAAGACTATGCATTGCCAAAACATTTTGTTTAACTATTATAAAATATTTAAAAATAAGTTTAAATTCAAAATTTACCCAAAACTATGTTTTTAGGCTAGGTCAGTCGACAGGGCGGTCCGACCGGACCTCAGGGCATTTATGGCCTTAGCCGTGCATGTCATGCATGTTTGTCGGGCGACCGACCGATCGACTGGCAAACCTAGCAGTCGATCGGGCGGTCGACCGACTGGCACCAGTTTGATCTCAGTTGAGATCGGTTGACCGGGCGACCTACCGACATTAATGGATAGTTCAAACTATTTGAACTACCGGTCGATCGGCTGGTCGACTGAAGTTCTGTCAAAGCTATAATAACAGCTAGTTTTTAAAAATTTATTTTTTAACTTTTTTCCAATAGTGCTATTTTTGAGTCTAATCTCTCTCCTAATGACCTGATAGGCTCTTCTGACAGTGTTTTATCATTTGCTTATATATATGGTTCATTTGTGGAGGATTACTAAAATTTTTTTGAAAAATATTTTAAAAATCAAGTTTGTTCAAGAGAAAAGATTTCAAGTTTTCTTGATTCAAGTACTCTCATTTCAAAATCAATTTATGCAAATTTTCAGCTCTTAAATTGATTCATCTCAAACTGATTTTCTCTTTCACAAACTTCTTGAGCTTCATCTCGCATCAAATACTAATAGGAAGTTGTAAAAGGGATTGCTTGTGATATTTGCGGTCACCAAGAGTTTGTAAACTTCATTGGCTTTATGCTACATCTTGTGTGGAGGACTGAGAGTGGGAGTTGTGTACTTTGGTCTTGTGTAGACCATTGTAGTTCCTTTGTGGAGGCTCCTTTATGAAAAGATCCTTTGTAGATAGTGGAAACTCTTCACACGGTGCAGGCAAGGATGTAGAGCTTAGCGCTCAAACCTCGAAACAAATCTCTCGTGTTTGTGATTGCTTTCTCTCTTGCTCTTACTCAATTTCAATTGCTTGCACTTGTGTTTTTACTTTTATTTCACTTGCTATTCATTTCTAATATCATAACTTGTCAGTTTTAACTCTCTAAATCAAGAAGGCAATTAAGCACCGCAACTTATTATCTAGAGAAATATAGAGGAGAAGTTTTAGAGCCCTTCATAAGAAACGCAGCTTCACTTCTTGATTTGAGTTGACTGTATGCATCATTCATCTTATTAATTGTTGCATTTACGCATTATTGACCATTAGATTAGCATTACACCTATTCACCCCCCTCTAGGTGTACTTTCAATCTCGAGACTTATGGTGACTCCAACTCATCATCAATCAAGTCCGAGAAGAATATGAAGTTCGACATAAGACTTCGTATCCTACAACAACGCGACTATCAACATGACTAAGGGGTTCAAAAACTTCTACATTGACCATGGATCTCACCAATAAAATGCTTATGCACTGATATCTCTTGCTGCTTCGCTAGCTCTCCCAGCCGGAGCAACAGAAGAAGTACTCGTACATAGTCATGACTTGTATTGTCTAAAATTCGCCCTTGAAGATAGTAAGGCTCCAAATGGAGATCTACAAGTTAAAGAGATTCTTGGGATTTCAACAGGTCCAGAACATAGGATTTGTGATTCCCATTCTTTAACATTGTCTTGTTTGACATATTGCCTGATAATCCTAAGGTGGCAGCTGCAATCAAAAAGAAAGCTTCTTGGTTCTATTGCAATATGATCACGCGAACAAGATCTCATGATGAAATCCTACTCCGCTTCCTTTCACACAAAGAGGCACATGAGGCACTCAGGGAAGCCCATGATGGTACGTACGAGGCTCACTAACCTAGATCCAAACTGGAGACCGACTTCGAAGACTTGGCTATTATTGGCCGAAGATGATTTTTGACACTATCGCCTATGCCAGGTGATGCCACGCTTCCCAGATTCATGGTGACTTCATACATCAAGCATCAGGCCAACTTCATCCAACGTCTTCTTCATGGCCATTCGTGATGTGAGGAATATACGTCATTAGAGCCATCAGCCCCCCAACATCAAAATGACAACAGTTTATCTTAGCTATAATCACTACTTTTCAAAATGGGTAGAAGCTATCCCTCTAAAGGAAGAAAGACATCTCACATAATAAAGTTTATCAAACATCACGTAATATACCACTTTGGTATACTTCGACGGATTGTCCATAATAGTGGACCCTAATTTGTTAGTCAAACATTCCAAAAAATCTGTAATAAATTTAAAATTCAAAGTGTATTCTCAACGGCATACTATATGACTGCCAATGGTCGTGCAGAAGAATTCAACAAGACCATTGAAAATTTCTCAAGTTCATCTAAAGAAGTCAACGTGACTGGGACATAAAGTTAGGTGAATGCCTTTGGGCCTATCGCACAACGGTGAGAACCCCAACAAAGGCTGTCATTTTCTTTAGTGTACGGATGCGGAGCTGTACTTTTACTGGAAATTTAGATTCCATCTTTGCGATTGTCCTAATGACAGAGATGACAGATGAGGATAAGCATCAACTGTACCTCCAAGAATTAGAAATTTTAAATGATAAACGCCTACAAGCTTAATAATAAATTGAGCTTAACCAAACTCGAATCTCCAAAGCTTTCAGTAAGCAGGTCAAAGAATAGATCTTTAAGAAAGGCAATCTTATCTTAGCTGTCAGATGACCCATGGTCTTGACATATAAAATCAAAGGCAAATTTCAAACCAAATTGGAGGGATCTTTTGTAGTAGAAACAATTTACTCGAACGAAACTTATCTTCTCACAAATCCAAATGATGATACGCTCATGATGCAGACAAGTTAACACCATACCTCTGGTCAAATAAGTACTAACCATGATCACCTTAAACCTCTGATCATCAAGTTAAATCCATCTGACTATTGCTGGAATACTTTTCCCCAAGCGAGATCGATTCTGACCCATCTCTTATCAGTCAGCTGGATTAGGGTTTGCGATCCAAGAATTTCAGAACACACCAAAAAAGAGAGTGCTCCCTCTAAAGGATTGCTTCGCACATACTGACCTAAAACTGGATGAATGTGAGGAAAATACGATGCATGATGTCAACATTAAAGAAATGATGAAGACAAAGATGCCCATGGTGGCACCCAGAGGATGGAAATGATTAGCAGAAAGCACCATTCAATGGTCACGAATTTTCCAGAAGGAATAGGTTCCTCCTTTTTGTCCCTAATAAAGTTATCATGTTAGTTCTTACCTCTGGTAATTCTTTCAAAATCCTCTAGCACTGCTTTGATTTCACCATCAAAGGCAATCTTCCTATGACCATCTCTTCCTCGTTATCACTTAATACCTTTCTACAGATAATTAGGTTTTTGTCAGTTTTAGCCTTGTCACTCTTCCATAGTATGTAGACCTGCACCCTCACCTCTACTTTCAAATTAGAAAAATAGGTCATATTTTGAAATCGAGCATGCTTAAGCAATAGTTCTAGGCACTCTTCTTATTGATCATTTCTCTCAGTCCAAAAGGATGGTTCTATAACCTAATTTTTTTGTATGTAATAGTGGAATGTGTCCAACTATATCCTCCTTTCATTTGACGGATTGTAGCCTAACTCCATGACTGGTTCACCCAAAGATTCAAACAGTTCTTGAAATTTATAAACTGATTGATTGAGTTTATCTGATGACTTATCAAGTCAAATTCATTGAAGAATGCTCATGATGCATCTATGCAGAACCTTTCCAGTGGTTCCACATTCATATCAAGGTTTGGCGATCGACCGAGAACTAGAGTCTTGATTATTATAGAGGAGGGAAAAATCTCACAGGGAATGCTACTTTCACTATAAATTTCTCTCACAGAGTTCCTAATATCATGTTAACAATTACCTCTGATGACTCCCGCAAAGTCTCCTAGAGAACGCTATTTTTCTATAATCCCTTTTGGGATTTCCCCTTGTTTCACATCAAGGTTAATTTGTAGTAGAGACAGACTACTCAAATAGATCGCACCGACTAATCAATCAAGAAGGAGATCAACTCAGGATTCTTGATGATACGGATTTTACGACTTTCATGTTCAACAGTTACCTCTAGACAATCGAAGTCATTTCATCAGTGTAATCCCAAAGATTATCTGTGGAATGAAAATCGCAGAAAGCACATCATGTACTTTTTCAAAAAGTTTCACTACGAGTATATAACAATCCAAGCCTCTGATGACTAATGATAGAAGAACATGTGGGCTTTAAAGCCTAATGGAAAATCTTTAACAACTCATCATGCTGAGGGGAAAGTATGGCTAGTCCACTCAAACAGCAGTTGATAAAAGCAAACCAAACCCATTGATAGCTGAGGGTTTGCTAAAAATCCTAAGGGAACAAATCATAGCTAATTACACCAAAATTCTTTACCAATTCCCTCCCATTGAATGGTGGATCTACAAAAAATATACTCACTTCCTCAAAGGAATGAATTACGGATCAACATGTTATGTTAAAACTCACACCTCTGACAGTAAAACTTCTACATGTCAATCTTTTCTAGCAGAATGATAAGTTCATTAAATTTTCTCATCGCAAAACTAACATGACATGTTAAAGATTACACCTCTGACAATAAAACTTTTACTTGTCAATCTCCTTCAAGGTAATAACAAGTTCATTAAATTTGCTCAAATAACAAAACAAATCACTGTTATGTTAAAATTACACTTCTGACAGTAATCCCTTCAATTTTCTCAATAAAAATGAGACTTATGGTTAAAATCAACATATGGGTTAAAATTACACTTCTTACCCACATCCTCAAGGAAAGTATCAAATTTGGATAAAATCACACCTTCTATTGCTAAGTTAACCGTTACCTCTGGTACATAAAATTGATCCCTTTCATGTTAAATCTTATTTTCATGATAAAGGTTATACCTCTGGCAGTAATCCCCTTGATTTTCTAAATGTAAACAAGATCTACGATTAAAATTACACCTCTCCTATTCAACTTCCTGAATGAAGGTACTCAACCCTCATTTGCTAAGTTAACTGTTAACCCTCAATTGCTATGTTAACTATTACCTCTGGCAATCAAATCTGATCGGTTTAGTCTGCTAGATTTTTCAACATTAAAAAACATATATAAATAGCAAAACTGTCACTTTTACTTTTATTCAAAACAAACAATAAAAGTGATACAAACAATCTTTCTTTTATTCAAAAAATGATCAGGGTGTTAAAAAAGAGTTAACCTCACTGAGCGAGAGACTTTATTTGCCCTCTGAGCACTTGGATGTTATGCCGACAAGTTTCCTTGATAGTAGCCATCGCTTTTTCCCATAACTCTTCTTCCATAGGGAGTTCCTCTGTGGCGTGTTGTGCCCGGATGGTTTTAAATGCAGAGGATTGGATTGTGAGCTCCTGATGCAGCTGACTTTTCATTATCTTGAGCTCTTCCATACTCTTGTTCTCATTCTCGAGCAACTTCTCGTTGTCTTGCAACAAAATTGTGCCTTGGCAATTGTTTTCCAGGCATATGCTATTATATCCTCTGCGCCTTTGGCATTGGGTTCTGCCTTCTAGAGGTCATTCAACAAATTCTGTTCAGAAGCCCTCGTTTCGTCCAGATAGCGGGCTTGTTTTGCTATCTTCTTCTCTGCCTCCTGAAGACATGCTTGTTCAGCGCACAGGTTGCTTAGCATCAATTGAGCAGTGGTGACCAAATTGGCATTCTCAAGGTTTTATGATTCCAGTTTCTCCACGCGTACTTGGTACACTATAGCCCGCTCGGGACCCCCAACCTTCTTGATGTTCTTGACATGGTTTACAAGCAGCAATCATACAAACTCAAAGGAGCTATGCCCAGAAAGCACTAATTCAGTGCAATCCATAATGGAGATCAATTGGTCAAATCACCTGAGTGATTAAACCCTCCAAGATGTTCACAACAGGCGTGGGTCTTGCTGGAGTACTCGTTGATCCTGATTCCACGATGGTGGCAGACATACTCTCAGAGGATGGAGGCGATTTAATAACCATTGTTGATGCACTTGCTCTCCCTAAAGTCACAAGCGCAAGTAGGATCATAAGCTGCCTCATTACTGAAGTTACCACAGGAGCTTCAAGTGCGGAAATGGAGATGGGATCCTGCATCACAATAGCCTCGAGTGTGGGTTTTGCCATGAGAGTCTCATCCACCGGAGCAGCAATAGAACTTTCTCTTACACCTTGAGTTACAGTTAGGTTAATTGTTTTAGTTGGTGTGAGAACCCATGTGGTCACTACAACAGTAATAGAAACACCATCAAGTGCAAAATGAAAATTTTCTTGTATCTCACCTGATTGAGGAATTGATGATATTTCTTCATATGACTCCCTAGGCTGGACAATTCTTCCACAAACTGGCAGCACTAGTGGAAGCTCCTCCAGGAACAATCAGAAAAACCTCTGAGTTCCTGGGCTGAGACAGTTCTTCTCTCACATTGGCGACGCTGATGGAAGCCTCCTGGGCAGCAATCACATGAGTCTCTGAAAAGGTTATCAAAAAAGAAAAGAGATTAAAAAAAATATCTATATGAAGTTTGAAAATACAAGAAGAGGTATAATGAGGCAAAAATTTACCTTCATTTGAAGTGATCTCCACAGGAAGTAAAGCAGCCTCGGCCATAGAGGTGACCTCCATGTCCTCAATAGCCAAATGCAAGAACTTGCTAATGTCAAGAGGAGGAGATTCATTGCCGAGTCAAGATCTTCTCTAAAATAGCCAACTTGCTCCTCTGACAGGGGTGATGATACTGGAGAAGCTAGGATCTCGATTGCTGCGGGTCTATTCAACATAAGCCCAGTAGTAGAACTCTGTTCCGAAAACCATACTGATGGCATCATAATGATAGGGGAGCCTAGTAGCATGTCTTTGGGGTCAGTACTTTCTCCCTGATCCTTTAATGTTGCAGGAGAAGTAATCTCGGTCCGACGTAGATCAAGTTTCAGTTGAGATGCAGCCTAACATTCTCTTATAGCCATGCTCCGGAACAGCTGCAGACTCCACTGCAACATCTCTTGTTTCTCCTCACTAGAAAGTGGTTCTTCTTCATTAATAACCACAGGGCCATAGTATGGAGACCCCAACAATGTAAAGTGGCACTCGGCAATATCTTATCGTCCTTATTAGTTGCTTCACAAGAAGAGGGAATCGACTCAAGACTTGCCCTTGGCCTTGAGGTTTCTTCGAGAACGGCCTTAGTCTAGGCTCTCGGTGTGATTTCTTCTCACCCATGCTCGATCTAGCCTCAGAAGATTGAGGTAGACGCCATTTCGTGATAATACCTCGAGGGCATCTTGTAGGAGCATCTTTGGCTGTTTCTTCACCATGCTGGTGGATATAGGTTGCATTTGTTTGGCTGGTCTCACTCTCAGTTTCAAGAAATTCGTTCATACTCTTCGAGCAAGTTTTCTTTGAATTGTCCTGGTGTTGTACATGGCCTTGATATCTTTAATACACGTGCTATTCATGTTATATCAGGCACTGAATCTGCTATGGCATACCATATACAAAAGCCGAGAGTGGCATAGGAGTTAGGGGTCTTCTGTGAAATACTGAATGTTCCACCTGTGCATCTCGCCACGAAATAATACCAAGCCCGCGCCCCTTCATATAAATTGCCACAAAAATGAAGCTAGTGTTGGGATTTTCAATATATAATTGGTCATACCCAACTTGGCAGGCAAATCTGCTTGGTATGTATAGCTAGATGGCGCAGACATTCCCATGTCAGAAGATGAGATATCCCGATCGGATGTTCATCAACCAGTAGAACACATCATTTAAAAGCGAGATGAATCCATCAAAACCAGGATGTAGGTTGCTCCTAGGAAATCTGGGAAGCACTTGACCAAATGGTAGTTCATGCTGCTTTGAATTATTTTTCAAATAAAAAACATGTAACCACCCTGCCAGCTCGAGTGTTCAAGCTTCTGAATAAACGACACAAAATCCCCGAATGCCTGCACTTGCTGGCATGAGTGTTGGGCAGTGCATGACATACCAAGCCACCAGGTAGGTATATAGCAGCTCGACACGGGGATTGGACGCCTTCTGTAAGTACACCTAGAGGGGGGTGAATAGGTGTATAGCTAATCTAATGAATAAAATGCGAAATTTAAAAACTAAATTGCAACACACTTAGTGTAACCAATGAGTGTAGCCGAATTCCTGGTGAAGGGCTCTAGACTAACTCCTCTTGATTCCTCTGAATAAGAGTTGAGGTGTGATTAATCTCTAATTTTGCATAATGTGTATCACATCTTCAAATTGATTTTATATTAAATTCTGCTAATAAAGCTTTGCTTGCTTGATTCTAGGTCCATGGTGTGCAATGAAGAAGAAGACCCTAAATCACCATTTAATTAGTGATTAAAGGCCTATTAAAGATAGTAATTGACCTAGAGAGCTGATTCTATCAAAACTAGGGGCTGAAAACCAGAAATCGGGCACAGGGCCTAATAAGGGACAGAAACGACCGCGCGTGGCTCGAAGCGCTATGCGTGCGGCCATGCAGCCGCGGCGCGCACGCCGCTTCGGGCCAGGGTTTGTCCCTGATAGGTAGTAAAAAATGCATAAGTGTCATCACATTTACTATCACATTTTCATATTTATTCATATAATCATGCACTATTAACTAATATTTTATTATTTATTGTGTGCAGGCCTTGAGTAATAAAATAAAGGAATAAAGCCTTAAAAGAAGCCCAAAAGCCCATGTTTAAAGCCCAATGCAAAAGTTGCAATTATCAAATGTCAAAATTGCAATTACTAAGGGCAATAGTTACAAATACTAAAAGAAGAGGGAAGGATAGACTTCTATTCAACCCTAAATGCTTGCAGGATGAGGATAAAAGCCAAAGAAGAGAGTGCAAAGATAACAAATTCGTTGTTAAAAGATATTGGAAGATTTGGATTTAGGGTAACTTGCTTCCCAAGTTATCCTGAAATCTCAAAATAAAGAGTCAGGATACAGCTTCCAGACGGATAAACCCAGATGGACGGACCAGAGGAGGCCACGTGCGAAAGCGCGTGGCCAGCAGAAATGACTTGGCCGCGGAACGCGGCCAAAGCCGCGTTTCCGCGGCAATCTGGATGAGACTGGGCAACTATTTTCGTGGAGGAATCGTACTGGGACTCTACTTCCTTCTGCACCTATAAATACGCCTGCAGAGCAACCGAGAAAGGCGTACAGCACAGTACAGAGCCAAATCTAGGGTTTTCTTAGGCTAGTTTGTAGATTAGGTTTTTTTATTTTCTTTTTTGTAATTTTAAATTTTTTTAACTGGAGTAGAGGATGCTTTCATGGAGGAAGGAGATCATGCTTGTACTGAGGTGACATCGGTGTAAGTCAAACTTTTCTTCCATTATTAATAGAATCAACTCAAGGTTTGTTTTTGTTCTTCTATTCTTGTTTTATTTTTGTTCTTCTATTATTTTTTTATTTTATTTTTTTCTGATGTCTTGCAAACCATGAGATCTGATCGCTTCGAGACTGCTTAGCCGAAGAAGTGCCCTTGATGGCCTATGGTGATGAACAAGCCTTCTCTTACTAGTATAGTTTGTCTTTTCTTTTCGTAGTGTAGATCGAGAAGGGGGAAGATCCTATACGCCATGCTTGAATGCCTTCAAAGACAGGTAAGTCGTTGCAACGGATCAAAGGTAAACAGGGCAGAAGAGGTAGGTATGTGTTTTTTTTAGTTTATAGTTTTCTTTCTTTTATTTCTGCAGATTAAATCACCAACACTTCATCTTCCAAATCTTTCTTTTCCAACTCATTGTAAATATCGCTCATATTCCTAACCTAACTTTAACTATTATTTTCTTATTTTCCTTTTAATAACAAAAAGAATAATTTTTAGAGAACTTGCTAAACAAGCTTCCATCGCTAGTCCCTCCCTGAGGATCACGACCCGCATAGCCATTGCTACAGCGGATAGAATTGAGCACCTTGCACATCTCTATTTCTAAATCTAATATTCTGTATTTTGTGTGCAGGAAAATCTCAATCAGTCCCCTGGCCCCTTGTTCTCCTGGTGCCTATAAATCCCCCCTAGGGTTCTAGAGTAGGAGATATGTAGAGTTTTAGGAGTAGTTTCATTTCCATTTTGTAGTTTAGGGTAGTGTAGTGTAGTTTTTCTTCTTCCTCCTCCCTTGTATTTTTCAATTCTTGTAGATCTTGTATTAGAGAGAGAGAGTGGTACATGTTGGGAAGCAAGAGTGCTTGTAATAGAAGGTGACAATCTATGAAAGGTTTTCTCTTACCTTATCTTTGTTTTCTTCTCTCTAATCTCTTTTACATGTGTAGCTAGTCTTTTCTCTCATGGCAACTAACTACTAATCACCAACTAGCTAACTTCTTTTATGATAATCCATATGAATCTAATAGCCTCGTTTTGGCCTTGCTCTTGCAAGAGCCATTGATGGCTCATGATGATGGATCTAACACTCTAACTTCCTAACAACTAACATGCTAACATTACTTTACTTCATGCTTGCTCTTATCGGGTTTTGATGATTTAAGTGTAGCTTGCATTTGTTTGTTGAGTTGGTTTGTGATGAGTTACATATGGGTCATGCTTTGAATCGCTCTTGAACCAAGGACTAGTGATGGCCAATGATACATGTGAGGCAACTATCACTAAGAGGTTAGCGTGTTGGTGGAGTCATTTGTAGTTAGTAGCCGTGAGTTTTCTTTCTCTTTCACTTATTTTAGAAATATATCCAAAAATCACAAACATATTCTTTTCTATGTTTTCCACTTCTTTGTGTTTCACCGTATACTTCTCTTTCCATTCTTTATTTTTCTTTCTTTTCATTCTTTAAAACTTTGAAGAACTTTTAACATACACGTGAATCAACCGGTAAAGTTTCTATCGCCTCCCGTCCTTGTGGATTCGACTCGTTTTAGCGTCTATACTATAACGGAATATCGAGGAAGCCAAAGCACACACACTTTAAATCTTGATTTAAAAACATACACTTTTTGTGCACGGTTTTTCCCTCGATCAAATTTTGGCGCCATTGCTGGAGATGGAACAGTTTGGTTTCACATTTTTGTTAACTTTTCTTCTCTGTTTTTTCGTGTGCAGGTTAAAGTTTTAGCATTGCAGAAGTCCTCACTTGCTCAAGTGTGGTTGGGTAATTCTTGTATATTTTTATATTCTACTGCTAATTTTTGTTTATATTACCTGTGAACTGTAAATAATTGTAAGAACTAAAATACAGAAATTGGATGCGTTAAAACGGTTTAGACATTTGCATCTAGGCACATGTCAATTTTAATTCCAATATACTGCATTTTATTCTTGTGTGTTGTGATATTGACGGAGGTGTACATATTGCATTGCATATAGTTAGGACAAACACTTCAGTGATTTACTCGCTTTTTTGTGTTCATTCTTATCTATATTGCATACTTGCACAAATTAAACTTAAGGGCAACACCCAATACAACATAAGGTGGGGAAGTGATTACCCTCCCTTAGCCCAAAAATCACCTCCCCACTCACACAACCCACACCTTAATAAAAATTGCTAGACGTTGGCCCCTAGTGACATCTCGAACTCATTTAGGAGATTGACCTAAGAGGAAAGTTATTAGAATTTGACTCTTGCTAAATCGGTGTCTAAGGTTGGGGATTGAGAGGCGAAATCTCGAAGAACGGTGGTTTGGCATAATTAGGCCCATTGCTCCAGCACGGATACCTCCCACTGATCTTGCCCCTACCTGGCCGATTAACTCGTGGTCAGCTTCCGACAATAGATCCTCCGTGGACAGTCTAACCAGTTAGGAGTCGTCTAGATCTAAGTCAACCCTAGCATAGGCTTGTTTTCTTTTTCTTTGTTTGTTTGTTTGTTGTTTGTTTGTTTTTTTTTTTTTGTAAATTGTGAAATGGATTTTAACAACAATAATTCTTTCAATCATGATATAAATCCATATTTCACTCCGACCTCATTTGACTCGGATAACTCCAGCCCAGATATGTACAATATGAACCAACCTTATATGCCGAGTTGGGATTATCCGACTCAATATGACCCTTATCCTCAATCATATGACTATAATCTTCAAAATAATTTCAACTCTTCACAGAGTTCATGGGGATTCACCTCCCCGAGTGAAATTATCAACCATATTGTCCACAATTTTCACAATATTCATTCCCCGACTCTTCTTCATATCCTCCTTTTCCTGAACCACCAATTAAAAAAAATCATCATTGCAAAGGACTTTGGAAGAAGCGATAGAGGCCCAAAGACAATTTGAAAATAACATGGCCTTATCATGTCCACAAAATTTCCATCATTCATATATTTCTTTTCCAGAACCAATCAAAGAAAAATCATTGTGGGAACACACTATGGAATTTATGCAAGAGACCGAGCGAATAATTCAAAATATGAATAAGTTCCCATGTCCATCAGATATTCATATGACTCAAGAATCTTGCCATTTTGGAAATCCAGCTTCAATTTCATCATACCGACCTGAACTTGACCAACATCTAATTCCTGATACTTTGGTAAGTTTTCCATTTCCTGAAATTGAACTTGAATATGAATGTGAACCTGAGCCTCAATTTCCCGATTCGAGTCCAATTCTTGAATCAATATCGACTCCTGTAGTGTTACCTAAATTAAGTAACATTCTTGAGCCAGTTTTGATTCCCATACTTCCTGAACTTGAATCAATCATTTCACCCATTCACATTCCTTCTGTGGACGAAAATAAAAATTCAATTTCCTTACATCCTTTTGAACTTGCCCAAAATTTTGAGAACCACCTTAAAATTTTAGCAAGTTACCCTTTTCTCGAAATTGAACTTGAGCTTGAAAGTGATCCTGAACCTCAAGTTGGTAATTCTATTTCACTTTTTAATTCAATAATGACCCCGGTATCTTTACCAGATTTTTTCTCTATTCCGGAGTCTACATTGAATCATGTACCAGTACACCGTGAAATGGAATCACCAAACTCTTATGATCATACTTCATTTATGGGAAAAGTGTGTGAACATCAATATTTTGGTTTGGACCCTATTTTTGAACCAATTTTGACTCTCATTGCTGACTCTCGACTTGATCTGAGTCAACTTTTCAAGTCGGTATCGGTTTTTCTTCCTATTCCATTTAAGTCCAAATCCATCATTTTCAAAAATCACACTTCATTGTTGGACAAGAATGTTGGCAAAAGTGACTCAGTAATTATTTTTTAAAATTGGAAATTAGATGGGGATAAAATCTTCAATAAGACTATTCAATCCATCATTCTTTTACTGGGTCATATTAGAGAGGTCATTGGTGGGTTCCTGCAAGATTCACGCTATTTTGATTGGGTCGCAATGCTTGGCCCAATCAGACCACCACCGGAGCCACCCCCTTGAGGTAATCTTCCTTCCCTTTCTATTTGAATCATGTATTTACACATTCACGATGCATTGAGGACCATGCATGAGATAAGTGTGGGGGGAGGGTTTACTAACGTAGTTAGTTTTATATATTCTTTCTTTTACACTTCTTTTTAATTAAACAAATAAAAAATAAAAAAATAAAAAAAATCCTTTTTATAAAAACTCTTTTCTTTTTACAAACTTTTTTGAAATAAGATAAATAGTTTTGATTTATTTTTAAGAAAATTAAGATTATCTTATGAATGAGGAAGACCTAAAATTATGAAATTTTAAACCAAGTTAAAATAATAGATCTTGTTTAAATTTTATAATAAGAAAGTAAAATTGAAAAAGATAATTTGATCTTGAATTTTTTGCCTTAGATTTATGCACTCCACACTTACACAATTTTTGGGATTGAAACAAAGACTGAAAATGCCATAAAAATATATATATTCAAAAATATATATATATATATGATGAAAAAAACCATTTATTGAAGTTGGGTAATTATGCCTCAGGAAGCATGATTATTCCCATCTAAAACGGTGGACAAAAAAATAAAAAATCCCCTTTCATTTTGTGGCCTTGTTTATTAGAGTCCTAAAGTCTGAGGGATGTTTTCTCATCTGGTGCCCTAAAACCATCTGGTTTGGGAGTCACCGGCTAAAGGCTTACCCGGGTAAATAAGAAAGCCTAAGAAAACTAAGGGAAGAAGGGAAAAAAGGAAAAAAAAAAAAGAAAAAGCGAGAAGAAAAAGAAAATATATATATAATATAAATAAATGGCATGAAAGTTAGAGTCGATATCCCTAAAACCTTCACTGTTCACAAGTGTATATTTTTCTAAGAGTTTTATGAAAGATCAAAAAGTCAATTCAATTTTAAATTCTTACATTTAATTTATAACAAGATTTTTTTGCATTTTGACTTAGTTTAAGAAAAAACAATTTCTGGTTAACCTCTGACCTTGGATCACTTATATTTTCGCAAAAATACTTCAACACTTTTCTCTAATTTCAAAAATGCGTTTTCAAAATACTAACATTTGATTTCTTTCTTTATGGATTTTGTGGGTGTAATCCGCTGAAAACCGTCAGGAGACAAAACTCCTCCTCTAGGGAAAACCTAGAGGCTTAACGGCTTGTTGTACATGCTCAGTGCAATCGCGTCACCTATTAAAATGGTGTAATAATTCTTTAGTTTTTTGAAAGATAAGTATGGGGGTGTGATTAGTCTCTAATTTTTCATAATTTGTATCACATCTTCACATTGATTTCATATTAAATTCTGCTAATAAAGCTTTGCTTGCTTGATTCTAGGTCCATGATGTGCAATGAAGAAGAAGACCCTAAATTCCCATTTAATTGGTGATTAAAGGCCTATTAAAGATAGCCATTGACCTAGAGGCTGATTCTGTCAAAACCAGGGGCTGCAAACTAGAAACCAGGCACAAGGCCTGACAGGGGACAGAAAGGACCGCACGCGGCTCGAAGCGTCGCGCGCGGCCAATGAATGGCCGCTGTGCGCGCGCCGCTTCGGGCCAGGGTTTGTCCCCTGGCCCCTTGTTCCCCTGGTGCCTATAAATACCCCCTTGGGGTTCCAGAGTTAGAGATATGCAGAGTTTTAGGAGTAGTTTCATTTCCATTTTGTAGTTTAGGGTAGTGTAGTATAGTTTTTCTTCTTCTTCCTCCCTTTTATTTTTCATTTCTTGTAGATCTTGTATTAGGGAAGAGAGTGGTACATGTTGGGAAGCAAGAGTGCTTGTAATAGAAGGTGACAATCTATAAAAGGTACTCTCTTACCTTATCTTTGTTTTCTTCTCTCTAATCTCTTTTACATGTGTAGCTAGTCATTTCTCTCATGGCAACTAACTACTAACCACCAACTTGCTAACTTCTTTTATGATAATCCACATGAATCTAATAGCCTCATTTTGGCCTTGCTCTTATAAGAGCCATTGATGGCTTATGATGATGGATCTAACATTCTAACTTCCTAACCACTAACAAGCTAACATTATTTTACTTCATGCTTGCTCTTATCGGGTTTTGATGATTTAAGTGTAGCTTGCACTTATTTGTTGAGTTGGGTTGTGATGAGTTACATATGGGTCATGCTTTGAGTCGCTCTTGAACCAAGGACTAGTGATGGCCAATGATATATGTGAGGCAACTATCACTAAGAGGTTAGCGTGTTGGTGGAGTCATTAGTAGTTAGTAGCCGTGGGTTTTCTTTCTCTTTCACCTGTTTTAGAAATTTATCCAAAAATCACAAACATATTCTTTTCAATGTTTCCCACTTCTTTGTGTTTCACCGTATACTTTCTTTCCATTCTTTGTTTTTCTTTCTTTTCATTCTTCAAAGCTTTGAAGAACTTTTAACATACACCGTGAATCAACCGGTAAAGCTTCTATCGCCTCCCGTCCTTGTGGATTCGACTCGTTTTAGCCTCTATGCTATGACGGAAGTATCGAGGAAGCCAAAGCACACACACTTTAAATCTTGATTTCAAAACATACACTTTTTGTGCGCGATTTCCCTCGATCAATGCTATATGAAGCTCTCGTGGTTAGACACAAGTGAGGCACACAAACAATCACAACCAAGCATATAAGTATGATATGACAATATGAATGATGCAAGACATAAAGTAATAGAGAGAGAGTTAGAGTCAATGGATCTAACGCAAACACCGAGATTTGTTTCGAGATTCGAGCACCCAGCTCTACGTGCCCGCCTTCACACAGAAGGATTTTCACTAACTTGTCCACACAGGACTCCCACACAGGGAACCTCCACTGAGGATTTGGGGCAATACAACCGGGAGTACACAACTCCTCTCTCAATTACAAACACAACATCTACACTTAGAGGCTAGGCACAAAGCACCCACAAATCAATCACCTCACACTTGAGGGATGGGCACAAAGGCAAACACCAATCAATCTCTCACTAGAGGGATAAGGCACAAAGCCACCACTCCAAAATCAACCTCTACACAAGAGGGATAATATAAAGTAGGAGGGTTTACAACTTAGTGATAAAAAGACCACAACCAATCTCTTTCTCACTAAACAAAGATCCTAATAGATAGGTAGATATGATAAGCTCAAGTGAGAAAATAAAGTGTTTGGAAATTAAAACAACAAAGAAAAAACACTTAGGAAAATCACAAAATAGATATTGAAATAGAGATCAAAAACCAATCCCTATATACTCTCTTTTTCTTTGAATTTTTCAACACTTTAAAACAAATAAAGATGGAAACTTTGAACCCAAAACTTTTTTGAAAACTAGGAATTAAACACTAGAGAATGGGAGAATTTTTCTCTTGGAAGTCTTATGAAAAACCAACCTCAAATGGGGCATAAATAGGCCCCAAACAATTCTGCCCGTTGGCTGGCAAAAGATCAGTTTTGACCTTCCGGTCGACCGGCCGGTCGAAACTGACCTTTCTGCCAGCCAACGGTCAAAAATATGACCGCTAAGCCTGCCGATCGACCGCCTGGTCGACCGCGCCAGATCCAGAGAGCAGTTGCTCTTTGGCCGGTCGACCGCTCGGTCTACTGTGCCAAGGCTCACGGTCGACCGCTCGGTCGACCACCCCCACCCGAGAGTGGCGCACTTGCAGTCGGTTGACCGCTAGGTCGACCGGCCTTAGTGGCTGGCCATGTGCACGTCCTTGTGCACGTCGGTCGACCGGTCCGGTCGACCGACCACTGGTCCGGTCGACCGTCTCGATCGACCGCCAGGGCCTGGCAGGGCTATTTTTAGAACTTGAAAACTGGGTTTTTATTTAACAAATAAATCCCATAAAATCTCTAAAAAATCATAAAAATAGTTTCAGTATAATACTTTGATATACAAACATGTTTGAGTAAAATCAAACCATGTTACAAACATTTTGAACTATTTTTGTAACTTAGAAATTTTGCCGAAAACTAAAATCTGTATTTTTCTAGAAACCAAACTTCTAAAGGAAAATACGGTTTTTCTATAAACTTGTATAAATACAAAAACATGATATTAAAACAACTTGAAGCATGTTGTATGCGGATATAATCCAATATACATAAAAGATATATATATCAATGTTTTTGACTTAAAATTCAAAAATACGTTTTGTTAAAATACCAAAACACCAAACTCATGAAATAGATTTTCAAACTAAGTTTGTATAAATAGTTGAAGCATACATGTATATAGAACAAATCTAATATACATTAAATCATGTAAACTTGTTTTGGTTCTATCTATTCATGAAAACCAAGATCGGTTAAACCAAAAACCAAAACCAAAATATGAAACTTAAACAAGTGTGTGTTGTGAACTTGGGCATATCACACTATCTAATCTTTAACAATGGATCTAAAACATAAACTAAATAAAGTACCGAAGTCTTCTTGTAGAATGCCATCTCCAAGTCGACTGATCCAAACGTGATCCACCGAGCTTGACTCCAATGAGTGCTAGATATGAACTTTGACGCTCGGCTCTTGAATCACCATGTGAAAGCTCCAAAACACTTTTGCTTAAGCTAATCACCTACTAATATCTTGGTTAAGTATCTGAAATTAAACATCACAAGATTATTAGTAAACAATAACTACATGAGTTAATCATCATCAAAACTAGAGTGGAAGGCCTCTGGGCTAACAATCTCCCCCTTTTTGATGATGACAAAACTCATGGAGTAATATATGCATGGATTAAAGTTAAGCATGGATTAAAGTTAAGCTTCAAGGAAGCTCCCCCTTAACTCATGCATAGCAATAAACAATAAGATATGCAATGAATGCTAAACATGAATATGCATCAATATGCATAAAACAATGAAATGAACATGCTCTTGAAACCAAACTTTTAAAATAAATTCCTTTTCCTTTTTAAAATAAACATGTTCTATAAATAATTGCTCTTGATACCAATAAAAATTTCAATTTGAAAGATTTTATCAATAAAAGCAATAAAAGCTGTTGATACCAAACAATAAAACTCTTGATACCAATTAAAAGATAATCAATAAAAGCTCTTGATACCAACAATAAGAATTTTAACAAAAGTACTTGATACCAATAAAACAAAACAACAAAATATGTTCTCTTGATACCAATATCAACAAAACATCAAAACATCAAACAAACTTTCTTGATACCAATATGAAACAAACTTTGGTATAAACTTACAAATAACAATAAAAAAATGTATATAAACTGAAATACTTCTCCCCTTTTTGTCAATCATCAACAAAGGGGTCAAAGAAAACAATAAAACAATGTTCTCCCCCTTTTTGTCTTAAACAAAAAAAATCTCAATTTGGGGTAAAATCAAATCAAACATTATGATGCCCATTGAAAAAAAATATATCAATTTTGTGTATCATGATATCAATAAAGCATACCAATTGAAAGTACATAAAACATATGTTTTTAATTTAAATAAACATGTCTATAATTTACCAATTGTAAGTAATTAAAACATGTTGAAGAAATTAATCAAAAATTTTGATATCAATAGAATGATGTAAACATATATGTAATCTTGATATCAATAGTAAAGATTGGTACCAATAGAAAGTAATTTTTATTAGGAGCATAGAATACTAAAAATAATCAATATCATTCTTCAATCATTTTTCAACATAAAGTGTGGGAGTAAAATACGAAAGGTAAACAAAACCAACTGAAAAGGTGAAATACAAATTTTCTCCCCCTTTATGAAATACCAAATAAAATGATGCGTAAGTTTGTATAAGATACCAATTGAAAATTAATCAATTGAAATATAATAGTTATTTAAGAAATCAAGCTTAGCATAACCAAAATTTGTGCTCAAAGATATAGAGATATAGTTAGCACAAATAAAGCATATATATATGTATGGAAAATTGAATACCAATCGAAATTGAGACAATTTGAAATATAAGCATACATATATAGAAACATATATGAGTATATAAAAAGGAATGTCAATAGTGATACCAATTGAAAAGATCCAATGATACCAATTGAAAAGATAATAAGATTACGTGTATAACTCATATTTCCTACCACCCATTTCATGTACATGTTTTAAAATAGATTTTTAATAATAAGCATACAAGGCATGGTCGCCCAACCAACCGCCCTTCAATGGGTAGGTGTTTTCAAAAATAAATTTGAAAATATAGTTTGTTTGAAAACTCTATCAAAACGAAGCATACGAACTAGTTATATGAAAAATTTGTAAACTAGTACGAAATCCTTCAAGCAACGAATAAATAAAAATATATTTTATGAAACATGAAAATCGCTCAACAGTTGACACTCAAAAGATATAAAGCTCATATAGGACTTATGAAAACAAAAACATGAGAAAACCTCAAATAATGTGAGTGTATAAGAGTTATGTGAAGGACATAGTCATGAAATTAGGCAATCAAGCTCAATAAGAAATTCCTTAAAACATGAAAGTCATCAACACTAGAATTCTTCAAAGGTACATGTATGTCATGTACAAACTAAAGGCACACCTAGAGGGGGGGTGAATAGATGTACGGCTAATCTAATGAACTAAATGTGAAAATTAAAACTAAATTGCAACTACACTTAATGCAACCAACGAGTGTAGCCGAATTCCCGGTGAAGGGCTCTGGACTAACTCCTCTTGATTCCTCTGAATAAGAGTTGAGGCGCTATATGAAGCTCTCGTAGTTAAGCACAAGTGAGGCACACACAAACAAGCCAAGCATATAATATGAATGAGCAATATGAAATAATGCAATGGCACAATATAAAGAGAGAGAGTTAGAG
Source organism: Agave tequilana (assembly GCA_038442645.1). Classification (NCBI taxonomy): domain Eukaryota; kingdom Viridiplantae; phylum Streptophyta; class Magnoliopsida; order Asparagales; family Asparagaceae; genus Agave; species Agave tequilana. The sequence continues at coordinate 257,509 of JAVJIF010000524.1, read as the reverse complement.
TCAACGGATCAAACACAAACAGCGAGATTTATTTCGAGGTTCGAGCACCCAGCTCTACGTCCCCGCCTTCACCCAGAAGGATTTCAAATCCACTAACTTGTCCACACAAGACTCCCACACAGGGAACCTCCAACGAGGATTTGGGGCAATAACAACCGGGAGTACACAACTCCTCTCTTTACAAACACAACCTCTCACTAGAGGCTAGGCACAAAGCCACCACAATATCCACCTCACAAATGAGGGATAAGCACAAAGCTAAATAAGGATCACCTCACACTTGAGGGATACAACCCAATTGCACAACCTCCTCTACACTAAGAGGAAAGGCACAAAGCCAAGCAATGATAAGGGTTTACAACTTGGTGATCAAAAGACCACAAACCAATTTCTTTTCCACAAAAACAATGATCCTATAGAGAGGATAGAATAATAAGCTCAAGTGTGGAAAATAAAAGTTTGGAAATCAAAAACTCAAAGAAAAACTCTAGGGAAAACTTTAGATAGAATTGAAAGTGAAGATCAAAACAATTCCCAAAGAATTTTCTTTTCAAATGATTTTCCAACCCTTTTAAAAATAAGATGAAAATCAAATCTTAAGCACTAAAAACTCTTTAAAAACTTGCTAGAAGATGTAAATTTTTTGCTCTAAAAATTCTTTTTGAGAAAACCTCTCTCAAATGGGGTTTTTTTAGCCTCTTTAAAAAACTAGCCGTTGCAGCCAAAATGGTCAGAATTGACCATCCGGTCGACCGCCCGGTCGACCGGCCAATGATCTAAATTCGACCGTTATCGACTGTCGGTCGACTGCCGGGTCGACTGCGCCCAGAACCAGAGAGCAACAGCTCTCTGGCCGGTCGACCGCCCGGTCGAGAGTGGGTTGCTTTCAGTCGGTTGATCGCTCGGTCGACCGGCCCAAAGGCTAGCTGCGTGCACGTTCCTTGTGCGCATCCAGTCGATCGGAACGGTCGACCGGTCGGTCGACCGCCAGGGCCTGGCAGAACAATTTTGGAACTGAAAAATTGGGTTTTAATTTTTAAAATAAATCCCATAAAACTTCTAAAATTTCACAAAAATAAGTTCTAACATTATATTTGATATACAAACATGTGTGAAAAATTTCAACACATATTTCAAACAATTTGAACCTTTTTGTGACTTACAAATTTTGCCGAAAATCAAAATCTGTATTTTCTAAAACTTGAATTTTTCAAATGGAAATCTGATTTCTCCAAAACTCATCCAAATACAAAACATGATATTTAAATTTTAGGCAGGTAGTATATGGATATACTCCAATGTACATATAAAGATATATATCAATGTTTTTGACTATAAATCCAAAAATATGTTTTGTTAAAACACAAAACTCCAAACACATGAATAGGCATATCAAAATAAGTTTGTTTAAATAGTTGAAGCATGCATGTATATAGAACAAATCTAATATACATTAAACCATGTAAACTTGTTTTGAATCTATCTATTCATGAAAACCAAGATCGGTTAAACCAAAAATCGAAAACAAAACATGAAAACTTAAACAAGTGTGTGTGTTGTGAACTTGAGCATATCACACTATCTAGTCTTTACAAATGGATCTAAAAACATAATCTAAACTATGTACCGAAGTCTTCTTGATGAACTCCGTCTTCAAGCCGACTCGATCCAAACCGTGATCCACCGAGCTTGACTCCAACGAGTGCTATATATGATCTTGATGCTCAGGCTCTTGAATCACCGTGTGAGAAGCTCCAAACACCTTTGTTGAAGCTAATCACCTACTAATATCTTGATTAAGTATCTAAAATTAAACATCACAAGATTATTAGTAAACATAACTATATGAGTTAATCATCATCAAAACTAGAGTGGAAGGCCTCTGGGCCAACAATCTCCCCCTTTTTGATGATGACAAAACTCATGGAGTTATATATGCATGGATTAAGGTAAAGCTTCAAAGAAGCTCCCCCTTAACTCATGCACCACAATAAATAATAATATATGGCAATGAAGCACATGAATCTAAACAAGCATGTATGCAAATATAAGGAGATAAACATGCATAAAAAATCATGAAACACATCAAATTCTTTTATCCTTTTTACAAAACAAAACAATATGCATAAACAAGAAATCTTTTCCAAAACATGAATATATACTGAAATACTTCTTCCCCTTTTTGTCAATCATCAACAAAGGGGTTAAAGTAAACACAAAAACATGTTCTCCCCCACAAAGAGGTGAACTCAAATCAATCAATAAAAGATATATGCGATATACATTCATGAAGAGGAAGACGCTAAGTTAACTTCCCTACATACATGCATTACATGAAAAAAGGATGACAAGCTCTAATTCACATAACACATAAATGCAATGCATAAGAGGAGATGTGAAGCTCCCCTACACACGTGTACCATATAAAGAAGAGTTGTCAAGCTCCTCAATATAAGATACACTCAACATGAATCTATATGTAGAAGAGATGTTAAGCTCTCCTTGCATATAGGCAATATAAATCAAAACATTTTTAACTTTCTTATTAAACAAAATTTTGAGATATCTTAGTAAATCAAATTTAAGATATCAATTGTAAATAAACATTACAAATTTTGAATTTTTCTTAAATTAAGATATCACAAGATATAGATACCATATGAAATAAAATCATTTATGATACCAATTGAAACAATCCAATGATACCAATTGAAAACATAATATGATCAAGTGTATAACTCATATTACCTACCACCCATTTCATGCACAAGTTTAAAAATATTTTCAATAATAAGCATACAAGGCATGGTCGCCTAACCAACCGGCCTTTGATGGGTAGGGGATTTCAAAAATAGGTTTGAAGATAAAGTATGTTTGAAAACTCTACCATATGAAGAATACGAACTAGTTATATGAAAAATTTGAAAACTAGTACGAAATCCTTCAAGCAAGGAATAAAACAAAATTATATTTCATGAAAAACATATAAATCACGTGATCATTAAACACTCAATGGTCGATAAAGCATATCTAGTCTCATGAAAATCAAACATGAGTAAACATCTAATATAAGTGTACAAGTATAATGTGAAATATGAAGTCATGAAAATAGTCAATTTAGCTCAATGTAAAATTCCTTAAAATATGAAAATCATCAAAACGATTTAATCTTCAAGGTATATGTATGTCATGTTCAAACTAAAGTATACATACATATTCAAACATACCGAGTCCACAAAAGTATATGCATGAACGCAAGTGGCTCAAGGATGTATATGTATATCTAATAGTTTAGACAAAATGGACATATACATGAAGTTAAACATAAATTAAAAAAAACATGTAAAATGGGGAATACAAGTCAAATGCATGAATCATCAAAACTAGACTATACTAGTACATTTAATGAGCACAAATGAGCGTTCAAGCATAAACATATAATGGTCTATTTGTGGCTCACTAGTTGTACAAGTATATATTCTAGTTTTAATGAAAACTAACATACAAACATGTAATCAAAACATGAAGCATAAAAGTCAAAAACAAAACACATAAACATTCATATGATCATTATGTACATGCACATGCATAGATCTAGGATATACACATTAGTTAAAATAAATGTAAGAACATAAAGATATAAATCTATATTAAACATGGGTGTCTCAAATAACTAAACATGTATATCACTAATCTAAATCTTATGGCATATAACATACTAATCATAAAACATCAAGACATGCTAAAATGAATAATATGAAAGCATGTAAATATAAATGGGAGTTAGAGATCGTTACCAAAACCATGAAGGCAACTCTCCAAGTCTCCAAAATAAGGTGGTCCTCCCACCAAACTCTTCTTGAAAGTGATGCATCCAAAATGTCCTCATAAAGCTCGGAACGCATCCACTTCAAGGCACCATCACTCTCACGTCATGCGAGAGCCCACACCTACATCAAATACAATAGGGGTGGTCTTTGGTACCCATACTCTTTTGGGTCCATGGGGGTTAGTTCCTTTCCTAGCCCAAACAAATTTAGTTGCTAAATTTACATCATGAACTCTATCATAGCAAAATTTAGCAAGGTGGCCCTTACGTCTACAATGTGTACAAGTGTACACATGAGCATACAATGTGTGATGTGCATGAGCGTGCGAAGCATGCGTATGCCGTGTATGGTGTGCATGCATAGAAGGAACTTGTTTCTTTCGAAACAAAGATTCCAAACGTGTATGATTCATAGCACAATGGCTCAAAGTGGAGCCCAAACAATCAACACTTTTCTTCAAAATATTTATATCATTTTTAATACTTGAAGATAAAGTGGAGCATGCAATATGTGAGCTAGATGGTGACTCTACGCTAGTATGGCAAACATGTGAATTAATATCAAGTTTCAAAGATTCATTTTTCTTTAAACAATCTTTCAATTCTTGTGAAATCAAATTTATTTTATTTTTCAAAGATTTATTTTCTTTTAATACAAAATCAAGTTTTGAAGTTAAATCCTCATTTTTCTTCAAATCATATTCACAATCAACTTTATTTTTCAAAATTTTGTTTTCATTAAGTGCAAGATCAAGTTGGGATTTAAGCGAGTCACTTTCACTTGAAATCTCATCCCTTTCTTGCAAAACAATCTCAAGTCTAGAAGATAAATTTTTATTTTCTTCTTTTAAAGCAAAATTATCCTTTTTCAAAAGTTTATATTTTTTAAGTAATTTTTCACACCTTTTAGCAAGTTCATTATTTATGGCTTGAGCCTCCATACACTCATTGCAGAAGGAACCAGAATTAGCATCTAGTTGAGTTTTAGATTGTACCTCAAGGGAGTCATTCCCTTGGACCATGAAGCAATGTTCGTCGGACTTGTCTCTCTTAGATCTCCTCTGCTTATCGATAATCTTTGGTAACTCGGGAGAAGTCAAAATGCTCCATACTGCAAAAGCGGACTCATAGTGAGAAAACACATGTAAATAATCTTTATGAAGAGATGCTCTAAGTGCTTTAGGGCTATTGCATTGGCCTCTATATGCTTGCTATCTTTATGGCAGGATTCCTTAGTGATGGCAAGGTAAACATGCAAGCCTAGGGCTTTTAAATGACAACTCATAAAAACCTTCCATATGTCAAGTCTAGAGATATCAAATTTGGGAGGAACATCCATGAGTGCAAACTATATATGTACAAGTGCAATTACAAAAGATAGATTAGCTAACCAAGATCACACTCCTAGGTGGTTAAACCAAATATCAGGAGCGTAGGCTCTGATACCAATTAAAGGTACACCTAGAGGGGGTGAGTAGGTGTACGACTAATCTAATGAACTAAATGCGAAAATTAAAACTAAATTGCAACTACACTTAATACAACCAACGAGTGTAGCCGAATTTCCCGTGAAGGGCTCTGGACTAACTCCTCTTGATTCCTCTGAATAAGAGTTGAGGCGCTATATGAAGCTCTCGTGGTTAAGCACAAGTGAGGCACACACAAACAAGCCAAGCATATAATATGAATGAGCAATATGAAATGATGCAATGGCACAATATAAGAGAGAGTTAGAGTCAATGGATCAAACGCAAACAACGAGATTTGTTTCGAGGTTCGAGCACCCAGCTCTACGTACCCGCCTTCACCAGAAAGATTTCGAATCCACTAACTTGTCCACACAGGACTCCCACACATGGAACCTCCACCGAGAATTTGGGGCAACAATAATCGGGAGCACACAACTCCTCTCTTTACAAACACAACCTCTCACTAGAGGTTAGGCACAAAGCCACCATAATATCCACCTCACAAATGAGGGATAAACACAAAGCCAAACAAGGATCACCTCACACTTGAGGGATACAACCCAATTGCACAACGTCCTCTACACTAAGAGGGAAAGGCACAAAGCCAAGCAATGATAAGGGTTTACAACTTGGTGATCAAAAGACCACAAACCAATTTCTTTCCACAAAAACAAAGATCCTATAGAGAGGATAGAATGATAAGCTCAAGTGTGGAAAATAAAAGTTTGGAAATCAAAAACTCAAAGAAAAACTCTAGGGAAAAATTTAGATAGAATTGAAGGTGAAGATCAAAACAATTCCAAAGAATTTTCTTTTCAAATGATTTTCCAACCCTTTTAAAAACAAGATGAAAATCAAATCTTTAAGCACTAAAAACTCTTTAAAAACTTGCTGGAAGATGTAAATTTTTTGCTCTAAAAATTCTTTTTGAGAAAACCTTTCTCAAATGGGATTTTTATAGCCTCTTTAAAAAACTAGCCGTTGCAGCCAAAAATGGTCAGAATTGACCATCCGGTCGACCGCCCTGTCGACCGGCCAACGGTCTAAATTTGACCGTTAGCGACTGTCGGTCGACCGCCCGGTCGATCGCTGATTAGTCTACAATTCTGCATTATTGTATCGCATTTTTTCACCAATTATGAATAAAATGTCGGTCTAAACCGTGTTTTGCTCTCTCTTGCAGGTAAATCAAGAGTTCAAGGGCAAAGGAGTAATAAGAGCTTAATTAATTCCATTTTATTGTAATTAATCCCGGATTTCTTGGAGGCCAAGCAAAGGAACATCTAGAAGATACATCGAACCTAGACCTTTGCTCACGTCAGACGAATATTAGGGCGAAATTACCAGAAAAAGGATATACCCGAAACTCCTAGAAGCCAGACGCATCCCCGCACCAAAACTAGGGAGCTAACTCCCTGGTGGCTGCGGATCCACGGCCCAATGGTGGGGCCACACGTCAAATTTCGACGCGTGGCCCCGTCTCGTCTTCTGGAATCATCCTATGCCTATAAATAGCCCTGTAGTTGGCCAAAGCGCAAGCAGTTTTGGATTTTAGGAGCAGTTTTTGTTTTTAGGCTAGGGTTTCTATGTTTTAGTGTAGTAGGTGTTCTTCATTTCATTTCTTTTGTATTTTTTTCTTTTTAGATCATGTATTAGGGCTGAGAGATTCAGAGAGAGATAAAGAGGGATTGATGTAATAGATGGTGACAATCTATGTAAAGGTGCCTCCTTTCTTCTCCATTGTAATCTCCTCCATCTTCTACGTGATGCTTTGCTAACTTTTCTTCTTCTCATGGTAATCTAACTACTAACTACTAACCATCTAACCACTTACTTGATAATCCACATGAATCTAATAGCCTCTGCAAGGCCTTGCTCTTGCAAGAGCCATTGATGGCTTATGATGATGGATTCTAACATTCTAACATTTCTAACACCTAACCCACTAACTTGCTAACTTGCAATGTCTTCTTTATTTCATGCTTACCTCTAACTAGTTTTGATGATTTAATAAGTAGCTTGCAACTTGTTAGTGGTATGGATGTGTTGTTTGAATGTAGAAGATCAATCTTATGGCCCATGCTCTGTATCGTCTCTTGAAGCCAAGGATTAGTGATGGCCAAGGATCCATGTGAGGCAACTATCACTAAGAGGTTAGCATGGTTAGTGGAGCAATTAGTAGTTAGTAGCCATGAGCTTTATTTTTCTTTGTTTTGAAAATCATTTTCAAACTCTTTTTCTCATTTTTCTATCAATGTTTTCACCAACATCTTAGTTCACCTTGTTTCATCTTCCTTTTATTTTTATTTCCCAAACCACTTCTCTTTTATTTTCTTCGCCGTTTTCATCGCCTTCTCCATCTACCACATGCTTGATTTCCTTTTCCTTTCTTTTCTTTTCTTCTTCTAATTCTTTAACAAAGAAGAACTGTTAACATAACACATGAATAGAGACTGTTAATGCTTCTATCGCCTCCCGTCCCTGCGGATTTGACCCGTTGACCCAATGCTATAACGGAAGTATCGAGGGAACATTAGCACATATGAGCTTTTCATCGATTTCACAAACAACACATTTTTGAGTGCTGGTTTCTCCTCGATCAAGTTTTTGGCGCCGTTGCCGGGGAACGGGAATGGTTTTGACTTCACGTTTTTGTTAACATTTTTCTTCTCTGTTTTGGTGTGCAGGACAATCTTTACAGGTGCTTAACATTGTAGAATAAGCATTAGCTTCGCATTTCCCTGCTCTAGAAAGCAGGGCCTCAGCTTCTAAAGAACCGCCGCGCAAACGCGACTTTTGCCGCGAAAACGCGGCCATGTTGTAATAATTGTATATCTTGTTGTGCTCGGATGTGTTCATTGTAATAGCTAGTTGATCTGTATTATTACTTTCCTGCATTGATTGCCTACACACCGCAATAAACTAAAGAACTAAAATATAGTATTTTGGATGCTTTTAAAACGGTTTAGACATTTGCATTTAGGCACGTGTCAATTCAATTCCAATATACTGTATTTTGTTCTGTTGTTGTGATCTGGATTGAGATGTACATATGGCATTGCATATAACATAGGGCAAACACATGGGTGATTTATCGCTTTGTGTTATATTCTTGTCTATATTGCACACTTGCACGAATTGAACTTAAGGGCATAACCCAATACAAGATAAGGTGGGGATTTCATCACCCTTCCTTAGCCAAAAAATCACTTCCCCACTCACACAACCCAAGCCCTAATAAAAATTGATAGACGTTGGCTCCTAGGGACATCTCGGACTCATTAAGAGATTGACTGAGGGTGGAACTTGTTTTGAATCTTACTCTTGTGAAATCGGTGTTTAAGGTTGGGGATTAAGAGGTTACGCCTCGAAGATACCGTGGTTTGGCGTAATTAAGGCCCGTTGCTTACGCACGGATACCTCCCACCGTATTTTGCCCGTACCTGGCCGATTAGCTTGTGGTCGGATTCAAGCAACAACCTCCCCCGGGTAATCGAGCAATTAGGAGTCGTTTAAGTCTAGATCAACCTTAATATAGGCCTGGTTTTGATTTTTTCTTTTCTTTTTGTTTGTTGTTTGATTTTTCTTTTTTGTTTGTGATTGTTTGTGAAATGGAATTCAACAATAACAATTCTTTCAATCCGAATATGAATCCATATTTCACACCAACCCCATTCGATTCGGAAAATTCCAACCCGGCTTTTCACAATATGAACCAACCAAATACACTGGGTTGGCCTTATCCGAATCAATACACCCATACCCTCATTCTTATAACTATAATTTCTAAAATAATTTCAACTCTTCACAGAGTCAATGGGGATTCACCTCCCCCGAGTTAAATTTTCGACCTCCTTGTCCACCGTGTCCACCTTGTCCACAATTTACAAAATATTCATTCCCCGATTTCGCTTCCTATACTCCTTTTTCTGGACCTCCTATTGAAGAAAAATCCGACCTAGAAAAGAGTATAGAAGCCAATCTACAAGAGGCTAAGCAACAACTTCAGAAAATGTTGGCCTCTCCAATTCCACAATATTTTCAAGAGTCTTACTCAGTTCTACCTCCACACAATGAACAACCATCTGTCCTGGAAACGAGTAAAGAACTCTTGTGTGAGTCTGAGCTTTGATCTCCAAACATTTTGGACTCACATTCTTCACAAAATTTCCAAAACCAAGATTCTTATACTCCCATTTTAGAGCATCCACTTGAAAAATCAAGTCTAGAAAGAGTATAGAAATCTTGTAGGAGTCCGCGTTACAATTTCAAAAATCTTCTTCTCAGTCTATTGATAGGTTGGAAACACAATTAAGTTAATTAGTCAACATTTATAGAAATGAAGAAACTCTCTCTTCTCCACCTTTAACCAATTCAAATATCTCTAACTCTATCAATTTTACCCATGACCCTTGTTGTTTGGAAATCAAGATTCCTACACTCCTTTTCTAGAACAACCATTTAAAGATACATCACATTTAGAAAAGATTATAGAAGTCTTACAAGAGTCCGCGCTAAAATTTAAAAAATCTTCTACCGAGTCTATCAATAGGTTGGAAACACAATTGAGTAAATTGGTTAGCATTTATAGGAACGAGGAAACTCTATCTTATCAACCTTTGACCAATTCAGCTATCCCAAACTCTATTGATCTGACCCAGGACTCTTGTCATTTTGAAAACCAAGATTCAATTTCAGCACACCTATTTGAACTTGTCCAAACTTCAAATGTTAAAGATCCCATTGACATTTTGGCAAGTTATCCTTTTCCTGAAATTGAACTTGAGCATGAATATGATCCTGAACTTTCATTTGGTAATTCAATTTCACTTCCTGATTCAATATTGACTGAGGTATTTTTACCTGAAATCAGGCCTTTCCCAAGTCAGTATTGGATCCTGTACCAGTCCATTGCGAAATTGAATCTCCAATTTTTATGATCATCATATTAAACTTGACCAATTTCATACGTTTGAAAGTTCCATTGACAAATTGACAAGTTCTCATTTTATGGAATTGAACTCAATGAGGATTGTGACTTTGATCCTTAAATTTGTGATCCAGTTCAAATTCCTAAATCAATATTGACTCCTGTTATGTTACCCAATTTGAGCAACATTTTAGAGTCAGTTTTGATTCCCATACCTTTCATTCTTGAACTTGAATCACCAATCTTAGAAAGTCACATTCCATCTTGGAAAATGAATGTGGACTTGAGTTTTAACTTCTTGATTTGAAACCACTTCCTGAACCAATCTCGACTCTTGAACCTTTACTTGACTTAAGTCTTTTTCTTGAGTCGGTATTAGTTCCTGTATTTCCTGAGTCCAAATCAATCATTCCATTCTGGGACATGGGTCTTGATAAATTTAATTCTAAAATTATTTTGAAAATTTGGAAATTAGAGAGGGTAAATTTTTTAATAAAAATCATTCATATCTACATCATTCTAGTGGGTTGTATTATAGAAGTCTTGTGGGTTCCTCCGGACTCCATGCAAGTTGGATTAGGCCGCATTTCGTAGACCAATCAGGCCACCACCGGAACCACCACCTTGAGGTAATTTGTCCTTCCCTCTCTATTTGTTTCATGCATACATACATTACGATGCATTGAGGACAATGCACGAGATAAGTGTGGGGGAGGGTTTACTAACATAGAGTTTTTTAGATTTTCTTTCTTTTACGCTTCTTTTTAGGATACTTTTAGAAATCTTCCCTTTTGTATAGGAATTCTCTCTTTCTTTAAAAACTTTTTGGAAATAAGAGACAAAGTTTTGATATATTTTTAAGAAAATTAAGATGATCTTAGAAACTAAGAAAGCCTTAATTATGACATCTTAAACCTGTTGAAATAATGGATCTTTTTTAAAATTATAGGCTAAGTAAGATAAATAGGGGAGATAATTTTATCTTGAATTTTTTGCCTTAGATAGTATGCACTTCACACTTACATAATTTTTGGGATGGAAACAAAGACCTAAAATGTCATAAAGTAAAAATAAATAAAAAGAAAAAATATGATATGAATAAAAGATCACTTATTAAGCTGGATAATTATGCCTCAAGAAGCATGATTATTCACGCCTAAGGGTGGTCAAAAGAAACAAATAATCCCCTTAGTTTGTGGCCTTATTTACTCGAGTCCTTAAACCCGAGAGATGTTTTCTCATCTGGTGCCCTAGGACCTTCTGGTTTGTGAGTCATCAGTTAAAGGCTCGCTACATGGGTGAACTAGAAAGCCTAAGAAAACTAAGGGAAGAAAGAAAAAGGAAAAAATATATAATTAAAAATAAATGGCTTGATAGTTAGAGTTGAAATCCCAAAAATCTTCACTATCACAAAGTGCATATGATCTAGGTTTTATGAAAGATAAAATATTCAATCCAATTTTGAATTCTTACCTTAATTGAAGACAAGATCATGCATAGAGACTAAGTTTAAGGAAGAATAATTTTTGGTGGACTTATGACCTTAGATCGCTTATATTTTTACAAAAATATTTTGAAAACTTGTCTCTCTTTCAAAATGCATTTTCAAAATACTAACATTTGTCTTCTTTCTTTATGAATTTTGTGGGTGCAATCCGCTGAAAACCCTCAAGAGACAAACTCCTACTCTAGGGGTAACCTAGAGGTTTAACGGCTTGTTGCACACGCTCAGTGCAATCGCGTCACCTGCGAAAGTGGTGTAATAACATATGTAGTATAGTTTTTCTTTTCTTGTTTTGCTCGGGACGAGCAAAGATAAGTGTGGGGGTGTGATTAGTCTACAATTCTGTATTATTGTATCACATTTCCCCACCAATTTATGAATAAAATATCGGTCTAAACCGTGTTTTGGTCTCTCTTGCAGGTAAATCAAGAGTTCAAGGGCAAAGGAGAAATAAGAGCTTAATTAATTCCATTTTATGGTAATTAATCCCGGATTTCTTGGAGGCTAAGCAAAGGAACATCTAGAAGATACGTCGAACCAAGACCTTTGCTCACGTAAGACGAATATTAGGGCAAAATTACCAGAAAAAGGATATACCAGGAAACTCCTAGAAGCCAGACGCATCCCCGCACCAAAACCAGGGAGCTAACTCCCTGGTTTGGTCGCGGATCCGCGGCCCAATGGTGGGGCCACGCGTCAATTTTTGACTCGTGGCCCCGTCTCGTCTTCTGGAATCATCCTATGCCTATAAATAGCCCTGTAGTTGGCCAAAGCGCAAGCAGTTTTGGATTTTGGGAGCAGTTTTCATTTTTAGGTTAGGGTTTCTATGTTTTAGTGTAGTAGGTGTTTTTCATTTCATTTCTTTTTTATTTATTTTTCTTTTTAGATCATGTATTAGGGCTGAGAGATTCAGAGAGAGATAGAGAGGGATTGATGTAATAGATGGTGACAATCTATATAAATGTGCCTCCTTTCTTCTCCATTGTAATCTCCTCCATCTTCTACATGATGCTTTGCTAACTTTTCTTCTTCTCATGGCAATCTAACTACTAACCATTAACCATCTAACCATTTACCTGATAATCCACATGAATCTAATAGCCTCTACAAGGCCTTGTTCTTGCAAGAGCCATTGATGGCTCATGATGATGAATTCTAACATTCTAACATTTCTAACACCTAACCCACTAACTTGCTTACTTGCAATGTCTTCTTTATTTCATGCTCATCTCTAACTGATTTTGATGATTTAATAAGTAGCTTGCAACTTGTTAGTGGTATGGATGTGTTGTTTGAATGTAGAAGATCAATCTTATGGGCCATGCTCTGTATCGTCTCTTGAAGCCAAGGATTAGTGATGGCCAAGGATCCATGTGAGGCAACTATCACTAAGAGGTTAGAATGGTTAGTGGAACAATTAGTAGTTAGTAGCCATGAGTTTTATTTTCCTTTGTTTTAAAAATCATTTTCAAACTCTTTTTCTCATTTTTCTATTGATGTTTTCACCATCCTCTTAGTTCACCTTTGTTTCATCTTCCTTTTGTTTTTATTTCCCAAACCACTTCTCTTTTATTTTTTTTGCCGTTTTCATTGCCTTCTCCATCTACCACATGCTTGATTTCCTTTTCCTTTCTTTTCTTTTCTTCTTCTAATTCTTTAACAAAGAAGAATTGTTAACATAACACGTGAATAGAGACTGTTAATGCTTCTATCGCCTCCCGTCCTTGTGGATTCGACCCGTTGAGCCAATACTATAACGGAAGTATCGAGGGAACATTAGCACATACGAGCTTTTCATCGATTTTACAAACAACACATTTTTGAGTGCGGGTTTCACCTTGATCAACTGCGCCCAGAACCAGAGAGCAACGGCTCTATGACCGGTCGACCGCCTGGTCGACCGGAACAAACCCGAGAGTAGGTTGCTTTCAGTCGATCGACCGCTCGGTCGACCGGCCCAAAGGCTGGCTGCGTGCACGTTCCTTGTGCACATCCGGTCGACCGGAACGGTCGACCGGCTCCTGGTCCAGTCGACCGGTCGGTCGACCGCCAGGGCCTGGCAGAAACAATTTGGGACTGAAAAACTGGGTTTTAATTTTTAAAATAAATCCCATAAAACTTCTAAAATTCCACAAAAATAAGTTCTAACATTATATTTGATATACAAATATGTGTAAAAAATTTCAACACGTATTTCAAACAATTTAAACCTTTTTTGTGACTTACAAATTTTGCCGAAAACCAAAAACTGTATTTTCTAAAACTTGGATTTTTCAAATGGAAATCCGATTTCTCCAAAACTCATCCAAATACGAAAAAATGATATTTAACTTTTAGGCATGTGGTATATGGATATACTCCAATATACATATAAAGATATATATATATATATATATCAATGTTTTTGACTATAAATCCAAAAATATGTGTTTGTTAAAACACAAACTCCAAACACATGAATAGGCATATCAAAATAAGTTTGTTTAAATAGTTGAAGCATGCATGTATATAGAACAAATCTAATATGCATTAAACCATGTAAACTTGTTTTGAATCTATCTATTCATGAAAACCAAGATCGGTTAAACCAAAAATCGAAAACCAAAACATGAAAACTTAAACAAGTGTGTGTGTTATGAACTTGAGTATATCACACTATCTAGTCTTTACAAATGGATCTAAAAACATAATCTAAACTATGTACCGAAGTCTTCTTGACGAACGCCGTCTTCAAGCCGACTCGATCCAAACCGTGATCCACCGAGCTTGACTCCAACGAGTGCTATATATGATCTTGATGCTCGGGCTCTTGAATAACCGTGTGAGAAGCTCCAAAAAACCTTTGTTGAAGCTAATCGCCTACTAATATCTTGATTAAGTATCTGAAATTAAACATCACAAGATTATTAGTAAACATAACTACATGAGTTAATCATCATCAAAACTAGAGTGGAAGGCCTTTGGGCCAACACAAACTAAAGTATACATGCATATCCAAATATAAACGAGTCCATAAAAGTATATGCATGAAGGCAAGTGGCTCAAGAATGTATATGTATAGCTATTAATTTGGACAAAATAGACATATACATGAAGTTAAAACATAAACATAAAAAACATGTACAAAATGGGAATACAAGTCAAAATGTTTGAATCATCAAAACTAAACTATACTAGTACATCTAATAAGTACAAATGAGCATTCAAGCACAAACATATAATAATCTATTTGTAACTCACTAGTTGTACAAGTATATATCCTAGTTTTAATGAAAACTAACATTCAAACAAGTAATTAAAACATGAAGCATAGAAATCAAAACAAAACTCATAAACATCCATATGATCATTATGTACATGCACATGCTTAGATCTAGGACATATACATTAGTTAAAACAAATGTGAGAACACAAAGGTATAAATCTATATTAAACATGGGTGTCTCAAATAACTAATCATGTATATCACTAATCTAAATATCATGGCATATAACATACTAATCATGAAACATCAAAACATGCTAAAAATAAATGATATGAAAAGCATGTAAACAATAAATGAGGAGTAAGAGATTGTTACCAAAACCGAAAAGGGGCACATCTCCATATCTCCAAACCGAGGTGGTCCTCCCCCAAACTCCCCTTGAAAGTGATGCATCCAAATAGTCCTCTTTAAGCTCAGAACGCATCCACCTCAAGGAACCATCACTCTCACGTCATGTGACAGCCCACACCTACATCAAATAGCATAGGGGTGAATTTTGGTACCCATACTCTTTTTGGTCCATGGGGGTTAGCTCCTTTCCTAACCCAAACAAATTTAGTTGCTAAATTTGAATCATGTATACGATCATAACAAAATTTAGTAAGGTGGCCCTTACGTCCACAATGTGTACAAGTGTACACATGAGCATACATTGTGTGATGGGTGTGACCGTGAGGAGCATGTGTATACCGTGGTTTGTGTACATGCATAGATGAAATTTGTTTCTTACAAAACACGGATTCCAAATGTGTATGGTTCATAGCACAATGGCTCAAAGTGGAGCCCAAATAATCCACACTCTTCTTAAATAAACATATATCATTATCAATCCTAGAAAAAGAGTTGCATGCAATAGGAGAGCTAGAATGTGAAGCTACACTAGCATGGCAAACATGAGAATCTATATCATTGTTCAAAGAAACATTTTTCTTTAAACAATCTTGCAATTCTTGTGAAATCAAATCAATTTTGTTTTTCAATGAAACATTTTCTTTTATAATAAAATCAACTTTTGAAGATAAAGCCTCATTTTTCTTCAAAACTTTATTGCAATCATTTTTTTTTTTTAAAATCTTGTTTTCATTTAAAACAAGTTCAAGTTGGGTTTTCAAAGAGTCACACTCATTTGAAATCTCAACTTTCTCTTGTAAAACAATCTCAAGTCTAGAAGATAAATTTTTATTTTATTCTTTTAAACAAAAATTATCCTTTTTCAAAAGTTTGTATTTAGAAATCAAATTTTCACAATTTTTAGCAAGTTCATCATTTAGGGCTTGTGCATCCATACACTCATTGCAATGTGAACTAGTGCTAGAATCTAGTTGAGTTTCTGAATGTACCTCAAGGGAGTCATTCCCTTGGACCATGAAGTAACGTTCGTCGGACTCATCTCGACTAGATTTCCTCCTTTTATTAATAAGCGTTGGTAGCTCGGGAGATGTCAAAATATTCTACACTGCAAAAGCGGAATCATAGTGAGAAAATACATGTAAATACTTTTTATCAAGGGATGCTCTAAGTGCCTTAAGTGCTTGTGCTTTAGCCTCTATATGCTTGCTATCACTAAGGTAGGAATCCTTGGTAATGGCAAGGTAAACTTTATAACCTAGGGCTTTCAAATGATAACTCATCATAACCTTCCATATATCAAGTCTAGAGATATCAAAAATGGGAGGGCTATCCATGAGTGCAAACTATATCTGTGCAAATGCAAATGCAAATGTAGATTAGCAAATCAAGATCACACTCCTAGGTGGTTAAACCAAATATCAGGAGCGTAGGCTCTGATACCAATTGTAAGTACACCTAGAGGGGGGTGAATAGGTGTACGGCTAATCTAATGAACAAAATGCGAAATTAAAAACTAAATTGCAACACACTTAGTGTAACCAACGAGTATAGCCGAATTCCCGGTGAAGGGCTCTGGACTAACTCCTCTTGATTCCTCTGAATAAGAGTTGAGGTGCTATATGAAGCTCTCATGGTTAGACACAAGTGAGGCAGACAAACAATCAAAACCAAGCATATAAGTATGATATGACAATATGAATGATGCAAGGTACAAAGTAATAGAGAGAGTTAGAGTCAATGGATCAAACACAAACACCGAGATTTGTTTCGAGGTTCGAGCACCCAGCTCTACGTCCCCGCCTTCACACAGAAGGATTTCCACTAACTTGTCCACACAGGACTCCAACATAGGGAACCTCCACTGAGGATTTGGGGCAATACAACCGGAGTACACAACTCCTCTCTCAATTACAAACACAACCTCTACACTTAGAGGCTAGGCACAAAGCCACCACAAATCAATCACCTCACACTTGAGGGATGGGCACAAATCCAAACACCAATCAACCTCTCACTAGAGGGATAGGGCACAAAGCCACCACTCCAAAATCAACCTCTACACAAGAGGGATAACACAAAGTAGGAGGGTTTACAACTTAGTGATCAAAAGACCGCAAACCAATCTCTTTCTCACTAAACAAAGATCCTAATAGATAGGTAGATATAATAAGCTCAAGTGAGAAAATAAAGTGTTTGGAAATGAAAACAATAAAGAAAAAACACTTAGAAAAATCACAAAATAGATATTGAAATAGAGATCAAAAACCAATTCTCAATACTCTCTTTTTCTTTAAATTTTCCAACACTTTAAAACAAATAAAGATGGAAACTTTGAACCTAAAAACTCTTTTGAAAACTAGGAATTAAACACTAGAGAATGGGAGAATTTTTCTCTTGAAAGTCTTATGAAAAACCAACCTCAAATGGGATATAAATAGGCCCCAAACAATTCTGCCCGTTGGCTGGCAGAAAGGTCAATTTTGACCTTCCGGTCGACCGGTCGGTCGACCGGTCGGTCGACCGTCCAACGGTCAAAAATATGACCGTTATGCCTGCAGGTCGACCGCCTGGTCGACCGTGCCAGATTCAGAGAGCAGTTGCTCTCTGGCCGGTCGACCGCACGGTGCACCGTGCCAAGGCTCACGGTTGACCGCTCGGTCGACCGCCCCCACCCGAGAGTGGGGCACTTGCAGCCGGTCAACCGCTCGGTCGACCGGCCTTAGTTGCTGGCCATGTGCACATCCTTGTGCACGTCGATCGACCAGTTCGGTCGACCTCCAGGGCCTGGCAGGGCTATTTTCAGAACTTAAAAACTGGGTTTTTATTTATCAAATAAATCCCATAAAATCTCTAAAAATCAACAAAAATAGTTTCAGTATAATACTTTAATTTATAAAAATGTTTGAGTAAAATCAAATCATGTTACAACATTTTGAACTATTTTTGTAACTTAGAAATTTTGCTGAAAACTAAAATCTGTATTTTCTAGAAACCAAACTTCTAATGGAAAATACGATTTTTCTTTAAACTTGTATAAATACAAAAACATGATATTGAAACAACTTGAAGCATGTTGTATATGGATATAATCCAATATACATGAAAGATATATATATATATATATATATATATGTTTTTGACTTAAAATTCAAAAATACGTTTTGTTAAAATACCAAAACACCAAACTCATGAAATAGATTATCAAACTAAGTTTGTATAAATAGTTGAAGCATACATGTATATAGAACAAATCTAATATACATTAAACCATGTAAACTTAATTTGATTCTATCTATTCAGGAAAACCAAGATCGGTTAAGCCAAAACCGAAAACCAAAACATGAAACTTAAACAAGTGTGTGTGTTGTGAACTTGAGCATATCACACTATCTAATCTTTAACAATGGATCTTAAACATAAACTAAATAAAGTATAGAAGTCTTCTTGTAGAGTGCCATCTCCAAGTCGACTCGATTCAAACGTGATCCACCGAGCTTAACTCCAACGAGTGCTAGATATGAACTTTGACGCTCGGGCTCTTGAATCACCATGTTAAAGCTCCAAAATACTTTTGTTGAAGCTAATCACCTACTAATATCTTGGTTAAGTATCTGAAATTAAACATCACAAGATTATTAGTAAACAATAACTACATGAGTTAATCATCATCAAAACTAGAGTGGAAGGCCTCTGGGCCAATACCTTCCTCTTGGCTCACCATTTCTGTCGATAATGATGTGGCCCTCATTATCTTCTAGAACCTCCATCTAGCAGACGCTCTCTGTTAGCTCTCGCTGCCCACCTTGGAGATGCTTACCCACAGGAAGCAAAACAAGAGGATAGTCGTAGGCTAGCAAAACAGCCGAATACACCACCTCTGCTACGAGGACTTTGTTTTCCATTGAAAATGATTGGGGAAAACTTACAAAAAGAATTGAGGAGCAAAATTATAAGTAAAAAAAGAAGAATTACGAGTTGATCTCCTCTGAGATTTCTAAGAAAGTGTGCCGGTAGGAATCTGATCAGCGCACGATCACTTTATCCGTGTGATGATGCAATCGATCAGGTGATCGAACTACCTCCTAATAAGACTCCCTTCTCGCTTGGTTCGGGAATCAAGAGAACAGAAGATCAATAGAGCCTTTTTGCTGGAATTCTGCTCTTTTCCTTTTATAAGCCAATCTCCTCTTTGTCCGTCCTTGTCCCTTGTGTCTAGTAAGGGACTATTTATAGCCAAAAGTGGGGTGTAAGCGCCCCTTTGAATTTAGCAAAGCTGAATCAGTCATTAGCTCCACACGAGGCTCAGAAATGACCTTACCGCGAGGCTCTTTACGAGCTTCTAGCGAAGCTAGAGGGTTCGTGCAAACGCCTTCTTGTCGTTATGGCTTAATTGTCTCCACTTAATGTGGAACAAAGTGGGCGGGTGTAACCGCCCACTTAAAGTGGCATTAATCCCACAAAATTAGTGGGGTTCACCCATTAATCTCTCATGGGATATTGAAACGGTCAATTTGATGACCAGGAAAAGCTCACCGCGGAGCTAGATTATGTGAAGTTAGATCATGCGAAGCTAAGACTTAGCTCATTGCTTCGGCGAAGTTTCCTTCAGAGCCTCATGTGAAGCTCAAAACTCAGTCCATAGCGGTGCTAAACCATCTAGGGATAAGGCTTCTGGCGCGAAGCTCCTAGATCAGCCTCTGGCGGGGTTAAATGGGAAGCTTCAGGCGAAGCTAACAGTTAGCCTCAAAGCGAGGCTAACAACCAAGCTTAGGCGAAGCTGTTAGTTTGAATAACTTCACTTGAATTTACGAGGAAGATTATTCCCTTTTGAAGTTCACATAACTTCGTGTGTATTCCCGAGGGAGATTATTCCCTTTCTCAAGGTCAAGCATTTGAATGCTTTAACTTCGCCCACGCTCCCAAGCTTGAAGTTGTAGCGGCGTAGTCAGGCCACGAGGCCTAAAAATAGGACTCATATAGTCCTTCTCAGAGAAACATACTCCTCTCTTTCTAGGAGGTTGGCCTATAACCCCTCCCTATTGCTCAAGCAAGGAGACTGAGATACCTGAATTAGTAGGGACTCTCACTCTGGTTATCATCCGATCAAGATTTGATGAGCCTCGGCCATCTAGTGACTTTAGCGAGTTTATCTGCCTTAATTTTCTTAGCTTTACAAGTTATCTCAGGGATTAATTTTCTTGGTCTCTGCATTTGGCTAACTCTTGAAAAAGGGTTTTAGCCCTATTTTTAAGCTTCCGGCAAAGCTAGCATTCTTACTTGATCAGGCAAAGGATCTTTCCACGCGAAGTTCCTGCCTTGATCTATTAAATCTGCCATATAGGCGAGGTTTAGGACTTGGCCTCTTCAAGGTTGAGCCAGTCTTGCCATATAGGTGGGGTTAAGACTGCGCCCACCCAGGCCAGTCTAGCCTAACCATATAGGCGAGGCTAGGACTTGGTCCTTTTTGAGGCTTCTCCAACCTAACTGCCTGGGGCGGAGCTAAGACTTGGCTTATGCTAAGCTGGTCTATCGTTATCGTGCAAGTGAGGCTATCCTCTGCTTAGCCGAAATCCATATTCAGGGCACAACTGGGTAGCTTCGCCCAAAGAATAAAGCTTTGACTTAGCATTTCGTCTCTTCCCCTTTTTTAAAAACTAACTTGTTTCCTATTTGCATTGCAGTGTACTGTGAGGCCCATTCTTTTGTCTTGATGAAAGAGAACAAAAACTTGCCCCTTGATTTTCAAGTTGAAACTTTGATCATAAGCAGGAGGAACATACTGGAGTAGCTGATGCCGTTCCAAGAAGAGGTTGGCATTCGCTTATCCAAGAAGATCCACTTCAGGAAGAGGCTGATGGTCGCTTATCCGAGATGATCCTCTTCGGGAAGGGGCTGGTAGTCGCTTATCCGAGATGATCCACTTCGGGAAGGCAGATGTCACCGCTAAGGTCTTAGATCCTTCCTTTGCCAATTTTGATTACGGAAGATCCAGCTTTCTGGTGGTAACCAATCCCTTGCCAATTTTGATAAAAAAGATCCAGCTTCTTGATGACAAAATCTGCCATTAAGCAAAGGATTACGACATTGTGTAGGAGGAAGACCCTTCATGTCTAGTTGGGATGGCTTATCACCCTGAAAATAGATATGACAACTTATTTTGCCTTTGAAGCAATGATTCTATTGTACACCCTGAAAGTAGATATGACAACTTGTTTTGCCTTTGGAGCAATGATTCTGTTGTATGAAAGACGATCTTAATGTATTACCAATGTATCTTCCCTTTAGAATTAATAAGAAAATAATTTCTTTTTACTGATTTATTTTGCTCCCCTTCTTTTAACTTTGAAGTTCGAAAGCAACTGGAATAGACTGGCTTAGGTAAGCCTTTTCCTGAGGAGGAAAGAAAAGCTCTTAGCGGAGTTAAGCTTCCAACGAAGCCGAAGATGGATTTCCAACTAAGTCAGAAACAAGCTTCCAGCGGAGCCAGCACAAAATTTTCATGAATCTAGAGATGAGCACTTAGTGGAGCTAAAGCTCATCTTTCAGCAAAGTTAATCAAGCGTTCCGCGAAGTCAACGCTGAACTCGCAGCAGAGTTAGCCCTTGGCGGAGCTAAAGCAAGGCTTCTCGAGAAAGGCGCTTAGGCACCGTTTCAAATTAATTTGAAATGACCGCTTGTGCTCCTTTCAATGAGGTGAAGTTAGATTATTTTATGTCTATAAAAGCCCGATGGTGTGAAAGAGAGAATTAACTTCTCTTAAAATACTTGATGTTTTTTAGAGAGCGAATCTCTTTCATTTTCTTCTCCTTCATTCTGATTTTTAGAACTCCTTAGTTCTTCAAGGTTCCCAAATGACGAGCAGGAAAAGAGGCAGCGACCTCTGTTACGGAGGCGGCCTCTCCTCCTCCTATCATCGAACGCCCCATCACGGGTAGGGAGTTTTCCCTTTTATCCAGAGATTTTTAATCTCTTTTTGAAGTCATTTACTGGCTATTTCATTGTAAATCTAGAGTGATTCATCATGATCTGGTGACCTCAGGGAACTATACTCCGTAAATTTAAATCCATCGAATTTTTAGGGGATTTAATTCCCCTTCAATTTCGTGAATTGAAATTTAGAAACTGAATGGTTTCTTCTCCAAGCTTCTACGCGAAGTTAGCCCTTAGGACTGCTTATGTTCCGTCACATGGCAGGATACGAAGCTAGCTCTGGAAGCATAGCTAGAAAAAGGACTTTAGAGTCCTTAGAATAACTTTAGGCATAAGTGCTTTCCAGTGAAGTTAGCCCTTGGGGGCTTCTTTGCATTCTATTCAGTGATAGAATGCAAAGTTAAGCTTCTAGAGCGAAGCTAATCACTTAGTGATTTTCTGCACCCTGTCTTCATGTGGAGTGCGAAGCTAAGCTGCAGAGTGTGAAGTTGAGCCTTATGGCGAAGCTATTACTAGGCTAACTTCACTCGGAGAGCGAAGCTATGCCTTAGCAATTTCTTTTTTGCTTTAGCTTTCTTTTTCTTTGGCTAATGGACTAATACAATTTCTTCTTGCTTTGTAGTGCACTATACTCTGGGACCTCTGAACAGTCTCTTTTGAATAGCTAGGGGACTAGATGGCAATGTTAGCCTGCAATTCAAAGGCAAGCCTCATTATTCAGTGGAGCGCTCCTGGCCGGGACACCCTGATCCATACCGGAGATCAGTGTACCATGAGGAGCATCTTAACTACTGCTCCCCTCGAGGATTGTGACCGAAAAATTTACCAAAAGCCCCGCTTCATGTTTGGGGACGCAGCGCCTGACACCGACCATCAGCTGTTGGCTGGAGAAGGGCATTGGATCATCAATCTAGATGGCAAGAAGTATTACCTCCCGTCTAGCAAGCGTCATTTCCCGCTATCTTTCTTCCAGTGCGTGACGAGACCTCAGAAGATGAAATGGCATGTTACCCAGACCACTGACTTAGTCCATGTGGGTATCTTATAGCTGCTTCTCCTGGCTATTCAAGGGCAAGTCCTCCTTTCTACATATTGAGTCTTCACCCCGAAAATGTTCTCCAAGACATCCCGGTGGGGGAAAATCCCGATATGGCTTAAACCTTTGGAAATCAGTTCTTTAGAGTCCATGTTAACTATCCGGCGACTGATTCAGGACCCCAGGCTGGATTCATCCTCCCAAGGTCTGGTCGAGGGACTTGACCCTATGCGTCTTGGCCCATTTTGAAGAGGATTTGGAGAGGCTGGGACTCCACGAGGCTGTCAAGGCAACTTGCTATGACATCCAGATGAGCATAGCGAACTTCTACGCCATCTTTGAGTTATACTATCCAACTACAGGGACTTTCTTTACCCCTGTAGGTGAATTGGGCATGGCTTTGCATGAGATGTGGGAAGTCTCTGCTCTGCCAATGGGATCTCTCCCTTATGAAGAATACTTTCCATGCGAGACGTAATTGGCACTTCTGGAGAAGCAGGAGCCCGCCCTGTTCGAGACTTACCGGGAATTGATGTGCCATTTTTATATCTGCTCGAGTATGCATGGTAACCATAAGGGACCTTCGAGCAGTTCATAGAGCTGGGGGAATTATCTGTTCCCCAACCTAGAAGATGCTCCTAAAGCGGCTCACTACGGGGTTGAAGACAAGGACATTTTTCAGAGGATGAAAGAACACTCCCAAGGAGATATTGTCTTGGAAGAAGACGATGGTATTTACGAGAAGGGTGACATTCTCAAGAGTTTCCATCGTCAGGCCCGTCATCCAATGTCCCAGAAGGCGCTTTTAGCAGGGTTTTTATTGGTTTGGTTGAAAAGATGTGTGGTGCCGTCTCCCTCCAGTGACGTCGTTCTTCCCACTATCTTATTGCTGGCCATTCTTCTAGTCTAGGTCGCTCCCTTGGACTTCTTCTGAGAATATTGTGCTGTATTCAGCGAGGCCTTCATGCGTTGACGGAGGCTTTTTGTAGGCCACCAATGATGAAAAGGGGGAAGGGCACCATCTTACCCCATGACGGACTAAACCCCAGGATCGGTTTGCCATATACCTTTTGATGGCATGGTTCGCTCTTCACTGCCCAACTATTATTCAAGCTGGTGAAGAGCCTCCAGAGGTGTCTGAATGGCGCTTCTCCGCCGATTTGAGGGATCTTCATGGTCATAGACCTATGTGGCCACGGTCTGTAAGCTGCTGTGTCGGTACGACTTCTATAGTCTCTTTCAATGCTTCCCTTATATTCGCGATGTAGGCTATGGCGAGGAATTTAAGGATGTAGGAAATGGGCAGACGTCGCTGAGTCGGGGAACCTTGAATGGCTGGTTAGCATCCGGCCATCTCATCTAGTGTACAGGAGCGGGATACCTGCTATTTAGAGTCGTATGTCCCTAGTCGATTTGCTCGTCAGTTCGGGTATGACCAACTCTATGTTGGTAATCCGAACACTAGCCTGGCTTTCATGGGGAGCCTCATCGATGGTGCTCGCGCTTGGCGGTTCTTCATTGCTGACTGTACCGAGGCACGACTGTGCATGCCGTTGGGATCGCAGAATCTACTGATGACTTTGGGGTTCTGTCAATGGTACAGACTTCAAATTACTTGCCTACCAGACTTTCTATTAACTCTTTTGGCTTAAAGTTGATCTCTCAACGACTGAAGCAAAAAGTCGCCGAGAAGGGTGAGGGCAAAAAGGTCTGGGTGCCAGGCCTCCTGGAGTTCGTCGCCACTGCCGATAGTGAAGCTTCGGCCGTGAAAAGTCCTCACATTGAAGGGGTTGCAGGTGCTGAGATTCCAACAGATGTTCCTGGCGGGGTAGGCATGGCTCCTATGGAAGACATGGAGGCGGAAGAGGTGGAGGAAGAAGATCCCGATGTCCACTTCAAACGAAAGTGATAAGGTGGATCTTGTAGGAAGAGGGTAGTGAAGAAGTCTCGTCGCTACACTCCCACCGTTATTGCAGAGGGCGAATCAGCTGCAGTGCCTCCTCCTCCTATCCCATTAGTCATTAAACTATCGGTGTAAAAGCCGACAACTGATAAAGCTGTTCCTGGCCTGGGTATGACCAGTTTCATTCATTTTTTTTGACATGTACTTATATATTTCGTATAGCTCATTTGTTTATCCTATGATTCAAGAACCGAGACTGCAACAGAATCAGGAGCCAAGGCTGCAAAAGAATAGGAGGATTATTATGATCCTCTGTCTACTTATAAGGAAGGTGATGAGGCTAGCTACTTCGTTGTCTCAGAAGATTTTGGAGGTGACGCAGCTGATGTCGGTTCTTTGGGTGCTGGGACCTCAAAAGATAGTCCAATGGCCTCAAGCTCTATAGGATGGACCACAGAGGCTTCGGCGAGCGAAGGTGAGTCAGACGTCCCTCCTAAAACTGCCAAAATCTTTTCTATGGAACCCGACGGAATTAGCGTTGTCATCGAGGAAGTCTAGAGAGAGACTACAACTGAGGCAGTTAAGGCGGTATCACCTTTTGGTAATACTTTGATCTCTTGTAAGCAATTCTCTCCTGATATTCATTATGCCTTATTTCAACATCTTTTTATAGGTGCTCTTCCTTTGTGTACATCGACTTCAAGGGGACCAGCTGATCTTCCTGAGGGAATCAGGGGTGAGGCAAGTACTTCAGCTGCAACAGATGTTGCTGAATTGGATATCTTGTATCACGACCTGCCCTCTTATCAGTCTGAGCCTGCCGGTGGAGTTAAAGAGGCTGAGGAGACGGTGGTTACAGAACCATTCTCGCTCCCAACTGCATCGTTAGGTGAGATGTCGGTGGTTTCTTTGACACTGCCTATCCTGACGACCACTAGGCTCAGCCCTATGTCCCTGACACTATTTGTCAAGCCAGTTCTTCCTGAAATAGTTACCAGCCCTACTCCATCGCGGTTGGTGTACTGGCTTCAATGAAGACTCCTCCCCGATCATCGGTGATCCCTCATCTTTCGCTAGCCAGTGCTTCTGCCATTTTCTCTACGGTTATGACAGTGAAACCGGTGGAAGATTTGTCTTGATGGGCCACTGTTCACTGGGAGTAGTTGAAGCCGAGAAAGAACTTGTGGCCGAGACGGTTGATAGCTTTTACAAAAGCCTAAAGCAACCTATCACTCTGGTCTTGAAGGGCTCAACTACCTCATTTTCTACTTTAATGGTGGTCCTTTCTCAAAATATTGAAAGCATTTGAGACTTTGGAGGGGACGACTAGGCTGTGATTGGTATTCAAATTCTGCATTATTATATCGCATTTCTCACAATTTTAATGAATAAATAGTCGTCTAAATCGTTTTTTGGTCTTGATTGCAGGTAAATCCAAAGTCCAAGGGCAAAGATGGAATAAGAGGCTAATTCAGCTCAATTTATGCTAATTAATCCCGCAATTACTTGGAGGCCAAGCAAAGGATTTCTAGAACATGCATTGTACCTAGACTCCTGAGCTGTCAGACGAATATTCGGGCGAAAGTACCAGAAAAGGGGTATATCTGGAAGCCGCTAGAAGCCAGACGAACGCGTGGACGAAATCCAGAGACACGATTCCCTAGGATTGCCGCAATTCGACGGCATTCCTTGAGATTCTGCGGCAATCCTAGGGAGCCACGCGTCGATTTTCGACGCGTGGCTCCGTCTCGTCTTCTGGATCCTTCTGAGCCCTATAAATAGCCCTGCAGAGAGTCCAAACGCGAGCAGTCTTCATTTTTAGGAGTAGATCTAGGTTTTAGTGTAGTGTAGGTGAGAGTTCTTCATTTTCTTGTATTTTCTTTTCTTTTTCTTAGATCATTGTAGTAGGGCTGAGTGATTCATAGAGAGAGAGATAGTGAGGGATTGATGTAATAGAGAGTGACACTCTATGTAAAGGTGCCTCCTTTCTCTTCCATTGTAATCTCCTTCATCTTCTACATGATGTTTTGTTGCTAGTTTTTCTTCTCATGGCAATCTAACTACTAACCACTAACCTATCTAACCACTTACTTGATAATCCACATGAATCGGGTTGCCTCTACAAGGCCTTGTTCTTGCAAGAGCCATTGATGGCCAAAGATGATGGGTTCTAACATCTAACTTGCTAACTTGCTAACTTGCTAACCAAGCTAACTCTCTTTTACTTCATGCTCTTTTATTTCTAACATCTAACTTGCTAACTTGCTAACCAAGCTAACTCTCTTATTTCATGCTCTTTTATTTCATGCTAGTAGTGTAATGAGTGATGCTTGTAATAGCTTGTTCTTGTTGCAATGTTGTGATTGTTATGAACCATCCATGAGCCATGCTTTTTATTGCTTCTTGAAGATAAGGATTGTGATGGCCGAGGATCAAAATGTGAGGCAACTATCTCGAAGAGGTTAGTATGGTTAGTGGAGTACTTAGTAGTTAGTAGCCATGAGTTTTCTTTTACCTTTGTTTTAGAAATCGTTTTCAAGTTCCTCTTCTTATTTTCTTATCGACGTTTTCATCGCTCTCCTCACTTACCACATGCTTGTTTTCATTTTCTTCTCTTTTTCATTCTTTCAACATAGAAGAATTGTTAACATCTGACGTGACTAGAGACTGTTAATGCTTCTATCGCCTCCCTTCCCTGTGGATACGACCCGTTAAGCCAATGCTATAACGGAAGTATCGAGGGTATACTAAGCACATTCGAGCTTTTCATAGATTTTACATAAAACCCACTTTTGAGTGCTAGTTTCCACCCCGATCAAAAAATGGCGCCGTTGCCGGGGAAGGGAATGGTTTTGATGTCACGTTTTTGTTAACATTTGTCTTCTCTGTTTTGGTGTACAGGGCAATATTTACAGGTGCTTAACATTGCAGTACATAAATTAGCTTTGCATCTCCCTGCTCCAGAAAGTAGGGCCCAGATTTTGAACAAAAGCCGCGGATCCGCGACATTTGCCGCAAAATCGCGGCACTTTTGTGAAAATTGTATATGTTGTTGTTCTAGGATGTGTGAATTGTAATAGCTAGTTGATTTGTGCTGCTATTTTTTTTTCTGCTTTGATTGCCTACACACCATAATAAATAAAAGAACTAAAATACGGTAATTGGACGCTTTTAAACAGTTTAGACATTTGCATTTAGGCACGTGTCAATTCAATTCCAATATACTGTATTTTGTTCTGTTGTTGTGATTTGGATGGAGATATACATATGGCATTGCATATAGCATAGGACAAACACGTGGGTGATTTATCGCTTTGTGTTATATTCTTGTCTATATTGCACACTTGCACGAATTGAAATTAAGGGCAAAACCCAAACAAGATAAGGTGGGATTTCATAACCCTTCCTTAGCCCAAAAATCATCTCCCCACTCACACAACCCAAGCCATAATAAAATTTGAATAGACGTTGGCCCCTAGGGACATTTCATCTAGGTCTAGGTCAACCCTCCTATTGGCTTGTTTTTTTATTTTTCTTTTCTTTTTGTTTGTTGTTTGATTCTTTCTTTTTTGTGATTTTTTGTGTGAAATGGCATTCAACAATAACAATTCTTTCAATCCGAACATGAATCCATATTTCACACCGACTCCATTCTATTCGGATAATTCCAACGCGGCGTTTTACAATATGCACCAACCACATACACCGGGTTGGCCTTATCCGAATCAATACAACCCATACCCACATTCTTATGGCTATAATTTTCAAAATAATTTCAACTCGTCACAGAGTCATTGGGGATTCAAGTCCCCCGAGCCAAATTTTTGACCTCCTTGTCCCCCATGTCCACCTGGTCCATCATATTCACCTTATCCACAATATTCATTCCCCGATTCCGCTTCATATACTCCTTTTTCTGGACCTCCAATTGAAGAAAAATCTGAGTTTGAAAAGAGAGTAGAAGCCAATTTACAAGAGGCCGAGCAACAACTTCACAAAACATTGACCTCTCCAATTCCACCACATTTTCAAGATACATACTCATTTCCACCAGTCCAAAATAAAAGACCATCAATTTTGGAAATGAGTATGCGTGAGTCCAAACAACAATCAGAAAATCTGATGGACTCACAATTTTTCCACCAATTCTAAAATAACACTTCATCTTTTCAACAAAATGATGAACCTATGAATTATAAAAAGATGCTTGAAATTATGACTCAGGCTCAAAATGCTCGTAACCGTGACATAGATTTTATGATCTAAACTTTTCATTCTCATCCTATTTCTAATGTCACTAACCATTCTGTCAGAGCCAAAGAGTCATGTTGTTTTGGAAATCAAGATTCAATTTCAGCACACCCATCTGAACTCGTCCAAACTTCAAATGTTAAAGATCCCATTGACATTTTGGCAAGTTATCCATTTTTTGAAATTGAACTTGAACATGAATATGATCATGAACCTCAAATTAGTGATTCAATTCTACTTCCTGATTCAATTATGACTCCAGTATCTTCACCTGATTTCAATCCTTTTCCCGAGTCAGTATTGGATCCAGTGCCAATCCATTGTGAAATTGAATCACCAATCATTTATGATGATCATATTGAACTTGACCAATTTCTTACTTTTGAAAGTCCCATTGATAAATTGGCAAGTTCTCATTTTTGTGGAATTGAACTGAATGAGGAATGTGACTTTGATCCTCAAGATTGTGATTTAGTTCAAATACCTGAATCATTATTGACTCCTGTTTTGTTACCCAATTTGAGTAACATTTTAGAGTCAGTTTTGATTCCAATTCCTTCTGAACTTGAATCACCAATCTTAGATAGTCACATTCCATCATGGGAAAATGAATGTGGACTTGAGCTTGATCTTCTTGATTTGGACACACTTCCTGAACCAATTTCGACTCCCGAACCTTTACTTGACTTAAGTCATTTTTCTGAGTCGGTATTAGTTCCCATATTTCCCAAGTCCAAATCAATCATTCCATCTTTTCATACTCCATTCTGGGACAAGGATCTTGATAAATTTGACTCTGAAATTATTTTGAAAATTTGGAAATTAGATGGGGTAACATTGTTAATAAAATTCACACATGCATGCATCATTCTAGTGGGTTGTATCATGGAGGTCTATGGTGGGTTCCTCAAAACCCAAAGCAAAGTTGATTGGGCCATGTTTCGTGGACCAATCAGACCACCACCGGAACCACCACCTTGAGGTAATTTTTTCCTTCCCACTCTATTTTGTTTCATGCATACATATATCATGATGCATTGAGGACAATGCATGAAATAAGTGTGGGGGAGGATTTACTAACATAGAGTTTTTAGATTTTCTTTCTTTTACACTTCTTTTAGAATTAGATTTTCTTTCTTTTACACTGCTTTTAGAAATAAAAAATAAAAAAAAAACTTTTTGAAATAAGAGACAAAGTTTTGATCTATTTTTAAGAAAATTAAGATGTATCTTAGAAATTAAGAAAGCCTTAATTATGAGATCTTAAACCTAGTTGAAATAATAGATCTTGTTTGAAATTATAGGCTAAGTAAGTAAAATTGGTGAGATATTTCTATCTTTAATTTTTTGCCTTAGAAAGTATGCACTTCACATTTACACATTTCTGGGATGGAAACAAAGACCAAAAAGGCCATAAAAAAAAAGAAAAAGAAAAAAAATGTATATATATAAATAAAACATCACCTATTAAGCTGGATAAATGTGCCTCAAGAAGCATGATTATTCACGCCTAACGGTGGTAAAACCTATTAAGCTGGATAAATGTGCCTCAAGAAGCATGATTATTCACGCCTAACGGTGGTAAAGGAAATAAATAATCCCCTTTAGTTTTGTGGCCTTTTTTACTCGAGACCTTAAACCCGAGGGATGTTTTCTCATCTGGTGCCCTAAGACCGTCTGGTTTGGGAGTCATCGGTTAAAGGCTCGTTACAAGGGTAAACTAGAAATCCTAAACTGAGGGAAGAAAAAGCAGAAAAAATATATATATATATATAAATAAATGGCTTGATGGTTGGAGTTGAAATCCCAGAAATTTTCACTGAGCACGGTGTGCATATTATCTAGGTTTTATGAAAGATAAAGTATTCAATCCAATTTTGAATTCTTACCTTAATTGAAGACAAGATCTTGCATAGAGACTGAGTTTAAGAAAGAATGATTATAGGTAGACTTATGACCTAAGATCACTTATATTTTTACAAAAATAGTTCGAAAACATGTCTCTCTTTCAAAATGCATTTTCAAAACACTAACATTTGTCTTCTTTCTTTATGGATTTTGTGGGTGTAATCCGCTGAAAACCCTCAGGAGACAACACTCCTCCTCTAGGGTAACCTAGAGGTTTAACGGCTTGTTGCACGCGCTCAGTGCAATCGCGTCACCTGCGAAAGTGGTGTAATAAAATTGGTAGTATAGTTTTTTTTTTCTTTTCTTTGTTTTGCTCGGGACGAGCAAAAGAATAAGTGTGGGGGTGTGATTGGTATTCAAATTCTGCATTATTATATCGAATTTCTCATAGTTTTAATGAATAAATAGTCGTCTAAATCGTGTTTTGGTCTTGATTGCAGGTAAATCCAAAGTCCAAGGGCAAAGATGGAATAAGAGGCTAATTCAGCTCAATTTATGCTAATTAATCCTGCAATTACTTGGAGGCCAAGCAAAGGATTTTCTAGAACATGCATTGTACCTAGACTCCTGAGCTGTCAGACGAATATTCAGGCGAAAGTACCAGAAAAGGGGTATATCTGGAAGCCGCTAAAAGCCAGACGAACGCGTGGACAAAATCCAGAGACACGATTCCCTAGGATTGCCGCAATTCCACGGCATTCCTTGAGATTCTGCGGCAATCCTAGGGAGCCACGCGTCGATTTTCGACGCATGGCTCCGTCTCGTCTTCTGGATCCTTCTGAGCCCTATAAATAGCCCTGCAGAGAGCCCAAACGCGAGCAGTCTTCATTTTTAGGAGTAGATCTAGATTTAGTGTAGTGTAGGTGAGAGTTCTTCATTTTCTTGTATTTTCTTTTCTTTTTCTTTGATCATTGTAGTAGGGCTGAGTGATTCATAGAGAGAGATAGTGAGGGATTGATGTAATAGAGAGTGGCACTCTATGTAAGGTGCCTCCTTTCTCTTCCATTGTAATCTCCTTCATCTTCTACATGATGTTTTGTTGCTAGTTTTTCTTCTCATGGCAATCTAACTACTAACCACTAACCTATTTAACCACTTACTTGATAATCCACATGAATCGGGTTGCCTCTACAAGGCCTTGTTCTTGCAAGAGCCATTGATGGCCAAAGATGATGGGTTCTAACATCTAACTTGCTAACTTGCTAACTTGCTAACCAAGCTAACTCTCTTTTACTTCATGCTCTTTTATTTCTAACATCTAACTTGCTAACCAAGCTAACTCTCTTATTTCATGCTCTTTTATTTCATGCTAGTAGTGTAATGAGTGATGCTTGTAATAGCTTGTTCTTGTTGCAATGTTGTGATTGTTATGAACCATCCATGAGCCATGCTTTTTATTGCTTCTTGAAGATAAGGATTGTGATGGCCGAGGATCAAAATGTGAGGCAACTATCTCGAAGAGGTTAGTATGGTTAGTGTAGTACTTAGTAGTTAGTAGCCATGAGTTTTCTTTTACCTTTGTTTTAGAAATCGTTTTCAAGTTCCTCTTCTTATTTTCTTATCGACGTTTTCATCGCTCTCCTCACTTACCACATGCTTGTTTTCATTTTCTTCTCTTTTTCATTCTTTCAACATAGAAGAATTGTTAACATCTGACGTGACTAGAGACTGTTAATGCTTCTATCGCCTCCCTTCCCTGTGGATACGACCCGTTAAGCCAATGCTATAACGGAAGTATCGAGGGTATACTAAGCACATTCAAGCTTTTCATTTGATTTCACAAATACACATTTTTAGTGCTAGTTCCACCCCGATCAGGCTGCCACATTGGAGATTCTGGTGGAAAAGCTTGAGAAGGATGTAGATGAATGGCACCACCTTAGAAGTTTAGGCTTGGATTCCTCTGTTGATGAAGAGCTCGAATGCCTCATTGCTCAAATGCGTGAGGCTCACTTTGCAGCAGAGTAAGCAGCCAAGGCAATATCTTCAAACATAAAATCATTAAAATAAGGAGAGTAGAGATTGGAGATGCCATTGATGCTTCCAATAGCGCTCTTCTTGATGCCGAGGATAAAATTGAGAAGGCTAAA
Source organism: Agave tequilana (assembly GCA_038442645.1). Classification (NCBI taxonomy): domain Eukaryota; kingdom Viridiplantae; phylum Streptophyta; class Magnoliopsida; order Asparagales; family Asparagaceae; genus Agave; species Agave tequilana. The sequence continues at coordinate 224,043 of JAVJIF010000524.1, read as the reverse complement.
GAAATGATCAAGAGATCTAGTCTTATTTTGTCCAAGGCTGAACCGGTGCACCTAGAGGAGATGGCTTGGTTGGAGTAGCTCAAAACTCAAAATGATGAAGTCTTGCAGCAAGAGATAGCTCAGAGGACAACTTTGGCTGAAATTGATGTTTGTCAATCTCAGACAGTGAACTTTAATGAGGCCAAGTTGAGATCGCAGGCATTCATCAGAGCTGCTGAGGAGAGGAAGAACAGACTGGCCATCCTTGAAGAACGGTTCAAGCCTTACGAAGTACCCTCATAGCTTGTAAACCATGTATCCCCCTTTTTGAATCAATAAAAAAGTAATTTTATTTGACTCCTCTATTGTATTTCCAACTTGTTTTATCTTCTGAGTTTGCAATTTTTACTTTCAAGTTGTACTACAACCCTCAAAAGGAAAGAAAGAAAATAACGGTATAACTAATCAAGTCAGTGGTGATGAGCTGATAGAATTAGTTACTAAATAAATTTGAGAAATGGCTCAACTCAAATTATGTTGAGATGAGGATGGAAAAGAGTGAGCTTGACGATGTTTACTGTTTATAGGTAAATATTAACATAACAGATTAAAGACCATCAGATTTATGAATAGGTTATGATGAATTAGACACCACAGCCTGTGATAGTTCCTACTGAACTAAGACAAATGAAGGCCTAGGATTTTCCAGTTGAAAGTGACAAACTAGACATGATTGGTCAAATTTTGTCATTCAGAGGTGATGATCAGGACATGATGATAAAGAGGAAGTGAACCCGATTTAAGATAGACTAAACTTCGGATCCGCTGCTAGAGGTAGTCGTGTTAACTTGGCAGCTAGTCCACCAGGGATTGTAGAGATAGATTGAATCTGAACTCCTATGGGTTCAGAGGTGGTTGACTGGACATAACCAACTAAGGGATCTCAGACTCACAATCTGCTGTTCAGAGGTTTAATGTTAACATGACAGCAAGGGCTCCTGACCTTGATTGATAGAAGAAAAACAAAGTTATGGACTCATTTGTTCAGAGGTGGTGAACTAGACATAACAGTTGGAGTACAATAACATAGGGAGATCTAGGTACCCGTCAGTTCAGAGGTAATATGGACATAACCGATTGGGAGTTGCTAGACTCAGAACCCTGCCGTTCGGAGGTGGTGAACTGGACATAACGACAAAGGGATAGTCCCTACTGGAATGAAAGATGAGACTTGGTTATCGTCAGTTCAGAGGTAATATGGATATAACCGATTGTGAAACCACCAAGCTCGAGATAATTCCACTGGGGAAGATAGGATTTGGTTGTGAACTCCATAGGAAAATTAATATCTCCATTGAATTCTATTTAGAAGAAATTGTCAGAGGTATATTGTTAATGTGACAACCAAGAAAGTCCATAGGGGACTCAGAGGAGAATAGTAGACTTTGAAGAAAGTCTACTAGAGACTCGCTAGGGAGCCAAGAATATGAATCTCATGAAAGATTATATGTCAGAGAACTCCGTGGGGGTTTAGAATGAAATTGTAAAACAGCTTGTCAGAGGTGAAATGTTAACGTGACAAAGATGGAGTTTAATTTGCTGGGGATATTGACCAGATCCCTTAGGATTTTTTAGCAAACCCTCAGCTGTCAAATTTGATATGCCTTTGCCAACTACCGTTTGAGTTAGGCTAGCCATGCCATTCCCCTCAGCATGATGAGTTGTCGAGGACTTATGTTGGGCTTAAGGGCCAACATTTTCCTCTATCCTTAGCCGTTAGAGGCGTTGGATCATTTCGTTACTTTGAGTAACATGATGCTTCCCCAGGTTTTCACTCTGTAGGTGAGCTGAGGATTAAAGGAATGGACACGAATCCTGCAAGATCTCGCTTTGTAGATTATTGTTCCTCGTGGACTCTCTGTCAATCCTTATCTTGTTTCCATATCGGAAAGCTTCTGCAGAAGGATGCGTCACGAACCTTCTTCAATGAGTTTGGCTTGGTAAATAATCAGATAAACTCCTTTGATCTGTCATTCGATTGGTCCCATGTTTTTGATATGAACGTGAAAACAGTGGAAAGGTTCTGCAAGAGAATACGTCACGAACCTTCTTCAATGTGTTTGGCTTGATAAGCCATCAGATAAACTCATTTGAATGGTCGGACCTTTTGTCGTTAGGTCGAGCTTCGATCGATCGATCGAACAGGAGCGAGAGGAATGCCACCACTGTATATAGAAAAGTCAGGCTAAATAAACCATCTGTCTGAAACTGTTGCTTAGGCATGCTTGACTTCAAAATATGACCTATTCTTTTAAGTTGAAAATAGGTACATGTTTATATACTAGAGAAGATTGACAAGGCTAAGACATTTTAACACCTTGTTTCTTCTTCAATGTCACCGGTGTTCAATCGGCTAGACACTAGTCGACAATGAATTAGAGAAAAGTGAAAAAGCTAAAACCAAAATTCATAACCTTGGTTCTTCTTTGATGCAACCGGTGTTTGATTGGCTCTACAGTGGCTTATGGCAATATGATCTCGTTAGAGAAAGAAAGGAGCGCTCTTCTAAATATCTTGGATCTGAAGGTCTTGATCAGAGGTGTAATGTTAACTTGATCATAAGAAAGATTTTATCAAGGATAATATTTCTTTAAGAACCTCCGTTGATCTCCATCATGAGAATGTCACCGTCTGGGTCATAAGGCGATATGCTTCATTTAAATAGACTGTTTCTATCATGAATGGTCCTTCCCATTTGGACTGAAATTTTCCTTTGGTTTTGTATGTCATGATCATCGGTCGTCTGACGGCTAAAACCAAATCTCCTTTCTGAAAAGCTCTTTGCTTAATTTTCTTATTGAAGGCCTTCGAGATTCGCGCTTAATATAACTCAATATATTGTTGAGCTTATAGTCGCTTCTCATCTAGGGCTTTGAGTTCTTGAAGACGTAACCGATCATTCTTCTCCTTTGTCATTCTGGTCATTAAAGTGACTCGTAATTAAGGCATCTAGATTTCTAATGGTATGATTGCTTCGCACCCGTATACCAGAGAAAAAGGCGTATTGCCTGTCGGGATCCGAACTGTGATTCCATAGGCCCAAAGACATTTACCAAGATTCTCATTCTAGTCTCACTTATTTGATGAAACGAATTTTTTGAGTAGCTTGATAATTGTCTTGTTGAATGCTTCCGCCAAGTCATTAGCAACCACGTTATAAGCGGTTGATGCCACATTCTGAATCTGGTACTTATCACAGAATGATAGAATACTTGGTTTACAAATTGAGGACTATTATCATGGACAATCCGCCTAGGGACACCAAATCGATGAATGATATGGGGCTTGACAATTTTGTCCACGTTGAAACTTTAACTTCAATAAGTGGAACAGCCTCCGCCCACTTTTAGAAATAATCGGTTATTGCTAGGATAAACCAATGACCTTTTGTTGATGAGGGCTGATAGGCCCTATGACATCGATTCCCATGTTCGAATGGCCACGAAGCAACAGTTGGATGGAGCAACTCCAGAGGCTGATGTATAAAGTCTGCATGGATTTGACATGCTTTACACCTTTGTGCATATTTGATGGCATTGGATATCATGGTTGGCCAATAATATCCAAGCCTGTGCAATTGATCCTTGAGTTTCAGACCTGGTTGATGAGCTCTGCATATACCGTCATGCGCCTGTTGAAGCACTTCTTGTGCCTCCGAATTAGAGAAGCAACGGAGAAGGATACCGCCATATGAGCGACGGTTGAGTGTCTTTACTATCGGATCATATAGAAACGGAGGGACCTTCGCCTAATAGGTGTTGCTTCTTTTGGGTCATCCGGCAATATATTATGCAAAGCATAGTCAATGAGGGAAAATCGCCAATCTCTCATTTAGAAATCTGTTGAGGTGATATGGACCTCCTTGATTTTCAACACATGTTTAGGACAAACAAGGTATCAAGTAGCCACTGTAAGATGATACGTTGTGTCGATCAGCAAGGCCAATATAGCTACTAGTGCAGCCAGAGCATTGACCTTAGTATTTTGGGATCGGGAAACATGACCGATGTAAAAGCCATCAAATAAATTAGCCATTTTGATGACTGCATGATAATAGGGTACCAGATCTGTGTAGCGAACCTCATATTCTCCTTTAACTTGATTAATAATTAGTTTTGAATCGCCATAAGCTTCGAGGTAGCATACCCCCATTTCATGGGAGAGCTGAAGGCGTAGAGCGTTATATTCTGCCATATTGTTTGAACATGGTTCCGTCAATGAAAATGCCCGAGAAAGGACATGATTTTATGGTGAGATAAATACAACCCCACACCAGCAATGATCTTGCCTTTAGGGCCTATTCTTGATGCTCCATCAAAGAATATTTGCCACACTTCATCCTCTAAAATCATATTAGATTCAAAAATCTTATCTGGAATATCTTCACGAAGTTTTGAGCTTTCTGGAACTGGATGCGCAGCTACGAAGTCTACAAGCGCTTGGACTTTAACTGCTTTCTGAGGAACAAAGAGCATGTCATACTGAGATAGAAGGATGGCCCATTTTGCTAATCTTGAATTCAGTGATCCTGGTTTTGTCATGAGGAGACGCAAATGATTAACTCTGAAAATGGTATGTATGATTTTGCTAACCAAGTAATGTCACGTCTTTTGAATAACAAAGACAAGAGCTAAGCATTCCTTCTCGATCGGGTTATAGCAACCCCTATCAGAGTCCTGCTTAGATAATAAATGGCCTGTTCGTGGCCATCATCGTTCTTTTGAGCAAGTAGAGCACCAAGAGAATGGTCTATAGCTTTCACACAAAACAAGAAGGGTTTTCCTAATGTAAGAGCCACTAAGATTGGAGGTTTAGTAAGATATATCTTGATATCCTCGAAAGCTTCCAGACAAGTTTTATCCCATACAAAAGAGACACCCTTTTTCATGAGCCGGGTGAATGGTTGACAGCAGCCTGAGAGATTTGCGATGAATCTTCTGATATATGCCAATCTACCTTGCAGACCCTTAAGTTCTTTGAGATTCTTAGGTGGATGCATGCTCTGAATAGCTTTGACCTTGTCTGGGTCGAGATGAATTCCTTTTGATGTAATAATGAATCCCAGGAACTTGTCACTTGAACCCCCAAGAAGGATTTTATTGGATTCATTTTCAGTTAATGGGCTCGCATTATATCGAACATTGTTCTTAGATCATGAAGGTGATCATTCTTGTGGCCACTTTTGACAGCGATGTCGTCGACATAGCATTCTACTGTCTTTCGGAGATGATCGCAGAAAATTATGCTCATTGCACGTTGATAAGTTGTTCCCGCGTTCTTTAATCTGAAGGGCGTAATAATATAGCAATATATGGCTAATGGCGTCCGGAATGAAGTATGCTTCTCGTCCCCTAGGTACATCTTGATTTGATTATACCCTGAAAAGCCGTCCATAAAAGACATTCTCTCAAATCCGCAGGTATTGTCGATCATGACATCAGTGATAGGCAATGGGAATTTGTCTTTAGGGCAGGCTGTATTGAGATCGCAGTAGTCAATACAGATCCAAATTTTTTCATTCTTCTTAAGAAGGGGGACAATGTTAGTAACCTAATCTGGATGTTCTTCCTCTCGTATGAAACCACATGCGATGAGTTTATGGACTTCGGCTTCAATAGCTTCCATAATATCCGGGCAAAATCGTCATTATTATTGCTTGACTGGCTTGGCGTCAGGCTTGATATTCAGACGATGCATGGCTACTTGCGGATCAAGTCCGGGCATATCTTCATAATTTCATGCAAAGACATCGATATACTCCCTTATGAGTACTATCAATTCTTCTTTCTCCATAAATGATAAGCTTTCACATATAAAGATGGGTTTAGGGTGATCTTGACTACCCAAGTTAACCTGAATCACCTTGTCTTCAGTAGGTGGTTCGCATTGTTCGAACCGCTTTTCCAATGGAGATCAAGTTGCTGAGCCCATAGTTCAACATCAATAGCTTCCCCCTGAGCCCATTGTTTAACATTGATAGCTTTCCCAGGCTCCAATTGATTGCTCGAAGTCATATTAATGGAGAGGTTCTTGAAAATCGTTCCCATGCTAACATCTGACTCCCACTCAGAGGAAGAGGCAGAGCATGACGAGATCGATTTGTTGTCTTCAAATCAAAACGATGTAGAAGGTGGAGGTGTGACATATCCAAACCCCCTGCGTATTTTATCGTAGTAATTTGCATGTTTCCCTTTTGGCATAAAATTACATAGAAAACCACGTCATCCTTTTCTGAAATTCAGGCCACTCCCACGCTGCAGGCTGTATCCCATTTTTCTCATCATATGATGTGCTGATCGTGCATAATCAAAAATTTGCGAGGGTTCTGAGTCTGGACTCGAATCTGTGACTGTAGACCTTCATAATCGGGCTCTATCGAATACTATCAATGATTAACGCCTTTTGGATGGAGAGACCATGAAGACGAACCCTTTCACACATTCCACAGATGTACCTGGTATGCTTGGTTTATGCAAGGGCATGTGTAGAGAGCAATTAACGATAGATTCAAGCAACTCGACACTCGCAGGATAATCAAAAGTAATATTGTCATTAATTACTCATTCATCATCATCCTCAGAGGGATTATTACACTGAAGATTACTGAAACATGCTACAATTGGTTCACTGACCAAAGTAGCTGGCGTGTCTTCTTCAAACTCTGAATCTGCCTCATTACCACTGTCATCGTTATTAGGCAACATTTCTTTTGATGTTTTATCGATTTCTTGATATAGGAAAGCATCAGTAAAGTAATTTTTCACCCCCTTGAACGGTTGTTTCTCAGTGGACACCGTTCGTACTGTTGCATTATCTTCCACGTACTTGAAGCATTGGTTTAAAGTAGAAGGCACGATCCAGTTAGCATGGATCCAAGGTCGTCCTAGCAACAAATTATATGACGTGACGGCATCAATGATGTAACACGTCACTTCAGATTTCAGGTTCCCGATTCGGCAACGGAGTCAAATCTTTCCAAGTGGGTAACTACTCCCTGCGTTAAAATCGTATATCGTAGTAGTGGTTGCAGACAACCGATACAGCTGTATGCCAAGAAAGTAGAAGAGCCTTTTGGGAATAATGCTGCGTGCAGACCCTGGATCAACCTGTACTCTTAGGGTCGATTGTGTTTGTTATTCTTGAGGAGCATGTCCTCAGCTGTGAAAGTAATAGCAGGTACTTTCAACTGTACATAATGACATTCAGAACATATGGGTTGAGTGTCATCTCTAGGGATTTCTGACACATGTGTCAGAAATGATTCTGAATTAGCTAGTGCATCCCTAAGTGCCTCTCTTGTCTCTTTCAAAAGGCAAAGCAACTTGTGTATGGTGATACGAGCTGAGATATTAGCCAGATGGGCCAGTATGCCAAGGCGAAAAGGGACGTTAAGTCCGGGGCCTGAAGGTTTCTTCAGGACATGATCAAATAAGACTTCTTTCTGCTTCTCTTTTCTTGAGGTTGGGACTGGAGTTGGAATGGGTACTCATACTGACGTCGTTTAATGTTGTGTCTCATCAGTAATTTTCTCATACTGTTTCAAGTATGATTTTTCTAATTGAGTACTCGTTGGCTGGGGTACATCAGCCTGCACTTTGCAAGCGTGCCTTTCACCTTCAGATCGCTAAGAGAAGCTGTTGTCACATTACCGTCATCCGGTAAGACAGAGATAACATTACAGGATTTGCCCTTTGACTTGGAATCTCACTGTTCATCTTGGGCGCGGTCTGGTGTATCCACATGATTTTCCTTATTTTCAATGTCAAAGGGACGAGACCCTTAGTCTCTTACTGTTTTGCTGAAGGATGATTTATTTCCAGCCGTGCTTCAGGGATTGGAAAAGACCCATCAGGAACTGTGACTTTTGTGGTCTTGCCGAACTCAAGGGTCACCATGTTTGCAGTGACTTTCTTTTGTTCTGATTTCAAAGTCAGAACCGCAGCATCGATCAAAGCCTGAATTTTGTCCTTGAGGACAAAGCACTTGTTAGTAAGATGATGAACCATCTTACGGAAGAGACAATAATTGGGATCGTTTGTGCGTCCCACTTCGTTAAGGCATCGAGCCTCTAGGAATTTCAACTTATTCCCTTTGTGGAGTAGATCGAATATTGTAACCACCTGCTCGTCTTTGAAGGAGTATTGTTTCGGAGGAAACTTAAACTCCTGATTATTGACGCCCCTCTTCTTGGTCTTCAGAGGAACGTCCCCTGACAATTCGACGGACATAGTCTCTTTCCTTTTGGCTTGGGAAGACTGTGCCATGTCACCGCGCGCTTTATTATTCATATCCCATTTGCCTTTAGGGGTAGATGGTTCAAACTTTTTAGCCAACTTTTTGGCTATCTCAGCTTGTTCAACTAGTTTTTTTCAGGTATGGGCTTTGACAGCTCCCATACGAATCTCCACTTGGTCCAGGAAGTTATGCCTACATGTCTGCAAGAGCATGGGTAATGGCATCTCTACAGACACATCTGATTGATATTCAATTTTGCATATTTTACCACATCTATACCATGCATATTGTAAATAAAAATGTCATTTTTAATCTTCTTCTCTCTATTTTTGCAGGTCTACATCTGAAATGAGAAAAGGCCCAAAATCTCTTTAATTATCAGAATTAAAGGAGATTAAATCAAAGCCCAAAAGAGAGCCCAAGTTTGAGCCCAGGATCTGGAGAATTCTACGTGCCAGCTCACTCTTCCAGAAGGTCCACGTCGCTAACAACTTCGTAACAAACTCGCAACAGAATTCTGGTACCCAACGACCTTGAAACTGCCGCGCTTTGCCGCGCGTCCGCGGCAGATCTGGGGCCGTTGGGCGCCAGATTCTGCCAGCTGTCTCGTCTTCTGGAGCCTTCTCTCTGAGGCCTATAAATACAGCCCCAGGACCAGCGAAAATAAAAGAGGAGAGATTAGAGGATAGAGCTTTGTATTTTCTTAGGTTTTTCTTTAGGATTTTAGTGCTCTAGGTCTTCTTCTTCCTCCCTAGAAATTCTGCATAAGAGAGAGATTGTAAGAGAGAGAAAGTTTGTGTAAACCAAGGGGTAACAACTTGTGAAGTAAGGATTAATCCATTCTCTTTTCTTCTCTATTGCATTTTCTAGTGTTTACTTGCTTTCTTTAATTCTAGCTTTACTTTACTTGCACTTTTATTCATGCTTTGTTTTTCTTTTCTTACGGCTAGTAGCTAACTCTTTCTAACATCACTAGCTAACCACTAACCTTGCTAACTACTAACTCATGGGTGATTGCTATTTTTAATCTTGCAAGTTGTATGGTCTTTTTCTTCTCCGATGGGTCACTTTCATTGCTTGGCAAGTTCTTGTTGTAATTCCATATGATTCATGTGTGCCTCATTTAGAGCCTTGTCTTTGAACAAGTGCCTTGATGGAACATGGAGATGGATCACCAAACATATCCTATTTGTTGTACAACTTCTTTACTTCCATTAATGAATGTTGTATCTTCTTCCTTAGCATCCCTTGAGTGTCCCTCTTTTGATTCCATTATTGAAATTCTATCTTGAAGGCCTATGACATCTATAAGGCTACAAGATAAATCCAAGAATGATCACCCGTCATCCAAGTGGGAATGTAACTAGGCCAACACGCAAGACAAATCATATACCGATGAATCAACATGAGGCACGCATCACCATCACGGAGTTTAGTAAGTTTAGCAAAGTAGTAAGGTTAGCTAGTCATGGTTTTCTCCATCCTTAAATCTTTTATAAAGTTTTCTTTCTTTTAGTTTCCTTTCCAAGCAAATCTTATTTTCAATTTCTTTTCATTTCATTTTCTATCATGCACAAATCCACCGATTCTTTCATTTCTTTTTCCATGAATTTTTCATTCTTTTAAGACAAAGAAGAACTTTCGTTTACTTTCTTCAACACCGAACCGTAACGCTTCCATCGCAAGCTCTCCCTGAGGATTCGACCCGTATAGCTTATGCTACTACGGTGATTAAGGAAAGGAGTACATTAACCATATTGAATACATATTGTGGAGTGATTAAGCACCAAAGGTTGACTCTAAACCTTATCACTTTCATTTCTGTGCATATACTTCACACTCCTTTTTCCCCAATCAAATTTTTGGCGCCGTTGCCGGGAGAGGCAACGGTTTTTGATTTAAAGTGAAGAACTAAACGAATTTTCTTCTCTGTTGCAGGTTACAGGTGAAGAGAACAGGAAAATTTGCGTTGCAGTAACATATAAGTGGCTCTGGGCTTCTGCTCTTGAAAGCAGAAACCAGAAGCCCTCTGAATTGCCGCAATTCCACGGCATTTGCCGCAGATTTGCGGTAAGGAGGAGAGGACTACTGACAATTTTTCTGCAGGGTCTCTGGCTTTGTAAAATACAGCTGCTGCAATACTTAATTTCTTGTATGCTTCACCATACTCCTGCTAATAATCAACAGTAAAAAAATTGGTTGCAAAGTTAAAAATTGATTAGACATTTGCATTCTAGGCACTTGTCTTTTCAATTCATTTACTTTTACTGTTGAAGAGTGCTGGATGCAAGGTACGTGCGCATTGCATATTGACTAGGACTCACTCCTTGTTTGATTTTTATAACTTTGAGTGAACCTTGTTTGTTTATATCGTACACTTGCACCAAACTGATTTTAAGGGCACCACCCATAAATAAGATAAGGTGGGGGATTTCATCACCTTTCCTTAGCCCGAAAATCATTTTCAAAGCACTCACAATCCCAAGCTTGTAATAAAATTGATAGACGTTGGCCCTAGGGACATCCGGACTCACTTAGGAGATTATCCTAAGGGGGAAAAGTGTTGGAAATTGACTTTTGCAAAATCAGTGTCTAGGAAAGGGATTGAGGGCCGAAAGCCCGAAGGTTGGTGGTTACTTAATTAAGGAACGTCTTTGACGGAAAACCTCCCAACAACCTTGCCCTTACCTGGCTGATTAGCTTGTAGTCAAAGTCTACACTAAACCTCCTGTGGACGATCTAATCAGTTAGGAGTCGTCTAGGTCCAGGAATCCTAGATAGCTTGGATTGATTTTTCTTTTATTGTTTGTTATTTTCATTTTTTGTTTTTCGCTGGTGTGATCGGTGCACGTTGTTTGTGACTGTATATGCAAGAGTGGTTCCGTGATCCAAATTCTGCAAGACTTGTTAGACTTTCTACACTTGCACTTACACAACCACTTGACACAATGGAAAACAACGTCTCACTTCAAGATCGATTCTACCCGATTCGCACCTCCCTTCCATCATGCATTCTTCTCCCCGAACCCAATGGAAATCACTTTGAGCTGAAACCGCAATTCATTAATACACTTCCCCGATTTCATGGTCTAGAGTCAGAGGACGCGTACATCTTCATTAGAGAGTTTGAAGAAGTATGCCAAATGATGAGAATTTCCCAACTGACCGAGGATGCTGTTAGGTTAAGGTTTATACCATTTGCACTGAAGGATTTAGCTAAGAAATGGCTTTACAATCTTCCCGTCAGTTCAATATTTTCATGGGATGATTTTGTCAAAGTCTTTCTTAAGAAATTCTACCCCATCCACAAAACAGCCCTCATGCGAAAGAATATCATGCAATTCAAGCAGGAATCACACGAACCTTTCTGAAAATATTTTGAGCATTCAAAGACCTTCTAGCCCTATGTCCTCATCACGGCATAGAGAAATGGCATTTATGCCAGATTATCTATGACGGTCTAGATTACCAAACGAAAACCCTCCTTGAATCCATGTGTCAAGGGGAATTTTGAAGAAAAATGAACATCAGGGGTGGGATCTCTTTGAAACCTTAGCTGAGAAAACCATTCAGTGGGAGTCATGCCCTGATAAACCCACTCCCACCACTTTCAGAACTGGTATGCACTCCATAGAATCCTCTATAGCCGCAGAAGCCAAGATCACACAATTGATGAAGAGGATAGAACTGCTTGAGTCTAGGGAAATTCTGTTGTAAATCAGGTCAACCCATTGTCTGTGATTAAACTGGGTTGCACTACTGTCATGACCTTAACCATGTCTTTGAGGAGTGTCCTTTGTATCAGCCCCAATCATATCAGGAGAACTAGAATGCAGCATTTACCAGACCCCCATACTCCAACACTTACAATTCAGGATGGCAGAACCATCCAAATTTTTCGTGGAGTCAGTCTGGTCCTGAGCATCATAGGCCACCATTTCCACATCCTTATAATGCTCAGTCTCACACATCCAGTTTCAATCGTAATGCACCAAAATTTCATCCATCTCAAGGTCCACCACAATCCCAATCTTTTCAAAGTCCACCACACTACCAATCACAATTCCAGTCTCCATATCATCAACATCCACCCCAGAATGATTCAGAAATATCAGAGTTGAGGAAAATGTTAGAAACCTTTACAAAGAACTATCATCAGGATATGAATAAAGTTCAGGTCCAAATTGGGCAATTGGCTAATTCAGTAAATGAGAGACAAAAAGGACTGTTACCAAGTCAGCCATTGCCAAATCCCAAACATGAAGACACTGGCCCAAGTCATTGTCATGCTATTCATACCCTGAGATCTGGAAAACAAGTAGACAGTAAGGTTTCTAGTCAATCATCCCATCCAGTACCAAAACCAAACCTCCTGTCCCAATACAACCAGCTTCTGACAAACCATCTTCTAGTACAGAGCCATCCACTTCAAAAGCCAAGAGTAAAAAAAAGGTAGATGAGCAACCTTATAAGCCTAGTATACCATTTCCAAATAGGCTTATAAATAACAAGACAAATGCTCATATGGAGAAAATAAAAGAAATGTTCAACAAGGTCCAAATCAATGTCCCTCTTCTTGATGCCATACAACAAGTGCCATCATATGCCAAATTCTTGAAGGAAATGTGCACCAAGAAGAGGAAAACACAAGTCCCTAAGAAAGTCTTCCTAGCATCAACCATTAGCGAGTTGTTCACTGGTCCAATTCCTGTTAAATACAAAGACCCAGGGAGCCCCACCATTTCATGCATCATAGGACAGACTACCATCAATAGGGCACTACTTGATTTAGGGGCCAGCATCAATCTCCTACCTTTTTCTGTGTACCAACAATTAGGGTTAGGCGATCTTCTCCCTACCCAAATGACCATACAATTGGCTGATCGCTCTGTCACTAGACCCAAGGGGGAAATTCACGATGTCCTTGTCAAAGTTGGGGAATTCATTTATCCTGTTGACTTTGTAGTCCTTGAAACAAAACCTGTGTCAAATTCCAATCAAAGGGCTCAAATTCCTGTCATTTTGGGACGACCATTCCTGGCTACTGCAAATGCCATCATTAATTGCCGGAATGGATCAATGAGGTTAACCTTTGGTAACATGACTCATGAACACAATGTCTTCCACACACAACCTCGCAAAACAAAAGATCAAACATTTGAGGTTAGTTTCATTAGTAACAATTGTGAGGAAGAAGGTGAAGATCCAAAAGATGAGTCACAATCTTGTGATTCTCTTATCCGAGTACCCTTTCAAAAGGGGAAAGTTGATTTAGATATTTTCATTTTCAATGAGCCAACTCTGACTGTATTCGAACCTCCGATTGATATATCCTTTGAAGACCTGTTTGCTGATGAGATCATGTGTCTAGATGAGTCAACTCGGGGTCAGCTAACTGATTGCACACTTCCGGATGTTGACCTTAGTTTTGAAGAATTGTATGGAGAGGAGCTGAAATTCCTTAACATTGGAAGTGATGAGATTCAGAGTGAGAGTGGTGATAAGGAATTTTTTAGTGAACAATGTGGTGGAATGAGGGTGAATGATAATAATAAACAATTGAATCTGGAAATACCTAGCGCTAAAATAATTCAAGCCGTTTCCCAACTGAGCTCACGAAAGCAGACGCACTGGAACGATGGGAAACGGGCCAGAGAAAAACGACCAAAAGCCTAGGTAATGGTTACACTTGTATATACTCTTTGTAAATAATTTTTTGCACTTTCTTGTAAATAAAAGTTTCTTACCTCTTACCTATTTCATGCATACATATATCATGATGCATTGAGGACAATGCATGAGATAAGTGTGGGGGAGGGTTTACTAATATAGAGTTTTTAGATTTTCTTTCTTTTACACTTCTTTTATGATCTTCCCTTTTGTATAGGAATTTTCTCTTTCTTTAAAAACTTTTTGAAATAAGAGACAAAGTTTTGATCTATTTTTAAGAAAATTAAGATGATCTTAGAAAATTAAGGAAACCTCAATTATGACATCTTAAACCTAGTTGAAATAATAGATCTTGTTTAAAATTATAGGCTAAGTAAGTAAAATTGGGGTGATATTCTTATCTTGAATTTTTTGCCTTAGATAAGTATGTACTTCACACTTACACATTTTTGGGATGGAAATAAAGAACAAAAGGCCATTTAAAAAAAAAGAAAAAAAAGAAAACAAATATATAATAAAACATCACTTATTAAGCTGGATAATTACGCCTCAAGAAGCATGATTATTCACGCCTAACGGTAGTAAAGGAAATAAATAATCCCCTTTAGTTTTGTGGCCTTTTTCACTCGAGTCCTTAAACCCGAGGGATGTTTTCTCATCTGGTGCCCTAGGACCTTCTGGTTTGGGAGTCATCGGTTATAGGCTCGCTACATGGGTGAACTAGAAAGCCTAAACTGAGGGAAGAAGAAAAAAAAAGAGAAATATAAATATATATAAATAAATGGCTTTATAGTTAGAGTTGAAATCCCAGAAATCTTCACTATCATAATGTGCATACTATCTAGGTTTTATGAAAGATAAAGTATTCAATCCAATTTTGAATTCTTACCTTAATTGAAAACAAGATCCTGCATGGAGACTAAGTTTAAGAAAAAATAATTATAGGTGGACTTATGACCTAAGATCACTTATATTTTTGCAAAAATAGTTTGAAAACATGTCTCTCTTTCAAAATGAATTTTCAAAACACTAACATTTGTTTTCTTTCTTTAGGAATTTTGTGGGTGCAATCCGCTGAAAACCCTCAGGAGACAACACTCCTCCTCTAGGGTAACCTAGAGGTTTAACGGCTTGTTGCACGTGCTCAGTGCAATCGTGTCACCTACGAAAGTCGTGTAATAAAATTGGTAGTATAGTTTTTCTTGTCTTTGTTTTGCTCGGGACGAGCAAAAGAATAAGTGTGGGGGTGTGATTGATATTCAATTTTGCATATTTTACCACATCTATACCATGCATATTGTAAATAAAAATGTCATTTTTAATCTTCTTCTCTCTATTTTTGCAGGTCCACATCTGAAATGAGAAAAGGCCCAAAATCTCTTTAATTATTAAGAATTAAAGGAGATTAAATCAAAGCCCAAAAGAGAGCCCAAGTTTGAGCCAAGGATCTGGAGAATTCTACGCGCCAGCTCACTCTTCCAGAAGGTCCACGTGGCTAACAACTTTGTAACAAACTCGCAACAGAATTCTGGTACCCAACGGCCTTGAAACTGCCGCGCTTTGCCACGCGTCCGCTGCAGATCTGGGGCCGTTGGGCGCCAGATTCTGCCAGCTGTCTCGTCTTCTGGAGCCTTCTCTCTGAGGCATATAAATACAGCCCCAGGACCAGCAAAAATAAAAGAGGAGAGATTAGAGAATAGAGCTTTGTATTTTCTTAGGTTTTTCTTTAGGATTTTAGTGCTCTAGGTCTTCTTCTTCCTCCCTAGAAATTCTGCATAAGAGAGAGATTGTAAGAGAGAGAAAGCTTGTGTAAACCAAGGGGTGACAACTTGTGAAGCAAGGATTAATCCATTCTCTTTTCTTCTCTATTGCATTTTCTAGTGTTTACTTGCTTTCTTTAATTCTAGCTTTACTTTACTTGCACTTTTATTCATGCTTTGTTTTTCTTTTCTTATGGCTAGTAGCTAACTCTTTCTAACATGACTAGCTAACCACTAACCTTGCTAACTACTAACTCATGGGTGATTGCTATTTTTAATCTTGCAAGTTGTATGGTCTTTTTCTTCTCCGATGGGTCACTTTCATTGCTTGGCAAGTTCTTGTTGTAATTCCATATGATTCATGTGTGCCTCATTTAGAGCCTTGTCTTTGAACAAGTGCCTTGATGGAACATGGAGATGGATCACCAAACATATCCTATTTGTTGTACAACTTCTTTACTTCCATTAATAAATGTTGTATCTTCTTCCTTAGCATCCCTTGAGTGTCGCTCTTTTGATTCCATTATTGAAATTCTATCTTGAAGGCCTATGACATCTATGAGGCTACAAGATAAATCCAAGAATGATCACCCGTCATCCAAGTGGGAATGTAACTAGGCCAACACGCAAGACAAATCATATACCGATGAATCAACATGAGGCACGCATCACCATCACGGAGTTTAGTAAGTTTAGCAAAGTAGTAAGGTTAGCTAGTCATGGTTTTCTCCATCCTTAAATCTTATAAAGTTTTCTTTCTTTTAGTTTCCTTTCCAAGCAAATCATATTTTCAATTTCTTTTCATTTCATTTTCTATCATGCACAAATCCACCAATTCTTTCATTTCTTTTTCCATGAATTTTTCATTCTTTTAAGACAAAGAAGAACTTTCGTTTACTTTCTTCAACACCGAACCGTAACGCTTCCATCGCAAGCTCTCCCTGAGGATTCGACCCGTATAGCTTATGCTACTACGGTGATTAAGGAAAGGAGTACATTAACCATATTGAATACATATTGTGGAGTGATTAAGCACCAAAGGTTGACTCTAAACCTTATCTCTTTCATTTCTGTGCATATACTTCACACTCCTTTTTCCCCAATCAACATCAAAGATAAGTTTCTGAACCGCTCAATGTAGTCATGTACAGATTCTCCTTTCCTCTGTACGGTGGAGAGGAGTTTATCTATGGTTACTTCGGCGTCATCCTCATAAAAACGAGAAAGGAAATAAGTCTCTAAGTCAATCCAGGAATTGACAGAGCCTGGAGGAAGGCTTCAGAACCAGTCAAATGCTACCCCCTTAAGGGTGTGCCAACGAAAAGTCTGGCCATAATAGCATCGTTATCTATAACGTTACCAGTCTGAGATCAGAAGTAATAGATATACTGGTTTGGCGATCTTTTACCATCATACGTATGTAACGTAGGTGGCTTAAATTTTAGTGGGTATGGTACTGAATCCATTCAAGTGGGTAAGGATAAGTCATGCCTGCCTTCTTCAATTCATCCCTCTGTGCTAGGATGTGATTTGCGCTTGGATGCCTTTAAGAACCTCAGCATCGATGGAAGAACTTTCCTTTGACTTCTGAGTCTTAGGTTGCTCATCATCATTATGCTCTTCCTCTTTATGATTACTTCCGGCGTCATTGTTATTTCGGTTGGTGAGGAGTTGAGCGAGCATTTGTTGAATGTTATCCAAGGCTTCTTGTTAGGCCTTGGAGGTTTGCTCTTTAGCTTCCAATCGTCGACGGAGGTCATCATTTCTGTTATCGGCTATATGCACCGATACTCTGTCTGTTCGCACCGAGCTGACTGTTGCTGAAGAGGCATACCCACTACCTTCTCCCTCACCATCAGACCATTGGAATAACCTTTTCAGTGGTCCTGGTGATATTACTCTAGTTGAAGAGGATGACTGCTCATAATTGTAGGGTATTGACACCCTAGATCTGGTGCTTCGGAACACACCTTCTTCTCTTACCATGACTTGGCCTAAGCCAGGGCTCTAGTCTGGGTCTGGAGAACTGAACGAAGGGGAGTGAGCACCATGCGGTGCTCGTCTACCCTTATACGGTTCACGTCTTCTTCCTATCATGTTACGGATGCAGAGGGCAGATCTAGTAGATTTCGCGATATGCTCCTTTTTGATGCTTCGCATGAGCCGCACTGATAGTCAATTAAAAACTGACTGTCAGTTTGGAAGGGTGGCGGGCACTGGTCCTAATCGATAATGGACCGAATAGACTGTCACCAACTGACATCCCACTTGTTCACAACAAGAGGGAGAAGTCTGGAGTAGTTCTAACTTCCGCTTGTTCGTTAAGAACTCTCGCAGGTCAGGATTAATCGAGCTTAAGTGATCCACCGTGGAGACTTGAGCAGATCGTGCACTGATCTGTTTAGGTGATTTTGAAATAACCTTTTTGCTTATAGCTCTATTTGTAGGGGCGGACTTAGCACCCGAAGGCTTTGGAAGTGACACACGGGATGATGCCTTGTTCTTTGCATTACCGCAGAGGCGGTTAGCACTGCATAGTGCTTTAGTTCTAGCTTCGCAGCTAAGAACTCTAGTAGCACCATAAGCACCGCTATCAGCATTCAGAGATGATCCCTTAACTTCGCTGTGAAGAGCAGACTTAGCACTGGAAGATTTTGAGAGCGAAGTCATAATGACTTCGCTTTTAGCAATGACTTCGCTTTTAGCACGCTGTGGTGCTTTGTTCTTGGCCTCATAGGGAAGGTGGCTAGCACTACTGAGTGCTTCAGTTCCAATCTTGCGGCTAAGAACTTTGCTAGTACCTTTAGGTACTAGCGCTGTGTTAGCTACGCCATCAGTAACTTCGCTCGTGAGAGCGAAGTTGACACTATGGGTCACTGCTCTCAGATTAGGCGAAGGTAGAGATATCAATTTAGCCTCGCGGCTAATAGTCTTGGCAAAGCTGCCAAATTGTAGAGGCATTTTGCCTTTGTCTTAGGATGATAGGCGAAGTTGCGCTGGAACTTCACCTGAAGCTTCACAGGGAGCTTTCTGCTTCGGCCTCCACGTCTGCTTGGGAAGCAAAGTTTTAGGTTCGCAGGGAACCTAGCTAGCCTTACGTGAGGCACTTTTAGCCTTAGTTGAGGCTGAGAGGAATTGGGACGAGCCTTGTCCAGCTACTCGCCCGGCTAATGCTTGCTCTGCTATGAAGCCTTGGCCACAGAGATATTTCTATGCTTCCGAATGTGGAGCACTGGATTACCCTCAGAGAGCAATTCTTCAAATTTTTCTTGGTAAAAATGAATGACCAAGTTTTTAAAAATGACGAGCTCAAGATTCTTGCCATTGCATTGCGAACAGTCTCCTTGTTACGCCAGAAGACTGATCTCCCCAGCAGAGTCGCCATCTTGTTTTCCATTGGAAATGATCGTGGAAAGCTTACAAAAAAGAATTGAGGAGCAAAATTACAAGTAATAAAAAGAAGAATTACAAGTAGATATCCTCTGAGATTTTTGGGGATGTGTGCCGGTAGAAATCTGATGATCACGCGTTCACTTTATCCCTTTGACGATGCAATCGATCAGGTGATCGAACTGCCTCCTAGTAAGACTCCCTTCTTCTTGGTTCGGGGAATCAGAGAATAGAAGATCAGTATAACCCTTTTGCTAGGAATTTTACTTTTTTCTTTTTTTAAGCCAATCTTCTCTTTCTCCGTCCTTGTCCCTTGTGTCTAATAAGAGACTATTTATAGCCAAAAGTGTGGTGTAACCGCTCCCCTTGAATTTAGCAAAGCTAAATCAGTCATTAGCTTCACGCGAGGCTCGCAAATGATCTTGCCGCAAAGCTCTTTGCGAGCTTCTGGTGAAGCTAGAGGGTTTGTGTGAATGCCTTCTTGCCATTATGGCTTAATTGTCTCCACTTAATGTGGGACGAAGTGGGCGGGTGTGACCGCCCACTTAAAGTGGCATTAATCCCACTAAATTAGTGGGGTTCACCCATTAATCCCTCGTGGGATTTTGGAACAGTCAATTTGATGACCTGGCAAAGCTTACCGCGGAGCTAGATCAAGCGAAGCTAGATCAAGCTAAGCTAAGACTTAGCTCATTGCTTCAGGAGAAGTTTCCCTTGGAGCCTCGTGCGAAGCTAAGACTCAGTCGATAGCAGAGCTAAGACTAAGCCCATAGCAGTGCTAAACCAGCTAGGGATAAGGCTTCTGGCGCGAAGCTCCTAGATCAGCCTCTAGCGGGGCTAAATGGGAAGCTTCAAGCGAAGCTAAAAGATAGCCTCAAAGTGAGGCTAACAACCAAGCTTAGGCGAAGCTGTTAGTTCCATGCGGAGCTATGAAGCTTACCTTGGGCTTATGCCAGGCTAAGTATTGAGCTAACTTAGCATCTTAGGCCTGCTTGAGTCTCTCCAAAGGCAACTTTGGCTTATATCTGATCTACTGGACTAGTTATGTCCATGTTGCTGCCTTGTCTCTGGTCATCAGCTTGTCTTCTACTTATCTTTTATAGATGTCGATAAGTTAGACATCGTTCAGACCGGTTAAAGATGAAAGCGGGAGTTCTGCTTTTTTTGAGTGTCAACAAACTTCATGAGGAAGTGTAGGAAAGACGTACCTCTTTATCCACAGCATTTGGAAGCCAGAAAATAAAGCCATGTCCGAGATTGGAATTTTGGCTCGATGAGAGAAACTTACAAAGATCGTGTCTGGCTTGAAAATATCTTCATTTGACTCTGTTGTGTACGATCTTACTGACGAGATGATTCTCTCATCGATTTCTTTGTCAGTACTAGTGGCTCAACGGGACATTGAGCCCATCTTGTTTCCCAAGTCTTGGAATAGGTAGTTTGCCTAAGACATCTACTTTACTCCTACATCCCTCAATCTTGTGATTTGGGTGCAATGTGGTAGTGGCACAACACCTCCCAGTAGGTTTCCAAAACCTATAGGGCGTCCTTCTTTAGAGATGAAGCTCTTCTGTTCCAGGGATGTGTTCTTCATAGGCATCTCTCCTATCAGTAAGACAGAAACTTCATACATCTCATGCAGAGCAAACCCCATTTCTCCACTCGGGGTAAAGAAAGTGTGTAATACCCTGATTTCAGAATACGTATCCTTTTATGATTTCAATACTTTGATAGTATTCGCGTCATTTTGTGTATGTTTTGATCTCCATTTGGTCTGAAATTTTTATATAAGACCCTACACTGGATCTAGATTTGGCCTGATAAAATTTCAAAATATTTTCTTTTTATTTTTCTATTAAATAAAATCTTTCAATTTTCCTTTCTTTTTTCCTTTCTCTTCCTTTCTTATTTCATTTCTATTTCATTTTTCTTCATTTTTATTTTTATATTATTTTCTTAGGTGACATTTGCACTTAACCCCTTTATAATTGCTTATTTACATTCCATTTTTTTCCTCCTTTTCTTTTTCCTTTTCTTTTTCTTTCTTTTCTCCACTTTTTTGCTCATTTCTACACACTTCTTGGCTTTCCTTGCAAGCCTTCCCCCTCTCTCTTAATTACCCTTTCTTACTCCTCTTATGTCCAAAATTGAATATCTGTCTCCACACTTTCTTCACTTCTCTTTCTAAAACTTCTCTTTCTCTCTGAAAGACTGATTGAGTTGGAACCTGCACACAAAATACCGAATTTCAGAACTACGAATGAAAAGTGCAAGTTACTTAATTCTACCGCAATAGCAAGTGGCTATGCGGGTCGTGATCCACAAGGAGGGACTAGCGATGGAAGCTTGTTTAGCAAGTTCTCTTTTATGCTAAAATTAATGGTTAAAGTTCTTCTTTAGTTTCTTAAAAGAAAAGAAAAATAAATTACAATGAAGTTAGGCAGAAAGTGAGAGATTGGGAAGATGGAGAAACCAGAATTGGATATGTACAAAGAAATGGAAAAGGAGTGATAAAAGAAGTGGGTGTTGTTGGTGTTGGTGATCTAAACTAAAGAAATAAAAGAAAAGAAAGAAAAGATTAAAGAAATACTTACCTCCTTTGGTTGATGACTTACCTAGAACCCTTGCATGTTCTACCTTACTTTGAAAGCGTTCAACGCAGAAGCCATAAGATCGAGCTCACTCCCCATTCGCATTACATCATCAAGACGAACAAGAATGAAATGATACAGAGTCTTGAGGAGGAGAACATCATCATGAAATATCGTTGGCACTCACACAAACATTGTTATACTGATGCTACTAGATTCACTTGAATGCTCATCATAACCAAAAAGAGAAAAAGTAGAAAGAAGAAAAAGGAAAAAAATAAAGACTAACATAAAAAAAAAGTTACCTTTTATTGCTTGCAGAAACGATGGAAGAAAGGAGGAGGTACATCGGTGTCACTCTCAACATAAGCCTCTCTCTCTTACTTACATGAATATCAATCTAACCTAAGCTTACAAAAAAATTAAAATTACATAAAAAGAAAACAAAAACATACACTACAAAGAATGAAAAACTGGACTAAATCCTACCTCTGCATGGTCATCCTTTGCCTTTGAGATTGCAAATATTTATGAAGAAATGTAGAGGTTAGAGGAGTATGAAGATAGGGAAAGCTGGCTATTTCTGAATTTGAATCCTCCCTTATCTCCAAACTTGATTTGATGTAGATATTCAGTTCTGATTTGCAGTTTGTTGGCGTGTTGATTGCAAAATATCACTTACAAATGACAGAATTAGAAATAGTGATCAACATAAGAGTTGTATCCCTATAAGTCTGCTTTCTGGATCATCTTGAATCATCAGATTTGAGATTCGATAGCGAAAGTTAGGATTCAAATACTAAAATGTATCTAGTGAGAATCTGAGTCAAACTTTCTTCATCTCATCCGTTGATCTTCTCTCTATCCAATGTCTCTCTGCATTTGATATTATCCTTGGTTGATCTTTAGCTAACTAAAATGGATTTATAAAAATCTAAAATTTTATCAGTTTTTTATTTGGTGTTATCTTTCTGATTTGCTCTGATCTTCAGCTGAACATTTGCCCCAATCCTTGATTTGTTCTGACTAGATCTGGGATCATCCTCAGCTAACCAAATAGATCCAGTTAAATCTGATTTTAACTGGTATTTATTTAGTTTAATCCTCTTTCTTTTCATTATTATCTTCTGCAAAATAGATATTTAACACAAGAAAATTAGCAGATTTATTACACGATAAATGTAGGAGTGTAATGAAAAGAATACAAAATATATGTACGATCAAAGACCTCCCACCACCAAGACGACCACCATAATTTCCTCCCCACTCTTCTAGGCTAGCTGCAGAACCACCCTCTCTCTACCTCTTTCTCTCTCTAAAATACCATAAAACTCACTTTCTCTTACCTTTTAGTTTCTCTCTCTAGATTCTCCCTCCTTTTCATCCTACTTTAGGCTTCCAACCACTGGGCCTCCATCACCTGCTCCTTCACCCTCTACCACCAATCACACATCCAAATCCTTTCCTTCTACTCTAAAATCCATTCTTTCTCTTTAAAACTTGCATTTTACCAATTTTTTCTCTCTAAACCACAACTTTCTCATCCCTCAAATAGCCTACAACCAGTTCAATACCATCATATACACCCATATACACTCTCTCCCATACACGTACGCACATGCATATGGTATCGGGTATTTTTTCGATTATAGGCGAGTACTCTACCCTTGTAAAAAAATTATAGAAATATTTATATAAATGTTCTAAATATTATTTGTAATAATTGTGACACATGGTCTTGTATTAAGATTTCTGGACATTTCTAGGATTTTTCTGTAATTTTTAGAAATTATCTGGGCATTATTATTATTATTCTGTATTTTAGAAATTAACTATATATTTTAAAGTTTTTTTTCTATATTTTAAGAATTTATCTGTGTATTTCTAGAATTTCTCTGTTTTTTTTAGAATTTTTTTGCACATTTTTGGGAAATTCCTGTATTTTTTGGAATTAATGTGTATTTTAAAAATTATCTGGATTATTGTATTTTGGGTCTAATAGTGGTGCAGATTGCTGGAGAAGACTCTTGGGACAAACTTCTTTTTTGGAGTTGTGTTGTCTGGAATACCACCCAGTGGGTTATCCAATAGACATAATGGGCCAACGCCCGACGCCTTGCCCTCCCTGAGGGAGTTCATGGTAATCTGATAGGGGTGGTTGGGCTAAACCCCTCGGGCAAACTATTCTTCGGGGTAGCGTTACCCGAGAGGCCGCTATGTAGGTGACCCAAGAGGCCAAAGGCCAACGCCACTGCCTAGCACCTTCGGGTTTCGTGGTGACTGGGGGCAGAGGGCTCGCCCACTTGGCTCAGGAGTACTATGTTGTGACTATATAATTGTTCATTAAATGTGCATATTTTCAGTCATATTTTCACATTTACTTTTCATTAAACATTACTATGTAATGGTATTTTTACTTAGTATTGTACATGCCTCTATAAATTCAAGGAAGAAAAGAAAAGCTAATTAAAGAAGCCCAAAAGTTTAAGAGAAGCCCAAAGCCCATCAAGCCCAAGTAAATTCAGAGATAACCCTGTCCTAATTTAGAGATAAAAGAGACAATCAACTTAAATCAAGTTGCTTGAGCTCCAAATCAAAGATAAAGGAGGAGAATTCAAGTTTAAATTTGGATTTATATTTTAACTTGTTTCCTAAGTTATCTAGAAAATAAGATTATTTTAAATTCTGGAGATCAAACGAAGATTCTGAGGATATATCTCCACATAGACGGATGAGATGAAGCTAGATCCCAAAACGCGGGCCCTGACTCCCCTCTTTTGCCGTGAAAATGCGACAAAAGCCGTGTTCCCGTGGCTTTCTGGTGGCGGTTGGCAAGGCGGTTTGGTATGTGTGTTCAAGAACTCTACCCTATATTTCTCCTTTAAATAAAGAAATAGAGCCAGAGAGAGGGGAGAGCTCAGAAGATCAAAGTTTAGGTTTTCTTTAGTTCCTTATTTCTTTCTAAATTTAGTTTGTATTTTCTAAGTTTTAGAAGTAATAGGAAAATTTGTATGAAAAACAAATCATTGTAATTTGAGGTGACAGACCAATACAAGGTGCTTTTGTTCTTTTCAGATCTCCTTTGTTATTTATTTGCTTTGTTCTTTATTTTCATCTTTATTTTCTTCTTTATTTTCATGCAACCTTCTTCATATAATATGCTTAGTTTAGATTACATCATGAGTAACTAAATCTTCTTTCATGACTTACTAATATCACCACCATTAACCTATAGTATTAAATAGAGAACCCTATTAAATTCTATGCAAGCTTAAACTCTAGGTTTAACATAAAGGCACATAATGATAATAATTAGGTCAACTATTTACTAGTACTCTTTAACTATTTTTCTTAATCTATTCTTGACAATTGTCTTGATATTTTAATACTAAGTTTTAACTAGTGCTATGATTTATCTTTCAACATGCATATTTCATATCACATCTTCACATTTATTCAATATTAATTTCTGTTAACAACACTTCTCTTGTATGTTTCTAGGTCCATGACATGAAATGAAGAAGATGATCTAAATCCCATTTATTTGATGATTTAAAGCCTACACATATAGCCATTGACCTTGGGGAGCTAGTCTGTCAATATCGGATGTAGCTATCCAGAAATCAGACTACGCAAATGACAGGGAGATAGAGCATCAAATCACGCCAGGCGACGGCACCCTAGCAGAGCCAGAGAAGCCGCGAAAATGCGACTTTTGCTATGTTTTCGTGGCTATACTGGCTCCTTTGAGCCAGTACTTTGGGCCAGTTTTGGCCGTCCTTTGATCCTTTCCTCCTGCACCTACAAATACCCCCTGAGATTTACAGAGAGGGAGGGAGCCAGAGAATAGATAGCTTAGGCCAGTTAGTTGTTGTATTTTCTTTGTTTCCTTGTATTGTCTTCTTCTTCCTCTAGCTTAGTTCATAGTTTGAAAAGAGAGAGAGTCTGTATTTTGATTGGTCCCTAATATTGCATATTTAATATCATATTTCCATACTTATTTTAGAATAAAAGCCTGTATTGTCCTAATTAATTGCTTAATTTATTTGCAGGCCCATTCTTTAAGGAGATGAAGAGAAATGAGCCCAAAGCCCACCAAAATTCTGAATTAAATCAGAATTAATTCACACTCAGTAAATCAGGGCAAAATCAAGAAGTTGAAAACTGGTTGAGAAGAATCCTCTCAGAATCGATCGGTTGAAGCAAAGATCAAGCAAGTTTGATTCAGATTCTGACTGGATACATTTTAGTATTCGAATCATAACTTTTGCTACAGAATCTCAATTCTGATGATTCAAGATGATCCAGAAAACAGACTGACAGAGATACAACTCTTATGTTGATCATTATTTCTAATTCTGTCAGTTGTTAAGTGATATTCAGCAATCAACACGCCAACAAACTGCAGATCAGAACTGAATATCCACCTCTACCCTCTCCATTTCTCCTATAAATACCTGCACTCAAAGGCAAAAGGGACGAAAAAGGCAGATGAGGATTTTAGACTAGTTTTTCCATTTTGTAGTTTAGTTTTATGTAACTTGTATGTAGCTTAGGGTAGATGATGATTCATGTAAGTAAGAGAGAGAGGCTGATGTTGAGAGTGACACCGATGTACTCCTCCTCCTTTCTTTCATTGTCTCAGTAAGCAATAAAGGTAACATTTGTTTATGTTTGTATCTTTACTTTACATTTGTTTTGCTTTTCGTTTTCCTCTTCTACTTCACCTTGGTTTTATGTGTTGAGTCTACAAGTGAAGTCCAAAGCATGTATCACTAAGCTACGTGAGAGCCAGCGATAGTTCATGAAGACGATCTCCTCTTCCAAGCTTCGCATCACTTCGTACTTCATATGCTTGACGATATAATGTGCACGGGGACTGAGTTCAAGTTTATGATCTATGCGTTGAATGCCTCCGAAGCAAAGGTAGAACTTGCGCAGGTTTCCAAGTAAGTCATCACCAAACTAGGTAAGTAATTCTTAGCTTTCTTTCTTTTCTTTTATCGCTATAGTATAGATCGCCAACACGATTTCTTTCACCACTTCTTCCCAATCATTTCCATTCTTTTCCTCCACTTCAGTTGTACATATTCGCTTCATTGTTTTCTGATTTTCCACCTTCTTCATCTCTCATTTTCTTCTTACTTTAACCATTAACTTTCTTTTCCTTTTTCTTAACTTTAAAAACAGAGAAGAACCTTCGCTTATTTTCATAAGATTTCAATAAAGACACGTAAAGCTTCCATCGCAAACCCTCCTTGTGGATCACGACCCGCATAGCCACTTGCTATAGCGGAAGAATTGAGCACTTGCACATTCCTTTCTTAAGTTCTATAATCTCGTATTTTTTGTGCAGGTTTAGCCTCAATCATATTTGAAGGTGACAAGCTAATACAAGTAATACTTCTCCTTCTTCTTCTCATTTATTGGTGCTTTTACTTGCTTTTATTTTCTTGTACTAGTGTAACTCGTTTCTCATCTACTTCTTCTCTCTTGCTTTTATTACTCATGTCTAGCTAACTTCTCCATTGCATGGCTAACTAACTTCCAACCCACTAAGTTCTAACAACTTTATTGAGAACTCAAATGAGTTAATAGTGTCAAACAAGCCTTGTACAAACAAGAGCTATGACATCTTAAGACGAGAGTTCTAACTCTAACTTACAAATATATTCACTCTCATATTTCATTCTTAATCATTTGGTGATTTATAAATTGTATAACATTACTTATTTTTGTAAGTTAGAGATATCCCTATTTATCTTTACCGATACCAATAGTGCACTTGTATCTTCCTTATTCTCGCCTTCATTTGGATCTTAATAAGGAAATATTCAAATTTTGCCGTGTTAAGGTAAGTGAAGGGAAGAAATTTCATTCGATCTCCAATGTGAATAGTTCTTATGCAAAAGCTTAAGCTTGCCTATGCTTCATTATGAGGCTATATCTTTAAGAAGGTAGAGATTAGTGGGAGCACATAGTAGAAAGTTAGCCATGCGCTTTTACCTTTGGGAAAAAAATAAAACTCACTTTTTCCACCATCAAAACAATCAAACCACTTTTAAAACTATACTTGTTTTCTCTTTTATTCATTATTTATGGAAAAGAACTTCTTTTCTATGACCAAAGATGACTGTACATCACGCTTCTTTCGCCCCCTCCTTGTGGATACGATCCGTATAGCCACTTTGGTATCACAGTAGAATCGCTGAAGCTGTAACTGTTGATACTTTAAAAAAGATAAGATTCTTACTGGCCTGAACAATGTCTAAACTTGTTGACATTTACAAAAGACAAGTGAAAGATAGGCTGATTGGTCCGAACAATGTCTGAACTTGTTGACATTTACAAAAGACAAGCGATAGACAAGCTGACGACCAGTTCTGTACTTATTGACATTTACAAAAGACAAGTGACAGATAAGCTGAGGACCAATTTTCATTCATCCCCAAGGGACAAAGCAGCAACTTGGACTCTACTATCCAGTGAAGCAGACAGTGAGCCCAGATTATCTTTAAACAGACCTCAGCAGGTCTAAGATGCTAACACTTAGCATCACTTGAGCCCAAAGGGATAGCCTCGCCTGAGAGGCTAAGATCACCTAACTTCGCCTTGAAGCCATTCACAGCTCCGTCAGGAAGCTAACCTATAGCTTCGCCTGAAGTGCTCAGTTAACTCCGCAGAGAGTTAGCTTCGCTTGAAGCAGAAGGATGTTCGGTAGCTTCGCCACAGACGATATCTAGTTCCGCTGAAGAGCTGTCTTCTGACTTCGCCACCTGCGCCTTCCAGCTCCGCTGCGAGCTCAACGCGGGCAGCTCTACTGCGGGTCCGTCATGGTCAACCTTTGACCAATTAAATCTCCAGATGAGATCAAATCTATTCAGATCAAGATCAAATCCAATCTAGATCAAATCTAAGATCAAATTTGACAGTTGATTGCCATAATCTCTTGACTCTCCTAAAACGAGTAAGAGGATCAGTGAAAATCTTCCAATTATATGGAAAGGATCAAAACAGATCAGGAGGATCAACCGACCTGCTACTTCTAGCTTCGCAGAAGCTGATTCTAGCCTCGCAGCAATGCTACTTTCCAGATTTGAACAGATTTGATAAAATCTGTTTCAATATTTTCAAGGGATAATTATACCCTTGCTCTCCCTATAAATAGCCCACCAGGGGCACAAGGAGAGGGATCTCGACAAGAAGAGACCACCAACACACGCAAGAGACGACGCTCCAGAGAGACGACAGACTTCTCGAGAGGACGCATCGCGCGCACAAACAGAGATCTACTCTCTTTCTTCAAAGAATTCAGAGACTTTAGAGAACCGCTTCTCTAATCATGGTGCTGATACCCTAATACCTTCCTTCCTCTCAAGAAATTTCCAGAACCAGGCGAGAAGAAATTCCTAAGCGAAGGCAAGTTTGAGAAGTAACAAGAGAGTTCTACCAACCTTCCGTTCTCCGATTCCCCGAACCAGGCGAGAAGAGAATCTCATCGCTCGCATCGTCAAAGGGACAAAGTGGTCGCGCGCTAACCAGACTCCTACTGGCACACTTCTCCAGAATCTCTAAGGAGATCTACTTGTAATCCTTTGTATTACTTGTAATTTATCTCCTCGACCCTTTTTTGTAAGTTTTCCCCTTTGCAAATTAATGGAATAACAAGGTGGCGACTCCGCTGGGGATTGGATTCTCCACTGCTGAGAATCAAGCGTCGCAATGCGACAAATAGACCTTTGGGTCTATCTCTGAATTCAGGAAAGCCAGTGCAGCCAGAACCTCTCTGGCTAAATCTTCAAGGCAAGTCTCTACGGAGACAGATAAGGCTCTCTGCGAGCCTACTACGGTTCTTTGGCGCAAGAAGGAAGCACGCTCGCAGTCCAAGTCTAACACTTTTGAGAACCTGGTCGTCCACTTCGACCAAGAAAAATTTGAAGAAGTCCTCTCTGGGGGTGGTCTAATGTTTCACGCGCGGAAACATAGAAAGGTCTCCATGACCAAGGTTTCAGAACAGAAACCAGGAGCAGAATTCTGCCAACACCCTCAGCTTCGCGTGTGGCTAGTCAGGTTCCTTGCGAACCTAAGTCTCCCTTGCCAAAGCAGATGTGGAGGCCAAAGCAGAAGGCTCTGAGTAAAGCGTCAGGTGTAGCTATGCCACAAGTGCGTCTCTCTTGCGAAGAAAAAGGCAAGATGCCTGCCTGCTCCAACGATGCTGCGAGCCGCGAAGTCACAATGGCGACAGTACCTTCGCCCAATTCAAGAGCAACAACTCGCGCCAGCCTCGTTCTCACAAGCGAAGCTACTGTACCTCAGGGTACGCGTGATGTTCATAGCCGCGAAGCTCGAACCAAAGCACCACAGCGTGCTTCGCTCCCTAGTCCTTCAAGTATTAAGCTCGCTCTTCGCAGTGGAGCTAAGGGATCATCCCTAAGTGCTAATAGCGTTGCTTATGCAGCTTCAGTGCCCAAGGGCGTTTCCAAAGCTTTTAGCTGCGAACTTAGAGCCAAACCACTATCTAAGGCTAATCGCCTTCGTAGCAGCATAGCGGATAAAGCACCATAGCGTGATCCGCTCCCCAGTTCATCAAGCGCTAAGCTCGCGCTTTGTAGCGGAGCTAAGGGATTATCCCTAAGTGTTGACAGCGTTGCTTATGCAGCTTTAGCACCCAAGGACATTCCCAAGGTTCTTAGCCGCGAAGTTAGAGCTGAAGCACTATTCAGTGCTAATCCCTTCTACGGTGATAAAAGGAGCAGGACATCATCCTATGCACGATCTAAAAGTGCCTCTACGCTGGATCGTTTAGGCCCAAACGGATCTGACTTGCGGGAATTCTTGACAAACAAACGCAAGTCAGAATCTTTCCAAACTTCTTCATCCTGTTGTCAACAAGTGGGATGTCAGTTGGTGACACTCCACTCAGTCCATTGCCGGCTAGGACCAATCCTCGCCACTTCTCCATGCCGACGATCAGTTTTTGATCGGCTGTCGGTACAAGCCCCGGTGAAAAATCTTAAAAGGAGCGTCTAGCGAGACCTACCTTCTGCATCCGTCAACATGACCGGAAGAGGACGAGAGCTGCGCAGAGGCAGACAAGCATCCCACGACACTCCCTACAGCTCCCCAGATCTATATTACAGCCCCGGCTTGGGCGAAGTCCTGGTGCATGAAGAAGGTATCTTCCGAAACACCAGATCTAGGGTTGCGATACCCTACAGTTATCAACAGCCTTCTTCCTCAACAACAGTAGCCTCGCCGGAACCAATAAAAGGATTAGTCCAATGGTCCGATGAAGAAGATGAAGATAGTGGGTATGCATCTTCGGCGACCGTCAGCTCAGTGTGAACGGATAGAATATCAGTCAATATGGCTGACAATGGTAATGACGACCTTCGTCGACGTTTGGAAGCTCAGGAGCAAACTTCCAAAACCCAGCAAGAAGCTTTGGACAACATCCAACAGATGCTCGCTCAACTCCTCAATAACCGGAATAACAACGATACCGGAAGCAATCATGATGAGGAAGAGCATCTTAGCAATGACAGCCAAAGACGGAGAAGTCCAAGGAGGGTTCTTCCTTGGACGCTGAAGTCCTTAAAGGCATCCAAGCTCAAATCGCATCCCTAACTCAGAGGGATGAATTAAAGAAAGTAGGGGCAGTCCGTCCTTACTCGTTGGAGTGGGATTCAGTGCCATACCCACCAAAGTTCAGACCGCTGACGTTACACACGTATGATGGTAAAAGCTCGCCAAACCAGCACATTTACTATTTTCGGTCTCAAACCGGTAATGTTATAGACAATGATGCCATCATGGCTAGGCTGTTCATTGGCACCTTAAAGGGGGTAGCATTTGACTGGTTCCGAAGTCTCCCTCTGGGCACGTGTCTCGATCTCAGAATACTAAGGCGGACGCTCTTGCTGCATTAGCAACAACACTAGCCCTGCCAGTCGACACCGAGTTCACCTCACAATGGCAACTCGACACCTTGTATGCTCTAAGCATATGTTAAGAACCCGAGAAGTCTATAATGTCTCGACGGATCTTGAGCCGAGAGATTGGCGATTTCCTCTAATCGACTATGCTTTATATGGTCTGCTGCCAGATGATCCTAAAGAAGCAGCATCTATCAGACGAAGGTCTCTCCGTTTCTACTACGACCCAACTCTGAAGACACTTTACCATCGTTCATATGACGGTGTCCTCCTCCGTTGCCTTTCTAATTCAGAGGCGCAGGAAGTGCTTAAAGAAGCACACGACGGCATATGCGGAGCTCATCAGCCAGGTCCAAAACTTAAAAACAGATTGCATAGGCTTGGATATTATTAGCCAACCATGATAGCCGATGCCATCCAATATGCACGAAGATGCAAAGCATGCCAAATCCATGCAGACTTCATACATCAGCCCCCGGAGTTGCTCTACCCAACGGTTGCTTCATGGCCATTTGAAGCATGGGGAATCGATGCCGTAGAGCCAATCAGCCCCTCTTCAACAAGAGGTCATCGGTTTATCCTAGAAATAACCGATTACTTTTCAAAGTGGGCAGAGGCCATACCACTGGTTGAAGTAAAAACTTCTAACGTGGTTAATTTTATCAAACACCATGTCATCCATCGATTTGGTGTCCCTAGGCGGATCATCCATGATAACGGTCCCCAATTCATAAGCCAGGTATTCTATCAGTTTTGTGATAAATACCAAATTCAGAATGTGGCTTCAACTGCCTATAATCCCCCCGCTAATGGCTTGGCGGAAGCATTCAACAAGACGATCATCAAGTTACTCAAAGAGTTTGTCTCCTCGAATAAGCGAGATTGGGACGAAAAGCTTGGTGAATGTCTTTTGGCCTACCGAACCACGGTTCGGACCCCGACAGGCAATACGCCTTTTTCCCTGGTGTACGGGTGTGAAGCAGTCATACCATTGGAAATCCAGATGCCGTCATTACGAGTTGCTCTGACCACTAAGATCACATCAGAGGACAATGATCGGTTGCGTCTTCAAGAGCTCGAAGCCCTTGATGAGAAGCGGTTACAAGCTCAGCAGCACATCGAGTTGGATCAAGCTCGACTCTCAAAAGCCTTCAACAAGAAGGTCAAACAAAGAGTCTTCAAGAAAGGAGATTTGGTTTTAACTGTCAGACGACCGATGATCATGACGCACAAAACCAAAGGCAAATTTCAGCCTAAATGGAAAGGACCGTTTGTAATAAAAACAGTCTATTCAAACGGAGCATGCCGCCTTATGACTTCAGATGGCGATTTACTCATGATGCCGATCAATGGCAAGTTCTTAAAGAAATATTATCCTTGATTAAGGATCCTTCTCATGATCAAGTTAACATTATACCTCTGATCAAAACCTTCAAATCCAAGGTACACATAAAGAGCTCTCTCTCTTCCTCCAAATGGGATCATACAACCATAAACCAGTAGGAAACTCGTCATACACTGGTTGTCCCGAAGGAGAATCAAGGTCACACATACGCTAACCAAATGATCCAACACCTTTAATGGTTAAGGATAGAGGAAAATGTTGGCCTTTAAGCCCAACATAACTCCTCGACAACTCATCATGCTGAGGGGAATAGCATGGCTAGCCTGACTCAAACAGTAGTTGGTAAAGGCATATCAAACCCGTTGACAGCTGAGGATTTGCTAAAAATCCTAAGGGACCTGTTCTCATTTGATTCCCTCTCCAAAATCACTTACCAATTCTCGTCCATAGAATGGTCAGACCATATATAAAGATCTTTCCATTCATTTCGCTGTTACGTTAACATTAAACCTATAACAGTGATTTCCTCATTTCTCCCCGTGAGAACGAGACCCCTTTTTATGCTATGTTTAATAGTATAACCTCTGGCATCCATTTTGCTGTTACGTTAACATTAAACCTATGACAGTGATTTTCTCGTTTCTCCCCGTGAGAACGAGACCCCTTTTATGCTATGTTTAACAGTATAACCTCTGGCATCCATTTCACTGTTACGTTAACATTAAACCTATGACAGTGATCTCCTCGTTTTTCGCAAGAAAAATGAGTCCTTTTTCCAAATTCCATCAAAATTCTGACTGGTCTGAAAAATGTCTAAACTTGTTGACATTTACAAAAGACAAGTGATATGCAAGCCGACGACCAGTTCTATACTTGTTGACATTTACAAAAGACAAGTATCACTTCGAGCTTGGTGGCTTCTCAATCGGTTACGTCATTGCGACCTCTGAACCGACAGATAACCAAGTCTCACCTTTCAGTCCGTCAAGGACTACTTCGAGCATGGTGGCTTCTCAATCGGTTACGTCATTGCGACCTCTAAACTGACAGATAGCCAAGTCTCACCTTTCAGTCCGACAAGGACTACTTCGAGCTTGGTGGCTTCTTAATCGGTTACGTCATTGAGACCTCTGAACCGACAGATAACCAAGTCTCACCTTTCAGTCCGTCAAGGACTACTTCGAGCATGGTGGCTTCTCAATCGGTTACGTCATTGCGACCTCTAAACTGACAGATAGCCAAGTCTCACCTTTCAGTCCGACAAGGACTACTTCGAGCTTGGTGGCTTCTCAATCGGTTACGTCATTGTGACCTCTGAACTGACAGATAGCCAAGTCTCACCTTTCAGTCCGACACGGACTACTTCGAGCTTGGTGGCTTCTCAATAGGTTACGTCATTGCGATCTCTGAACCAACAGATAGTCAAGTCTCACCTTTCAGTCCGTCAAGAACTACTTCGAGCTTGGTGGCTTCTCAATCGGTTACGTCATTGCGACCTCTGAACCGACAGATAGCCAAGTCTCACCTTTCAGTCTGACACGGACTACTTCGAGCTTGGTGTCTTCTCAATCGGTTACGTCATTGCGACCTCTAAACTGACAGATATCTAAGTCTCACCTTTCAGTCCATCGAGGACTACTTCGAGCTTGGTGGCTTCTCAATCGGTTACGATATTGCGACCTCTGAACTAACAGATAGCCAAGTCTCACCTTTCAGTCCGACAAGGACTACTTCGAGCTTGGTGGCTTCTCAATCGGTTACGTCATTGCGACCTCAGAACCGACAGATAGCCAAGTCTCACCTTTCAGTCCGACACGGACTACTTCGAGCTTGGTGGCTTTTCAATCGGTTACGTCATTGCGACCTCTGAACCGATAGATAGCCAAGTCTCACCTTTCAGTCCGTCAAGGAATACTTTGAGCTTGGTGGCTTCTCAATCGGTTACGTCATTGCGACCTCTGAACCGACAGATAGCCAAGTCTCATTATTCAGTACAGTACGGACTATTTTCTCAAATGGCTACAGTAAAACTTGAAAGCAACAATTCAAAAGATAAAACAAGTTGAAAATACGACAAGGGGAGTCAAAAAAAAATTACTTTTATTGATTCCAAAAAGAAGGGATACATGAAGGCACACATATTATAAGCTATAAGGGTGCTTCATAAGATTTGATCCGTCCTTCAAGAAAAGCCAGCCTTGTCTTCCTGTCATCAGCAGCCCTAACACGCGCCTGCGACCTCAGCTCAGCCTCATTAAAACTCGCCGTTTGGGCTAAGTGAGCTTCAACCTCAACTAAGGTTTCCCTCTGAGCTAACTCCTGCCGCGAGAGTTCGTCACTCTGAGCCTTAAGCTGCTTAAGCCGCGCAGTCTCTTCAAGACGCACTGGTTCAGCCTGGGATAAAAGAAGATTAGCCTTCCTGATCATCTTCTTGGCCTTTTCAATTTTATCTTCAGCGTCAAGAAGAGCACTGCTAGAAGCATCTATGGCGTCCTTTCCTTGTTTCCAAGGATTTCAAGTCAAAAGAAATGGCCTTAGCGGCTTCCTGAGCAGCAAGATGAGCTTCGTGCATCTGAGCCACAAGGTGCGCAAGCTACTCATTAATTGAAGACACCAGGTCTGAATGGCTAAGACGGCGCCATTCGTCTACATCCTTCTCAAGCTGGTCTACCAGAAGTTCCAATGCAGCGGTCTGGTCATCCCCTCCAAAGTCTCGGATACTCTCAATGCTTCAGGAGAGGACCACCTTCAAAGCAGAGAACGAGGTAGTTGAGCCTTTCAAAATCAAAGTGATGGATCGCTTCAAGCTCTTATAAAAGCTATCGACTAGCTCAGCCACAAATTCATTCTCAGCCTCAATCACTCCTGGCAGATGAGCAGCCTCTGAAGATTCCACCGGCTTTATTGACACCACTGTGGAAGGAATAATAGAAGCACTGGCTGTAGCAACCTGAGAGGTCATCGGTGATCTCGGAGGAGTCCTCATTGAAACCAGTACACTAGCCACAACCGAGGATGGACTAGTGACTATTTCCAGGAGAGCGGACTCAACCACCAGTGTCAGGGAAGTAGGACTGGTAATCATCTTCAGCTCCGCACCTGACAAGATAGGCAGCGCTGGCGAACTGATGGTATCTCACTCACCGATATGGTTGGAAGTGAGTTCGGCTCCATGACTACCGTCTCCTCAATTTCAGTCCCTCTGGCTGGTTCAGGCTGATAAGAGGGTAGGTCACCATACAAAGCATCCAACTCAGCAACATTCGCCGCGGTCGAAGTGCTTACTTCACCCTTGGATCCCTCAGGAAGACAGGTGGGCTCTCTTGAAGTCGATGCACCCAGAGGCGGAACACCTGCAAAAAAGACTTTGTATAGGCAAGGCATAACAAATAGCAAGTTCTAAAAGGTCAAAACAATACCAAAAGATAATGTCGCCTCAATCGTCTTGACGGCTGCATCAGTCCCCACGGGCTCCATAGGAAAATCTTTGGCGGAATCAACACGAATGGCCGGCCCACCTTCGCTTGTCGAACCCTCTGTGGTCCACCCAAAGGACCTAGAAGCTTCGGGACTTCCTTTCGAGGTCCCAGCGCCCGAAGGACCTACGTCAGCCGCATCATCTCCGGACTCTTCTGAGACGGTGAAATAGCCAGCCTCATCGCCCTCCTTATAGGTAAATAAGGGATCATAATGCTCCCCTTGTTCTCCGACAGCTTCAGCTCTCGGGCTTCTCGCAGCCTCAGTTCCTAAATCACAAAGCAAATAATGAGCTGTCCGGAACGCATAAAAAGTGTATTGCAAGGACAAAACTGATCTTACCCGGGTCCGGAGCGGCTTCGCCAGTAGTCGGTTTAGGAGCCGACAATTCAGTTGCTAATGGGGCAGGAGGAGGAAGCACTGCAGATGGTTCACCCTCTGCAACAACTGTAGGAGCGTAGCGACGAGGCTTCTTCACTACTCTCTTCCTACGAGATCCACCCTCCCGCTTTCGTTTGAAGTGGACGTCGGGATCTTCTTCCTCCACTTCTTCAACATCGACCTGTTCTACGGGGGCCGTCCCCACCATGCCAGAGGCAGCTGCTGGAGTCTCAGCACCTGTATCCGCTTCGAAGCGAGGAATTCCTGCATCCGAAGCTTCACTGTCATCAACGGCAATGAACTCTCCGAGGCCTGGGACGCGAACCCTTTTACCCTCGCCCTTCTCAGTGACTTTTCGCTTTAGCCGCTGATAAATTAACTTCACACCAGAAGAATTAATAGAGAATCCGATGGGTGTGGAGTTTGAGGTCGTATACCACTGGCAGAATTTCAGGGTCATCAGAAGGTTCGGAGTCCTTAGCGCCATGCACAACTGCGCCTCGATACAGCATGCAATGAAGAACCGCTAGGCACGGGCTCCATCGATGAGGCTTCCCATGAAAGCCAGATTGCTGTTCGGATTGCCCATGTACAGTTGGTCATATCCAAACTGACGGGCAAACCGACTTGGAACATAAGGCTCCAAGTAGCAGGTGTCCCCGCTTCTGTACAACAAATGTGAGGGTCGAATGCTGACTAGCCACTCAAAAATTTCCCGGCTCAATGACGTCTGTCCTTCCCCCACGTCCTTGAACTCTTCTCCATAGCCCGCATCCCAAATATAGGGGAAGCAGCAGAAAAGGCTATAGACGTCATAGCGGCACGCAACTTACAGACCGCAGCCACGTAAGTCTTCAGCCATGAACATCCCTCGAATCGGCGGAGAAGCGCCATTCGAACACCTTCTGGGGGGTCCTCTCCAGCTTCGATCATGGAGGGACAGTGAAGAGCAAACCACGCCATCAAGTAAGTATACGGCAGACCTATTCTGGGGTTTGGTCCGTCGTAGGGCAAAATAGTCCCCTTTCCCCGCTTTGTCGTTGGTTGCTTACAGAAAGCCTCCGTCAATGCGCGAAGGCCTCTCTGAATACAACACACCATGGCCGGAAGAAGTCCAAGAGAACGACTATAGACTAGACGAACGGCGGGCAACAAGATAGTCGGATGAATGACGTCGCCCGATGAAGATGGCACCACACATCTCTTCAACCAGACCGTCAAGAAACCAGCCAGAAGTACCTTCCGGGACGTCGGCCGACGAGCCTGATGGTGGAAACTCTGAAGAATATCGTCTTTTTTCATAGGGCCGTCATTTTCTTCCTGAATTAGATCCCCTTGAGAATGCTTTTGCATCCGGCGAAAGATGTCTTCATCAGCAACTCCACAATGAGCCGCCTCAGGAGTATTTTCCATATCTGGGAGTAAATAATTTCCCCAGCTCTTCAAACTGCATGAAGCTCCCTTACTGCTCCCATGCATGCTGGCACAAATGTACAGGTGGCACATTAACTCCCAGTAGGTCTCAAACAAGGCAGGCTCCTGCTTCTCCAGAAGTGCCAATTCCGCCTCGCATGGGAAATATTCTTCGTATGGGAGGGATCCCAAAGGCAAAGCAGAGACTTCCCATATCTCGTGCAGAGCCATGCCCAGTTCGCCAACAGGGGTGAAGAAAGTCCATGTAGCCGGGCAGTATAACTCGAAGATGGCGTAGAAGTTCGCTACGCTCATCTGAATGCCATAGCAGGTCGCCCTGATGGCCTCATAAAGATTCAGCCTCTCCAGATCCTCCTCGAATTGAGCAAGGACATATAGAGTCAAATCCCTCCATCATGCCTTCGGATGGTGAATCCAGCCTGGAGTCCTGAAATCAGTGGCGGGATAGTTGCCACGAACTTTAAAGAATTGATTCCCAAAGTCTGCGCCACCGCAGGGTTTTCTCCCACTGGGATGTCTGGGAGTACATTCCCAGGGTGGAGATCCATTATACAACGAGGAGGCCCCATCCTTGTTTAACCGGGTGAGGGAAGTATCAATTTCCCTACGTGAACGGATTCAATAGTCTGACTCACTTGCCACTGCATCTTCCGAGCCCTCGTCACGCATTGGAAGAAGGACAAGGGAAAATGCCACTTGTTAGACGGAAGATAGAACTTCTTGCCATCTAATTGGAAAATCCACTGCCCCTCTCCTGCTAGCAGCTGGCGATCATGGTCTGGTGCCGCGTCTCTGTAGGCTGTCTAAAAATCATTAAAAGATAAGTCATCAAAAAGCAGAACTCCAGACGCAGGGCTAGTCTCAGCCCCACTGCAGCACCAAGGCGCGAGGGTCGAAACCCGCGTCTCGACGGCCTCACTGCAGCACCAAGGCGGGAGGGTCGAAACCCGCGTCTCGACGGCCTCAATGCAGCACCAAGGCGCGAGGGTCGAAACCCGCGTCTCGATGGCCTCACTGTAGCACCAAGGCGCGAGGGTGGAAACCCGCGTCTCAGTATTACTGCAGCACCAAGGCGCGAGGGTCAAAACCCGTGTCTCAGTTATAACTGCCCTCGTTATGGGGCCAATCACTGCCCATATAATGAGAAAGTTAACCCCTATTATGGAGCGTTTTTAGGGGGCACGTTCACCCCTAAAATCTCTATAAATAGCCCCGCTTATTATTGAGAAGGAGTCGGTTAGTCGGTGGAGGTTGATTCAAAAAGACTCTAAAAAGAGGAACTTGGCTCGTGAGCTATACAAACTCCGAGATTTCCACCAAAAAGAGAGTCTCGCTCTTCAAACAACTTGCTGCGTACAGGTTGAACTTGCTTATAATCTCTTAGAGATTCCTGGTCAACCAGAGCTGTGTCACTCCATCGACCATCCAAAGAGAAGATCCCCAAAAGTTCTTGACGTTCACCCGGTCAACGAAAAACATATTCACTTTCCATCGCCACCTGAAGAACCCTGCATTAAACAAAGGGGAGATTCAAGTCTCAACATCTTCCCTCTCTTGTAATTGGAGTGTAAATCCATTGTAATCTTTTAATTGATTCAAGAAAATTTTACAAGGAACCCTATTCTCCCGTCACACAAGAGATGGCGACTCCGCTGGGGACTACTTTCGTTACTGACGAGCAAGTGGTGGCGCAAGGTGACGTCATCTACAAGGGAAAAACGGTTGAATCACTCGTCGTAGAATTTGACCAAGCAAAGTATGAAGAGTTCCTCTCTTTCGGCTCTAAGAGCCCAAAGGCCCGAGCCTACTGCAGGGTCTCTACAGGAATTTGCCCCGAAATTCGCTCTGAGATTCTCTCAGACGCGGCTCCTGTGAAGGAGGTCGTGGCTAAACGCGTCAGGCGTAATGCCCCGCACCAACGTCTCTCAGGAGACCTGCGTGGTCAACCTTTCCGGTGTCCCGCCAGTCCATCCTCTTCCTCAGCACCAGGTCGTCGGGGGCTCCCTTCAACCTCCACGACACAACCAGAACGCTGAATGGCGGCAGAGGAGGCGTGCGCGTCAACTACAAGTTGGAACAACTGATTGTCCAACAGAGGCAGAACGCAAGGTTCAGACCAGCGTCCCTTCTGCACCACATCCGACACGTGAAGTCCACGTTTGGCAGCTCAAGCATGAGGTTCACTAGGCTGGCTCTTCTGAAGCCCTATTCCCCAGACGCCAATGTGAAGCTCGCTCACCTTGTCAAGCATAAGAGGCACGCGCCTCTAGGCGCGGGGCCCGGCAGCCCTGCATTCCTCAAGCGTCTCTGTTCAGACGCGATAATCAGTAGCGCGAAAGCTGCGTCTCTTATCAGCAGAGACGCCAGACTCGCGTTTCGAGGCCGCGACGCAAGAACTGCATCTCAGAACCTTGTAGCTCAGCTGTGCAAGGCAAGGATGCCTCCCGCCCCAAGCATTGCGAGGCCAGTCCCTTTGATCCCCCTCCCACGGATCTAAGGGATTATTTGACAAGGAAGAGAAGTGCTAATCGAATCACTTCGTCATGTTGCTGCGAACGGCTCAACACAATGCTCTCTGAATGCCGTTGCAGTACAGGTGCAAACCAACAGGCTCTAGCCAGACAGCTGACCCTGATTCCCCGATCAGCTAAAAGAAATTGTTCCCATAAGAGGAGGATTTTCTCTGATGCTGAATATCCTGAGCTCGCTGCAAACATGACGAGCAAGAGTAGGGGAAAGCAACCTGCGATCAGCTCCGATGATGAGTCTGACACGGAACCGGAAGGAGTGTACCGACACACTCGCACCCGGACTGGGGCGATCCGCCCGATTAACTACAATGCCCTGGCTTGGGGCGTTGAGATAAATGACTCGCATTCCGCCATTGCAGAGTCACAGGCTTCAAACTCTTCTATAGAGAAGGAGGCCTTTATATATATGACAAGCACTCCTGAGGAGACAGCTAGGCGCTTGGAGCAGCAAGCCCAGGTCCAGAAGGAACAATTCGAGATGATTCATGCTCAGCAAGAATCTATCGACTCCCTCAAGCAGATGCTCGCACAGTTGCTTGAAGACAAGAGGAAATCAACCGACAAAGCCTCCTCTAAAAAGTCTAAAGGCAAACAAAAAGAGGGAGAAAGCTCATCTTCTGTACATATAGAGGAAAAAGAGCAGCCTACTTCTGGTTCGTCTAAATCCTCGTCGCAAGGAAAAGACGACCGAGACCAGGGAAGGGTTCATTCTAAAAGAATGAGTCAATTGGAGCAACGACTTGAGGCCCTTACTAACCAGAAAGGCCTGCAAGAAGCAGGAGTGGTTCGGCCATATCCGACCGAGTGGGACCTTGTCCCATACCCTCCCAAGTTTAAAGCTCCGACCCTCCAAGCATTTGATGGGAAAGGGTCACCGAACCAACATATCTACTACTGCAAGTCTCAAACAGGGAATGTGGTAGATAACGATGCCATCCTGGCTCGTTTGTTCATCGGCACCCTAAAAGGGCTTGCCTTTGAATGGTTCATGAAGCTCCCAGAGGGTTCCATCAAGAATTGGGGCGATTTAGAGAAGCTCTTCCTAACGCGCTTCTTTGAAGATGACTCGGAGGTCACCATGCCAACTCTTTTGGCCACCAAGCAGCGAAAGGGGGAATCCGTCAAGTCATTTGTAGAAAGATTTTGGAATGTAGCACTCCGATGTCCGAGCGGTATGACCCAGGTCACCCTAGTGAAAACATGCCGCCACAATCTACAAACCTCGCTCCTCGCCCAAATAGGATTTGTCGAAAGCCGCACCTGGAAACAATTGATCCAACAAGGTGAACAGGCTGAAGAAATTGTCGCCCGGGTCCGCGCAGAAGAAAACAAACCCAGACCTGAAAGGACAACAAGGCGTGCGCCGGATACGTCCCTCCAAGCAAAAAGGAAGGATAACTTGGCCACAGAGACCAAATCCCCCGTCAAACCTCAACCGGTCAAGGGAAGTGGCTCTTCAAGCCAACCATGCGCCAGCAAGCAGTATTCCTTCAAGGACGAACATGTTGACTCGTTGTTTAAGTTACTTAACAAGAGCAACAGACTGAAGCTTCCTGAAGCTAGACGCCCTAAAGAAGTCGGTAAAACCGATAATCCCAACTACTGCTTGTATCACAAGATGCTGGGACACCCCACCAAGAGCTGTTATGTCTTCAAGGACATCCTTCAGGCTCTGATTGACGCAGAGGTATTAAAACTCCGTTCAGAACAGAAGAAGGTGACAGCCAATATGACATCATTTCTCCAGTTTGGAAGACAACCTCTAATACCCTCTGGAGTAGTCCCTGTCCCAAAGGGGGAGTTAAGAATGGTTAACGTAGACCCTCACCACCAGCAAGAGAAGGGTCTTGTACCTGTTCCCACACCCCGTGGAGAAGTCATGTGGGTTCATCCCGACCTTGTGGATGGCCAACAATGGATCACTGTGACCAGCAGAAAGTCCAAAGGCAAAGCTAGAGCTACATCCTGCAATGTGGTATGTGCTTCTTCTTGGGAAGCGGAAACTGATGTTCCCTCGCTGACTGATTCAGAAGAGGAAACGATAGCTCTGGCCACAGAACCCAACCAACTTGTGGCAGGAACCCGTTCGGGTCAGTAATATCTGAAAAAGTATGACGAAATAGCGGCAACTCCTCCAAAACCCGCTATAGAGTCAACCAAGCCCTCCACAAAACCACCCGTGGAGAGACAGAAAGAGCTTCAGTTTTTCAATGTTCTCTCGAAAGACATCGCGGAAGGATCTACAACACCTTATCGCTTTGATGTCCTGACTCAACTGGCCAATATCCCGCCCCGAATTACTCTTTATGAGCTCCTCAGGCTATCGAAGTCAACCAGAGAAGCTTTGCAAGAGGCCCTAGCTAATGCTGAGGTGTTCCTAACCCAGGTGCCGATTCGGCCACAGGAGGAAGATGTAGCGAATTGCCTCCATGCCCCCCAAAATACTCCCTGCATCACCTTCACAGCAGATGATATGCAGGTCAAAGGGAAACATGATCGACCCCTGTACTTCACAGGGTATATTGGTTCATCTGAAGTAAGTCGCATTCAGGTAGATCCCGGGTCCGCATTGAGCATTATGTCTTGCCGGGTCAAGCAACATCTAGGGGTTCCTACTCATCGTTTGAGCGCTACCCAGACTACCATTTATGGGTTCAATGCCAATGGTACCCGTCCAATGGGGAAGATCAAGCTCAAATGCCAGATCGGGGACCTAAAGTCGGAAGTGACATGCTACGTGGTCGATGCCGACACTTCCTACAATCTGCTGCTGGGACGACCGTGGATTCATCGTAATTCTATCGTTCCCTCCACTCTCCACCAAGTCATGAAATATATAGATGGAAGTGGAAAGGTGCGAATGTTGATTACTGAAAGGCATCCGTTCAAGGGAGTCGAGAATTATTTCACAGATTCTCTCCTGTATCAGGACTCTGTGGAAACAAACCAAATCCCGCAACCAGAGGAGCCAGACTCTGGTAATAAAGCCGACACCAAGCCGGAAAAAGAAGAGTGCATGTGGGAACTAGATCCACTTGTAACGAGCACTAATAAGCTCGATGTTGATAACACTGCCGATGATGTAGGCGGATGGTATATTAATGAAGAATTAGATTTGGCTTATTTCTCTGTGTTCGCTTCTGATTCAGTGCCGTCAGACACTAGTACCGAAGTGGATGATGACCTCTGATCGGCAATGGATGCTTTGACATCATTGCATGTAATAATGAAATCGTCCTTCGAAACATACCGAGATGCTAACAATGCGCAAGAATCCATGTTCATGGTTCCAACAAGACGGAAAGGCCAAAAACCAATTCTTTTTCAGGCGAATTAAGTCTGAACCAATGCCCCGTGAAGAATCAGAAAGCGAAAAGGAACCCCCTCAGTTCGGTCATTATGAGCCAAATGCACTCAGAATGATGGAAAGCATGGGGTATGATCTGACAAACGGTTCATGGT
Organism: Agave tequilana; assembly: GCA_038442645.1. Classification (NCBI taxonomy): domain Eukaryota; kingdom Viridiplantae; phylum Streptophyta; class Magnoliopsida; order Asparagales; family Asparagaceae; genus Agave; species Agave tequilana. Next base: position 179,793 of record JAVJIF010000524.1, on the reverse strand, counting down.
TGAATTTCGACAAAGGAAGGAGAACACTACTCTGATCTTTTGTGCCAAAAGGGAAATCCCTTGATTATTATCATCAGACTCGCAGGGGGTTGGGCTATGTGTCAACTCCGATCCCATCAGCCTCTGGCTCTGGAGCGTCATTATGCCATGATTACTCTTCAGGCATGGCATCGTGGGAGTCAGATGTTAGTGTCGGCAACATCTTCAGAGAACTTTCAGTGAATATTATTTCAACAAGCCACCTGAAGACGGGGATGAAGAGATGATCCATTCCGATACAGATCCTTGGATCAAACACTTAAATGCTCTTTGGGATACTCACTTTGAACAGCGCGAGCCACCCATAGAAGATAAGTTGTTCAGATTAACCTAGGAGATGAGGCTAATCCTAAGCCCATCTTTATAAGCGAAGGCCTGTCACCTTCTGAGAAAAAGGATCTGACATCTCTTGTATAAGAGTATATAGACGTCTTCGCCTGGAATTATGAGGACATGCCTAGACTTGATCCACGAGTGGCTATGTATCGCCTCAACATTAATACGGACGTAAAGCCTGTCAAACAACAACAGCGACGGTTCCGTCCAGAAGTAATGGAGGCAATTCAATCAGAAGTTAGAAAGCTTATAGACTCTGGCTTCAATAGGGAAGAACAACATCCTGATTGGGTAGCCAACATCGTCCCCGTTGCTAAAAGAACTGAAAGATCTGGATCTGCATTGATTTTCGTGATCTAAACGAGGCCTGTCCCAAGGACGAATTCCCACTTCCAATCACAGATGTCATGATTGACAATACGTGTGGATTCGAGCGAATGTCCTTCATGGATGGATTTTCAGGATACAATCAAATCAAAATGTATCCTGATGATGAAAAACATACCTCTTTCAGGACACCACTGGGGGTATACTGCTACACCGTCATGCCTTTCGGACTAAAGAATGCAGGGGCGACATATCAAAGGGCCATGAATGCCATTTTCCATGAACACAAGCGCAAAACGGTAGAATGCTATGTTGACGACATCGCAGTAAAAAGCTGCGCTAAAGGTGATCATATAACTGATTTAAAGGTTGTCTTCGACATCATGCGAGCCCATCAATTGAAGATGAACCCCGCCAAATCCTTCCTGGGGGTGGCCAGTAGAAAATTCCTAGGATTTGTCGTAACCTCCATGGGGATTCATTTGGACCCGGAAAAGGTTCGCGCTATCAGGAGATGCAACCTCCGAGGAACCTCAAGGAGCTCAGGGGATTGCAAGGACGATTGGCATACATCCGAAGGTTTATCTCAAATCTCTCCGGAAGATGCCAACCCTTTACCAAATTAATGAAGAAGGGTGTTTCGTTCATTTGGGACAACGCTTGTCAGCAAGCATTTGAGGAAATTAAACAGTACCTCACACAACCACCAGTCCTTGCAGCTCCGATGTCTGAAAAACCTTTCCTGATATACGTCAGAGCAATGGATCATTCTTTAGGAGTTTTACTAGCTCAGAACAATGATCAAGGACGAGAGCAAGAGATCTACTATTTGAGTAGAATAATGATCGGGGCCGAACATCGATACAACCCGATCGAAAAGGAATGTTTGGCATTGGTGTTCGCTGTTCAGAAAATACGACACTATTTGGTAGGCCAAACTATAAATGTCATATCAAAAGTCAACCCCCTGAGGTTACTGATTGCTAAAATAAAGAGAAACAACCAATGAGTTCAAGAATTTACCGTGTAGCTCGTGGCTAACGGGTCGTGTCCACAAGGAGGGATGCGATGGAAGCTTTTCGGTGATTCGTTTTTAAAACAAGGAATTGCGTTCGTTTTTTAGGAAAAAGAGAATGGAAAGAAAGAGATGAATGAAAGAAAAATTGCAACTTTTAGAAAAGGTTTTGGAGAAGGTGATTTAGAAAACTTCAAAATTGTGTTGTTGTTTGTAATAATAAAGGAAGTCTGGGCTCACTATCTCACTACTCAATTGGTTATTCCTCTCTTAAAATGCTAAGTCCCTTAGATGATCATTTGCAAAACTTAGAGTTGTCTTTTAGAAAGCTTTAAGTAAAGCACATAAGATGTTAGAAGAATTGAGTCTTTTTCTTCAAGAAATCGGAGAATCGAATGTTAAAATATCAAGCGCGAAGAAGCAAGAATAAATTAAAAACGATTCAAGAGATGTTCATGAAAGAGTTGTGAATTCAACATCCAAACCCATCCTCATGTGCCTTCAAGAACACTTTCAAAAAGAAAGGCTTTTAAGTAAGGCATTCATATGAGTTATCGGGTTTTTTTCTTTTAAAAACAAGAGAGAAGAAAAGCAAGAGAGAGTTGGATAGCAAGCCCAGAAAGATGTTTAGTTATCCATGGAGAAAGAAGAAGAAAACAAAGACATAATGTAACCCATACCGTACTACAAGTGGAAGAGAAATTGGCTCAACTTTTGTATTGCTGTCACTTCAATCTTCAAGTACAAGCTCTCAGTCCTCTCTCTCACAAGTTTTTGAAACTGGACTACAACATAAAAGGCAAGATTACAACTTTCTTTCTAGCTAACAAAGAGCCTAAATCCTAAGAAAATAAATGCAAAACTTAATCCTAGTCTTCGCTGCATTTTTCTCTGCTGAAAGAGGTATTTATAGCCAAAAACCAAAGTAGGCGAATCCCGGGAAGATTGGGGGAGCAAACGCTCCCCCAACTGATACTGTTGTGCCGCGGAAACGCGGCTTGGCCGCGTTTCCGCGGCCTTGGTGTGGCCAGGTGGCCACACCAAAGGGGGGAGCATCTGGTTTAACGAGTATCCCGTATCTCCTGCTGGTTTTCTCGTTTCTGCTCCAACCGTTGACGAAACAGGCTTTAATTTTGTGGCTTCAATCGCTCGATTCAGGGAGGATTTTTCTCAACCTCTTGATATGATAAGATTTAGCCCTGATTTCTTCACTTCGAATTTATTCTGAATTAATTCAGAATTTGATGGGCTTTTGGGCTTGTTTCTCTTTTCTTTCCTTGAGCATTCGGGCCTACATTTAGCAAAGAAAAAGACAACTTATTAATATAATTTATTAGCTAACAAGTGTGGTAAAGTGACAACATAAATTCAATGTATGTGACAAATCACACCCCCACACTTATCTTTTGCTCGCCCTCGAGCGAAACATCAGACTAACTTGAATCAATTATTAGACCACTTTCGCAGGTCACTCGATTGCACTGAGCATGTGCAACAAGCCGTTAAACTTCTAGGTTACCCCTAGAGGACGAGTTTTGTCTCGTGAGGGTTTTCAGCGGGTTACACCCACAAAATCCAAAAAGAAAGAGAAAAAAAAAGTTAGTATTTTCCAAAAGCATTATTTTTTTCTTTTTTTTTTCTTTTTTTTTTTTTTTTTTGAAGGGGAGAATATTTGAAGTATATTTGTGAGAGCTTAAGTAATCTATAAGTTATAGGAATATCAAATCATTCATTCCTAAACTTAGTCTCTATTCAAAAACATGTCATCAATTAAAGTAAGGAGTCAAATTGTACTTCTCATCTAGTCTATTAATTTACCCTGAGTCGTATGCACCATCGTGACTGTGAAGTTTACTAAGGGTTTTTCAACATTAACTCCTATGCCTTATATTTATTTATTTTTGGTGAAATTTATTCCTCAATTCCATTAGGCTTTCTAATCTGCCCATGTAACGAGCATTCAGTCGATGACACCCAAATCGGACAGTTTTAGGGCACCAGGTGAGAAAACACCCCTAAGGACTTAAACACTCGAGCAGATAAGGCCACGAAATCAAGGTTTTTATTTATACGATGTACCCCTTTTAGGCGTGAATATCTATGCTTCATGAGGCATAAATACCCAGCTTAATCAGAAGATACACATTTTTTTCTTTTTTTTTTTCAAACTTATCTAATTATCTTTTGCATAAATACTAAGTCTTGCTTAGGCCAAAGCACCTAACTAATCAATAATTAGACTTGTTTTTTTTATAAGGCATAAGAGTCGCTGTTTTTAAACCCTAAGTGTGTAAGTGTATTTTGTGTGCATATGTCATCAAGGTAAATATCAAGACTAAATTACTTTTACAAATTTTCTTCCTGACCCTAAAAATCAAACAAGTTATCTTATTTTGACCAAGTATAAGAAATCCTAATTATGATTCTCCTATTCCTTAAAATGACTTAATTTCCTACAAAAAATATATCAAAATATTGTCCACCCTTTTTAAATTTTTTTTTATTTTTTAATATCAGTTATGTTAGAACCCTCCCCCACACTTATCTCATGCATTGTCCCTAATGTATGAAAGAAATGTATAAGTGCATGAAATAAAATGGAAAAGAGGAAAGTTACCGATACACTGGGTCAAAAAGACCCATTGCCGTTTCATTTACCAGCACCGATTCCAAGAAAGGTTTAAGGCGTTGACCATTTACCTTAAAGTCATTTCCATTCTTGGGGTCACTGATCTCAACTGCACCGTGTGGAAATACGGTTTTTACAACGAATGGCCCAGTCCATCTCGATTTCAATTTCCCTGGAAAGAGATGAAGCCTAGAATTATAGAGTAAGACTTTTTGTCCAGGGACAAATGTCTTTCTTATAATGTGCTTGTCATGAAAAATCTTGACTCTATCTTTAGTGATCCTAGCATTTTCATAGGCCTCATTTCTCAATTCCTCCAATTTGAAAATTTGTAGTTTCCGAAGGTCACCGGCCTTAGACAAATCAAAATTCAACTGCTTGATTGCCCATAAGGCTCAGTGCTCTAACTCAACGGGCAAGTGACAAGGTTTGCCATAGACTAACCTATAGGGAGACATTCCTAGAATTGTCTTGAAAGCGGTCCTGTAGGCCCATAGAGCATCTACAAGTTTGATGGACCAATCTTTCCGGTTTTGGTTCACAGTTTTCTCCAATATAAGCTTGACTTGTCTATTTGAAACCTCAACTTGCCCACTGGTTTGAGGATGATATGGCGTGGACAACTTGTGAGTTATGGCATACTTTCGCATAAGGGCTTCAAAAGATCTATTGCAAAAGTGAGTGCCATTATCACAGATGATAGCACGAGGGGTTCCAAAGCGGGAAAAAATATTTTCTTTCAAAAACTTGATGACAACTTTGTTATCATTAGTTTTACACGGAATGGCTTCTACCCACTTGGACACGTAATCCACAACAACCAATATGTATTGGTTTCCAAATGAGTTAGGAAATGGACCCATAAAGTCGATGCCCCAAACATCAAAGAGTTCTATTTCTAGAATTGGGTTGAGGGGCATCATATTTCGGTGTGAGATCCGTCCTACCATTTGGCATCTAGTGCACGTTTTGCAATATTCATAGGCATCCTTGAACAGAGTGGGCCAATAAAACCCGCTTTGTAGCACCTTTTCAGCAGTCTTGCGGGGATCAAAGTGTCCACCGCATGCAAGTTCGTGACAGAAGGATAAAACACTCTTAACCTCCTCATCGGGAATGCATCTCCTAATAATTTGGTCAGAACAGTACTTAAAAAGATACGGTTCCTCCCAAAAGAAATACCGGACTTGGAATAAGAACCGGTAAACATCATTTTTGGACCAATGAGATGGAGTTTGGTTTGTGACTAAGTAATTCACTATATCAGCAAACCAAGGTTCCCTAGAGATAGCTAAGAGATGTTCATCAGGAAAATCCTCATTGATGGGTAATTCGTTGCATGGAGAATTACGGATCCGTGAGAGGTGGTCAGCAACGACATTTTTTACGCCTTTCTTATCTCGAATCTCAAGATCGAATTCTTGAAGAAGGAGGATCCAACGAATGAGTCGGGCCTTGGCATCCTTCTTCATCATGAGGTACCTAAGCGCAGAATGATCGGTGAAAACGGTGGTTTTGGACCATAGTAGGTAGGGACGAAACTTCTCTAAGGCAAACACTACTGCCAAGAATTTCTCCTCGGTCGTAGTGTAGTTCATTTGAGCATCGTTTAGAGTCCTACTAGAGTAGTAGATCACATGCTGCTTGTTATCAATGCGTTGTCCTAGGACAGCGCCTATGGCAAAATCAGAAGCGTCGCACATGATCTCAAACGGCTTAGACCAATCCGGTGCAGATATGATTGGTGCAGAAATAAGCTCACTCTTAAGCTTCTCCGAAGAATTTATGCATTCAGCATCGAAAGTGAAGGACACATCCTTAGCTAACAGATTAGTCAAAGGCCTAGCAATTTTGCTAAAATCCTTGATAAATCGTCGGTAAAAACCAGCGTGTCCTAAGAAGGATCTAATGTCCTTAATGCATTTTGGCATGGGAAGCTTAGCAATAACCTCGATTTTGGCTCTATCCACTTCAATTCCTTTCTTGGAGATTTCATGACCCAAGACAATTCCATGTTTTACCATGAAGTGGCATTTCTCCCAGTTCAGTGTCAGATTTTTCTCAGCACAGCGTTGGAGGACGAGTTCAAGATGGTGGAGACATTGAGTGAATGAATCTCCATAGATGGAGAAATCATCCATGAAGATTTCTAAGAAGGGTTCTACCATATATGAGAAAAGACTCAACATGCAACGTTGAAATGTTGCTGGGGCATTGCACAAGCCGAAAGGCATTCGACGATAAGCAAATGTCCCAAATGGACATGTGAACGTAGTCTTTTCTTGGTCCTCAGGAGCGATAGGGATCTGGTTATAGCCCGAGTAACCGTCCAAGAAACAATAATACTCGTGACCCGCCAAACGTTCAAGCATTTGATCAATGAAGGGAAGTGAAAAATGGTCCTTACGAGTTGTAGCATTTAGTTTCCTATAGTCAATGCAAACTCGAATCTTCGTGGGAAGTCAAGTTTGAACCAACTCTTTGTTCTCGTTTTCCACTACGGTGAAACTAGATTTCTTAGGGACCGCGTGGACAGGACTGACCCATTGGCTATCAGAAATGGGATAAATTATCCCATTATCTAAGAGTTTTATGATTTCAGCATGAACAGCCTCTTGCATTATAGGGTTTAACCTACGCTGCGGGTCTCTCTTGGGTGTGGCTCCTTCATTGAGATGGATGCGGTGTTGAACGATGGTTGGACTTAATCCCTTGATATCAGTCATAGTCCACCCAATGGCTTCCTTATGTTTTCTTAGAATTGATTTCAAATCTTTTTCTTCCCTGTCATTTAAATGGGAGGCAATGATGACGGGAAAAGTCTCTTGTTCACCTAGATAAACGTACTTGAGATGCGCAGGTAGGGCTTTTAATTCTAAGGAAGAGGATGGCTCACTAGAGGGACTAGTCAAATCTGTTGGCTCCATTGTTGGTGCAATAGGATTTGAGGCCCAATTCACAGCAGAATCTACAACTTGATCAAGATTAAAGTTGTCAGACTCTAACTCAAAGTCAATCTCCACTTCTGATTCCAATTCTTCCCCGTGTTCACTTGTCAAGTTCTCAATTAGGTTGACTTCAAATGTTTGGTCCTCGACATCGCGGGGTTGTTTTCCTAGATTGAAGACATTGACTTCTCTAGTCATGTCCCCAAAGGTTAACCTCATAGACCCATTCCTACAATTGATGATGGCATTAGCAGTAGCAAGGAATGGTCGACCTAGGATAACAGGAGTTTGAGCCCTACGATTGGAGTTGGACACAGGTTGTGTCTCCAGAACTATGAAATCGACAGGGTATATGAACTCTCCTACCCGGATCAGGACATCATTAATTTCCCCTTTTGGAACTTTAACAGAACGGTCAGCCAGTTGGATGGTGACTCAAGTTGGACTAAGGTCACCCAACCCGAGTTGTTGATAAACAGAGAATGGAAGCAAGTTGATACTTGCCCCCAAGTCAAGAAGTGCACGACTAATCTCGGCTTGTCCTATTGTGCAGGCAATGGTGGGACTACCTGGATCTTTGTACTTAACAGGGATAGGACCCGAAAATAGCTCACTAATATTAGTGGCTAAGAAGACCTTCTTAGGAACATTAGTCTTTCTCTTCTTGGTGCACATGTCCTTAAGAAACTTAGCATAGGAAGGAACTTGTTGGATGGCATCAAGAAGTGGCACATTTATCTTCACTTGGTTAAACATCTCGATTATCTTGTCCATGTGAGGATTTTGCTTGTTGTTTTTCAGCCTATTAGGAAATGGTACTATAGGCTGATGCACCTGGCTGGCTGACTTGTCTTTTTCAGACTCGTCAGAATTGGAAGAAATTGGATTAGGAGGTGGAGGCTTGATTTTGGTTGTGTTGAATGGGAATGGGTGGTGTTGACACTTGGTTATCAACTCTCTTTCCTGACCTCAATGTATGGATAGCATGACATTGATTGAATGAAGGATCCTCAGCCAAATGAGCTTGTTGGGAATTCCTCGGATTGGTGACTGGCTGACTAGGCAGGGTACCCTTTTGTCTCTCATTCTGTGGGTTGGCTAGTTGGCTCATTTGAACCTCTAACCTCTGAATGGTTTGCATGAGAGAGTCTTGGTTTTTCATATATCGTTCCATGTTTCTTTCAAAGTCAGTCATTCTCCTTTCTAATTGAGGATTCTGGAAGGAGGATTGTGGAGCTTGATTAGGAAAATTCTGTTGATAATTCGGAAAGTTTGGTGGATGGTTGGGAGAATTATTATGAAAATTGGAGAAGTTGGGTTGATGATTGGAAGAATTATTACCATGATGGAAGTGGCTAGCATGATTGGATCGTGAATGGTCATTGTTGTTTTGGCTCCATGAGAAATTAGGGTGATTTCTCCAGCCGGGATTGTACGTTGGAGCGTAAGGGTTATTGTTCGGCCTTGAAAAGGCCGCATTCATCGGTTCATGGTAGGATTGCTGAGCCTGAAACACTGGGCACTCCTCGAACACATGATTCATGGCTTGACAGTAAGTGCAGCCCGGGGGTGGAAATTGGTTCGGGCTGACTTGATTGACTGGACTTGGTTCTTTCGTTTCTAGAGCTTCTAGTATTCTAGCCAGGTTTGCTAACTTAGCCTCATTAGCGATAGACGATTCTATGGAATGGAGACCTCCTTTTGAAGAGATGGAGTTAGGATTCTTAGAGGTCTCACTAGCAGATTCCCATTGGATGGTCTTCTCAGCTAAATTTTCATACAAATCCCATCTTTCATCTTCATCTTTCTGCAAGAAACCCCCTTGGCACATACTTTCTAAGAGGGTTTTAGTGGAATTATCTAAACCGTCATAGAGAATTTGGCATTGTCGCCATTTCTCTATTCCATGATGTGGACATTGGACAAGGAGGTCCTTAAAGCGTTCAAAGTACCTCCAGAACGGTTCACTAGCTTCTTGCTTGAATTGCATGATCGTCTTCTTAATGAGAGCGATTTTATGGATAGGACAGAATTTCTTCAAGAAAACCTTGATGAAACCATCCCAAGACGTGATGGAACCGGCTGCTAAGTTGTAGAGCCACTTCTTTGCTAGGTCCTTAAGTACGAATGGGATAAATCTCAACCTAATAGCGTCGTGTACAAGGTGTGAGATTTTCATCATTAGACATACTTCCTCAAATTCACTTATGAAGAAGTAGGCATCTTCAGACTCTAGACCATAAAACTTAGGGAGTGTGTTGATGAATTGAGGCTTGAGCTCGAAATTGTATTCACCAACCGATGGAAGTGAAATGCAAGATGGAAGTGAGGTCCTAATCGGGTAGAACCTATCCTGCAGTGATGTGGATTGAGCCATTATCGGATCTGGTCTTGGTTCAAACTTGGGTGGTGATGTGTTTCTAGTCAACCTAGATGAATTGGGGTCTCTTGACCACACTTGCATACACAAACACAATCACAATCACAACAAGTTCAAACAACAGTCAATAATAGAAATCAACCAAGCCTAGTCTAAGGTAACCTCGACCTAGACAACTCCTAACTGGTTGATTGTCCACAAGAGGTAGAATGTAGACTTTGACCACAAGCTAATCAGCCAGGTCAGGGCAAGATAGGTGGGAGGTTTTCCGTCAAAGACGTTTCTTAATTAAGTAACCACCAATCTTCGGGCTTTCGGCCCTCAATCCCCTTCCTAGACACTGATTTGGCAGGAGTCAATTTCCAACACCTTCCCTCTTTAGGATAATCTCCTAGTGAGTTCGAGATGTCCCTAAGGCCAACGTCTATCAAATTTTACTTAGGCTTAGGTTGTGCGTGCTTGGAGATGGTTTGTGGGCTAAGGAAGGGTAATGACTTCCCCACCTTATCTTGATTTGGGTTTTGCCCTTAGAATTGATTCGTGCAAAGTGTGCAAGATATAGAAAAGTAGCATTCAAAAGCAAAATCACCCAAGAATGTTTCCTAAACTATATGCTATGCATACATACCTTGTCTTCAGCTCTCTTCAACAGTAAAGTAAAGGAATTGAAAAGACTCGTGCCTAGAATGCAAATGTCTAATCAATTTTTAACTTTTAACGAATATTTTACTGTTGACTTAAAACAGGAATGTTGGATAGTGAAACTAGCACAAATATGACATATAAAAACTAAAATTTTTGCGAGCAATATGTCCTGCAAAATAAAGTTTTTAGTAGTCCAATGAAAATTTTCAGATTTTGCAAAGCAATTTCTTGAAATTCTGTTTCCTACTTTCGAGAGTAGGGGCACAGAATTTGCAAGTCTTCTTAGCAAAGCTTGAATGCTAGATCTTGATCTTCGAGTCCCTAAAACAACACACAAAACTTGTTAAAACAGCTACACCGTTCCCTCCCCGGCAACGGCGCCAAAAATTGATTGCTAAAATAAAGAGAAACAACCAATGAGTTCAAGAATTTACCGTGTAGCTCGTGGCTAACGGGTCGTGTCCACAAGAAGGGATGCGATGGAAGCTTTTCGGTGATTCGTTTTTAAAACAAGGAATTGTGTTCGTTTTTTAGGAAAAAGAGAATGGAAAGAAAGAGATGAATGAAAGAAAAATTGCAACTCTTAGAAAAGGTTTTTGGAGAAGGTGATTTAGAAAACTTCAAAATTGTGTTGTTGTTTGTAATAATAAAGGAAGTCTGGGCTCACTATCTCACTATTCAATTGGTTATTCCTCTCTTAAAATGCTAAGTCCCTTAGATGATTATTTGCAAAACTTAGAGTTGTCTTTTAGAAAGCTTTAAGTAAAGCACATAAGATGTTAGAAGAGTTGAGTTTTTTTCTTCAAGAAATCGGAGAATCGAATGTTAAAATATCAAGCGCGAAGAAGCAAGAATAAATTAAAAACGATTCAAGAGATGTTCATGAAAGAGTTGTGAATTCAACATCCAAACCCATCTTCATGTGCCTTCAAGAATACTTTCAAAAAGAAAGGCTTTTAAGTAAGGCATTCATATGAGTCATCGGGTCTTTTTCTTTTAAAAATAAGAGAGAAGAAAAGCAAGAGAGAGTTCGATAGCAAGCCTAGAAAGATGTTTAGTTATCCATGGAGAAAGAAGAAGAAAACAAAGACATAATGTAACCCATACCGTACTGCAAGTGGAAGAGAAATTGGCTCAACTTTTGTATTGCTGTCACTTCAATCTTCAAGTACAAGCTCTCAGTTCTCTCTCTCACAAGTTTTTGAAACTGGACTACAACTTAAAAATCAAGATTACAACTTTCTTTCTAGCTAACAAAGAGCCTAAATCCTAAGAAAATAAATGCAAAACTTAATCCTAGTCTTCGCTGCATTTTTCTCTGCTGAAAGAGGTATTTATAGCCAAAAACCAAAGTAGGCGAATCCCGGGAAGATTGGGGGAGCAAACGCTCCCCCAACTGATACTGTTGTGCCGCGAAAACGCGGCTTGGGCCGCGTTTCCGTGGCCTTGGTGTGGCCAGGTGGTTTTCTCGTTTCTGCTCCAACCGTTGACGAAACAGGCTTTAATTTTGTGGCTTCAATCGCTCGATTCAGGGAGGATTTTTCTTAACCTCTTGATATGCCAAGATTTAGCCCTGATTTCTTCACTTCGAATTTATTCTGAATTAATTCAGAATTTGGTGGGCTTTTGGGCTTGTTTCTCTTTTCTTTCCTTGAGCATTTGGGCCTACATTTAGCAAAGAAAAAGACAACTTATTAATATAATTTATTAGCTAACAAGTGTAGTAAAGTGACAACATAAATGCAATGTATGTGACAAATCAGTTACTCATGACGAAGCCTTCGTCGTTAAACGGCCGACTGGCAAAATGGGCCATATTGCTATCCCAATATGAAATGCACTTTTTATCACAAAAAGTTGTGAAGGGAGAAGCTGTGGCGGATTTCCTGGCTGAGCATCCAGATCCGAGGGCAGCAAAACTTTACGAGGATCTCCCAGATGAGGTCGCTGAAGTCTGCCAGACCCAGACATCTTTTGAAAGGCAAGTGTGGCAACTTTTCTTTGACGGTGCATCGAGAACAGGCCCAAAAGGACATATAGTGGCAGGAGTAGGGATAGTACTCGTCTTCCCATAGAACTATGTGATTCCTCGAGCTGTCTCATTAATCGAGCCTTGTTCCAACAATGTAGCGGAGTACAATGCCCTTTTGATTGGGATGCTACTCGCCGATGAGATTGGCGTCAAAAATCTCGAGGCATATGGTGACTCTAAACTCATCGTCAACCAAGTTCGCGGGGAGTACGAAGTCAGACATGAAGATCTAGTACCCTATTACAACGCGACTGTCCACATGGCTGAGAGGTTCATAAACTTTTACATTGACCATATACCACGCAAGCAAAACGCGCATGCAGATGCACTAGCGTCCCTCGCTGCCTCCTTAGCTCTTCCAGCTGGAGCAGTAGAGAAAATATTTGTTCACAGCCACGACCTGTATTGCCCAAGAATTGCTCCTGAGGATCACCAGAAGCAAATGGGAGGTCGTCAAGACAAAGAAGCTCTGGAGTTGTCAACCAATCCAGAGCCTAAAGACTGGCGATTCCCTTACATCGATTATGTCCTGTACGACATCCTGCCCGAGGACACCAAAGAAGCGGCCGCCATTAAGAGGAAAGCCCCCAAATTCTACTATAATGCGATCACTCGAACATTGTATCGTCAATCACATGACGGGATTTTGTTTCGCTGCCTTTCACAAAAAGAGGCACAAGAGGTATTGAAAGAAGCCCATGACGGCATGTGTGGAGCCCATCAACCTGGCCCAAAACTTGCAAATCGACTCCAAAGGTTGGGGTATTACTGGCCCAAGATGATCGCTGACGCCATCACTTATGCCAAAAGATGTCACGCCTGCCAAGTGCATGGTGATTTCATCCATCAAGCCCCAGGGTACCTTCACTCTACGACCTCTACCAGGCCATTTGAGATGTGGGGGACGGATGTAGTTGGCCCCATCAGCCCACCATCATCAAAAGGACATCGGTTTATTTTAGCCATAACCGACTATTCTCCAAATGGGCTGAGGCCATTCCTTTGAAGCAGGTAAAGTCATCTGATGTGATCAAATTCGTTAAATATCACGTCATTTACCGTTTTGGTGTACCTTAGCGAATCGTCCATGATAATGGGCCCTAGTTCATCAGTCAAGCTTTCCAGAGGTTTGCGCTAAGTACAGAATCCAGAGTGTGTCCTCAACGGCATACTACCCTGCCGCTAATGGTCTCGTAGAAGCTTTTAACAAGACCATTGGCAAGCTTCTCAAGAAATTCGTCTCCAAAAATCAGCGTGACTGGGACGACAAGTTAGGTGAATGCTTATGGGCCTATCGCACAACTGTTCGAATCACAACTAAAGCTACGCCATTTTCTTTGGTATATGGGTGTGAAGCCGTGCTTCCACTGGAAATCCAAATCCCATCTCTACGCGTCGCCTTGACAGCGGAGATGACAAAGGAGGAGAAGCATCGACAGCGACTCCAAGAATTGGAGGCCTTAGATGATAAGCGTCTGTAGGCCCAACAACAAATCGAGCTTTACCAAGCCCGGATTACTAGAGCCTTCAATAAGAAAGTTAAGATGCGAACTTTCAACAAAGGTGACCTTGTCTTAGCCGTCAGAAGACCTATGGTGATGACATATAAGACAAAAGGAAAATTTCAGCCTAAATTGGAAGGACCATTCGTAGTAGAGTCAGTCTACTCAAATGGAGCATATCGCCTCATAACTTCAAATGGCGATGCACTCATGATGCCGATCAACGGCAGATTCCTGAAAAAGTACTATCCTTAATAGTACTCTTCCGCTGATCAAGTTAAAATTACACCTCTGATCGCAGCTCCAGATCCAAGAAAAGTTTCCTTCCTTTATTAGGTCACGTCATGGTAGATCGGTGACTGAACCATGATGCATGATGTAAATATTGATAAAGAAACGAAAGGCGAAACTTCGGTTTCAATATTGCTTTCTTCAGTAATGTCTGACGCCTCCGACGGCTAAGGACAGAGGAAAATGTTGGCTTCTAAGCCCAACATAAGTCTTCGACAACTCACTATGCTGAGGGGAATAGCATGGCTAGCCCAACTCAAACGGTAGTTGGTAACGGCACCTCAAATTCGTTGATAGCTGAGGGTTTGCTAAAAATCCTAAGTAGGCTAGTTCCACTTTTTCCTCCGAAATCTCTTACCAATTCTCATACACAGAATGGTAGGTCTACAAAGTACAATCATTGCTATGTTAACACTATACCTCTGGTAATGAAAATTTTCAATACTCCCTATCGAGTACAAACCTTACTTGTCAACCCTATATGGAGTAGCAAGCCTTCAAATTTGTCTGGTTAACACTATACCTCTGGCATTTCAAACTCCACTTGTCACTCTCCTTTATAGACTGACAGGTCTTAAAATTGCTCCCATCACGAGTCAATTTTTGTCAAGTTAATACCACACCTCTGACAAATTACTGTTAAGTTTAACATTACACTTCGAACAGTAATCAAGTTGCTGCCAAGTTCAATATTATACCTCTGACAGTCATTTTCTTTCAGACTTCCATATCGAAGCTGAAATGAACGATGCTAAGTTTAACACCAAACCTCTAGCGTCCAAGTCATTGCTAAGTTTAACAATACACTTATGGCCATGACTTTCCCTCGGACTTCCTTGTCAAAGTCGAGATGACCAATGCCAAGTTCAAAATTACACCTCTAGTATTACCCTCGCTGCCAAGTTAAACATTACACTTATGACAGTGACACTTTCAGTTTTCCTAAACAAAGCTGAAATACTTTTGAGTTAAGTTAATATCACACCTGTGACTCACACCCTTGTCGAGTTAACATTACACTTCTGACAAGACTGTATTCAAACCGTTAAGTTAATATCACACCTCTAACGGAAAAAGTCCTCTTAGATTCCCTGCGAGTCTAGTCTCACTTGTTATTCTCGTCAGCAGAGTAATAAGTACATTTAAAAAGAAACAAAACATTGTCAAGTTAACATTACACCGTTAACAGTGTTTTCTCTAAATTCCCAGCTGGGTCCTGGTTAAGTTAACTCCAAACCTCTGATGAAAACTCATCCTCCCTGGGAGTACAAATTCCACTTGTCATTCTCATTTATAGATTGGCAGGTCCACAAGAATTATCTTACTTCTGTCAAGTTAAAATTACACCTCTGACAGCATTGTTGAATTTCCTGAAACAGGATTTTTCTACAAACTTTGACTCGTTAAGTTTGTTATCATCTTTTTAGCGAGCCGAAGATCTTTTAGTTCTATTCGTCTGACTTTCAATACAAAAAGAGAGCTCAAGACAATAGAAGAAAACAAAACAAAAGTGTCGCTTTTATTTATATCCAACATATGAAAGTGATACAAGACGCTCTCTTAGACAATAAGATTGAGTGTTACAATAAAGGAGTACAAAGAAGTCCCTCTCTCTCAAAGGTTGCACTCACTCCTTGAAGCTTCTCACCACTCCAAGTATAAGGTGTTTGGAAGGGTACCAAAGAAGGGTTGAGCACTGTGATGACGATCGGAGGCTGATTACGTCACCATGCATGACGTAAACATCGAAGAAGCCCCTCGTTGACCAAGAACAATGGTGTTTCTTGAGGTCGAAATACAGCAGAACCTTCTGATCCCGCCTGACCAACCGATGTAGGCCATTATCCTTCGTTGATGAACATCTCTACCGCCAGAAAGTCATCTAATGAATATAGACTTTTCGTCGATGTCACTTCTGGGGTAAGATTGGTAAAGGGAGGATTCGAGACCTTACAGGTGACGTCCTCTTTCCAGTGACCTGCAGGAGGACCATACCAACCACCATACCCACCACCATATCCACTGCCATACCCACTGTGACCATGGCGGGCACAGAAGCATGACTGGTGCATCGTGTCCAATGAGTTCTCGGCGGATGTCAAATCCTCGTCTCCCGCAGACAGGGGCCATGACTTCTTCTCCAATGGTCAACCGTCGAACAAGTTCACTGGCCGATATATTCTCCCAAGGGCCCAACGAATATGCGAAAGGATGATTGAAGCTACTTGCGAGAAGTAAAAACCAGGAGGATTAGAGTCCTGAAACAGAAAGATTGAAGAACAGACGCGGCTATGACTGTGGTCTTCAGACGCGGGAATGACCAACGCAGAAAGTCAAAGCTCTGTTGCGACAGAAACAGATGCGATCAATGTGGTGGACTTCGCGTACACACAGACTTGAACGCAGTCTAATTTTTAAGACCTGCGTCTAAAGTATAAAGACGTGAAGAGAACCAGACGTGAAAATTGCCACATCCTTGTTACAAGGGTTGCTACATTCAAGTCTGAAGCCTTCGGCTTGAGTTAAAGTTCTTCTAAGTCAACAGCCCCAAACGCGAGCTCTGTATGTAAAGCTCGTCGTCCAGGTGCAAAAGTCCATTAGACTCGCGTCCAGAGGATTTTGAGTCAGGGTTCAGACTCAATCAACTCGCACTTCATCAGGAAGTCTAAAAGGCGTAACTTCCAAATAATGGGCGCACCAGTCAGACTTCAAGAGAAGGTCAAGAAGATGAATCTCTTCAAGGGACAGCAAAACTGAAACTCAGTCAGGCCGAGTATTTCATGGTGGACAAGTAATTCCTACCCACAGAATAACCCTTTAAAGGTTGAACTTTCTGCATCAAGGCGCGGACATAAAAGGTACTCAAAGAGACGCTTTTCGATCTTGAAATCACTTGACAATGATAATCTTCTGGAGAGATTAAAGAAAAGCATGAAAGGTTTTGGTCATCGTCGTCCATGGGGACAAATTCCATTGAAGGAAGAAGATGAAGTCCCTCAGAGCGCCTGCTCTCGAGGGAAAACAGTCTAAGTAATGGATTGTTAAGGGGGTGAGGCCTATTTATAGGCAACCCATAAAGCCTGTAATTAATGGCGCACTAATCAGAGCCATCGGCCTTAATTCCAACACGAACGTCAAGGCCCAATGAAGGTCTGACGCGTGGATCGTCGCTTCGGGAAGCAGCGAGGACGCGGGGCTCCAACTGGCAACGCCGACTTGGCATTTAAAGACATTAACGTCTAAACCCAATGAAGGGCTGACGCGTGGACTGCCGCTTCAGGAAACATCGGAGAACACGAGTCCCCAATCGTCAATGCCGATTTGGCATTTAAAGATCTAACAAGACCTTTAAAACATGCTGCATGTAACGCCTGGGAAGTTGCACCAAACGCAGGCCCAAGAGCCGCGTCCAGAAACTTGCACCCCTTTGCGAACTCGAAGGGGGCGTCCTTCTCATTCCTGTTGCGAACTCGAAGGCGGTGTCCTTCTCATTCCTGTTGAGAGAGCCGCGACCGCATCTCTCGGAGTGGTTCAGAGCCGTGTCCCCTCAGCAAAAGGGACCCATTCTGAGGTCGCGCTTTGAAGTCACATAAAATTTGAATGCTGCGTTCTGAAACTTGTGTCCACAAAAGAGAAGGCCTATGTCATTCACAGGGATTCTGGAGCTACGTCTACATTGCGAGACGACAATTGTGTTCCTATCATAAACTCAATATAATTTGAGTTTGAACCGTGTCAAGGGTCCAGAGCCACGCCTCTACTGAGCCAATGCCGCGTCCTCGTTAACTGGCTGAGATCTATGCGTCTAAGACTGCGTCCTCACTGCATCCTGAACTCTGCGTTCGGATAGAATTAAGGGCTGCGTCTAGGGAGCCGCGTCCTTCCATAATCAAAGCCGCGTCTTTCGCACAAACTTGAACGGTCCGAGTCGCGTTTCCCTGGACCGCGTCTCGACTATAAGTCAAAGCCGCGTTTCGCCCAAGAACTCAGTTCAGCCTGAGTTTATTATTTCATGGCCAGTCAAGGATCACAATCAAATACTACGGTTAGGAAATTGAATTCATCTACAGTGAAACAATGAAGATGGAGCAAAATTCTGAAGACTTTGATTATTTGATCCAAAAATGATAAAAGTAATACAAACGCTCTTGACGAATAGAGTGTTCTTTTTTTTTACAAACAAAAAAAAAGGAGGAGGCTAATAATCTTGATTCGCCAAAGAACGGATTTGTTCTCGGAGACGATACATCTCGTGCTGACGCGCTTTCTCAGCCTCCATAAGAGCTTGGACCCGCAGTTCCTCCTCAGAAAAAAATTTCTTCGCGGCTAGCTGTGCTTGAAGAGACTCCAGTCTGGAGGAATGAGCAGAAAGGTTCTCCTCGGTCTGTATCTTGGCAATCTCCAGCTCCTCTAGCTTCTTCCTGGCAGTGGCAAGCTTCTATTCATTGATCTTAATCAAGGCTTCTGCCTTGGCTATAGTAGCTCGAGCTGTGGCAATAACATGCTCTGCGCTCTGTATGACGATTTCAGATTCTTTCGAATCGCCAATCAGTCTTTGGTGGTCAGCCTAGAAATGCTGGAGATGGCGGATCTCTTCAGATATTTGTTCCTCCATCTCCTTTCTCTCATGATCTTGAGCAGCAAGAAGCTTATTCAAGGTTGTCCGAGCCTCCTCTATTGAGTCAGCATTTTCCAGGGACTTGAGCTCTTTCAGATCGCTCCCCAGCTGCTCCACCAGCATCAAGCATGCCCTAACCTGCGAAGGACCCCCAGTATGACCAATGTTCCCGATCTGGTTTTCAAGAAGTATTCGGGCAAACTTGAAAGAGCTGCCCCTAGAAAGGATGAGGTCAATGCATGATCGCATGGAAGCAAAGAACTGTTGCACCATTTGACGTGCCAGCTCTTCCATGATATCATTGACTGGAGAAAACTCTGCTGACGTACTCCCGAATCCTCTTTCCATTATAGGGCGAGAGACGGGAATCAATTCATCTTGCGCAGGAGTAAGGCCGACAACAGGCTCGTCAGGTACTGAGAGGGTCACCGACACTTCCGGGGTGGTTATTGTTGTAGCAGCCTCCATGGCGACTGAAGTAACAGCAAACCTGACCTCTTTGGGTTCCTCGGTCGAGGTTCGAATTGTACTGCCTTCTGAATCAACGTTAACCGCAAGATCCTCCACCTAAGCTCCCTCAGCACTCTCTGCAAATCACCAAAATGTCAACTATGACAATGAAAAGGAGGATATTCAATGCATCAGTATTTTCTTACCAAGCTGAGGATTTGAAGGTGGCAAATTCCTAGGCAGATCTTGTAGGGTTGAGGCCTCCCCAACTTCGATAATTGCCCTCTCTTGAGGCATTTCAGTAGTAGGAGCCTCAACGCCCTCCTGCTGGGCCAGCTCTTGTATCATTTCCTCGATATGGGAGGAAGTTGCAGCCTCACTGTTAACGGCCAGCCCTATAGCACAAAGTTAAAAGAAAACATCAAAACCTTTCCCTAGCTAAAGGAGAAGCCGGGTCAAAAAAAAAGAGACAATGAGAGTACCTTCAGGAGCAGCGATTGTTGCTATTGGCGAAACCGTCACAGGGTCACACCCTTGTATTTCTTCCTCTGAAATATGCGAGAATTACTCGGATCCAGAAGAATGGGTTCATCGCCAAAATCGACTTCATCGCCCGAATAATATTCATACTCTCCGGACGATGAAGACGATAGTGCAATACAAGAGGCCTCGGCAATCGAGACTTTGCCACCAAGTACCCTAGTAGTAGGGCTGGGATCGACTACCCGCGAGCTGGGCATCAATACAGTAGGAGACTCGGGATGTTATTCTTCATCTATCTTCTCTTGAACTGAAGAAGACCCTGGCTGAGTTGAGACCCCTGGGATTTCAACATCATCCCTTCCCACCAGGTCAACCTCGAGTTGCTCCATCTCTTCAGTTGTAGCGAGTTCATCTGCAAGCTCTCCTTCTTCTAAGATCACGGGGCCCCTGCTGCTTAGCCCACGAGGACGAAGAAGGGGGTCTCTTCTTCCTCCTCTTCTTCCTCCCTCTGCTCCTCAACACCAGAAGGGACGGCCTCGGACATTGAAGCTTCAGCCCCCGAGTCTCTCCTGGCCTTCTTCGGAGTAGGCTCAACTTTGGAAGCAGAGCCATGGGGACGTTTGGACACAGCCTGTCGATGCTTTTTAGTAGGCTGCTCCTTGGGTACTGCTGCTGCCTGTTCCACCCCCGTCTCCCCTCCTGCCTCTTTCTCAGCTGCCTGGTATTCCTCCAGGCCTCACACGTGCTTGTGGGACACCAATTTGTCCTTATAAGATTCTTTAATGCTCTTGAAAAATGAGTGATTTATTGAGAAATCAGGCATCTGGCTATCCTGGGAATACCAAGTGCAGAAACTGAGGCTCGTGTAGCAGTTGGGCGTCTTGTAAGGCAAGCTGAAAATAGCTTTTTTCCCTCCAGCCACACTGTAATACCAGGCCCGAGAACCTTTAAACAAATTCCCACTAAAGGAGAGTTTGGCATTAGGGTTACCGACATACAGTTGGTCATAACCGATTTGTCAGGCAAAACGGTTCGGCATATAGGGCTCGATTGTACATGAGTTCCCTTGCCGAAAGAGCAGATACCCATGCCGAATATTAATCAGCCATCAGAAGACTCCAGATGGTAGTCTTGTGAAGTCGTCAGGCCCCGCGAGGTCAGCAAATTTATCCCCGTAAGATGCACTGGTAATCTCGGGGAAGCAAAGGTCAAGCTGGTAGTTCGAAATGTTCAGAATACATTTTCAGACAAAGAACATATAGTAGTTGGACCAGCTCGAGTTCTCCAGCCTCTGTACAAAGGGGATAAACCCCTCGGATTGAGACACCGGTGTCATCAGAGAAGGGCAATGCATAACGTACCAAGCTATTAAGTACGTGTATGGAAGCTCGATCCTGGGGTTGGGGCTCTTCACTCTTGGCCTCCCCTCCGAATCAACCTCTGGTCTACCTCTGGAGTCGACAATCGCCTCCACTTTGCACAGGCTTTGAACCAGAGCTCGTAATCTACTTTGGATTCCAGCCACCATTGCTAGAAGGAGGGCGATAGACCTGTTATAGGCCAACAAGACCGCCGGGTACACCACATCGGTGACAATCACTTCATGTGGCAGTGTCGGCACAACGCAGTGCTTCAGCCACAGCATGAGAAAGCCCGCCAATAGCGCCCGGTCAGAAATGGGGACTCGGGCTTAATGATGAAAACTTTCAAAAATCATATCAGGTTTGAAAGTGTCTTCATTCGACTCCGTGGTGTAAGAGCTCACAGAGGTATCAATCCTCTCATCGATTTCTTCATCGGTACTAGGAGCCAGAATGGTCACTGAGTGATCTTTCTCAGTTATACCATTAAACAGGTAGCTTGCCCAAGACATCTGCTTGACACCCCTGGTCCTCCAGGAGGTTATTTGACCGCAGATATGGAGTGACACAACACTTCCCAGTAGGTCTCGTAGATCTGAGGTCACTCCTTCTTCAAGAGATGAAGCTCTTCAGAAGTTGGAACATATTCTTCATAAGGGGCTTCTCCCATAACCAGCCCCAAAACTTCATATAGCTCATGAAGGGCGAGCCCCATCTCTCTGGCCGGAGTGAAGAATGTCCCCGTCAAAGGGTTATAGTGCTCTAAGATGCCGTAAAAGTTATGGGAACTTTGCGGGATGCCATATTGCACAGCCCTGACGCATGATATAGCCCCACCTGTTCCAGCAGAGCTCCGAATTCGACGAGGACAAATCCCACCATCTTGCCCCACTAGGATCTGTCGGAAGAATGAACCCACCCGAGCGGGCGGAAGTCAACGGGAAAATCACCCCTTACCTTCATAAACTGATTGATGAAGGTAGTGCCGAGCCAAGGAGTTTCCCCTCTTGGATACTCAGGTCTGACCAATCCAGGAAATAAACCAAAAACCTCCTTCCCATGACCGCCAGAGTATACTTTTTTGGCGCCTAGTATGCCGAGAGAGACACCGGAGGCAGATCGGGTAAGATCCCATTCCATTGCATGGTGAATAGACATGTGCTGGAGATAGGATAAGGGATACATCCTCTCCATATTGGGAAGAAAGAATTTCTTATCCCCTATCTGGCGAAGCCACTTGTAATCGCCGTCATGCAAGGCACTACTATCCTCGTCAATACCATCACCAAAAAAAAAGACAGGTTTCTTTAACAAAGTGCGCGAATCTGTCTCAAACACTCCGTTGGTGATAATTTCTCGGAGGGTCCTCATGCTGACCTTAGAGATCTTCTCCTTTCGCTCCTTCCATTTATCAGTGGTCACGGGAGCAGTCTTCTACAACACAAAGGTCAGATTGTGGTCAGCACCGCCTACATGTCCAAAGTGGCACTTTTTGGATAGAGGGTTAGAGGAATATCGCACTGCAAAAGAAAATAACATTTGATCAGAAATCTGAAAGAAAATGATTAAGTGTTTGCAACTCAAACGCAGAAATGAACCCAGACGCGGAGATCATCAAAATCTGCGTCCAGATCCAAAGATTGCGAGGCTAGCATGGAGCCCGCGTTTTAAAAATCTAGGACTTATGAAAATTTCTAAGTATCGGACTCAGACGCAAGATTCATTAAGACAGGCGTCTGATCTCACAAGACGCAAGAATCGTAAGGAATCTGCGCCTAAATTCCTTACACTTAGAAATATTCTAAGCATTAGGTCCAAAACGCAAGGCTCAATAGGGCCCTCTGTTCAACAAACAGGTACGGACTCAAGCGGATAAAAGATGCAGAGGTCATCAAAACCTGCGTCTTGTCTATCGACTCAAGAACCGCGCCTGAAGATCAAACACGAGCATGAGCCCGCGTTGGCGGTTCACATTCAAAAGGGAGTTAAAAGTTAAAAGAACTCTGTAAGCCCCTTTAATGGTGAAAACCAAATCCGATGGTTTTAATTCCTGAAATAGGGGCTTCCTGTATGGAGGAACCACCCATTTGGGTTTCAGGAATGATCGCCTTGGAAGGCGAGGCAGCATGCTTAGCCTTTGGTGCCATTACGACCGTGGAATCGATGATTGGGGATGAAAGAAGCGAGAAGAACAAAAAGCTTCGAGTTTTTTTAACCCTAAAGAGGTTCAAACGAAGAAGAAGAGTCTAATGATGACTCTTGAAAGACTGTTACCTTTTATAGGCACAGTGATTCGCAGAGATACGCGGCGCTTAGCTCGACACCTAATCTCTGCCTGACGCGTGGAAAGCGTATTAAATGCAGCGCGAAGTTCGCGCGCCAAAAAGAAGATGTCCCCTCAATTCTACAGGACATGTGGCCACGCACTCACAGCAGGGATTCGCATTCAATAACTGCGTCTTCATCCCAAAAGGCGCGTCCCTCCGAAGATCGTACCTCTTCAACTAGCCCAAAGTCGCGTCTACATCATGAAGCAACACCCGCGTCTTCGTCCCAAAAGACGCATCCCTACAGAAGGCGTGTATTTAAAGCAGTTTCACCTCTGCGTCACCTCTGCGTCCGTAGGACTTGCATTCAGTCCTTGCTTCTGCAATTCAATTCAACAGTACACTGACACAAGCAGATGACTGTTCACCCCTGGTGTAAAGTACATCAACGACAAACCCAGAGCATCGGGGAGGTTTAGACTGGGTATCTAGACACTCGCCACGATCATTTTTGACGGCTTCAAAGAGTTCAACAGTACACTCACGAAGGCCATACTTCAAACAAGATCAAACTTGGAGCATTGTCAGTCCAATCATGAGAAGGGTGAATTCAGCTAGAGTCCAAAGTATTTCGAAATCCGTCCCAGCCAACTGCAGATATCAAAAACTTTGGAGGGGGTTCTGTAGGCTATCTAAAAATCATGAAAAGACAAGTCATCAAAAAGCAGAACTCCAGACGCAGGGCTAGTCTCAGCCCTACTGCAGCACCAAGGCGCGAGGGTTGAAACCCGCGTCTCGACGGCCTCACTGCAGCACTAAGGCGCGAGGGTCGAAACCCGTGTCTTAGTATTACTGCAGCACCAAGACGCGAGGGTTGAAACCCGCGTCTCAGTTATAACTGCCCTCGTTATGGGGCCAATCACTGCCCACATAATGAGGAAGTTAACCCCCATTATGGAGCATTTTTAGGGGGCACGTTCACCCTAAAACCTCTATAAATAGCCCACTTATTATTAAGAAGGGGTCAGTTAGTCGGTGGGAGGTTGATTCAAAAAGACTCTAAAAAGAGGAACTTGGCTCGTGAGCTATACAAGCTCCGAGATTTCCACAAAAAAGAAAGAGAGTCTAGCTCTTCAAACAACTTGCTGCGCACAGGTTGAACTTGCTTATAATCTCTTAGAGATTCCTGGTCAATCGGAGCTGTGTCACTCCATCGACCATCCAAAGAGAAGATCCCCAAAAGTTCTTGACGTTCACCCGGTCAACAGAAAACAAGATTCACTTTTCATCGCCACCTGAAGAACCCAACATTAAACAAAGGGGAGATTCAAGTCTCAACATCTTCCCTCTCTTGTAATTGGAGTGTAAATCCATTGTAAACTTTCAATTGATTCAAGGAACTTTTACAAGGAACCCTATTCTCCCATCAAACAGTCTCCAAACATGAAGCCGGGCTTCCGATAGATTCGTCGGTCAGAATCTTCAAGGGGAGTAGTGGTTAAGATGCTTCTCATGGCGCGCTGATCCCCACCATGAATAAGTGTATCTCGAGTAGGAGAGCTTCGCTCGCTGAATAAAGAAGCCTGCCCTTGGAACTGTAGGCTGACGTTGCCATCTAGCCCCCTGGCCGTGCCAAATAGACTGTTCAAAAGACCAGGAGTATAGTGCACTGTAAAAACAAGGAAAAACTATGATTAGTTCATCAGCCAAACAAAGGCTAAAATGAGAATGCAACTTTTATTAAGGCATAGCCTCGCTCTCCGAGCGAAGCTGGCCTAATGATAGCTTCGCCCCAAAGGTTAGCTTCGCAGCTACAGCGTAACTCCGCACTCCACACGAAGGCAGGAACCGAGAAAATATCCAAGTGTTAGCTTCGCTCTGGAAGCTTAGCCTTGAACAACAGAATGAAACAAAGCCCCAAGGGCTAACTTCGTCAGAAGGGGGTTATTGCCTAAAGGGCATTAAAGTCCTTTTCAGTTACACTTCAAAGGACGGCTTCGCATCCTGTCATTCAACAGGATGTGACCACCTAAGGGATAGCTTCGCCTGGAAGCTTAAAGAAGGACTCTTCAATTCTAGGATTCCCAGTCAGGAAATCAAGGGAAATTCAGGGAATTAAACTCCCTAAAATCACAAGATCATTATTGATCATCCTGGATTCATCTAAAGATAAAGATAGCCAGAAATCGGCTTTAAGAGAGAGATGAAAATCTCTAATCAAAAGGGAAAGATCCCTACCGGCGATTGGTCGTTCGATGACTGGAGGAGGAGAAGGACCCTCCGTTGCAGAGGTTGCGACCTCTTTTCCCGCTCATCTCTTGGGAGCCATTAAAGAACTGTGAAAATTCTTGAATTCTTGAACAAAGAAGAAGAAGAAAAGAGTCAAGGGCTCTGTAAATTTTAAAGAAAAGTGATGCCTTCTCTCTCAGCCCGATCAGGCTTTTATAGGCCGATGATCGCCTGAAACGACGCCTCGAAAAGAGCACAGACTGTCGTTTCAAAGTAATTTGAAACGACGCCTAAAGCGCCTTCCTGAGAAGCGCCGATTCAGCCCCGCTAAGGGCTAACTCCGCCATAAGTCAAGTGCTGACTTAGCGCGACGTATCGATAACTTCGCCGAAAAGCATGCCTTAGCTCCGCTAAAGGCACAGCCCGAACTTCGCGAAAAATTCATGCTAGCTTCGCTGGACGCTCGTTCCTGGTTCAGATGGGATCCTGTCTTTAACTTCGCATGAAGTTTAGCTCCGCCGGTCCACTTCAAATGTTCTCAAATGGAAATGGAGGAGAAGCAAATCAGAGAAGCAAAAAATAAACTTTCATTGATTTAAAAGGGAAGGTAAATTGATACTATTACATCAAGGTTGTGTTTCGTATAACAGAATCATTTGCTCAAAGGGACTACAAGTGGTCCTATCTACTTCCAAGCCAAACCAACTGGACACGAAAGGCCTTCCTCCTGCACAAGGCCGTAATCCTTGGCATAATGGCAGATGGTGCCACCAGGAAGTTGAACCTTCCATAATCAAAATTGGCGAAGGACCGATTGCCACTAGAAGGCTGGATCTTCTTTGATGAAAATTGGCAATGGAAGATCCGAGACCTTACAGGTGACGTCCGCTTTCCCGAAGTGGATCATCTCGGTAAGCGACTACCAGCCTCACCTCGAAGTGGATCATCTCGGATAAGCGACTGCCAACCTCTTCTAGGAACACACATCAGCTGCCCCAGTTGTTCCTCCTGCTTAGGATTTAAAATTTCAACTGGAAAAGCAAGAGGCAACTTCTTGGTTTCTTCCATCAGAGACTGGCGAACATAGCTCACTGCAATGCAAACTGAAACAAGTTAGTAGTATGTCAAAGAAAAAGCTGTGAAAGTGAAGTGCTAAGTCAAATTCTTTGGGGCGAAGCAATTTATATCCGATTCCGTTGCAATTTAAGGATGGATTTCAAAAGCAGAGGATAGCCTCGCTTGCACAATGATGATGGGCTAGCTCAGCATAAGCCAAGTCTTAGCCTCGCCTATATGGCTAAGCCAGACTGATCCTGAGGGACGCAGTCTTAGCCCCACCTATATGGCAAGGCTGGCTCAACGTTGAAGAGACTAAGTCCCAATTCCTGCCTACGCGGCAAACTTAGCAGGCAAGCATGCAGTGATCTTTGATCAAGTCAAAATGATAGCTTAGCCGGGAAGCTGGGAAATAGGGCTGAAACCCTTCTCTGCAGATCAGTCAGATGCAAATGAAGAACAAGGAAAATCAATCCCTGAGGCAGCTGTTAAAGCTAATTTAAGGGAGATAAACTCCCTAAAAGTTATCAGTTCATTGGTAAAGTCTCTGGATGACCGATACTTACCGGTCCTTGGCCGGATAATGACCAGAGTGGGCATTCCCACTAGTTCAGAGATCTGAGTATCTCTCTCTAATAACCAAGAGAAGAGAAGAGCATACCACTTCTCTTAAGAGGACCTCAGGTGTCCTATTTATAGGCCTCATGGCCTGAGCGCTGCCGCTTCAAGTATAGAAGCGCGAGCGGATTTAAGGCATTTATTGAGCCTTGAAAAAGGGAACGGTTTCCCTCGAAACCGTGCGAGGAAGAAATGATCTCCCTCGTTAATGTGCATTTATTGAGCCTTGAGAAAGGGAATATTCTCCCTCGAAAACGCACAAGGGAGGAATGATCTCCCTCGATTAATGCAAGAGAGGTTATTCTAACCTCGAAAAAGGAGCAATCCTTCTCGTAACTGGCCGAAAGCAGTTGGCCTTAGGAAGGAACAACATTCCAAAGCGAACTTATTCCGGGAGGCTCGGATGCGAAGCTACCCAGATGCGGAGCTACCCAGACGCGAAGCTACTCAGAGTCACGAATTTACACGATTCTTCGGTGAATTTATCCCAAAGCAGGATTGAAAGAGAAGCTGAACTCAACCACCATGGCGACGTTCGTACTTCACATACCACCGATCAAAGCAATTCAAAGTATTTTGAAGTCTGAGCCATTGCAGACTTTCGAAAACTTTGAAGGGGGTCTTGTTGACACTTTAAAAAAGACAAGATTCTTACTGGCCTGAACAATATCTAAACTTGTTGATATTTACAAAAGAAAAGTGAAAGATAGGCTGATTGGTCCGAACAATGTCTGAACTTGTTGACATTTACAAAAGACAAGCTATAGACAAGCTGACGACCAGTTCTGTACTTATTGACATTTACAAAAGACAAGTGACATAAGCTGACAACCAGTTTTCATTCATCCCCAAGGGACAAAGCAGCAACTTGGACTCTACTATCTATTGAAGCAGACAGTGAGCCCAGATTGTCTCTAAACAGACCTCAGCAGGTCTAAGATGCTAACACTTAGCATCACATGAGCCCAAAGGGATAGCCTCGCCTGAGAGGCTAAGATTACCTAACTTCGCCTTGAAGCCATTCATAGCTCCGTCAGGAAGCTAACCTATAGCTTTGCCTGAAGTGCTCAGTTAACTCCGCAGAGAGTTAGCTTCGCTTGAAGCAGAAGGATGTTCGGTAGCTTCGCCACAGACGATATCTAGCTCCGCTGAAGAGCTGTCTTCTGACTTTGCCACCCGCGCCTTCCAGCTCCGCTGCGAGCTCAACGCGGGCAGCTCCGCTGCGGGTCCGTCATGATCGACCTTTGACCAATTAAATCTCCAGATGAGATCAAATCTATTCAGATCAAAATCAAATCCAATCAAGATCAAATCTGAGATCAAATTTGGCAGTTGATTGCCATAATCTCTTGACTCTCCTAAAACGAGTAAGAGGATCAGGGAAAATCTTCCAATTATATGGAAAGGATCAAAACAGATTAGGAGGATCAACCGACCTGCTACTTCTAGCTTTGCAGAAGCTGATTCTAGCCTCGCAGCAAGGCTACTTTCCAGATTTGAACAGATTTGATTCAATCTGTTTTCATATTTTCAAGAGACAATTATACCCTACTCTCCCTATAAATAGCCCACCAGGGGCACAAGGAGAGGGATCTCGACAAGAAGAGACCACCAACACACGCAAGAGACGACGCTCCAGAGAGACGGCAGACTTCTCGAGAGGACGCATTGCGCACACAAACAGAGATCTACTCTCTTGCTTCCAAGAATTCAGAGACTTTAGAGAACCGCTTCTCTAATCAGGGTGCTGATACCCTAATACCTTCCTTCCTCTCAAGGAATTTCCGGAACCAGGCGAGAAGGAATTCCTAAGCGAAGGCGAGCTTGAGAAGTAACAAGAGGGTTCTACCAACCTTCCGTTCTCCGATTCCCCGAACCAGGCGAGAAGGGATCTCATCGCTCGCATCGTCAAAAGGACAAAGTGGTCGCGTGCTGACCAGACTCTTACCGGCACACTTCTCCAGAATCTCTGAGGAGATCTACTTGTAATCCTTTGTGTTACTTGTAATTTAGCTCCTCGACCCTTTTTTGTAAGTTTTCCCCTTTGCAAATCAATGGAATAATAGTAACATTGACCATCACTCTCTTCTTTTTGTGCATGCTTTTTAGCGATCAAATTTTGGCTCCATTGCCGGGAAGGGGTAATGGTTTTTCTTTTTCTTACAAAAGATTTTTCTTTTCTTTTCTTTTTTGTGCAGGAGGAGTGAAGAGACTAATTGCTGCAGTGGACGTACACTTTGTTTGAAAAAAATTGCACTTCTGCCCACAGAAAAGCCATGCACGCGTGACTTTTCTAATTGAAGTACTTACAAGAATTTTTTGCAGGGTTGCTAAATTGCGGAAATTGCTTTCTGCAACCCATGCCATGTTAATAATTCAATAGAAATTCACTTGTTGCTAAATTGAAAATTGAATTAGACCTTTACATGTAGAGCACGTATCTATTTCAATTACATTCAATTTCTGTTGAAGAGTGCTTCAGGAAGGTATGTGTGCATTTCATTCTAGAATAAGACCAACATTTTGGAGTGATTTATCGCTTTGAGTGTAATCTTGTTGTGAATATATTACACACTTGCACAATTGGCATTAAGGAAAAATCCCAATAAGAAAGATAATGTGGGAAAATCATTACCCTTCCATTGCCCACAAATTATCTCTCAGTTCACTCACAATCCCAAGCCCAAATAAAATTTGATAGACGTTGGCCCTAGGGACATCTCGGACTTATTAAGAGATTAATCAAGGCTAAAAACTGTAAGAACTATACTCCTGCAAAATTGGTGTCTAAGAAAAGAGGATTGAGAGGTTAAGCCTCAAAAACTCCGTGGTTTGGCGTAATTAAGACCCGAGCTCACGCTTGGATACCTCCTACCGAGTTTTGCCCTTTCCTGGCTGATTAGCTTGTAGTCTAATTCCTGCAACAACCTCCTCTGGGAAATTGATCAGTTAGGAGTCGTCTAGGTCCAGGTACCTTAGACTAGGCTTGGTTGTTATTTTTTCTTCTTTCTATTTATTTTGCTTCTTTTTGTTTGTTTGTTGCTTATTCATTGTTTGTGGTGTGCTGCATGCAAGAGAGGTTGAGAGATCCGTCCACATCTAGACTTGTTAGAAACACTTCTCTTCCATTGCACCCTAAACCAATGCTGGCTACACTACAGGACAGACTTTATTCTATCAGAACTTCACTCCCATCTTGCATAAAACTACCTGAAGTGATTGGTAATAATTTTGAGTTGAAACCGCAGTTCATCAATACTCTTCTGAAATTTCACGGTCTAGAATCAGAGGATGCATACTTTTTTGTTAGGTAATTTGAAGGCATATGAAGAAATATACCTCAGATACGTATTCCATAGCTAGGAGACGATGCCGTCAAGTTATGTTTTGTCTCCTTTTCCTTAAAGGATCTAGCTAAGAAATGGTTGTATAGCTCTGCTATAGACTCGGTCACAACATGGGAAGACTTCGTCAAGGTCTTCTTGATGAAATTTTACCCAATCCACAAGACCACCCTCATTAAAAAGAACATCATGCAGTTTAGCCAAGAGCAGAGCGAATCATTCTGAAGATACTTTGAGCAGTTCAAAGATCTTCTAGCCTAGTGCCATCATCACGGTGTAGAGAAATGGCGGTAGTGCCAAATTCTCTATGATGGTTTAGATTATCAAACTAAAACCTTATTAGAACTATATGTCAGGGGGGATTTTTGCAAAAAGATGAAAACCAGGGTTGGGATCTATTTGAAGATTTTGCTGAGAAAACCCTCCAATGAGAGCCATCCTCTGAGAAGCTAAGGAATTCACAATTGATAACTTCTAAAGGAGAGCTCCTAATCATAGATCATCCATTACTAGTGAAGCTAAGATAGTCACTCTGATGAGAAGAATAGAAGCTCTAAAAACAAAAGAGCCTGCCAAGTTCAACCCAATCAACTACCATAGATACACAATCCGAGTTGTTCATATTGTCAGGCACCAAACCATATTTTCGAAGAGTGCCCAATTTTTCAAACTCATAAATTACCACCGGAAT
Source organism: Agave tequilana (assembly GCA_038442645.1). Taxonomy (NCBI): domain Eukaryota; kingdom Viridiplantae; phylum Streptophyta; class Magnoliopsida; order Asparagales; family Asparagaceae; genus Agave; species Agave tequilana. Next base: position 148,532 of record JAVJIF010000524.1, on the reverse strand, counting down.
ACATGAATGCGGCCTACTTAAGGCCGCTGAATAATCCCTACTCACAAACTTACAATATCAGTTGGAGAAATTCTCCCAGGGCTAATTTCTCCAATAATATTCACCATCTCAAACCTCAAGCAAATTTTTCCAATCAACTATCCTCTTCTTCTTTCCAAAACTCAACAATGGAGAAAAAACTCAGTAAATTGGAGGAGAGTTTGGAGGCATTCTTGAAGAGTCAAACAGCTTTCATGCAAAATCAAGGACAAATGTTGAACAAGCATGCACAGGCCATATCTAGATTGATATTTCAGGTGAGTCAGTTAGCAAGTTCTCTAAGTGAAAGACCCAAGGGTGCTTTACCTAATCAACTGGTAGTCAATCCTAAGAATTTCAGTCAAGCTTATAAAGTTCAAGATTCAACCAGTATAATGTTGTCTATACATTAAGGTCAAAAAAGAAGGTCGACAATCAGGTCTATCAGCCAAAAAGTCTAGTTCAAATTGATCATACTCCTACCTCCACATCTGCTAGCCCCTCTCAATCTGCTCTACAAATGTCTGATAAAGACACAGCTACTGATTAAGTTCACAAGGCTACAACACCCTTTCCTAATAGGCTTAGGAACAATAATAAGAACAGGCACATGGAAAATAAACTCAAAATGTTCAGTCAGATCAAATTGAATGCGCCTCTTCTTGACGCTATCCAACAAGTTCCAACATATACTAAATTACTTAAGGATATGTACACTAAGAAGAGAAAAATGAATGTGCCAAAGAATGTATTTTTAGCAACTAACATAAGCGAACTGCCTGGTCCCATTCTGGTCAAATACTAAGATCCCAGATGTCCCATAATTTCTTGCACCATAGGACAAACAAAAATTAGCCGAGCACTTCTTGACCTGGGAGCAAGTATCAACTTGCTACCTCTTTCAGTATACTAGCAACTTGGGTTAAGCGAGCATCTAACTCGAGTAACCTTTAGTTAGCTGATCGATCTGTGAAAGTTCCCAAAGGAAAAATCACAGATGTCCTTATTCGGGTCGGGGATTTCATCTACCCCATTGATTTCATTGTGCTTGAGACCCAACTTGAGTCAAGCCCAAGTTCTCAGACTCCAGTCATCTTAGGGTGCCCATTCCTTACCTTATTGAGGTACAACCTGCACACAAAATACGGAATTATAGAACTTAAGAAAAGAAGTGTGCAAGTGCTTAATTCTTCCGCTATAGCAAGTGGCTATGCGAGTCGTGATCCACAAGGAGGGTTTGCGATGGAAGCTTTACGGTTCTTTATTGAAATCGTTAAGAATAAAAGCGAAGGTTCTTCTCTGTTTTTAAGTTAAGAAAAAGTGAAAGAATCATGTTATGTTAGAAGAGAATGAAAGATGAAGAAGGTGGAAAATCAGAAAACAATAAAAGCGACTCTGTACAATGAAGTGGAAAGAAGAATGAAAACGATTTGGAAGAAGTGGTTGGTGATCTAAACTAAGAAAGAAAAGAAAGAAAGAAAAGTGAAGAGATACTTACCTAGGTTGATTGATGACTTACTTGGAAACCTTTTTGCAAGTTCTACCTTTTTGCTTCGGAGGCGTTCAACGCATAGATCATAAACTCGAGCTCGGTCCCCGTGCACATTATATCGTCAAGCATAAGAAGAACGAAGTGATGCGGATCTTGGAAGAGGAGAACGTCTTCATGAACTATCGCTGGCTCTCACGTAGCTTAGTTATACTTGCTTTGGAATTCACTTGTACACTCAACAAATACAACTAAGGTAAAGTAGAAGAGGAAGACGAAACAAAAGAAAATACAAACATAAAAAGAACTTTTACCTTTATTAATTGCAGAGACAATGGAAGAAAGGAGGAGGGTACATCGTCGGTGTCACTCTCAACTTCAGCCTCTCTCTCTTACTTACATGAATCTTCTTCTACCCTAAGTTACATACAAATTACATAACAAGAAAAGAAAAGCCTAAACTACAAAGAATTAAAACTAGGCTAAATCCTAATCTGCATTCACGTCCCATTTTCAGCGCAAGTACAGGCCTTTTATAGGCAAAACCCTAACCACCATGATCCCGGGGAGGTCGGGGGAGCAAAAGCTCCCCCTAACTCCCCAACAAAGCCGCGGAAACACGGCCCAAGCCGCGTTTCCGCGGCCAGTGTGTGGCCAGGTGGCCACACCCTGTTGGTGGGTCTCCCCGCTTTCTCCCTCTGACTTTATCTGGAGTTGGTTTTGCAGTTTGGCTCCGAGATTTTGAAGAAATGGCCTTGGATTCTTGGCTTTAACCGATCAATCCTGAGAGGATTCTTCTCAACCGGTTTCAACCTCTTGATTTTTCCCTTATTTTGTGTGTGTGAATTAATTCTGATTTAATTCAGAATTCTGGTGGGCTTTTGGGCTCATTTCTCTTCATCTCCTTAAGGATTGGGCCTGCAAATAAATTAAACAAATAATTAGGACAATGCAGGCTTTTATTCTAAAATAAGTATGGAAATGTGACATTAAATATGCAACATTAGCAGCCAATCACACCCCCATACCTATCTTTTGCTCGTCCTCGAGCAAAACAACTAAGCTATACTAAGGATTATTAGACCACATTCGCAGGTCGCGCGATTGCACTGAGCACGTGCAACAAGCCGTTAAACCTCTAGGTTCCCCCTAGAGGACGAGTTTTGTCTCGTGAGGGTTTTCAGCGGATTGCACCCACAAAATCCATAAAGAAAGGGAAATAAAGAGTTAGTATTTTCGAAAAGCATTTTGAAAGAGAAAAATATTTGAAATATGATTGTAAGATCTAAGCGATCTATAAGTTATAGGAAAACCGAATTTTTTATTCCTAAACTTAGTCTCTATTCAAAAATTTGTTATCAATCAAAGTAAGGAGTCAAATTGTGCTTCTCATCTAGTCTATTGCTTTACCCTAAGTCATATATACCTTGTGAATGTGAAAATTTTGACTAAGGGTTCATTAACTCTAACTCTTATGCCTTATTTATTTTTATATATATACTTTTTTTGTGGTATTATTCCTTAGTTTTATTAGGCTTTCTAATCTGCCCATGTAACGAGCCTTTAATCGATGACTCCCAAATCAGACGGTCTTAGGGCACCAGGTGAGAAGACACCCCTAGGACTTAAGGACTCGAGCAAACAAGGCCACAAAACTAAGGATTTTATTATATGAACCTCTTTTAGGCGTGAATACTTATGCTTTATTAGGCACAAATACCCAGCTTAATCAGAGGATTTTTCTTTTCAAACTTATCTAATCATCTTTCGCATAAATACCAAGGCTTGCTTAGGCCAAAGCACCTAGCTAGTCAATAATTAGACTTGTTTTTTTTTCAAACTCATCTAATTATCTTTTGCATAAATACTAAGGCTTTCTTAGGCCAAAGCACCTAGCTAATCAATAATTAGACTTGTTTATATATATATATTTTTTATAAGGCATAAGAATCTTTGTTTTTGAACCCTAAGTGTGTAAGTGTATGAAGTGTGCATAATTCATCAAGGTAAAGATCAAGACTAAATTACTTTGACAAATTATCTTCCTAACTCTATAAATCAAACAAATAATCTTATTTTGACCAAGTATAAGAAATCCTAATTTGGATTTTCCTATTCCTTAAAATTAACTTAATTTCTTACAAAAATAAGTCAAAATATTGTTTCTATTTTTCAAAAAGTTTTTAAAAGTAAAAAAAAATGTTAATTTTTTTAAAGAAAAAGAAAAGTTATGTTAGACCCTCCCCCACACCTATCTCATGCATTGTCCTCAATGTATGAATTAATGCATAGTTGCATGAAAAAGACGACAGGGAAGGAAAATGTTACCTTATGGTGGTGGTTCCGGTGGTGGTCTGATTGGTCCACGAAACGCGGCCCAATCAACTTTTCTTGGGTCTCGGAGGAACCCACCAGAAATATCTTTAATATAACCCATTAAAAAGATAAATCCATAAAGGATCTTTATTAAATATTTAACCCCATCTAATTTCCATATTTCATAATTGATTTCAGAGTCAAATTTATCAACCACCTCGTCCCAGAATGGAGTATGAAATGATAGAACAGTTGACTTGGACTCAGGAAGGACAGGAACTAATACCGACTCAGGAAGGTGACTTAAGTCAAGTAAAGGTTCAGGAGTCGAAATAGGTTCAGAAATTGGGTCCAAGTAAAGAAGTTGAAACTCCAGTCCACACGTATTTTCCAACAATGGAATGTGACCTAATATGGGTGATTCCAGTTCAGGAATGATAGGTGGAGGAATCAAAACTGACTCTAAAATATTACTCAAGTTTGGTAACAAAACGGGAGTCAAGATTGATTCAGAAAGTTGAACTGGATCACAGATTTGAGAATCTAGGTCACATATCTCATTGAGTTCAATATCAAAAAATGGAGAACTTGCCAATTTGTCAATAGGATCTTCGAAAGTGTAAAGTTGGTCAAGTTCAACATGATCCTCAAAGATAGGTGATTCAATTTCATTATGAATTGGTACAGGATCCAGTGTTGACTCCGGGAAAAGATCGAGATCAGGTGAAGATACCGGAGTCATAATCGAATCAGGAAGTAGAATTGAATCACTAAGTTGGGGTTCAAAATCATATTCATTTTCAAGTTCTATTTCAAGAAAAGGAAAACTTGCTAAACTGTCAGTATCTTTTTCAAAATTTGGAGTTTGGGCAAGTTCAAATGGTTGTTCTAAAATGGAATCTTGATTTCCAAAACTACATGACTCTTCGGCTCTAACAGAATGGTTAGTGACATCAGGACGGTGGAACGTAGAGATTCGACCATCATATCTATGTCACGATTACGAGTGTTTTTAGCCTGAGTCATGGCTTCAAGCATCTTTTCATAGTTGATAGGTTCATTATTTTGATGAAAAGATGGAGAATTGTCTTGGAAGTGGTAGGTAGTGAAATTGTGAGTCCATCAGATTTTGGGATTTGTGTTTGGACTCACGCATACTCATTTTCAAAATTGATGGTTTCCTATTTTGGACGGGTGGAACTGAGTATGAATCTTGAAAATATTGTGGACTAGGTGGAGAAGAAGGACAAGGTGGTTGGAAATTATGCTCGGGGGAGGTGAATCCCCACTGACTCGGTGAAGAGTTGAAATCATTATGGAAATTATAGTTATTAGATGGGGGGTATGGGTCATATTGATTCGGATAAGACCAATTCGGCACACTAGGTTGGTCAAAGTTATGATATGCCGGGTTGGTAATATCAGAAAATGAAGTCGGTGTGTAATATGGATTATTATTGTAGTTGAAAAAATTATTATTATGGTCCATATCACACAATAGAATACAAACAAAGAAAAACAAACAAATAAACAAACAAAAAGAAAAAAATTCTAGCCTAAGTTAGGGTAGACTTAGGACCTAGACGACTCCTAACCGGTTAGACTGTCTACGGGAGGTCTAATGTAGACTTTAACCACAAGCTAATCAGCCAGGTCAGGGCAAGGTTGGTGGGAGGTTTTCCGTCAAAGACGTTCCTTAATTAAATAACCACCAACCTTCGGGCTTTTGACCCTCAATCCCTTTCCTAGACACTGATTTTGCAGGAGTTAGATTCCAACATTTTTTCCCCTTAGGATAATCTCCTAATTGAGTCCGAGATGTCCCTAGGGCCAACGTCTACTCAATTTTAGTTAGGCTTGGGTTAGTGAGTGCTTGGAATGTGATTTTTGGGCTAAGGAAGGGTGATCAAATCCCCACCTTATCTTGTTAATGGGTTAGTGCCCTTAAGATCAATTTATGCAAGTGTACAAGATATGTAAGATTCACTCAAAGAGATATAAACAACCAAGAAGTGAGTCCTATGCTAAATGCAATGCATACGTACCTTGCTCCAGCACTCTTCAACAGTAAAAAATAAAGGAATTAAAAAGACACGTGCCTAAAATGCAAATGTCTAATCAATTTTTTATCTTTTCAACAAATATTTTACTGTTAATTATTAGCAGGCTTATGTTATGGCATATAAGAAAAATTAAAGTTGCAGCAAACTAGAATTTGCAAACTAAGCAGCCCTGCAAAAAGCTGTTAGTAGTCAACTCGTCCTTGCCGCGGATCCTTTTGCCGTGGAAACGCGGCAATTCAGAGGGCCCTTGGTCTCTGCTTTTTGGAGCAGAGGCCCAAGGCCACTTGTATGTCACTGCAATAATAATTTTCTGCTTTGCTTGCCCTGTAACCTGCAACAGAGAAGAAAATTCGTTTAGTTCTAAAAAATTTGCAATAAAAATTCAGATTTCAATAAAAACCGTTTTACCCTCCCCGGCAACGGCGCCAAAATTTGATTGAGGTACAACCTACACACAAAATACAGAATTATAGAACTTAAGAAAAGAAGTGTGCAAGTGCTCAATTCTTCCGCTATAGCAAGTGGCTATGCGGGTCGTGATCCACAAGGAGGGTTTGCGATGAAAGCTTTACGGTTCTTTATTGAAATCGTTAAGAATAAAAGCGAAGGTTCTTCTCTGTTTTTAAGTTAAGAAAAAGTGAAAGAATCATATTATGTTAGAAGAGAATGAAAGATGAAGAAGGTGGAAAATCAGAAAACAATAAAAGCGACTATGTACAATGAAGTGGAAAGAAGAATGAAAACAATTTGGAAGAAGTGGTTGGTGATCTAAACTAAGAAAGAAAAGAAAGAAAGAAAAGTGAAGAGATACTTACCTAGGTTGATTGATGACTTACTTGGAAACCTTTTTGCAAGTTCTACCTTTTTACTTCGGAGGCGTTCAACGCATAGATCATAAACTCGAGCTCGGTCCCCGTGCACATTATATCGTCAATCATAAGAAGAACGAAGTGATGCGGATCTTGGAAAGGAGAACGTCTTCATGAACTATCGCTGGCTCTCACGTAGCTTAGTTATACTTGCTTTGGAATTCACTTGTACACTCAACAAATACAACCAAGGTAAAGTAGAAGAGGAAGACAAAACAAAAGAAAATACAAACATAAAAAGAACTTTTACCTTTATTAATTGCAGAGAGACAATGGAAGAAAGGAGGAGGGTACATCGTCGGTGTCACTCTCAACTTCAGCCTCTCTCTCTTACTTACATGAATCTTCTTCTACCCTAAGTTACATACAAATTACATAACAAGAAAAGAAAAACCTAAACTACAAAGAATTAAAACTAGACTAAATCCTAATCTGCATTCACGTCCCATTTTCAGCGCAAGTACAGGCCTTTTATAGGCAAAACCCTAACCACCATGATCCCGGGGAGGTCGGGGGAGCAAACGCTCCCCTAACTCCCCAACAAAGCCGCGAAAACGCGTGTTGGCCCAAAGGCCTTCCACTCTAGTTTTGATGATGATTAACTCATGTAGTTATGTTTACTAATAATCTTGTGTTGTTTAAGTTTCAGATCATTAACCAAGATATTAGTTGGTGATTAGCTTCAACAAGGTGTTTAGAAGCTTTTCATGATGATTCCAGGGCCAAAGCGTCAAGATCACACATTGCCTAGCCCATGGATGGAGTTTTGGAGCAAGTCTACTTGAAGATGAAGATCGTCAAGAAGACTTAGGTATCCATAGTTTAGATAGTGTGTTTTAGATCCATTTGTAAAGCTTAGTATAGTTGATATGCTTAAGTACACAAACACACACGTTTTCATGTTTTAGATTTGGTTTTCATGAATAGTAGATCAAAACAAGTTTACTTTATTTCTATGTATATTAGATGTATTATAGATATACATACATGGTTTAACTTGCTAGACAAACTTATTTTGATTATCCTATTCATGTATTGAAAAATCAAGTTTGATAAAAATACAAGTTTTGTTTTTGATAAAATTTGTAAGACTCAAAAATGAATTGATATGATTAATATATGTCTTGAAATTTTTATCACAAGTTTGTGTTTCCATATAAAATGATAAAACTATTTTTGGTGATTTTTAGAAGTGATAAAAGATTTTTATAAAATAATTTTTCAGTTTTTCTGACCCAGTTTTTGTTCCAGGCTTCTATTAGTCGACTAAGTCATCTGACCTAGTCGACTAGGCAGAGGTCGGTCGACCGGGCCGGTCGACCGACGTGCACAAATCTGTGCACGTTTGGAGGCACTGGGACGGTCGACCGCTCGGGTCGACCGGGGCACTTACAGTGCTCTCTGTTTGTTTCGGTCGACCGGGCCGGTCGACCGCTGTTGCCCAACGGTCATATTTCTGACCGTTGGCGGTCGACCGGCCGGTCGACCGTTGCCTGTCAGAGCTGCCAGCTCAGCTCTAACGGCTAGTTTTGTATTGGGGCTATATATACCCCATCTCTTCATAGTTTTTGCAGAAGTTTTTAAGGGCAAAAATTCCAGACCTTCTTAAGTGTTTTTAAAGTGTTTTCAAAAGTGTTTTGGGCTTTAAACTTCCAATTTGATTTGTGTTTTGGGTTTTTGGAAAATCAAAGAAAATAGAAATTTGGGATATTTGTATTGGTTTTCATTCTCTATCTTTTACAAGAGTTTTCCCAAGTATTTTCTTTGTTGCTTATTTTCAAAAACACCTAGTTTTCCACACTTGAGCTATCACCTATCCTAATCTATTTAGGATCTTGTTTTTGTGGAAAAGAAAAGAAAAAAGAAAGAGAGATTGAGTTTATGGTTTTTGGAACCACTTGTTGTAAACACCCTTATTCTTGTTGTATCCCTCTTAGGTAGAGGTGATCGGGTGATTGGTTTGCTCCCTCTAGTGAGAGGTGGAGTTTGGTTGTAAACCCTCTTCGGTAGAGGTGTTGGTGTTGTGGTTGTTTGGCTAAGGGCCTACCCCTCTTGTGTGAGGAGGTGTTTGTTTGAGAGAGGAGTTAGGTACTCCATTGTTGTACAAATCCTTCTCGATGAAGGTTCCCTCGGTGGGAGTCCTCGGTGGACGGTATAGTGGATTGGAAATCCTACACGGTGGAGTAGGCAGGGATGTAGAGCAAGGTGCTCGAACCTCGAAACATATCTTGGACTTTGCGTTTGATCCACTTGTCTCTAAACTCTCTCTCTTTACAATTGTGCAAAGCATTATTCTCATTGCCATATCATACATATCATATATTGCTTGTGTTGCATTGCATTGTTTCATATTGCTATATTACTTATATGCTTGGTTGTTTGTGTGTGCCTCACTTGTACCTAATCAACAAGAGCTTCACATAGCACCTCAACCCATTCAAGGGGAATCAAGAGGAGTTAGTCCAGAGCCCTTCACGGGAAATTCGGCTACACTTGTTGATTGTATTAAGTGTGTTGCAATAATTTGCATTAGCTTCCGCATTTAGCGCACTTAGTTTTGCACTAAGTTTTAGATTAGCACTACCACCTATTCACCCCCACTCTAGGTGTTCCCTTTCAACGTGGCCCAAGCCGCGTTTTCGCGGCCAGGGTGTGGCCACCTGGCCACACCCTGTTGGTGGGTCTCCCCGGTTTCTCCCTTTGACTTTATCTGGAGTTGGTTTTGCAGTTTGGCTCCGAGACTTTGAAGAAAAGGCCTTGGATTCTTGGCTTTAACCGATCGATCCTGAGAGGATTCTTCTCAACCGGTTTCAACCTCTTGATTTTGCCCTGATTTTGTGTGTGCGAATTAATTCTGATTTAATTCAGAATTCTGGTGGGCTTTTGGGCTCATTTCTCTTCATCTCCTTAAGGATTGGGCCTGCAAATAAATTAAACAAATAATTAGGACAATGCAGGCTTTTATTCTAAAATAAGTATGGAAATGTGACATTAAATATGCAACATTAGCAGCCAATCATTACCATAGTCAATGCCATAATCAACTACAGGAATGGGTCCATACGATTGACCTTTGGAGACATGACCAAGGATGTCAATGTTCTCAATCTAGGAAAAAATCAGGGATATGAACGATCAGACTTTTGAGGTCAACTCTATTGAAAATTTGACAAGTGAGCAAGAGGAGATCATGGAAATAGACATGGAGAGTGATTTTAATTTGGAATCCGAGGATTTCAATTTGGACCAGATCATTGATTCAGCATTGAATTGAGCGTCAAGCCTAACTGTACCTGATCGCAAGACCAAACTTCCAATCTCCCTTCCAATGAATCCACTCCTTCCTTAGAGTAGAAAGCTTTGCCCGAGCACCTCAACTACACCTATCTGGGCGAAAGAGAAACCCTGCCAGTCATCATAGCATCCCATCTGACTGAAAAACAAGAGAAAAGTTTGATGTCAGTTTTAAGGAAACATAAAGAAGCAATTGGATGGACAATGAATGACATTAAGGGGATATGTCTAGCAATAGTTCAACATCATATTTATTTGGATGATGATGCGACTCCAAGGAGGGACCCACAATGTAGGCTTATCCCATTAAAGCAAGAGGCTGTGAAGACAGAAATTTATAAACTATTAGATAATGAGATCATTTATCCCATTTTTAATAGTCAATGGGTTAGTCCTGTCCATGTTGTCCTAAAGAAAGCTGGCTCCACCGTAGTGGAAAATGAATACAAGGAGTGGGTATAAACAAGACTACCTACCAAGGTTCGTGTTTGTACTGACTAACAAAAATTGAATGCTGCTATGCATAAAGCCACTTATCGCTACCCTTTATCGATCAAATGCTCGAACGTTTGGCTGGACACAAGTACTACTATTTTCTGCACGGGTACTCAGGATACAATCAGATCCCCATTGCTGTAAAGGATCAGGAGAAGACCATGTTCACTTGCCCATTTGGAACCTTTGCCTATCGACGCATGCCCTTTGGATTGCGCAACGCTCCCGCGACATTCCAACGGTGCATGCTCAGTCTTTTCTCCAATATGGTAGAACATTTTCTAGAAATTTTTATGGATGATTTCTCCATCTATGGAGATTCATTGATCAGTATCTTCATCACTTAGAGTTAGTACTTCAAAGATGCAAGGAGAAGAACTTGACTCTGAATTGGGAAAAATATCACTTCATGGTAAGATGGGGGAATGTCTTAGGCTATAAGATCTTGAGGAGAGGGATTGAAGTTGACAAGGCTAAGATAAAGTGATCGCAAAGCTTCCCCCACACAAATGCATTAAGGATATCCGATCTTTTTTAGGGCATGGTTGGTTCTTTTTACAGTTTATTAAGGACTTTAGTAAAGTCGCTACACCTTTCACCAACCTATTCACGAAGGACATGCCTTTGATTTTAATAATGGATGTTTTAGATCATGGGAGAAACATAAGAAAGAACTTATATCTGCACCTATATTTCTGCTTTGGACTAGACCAAACCGTTTGAGATCATGTGTGATGCCTTAAACCTTGCCATTGGGGCTGTCCTCGGACAGCGCATCAATAATCGACAACATATGTTCTACTATTCGAGTAGGACGTTGAGTGACGCTCAGTAAAACTACACTATGACTAAGAAGGAATTCTTGGCCGTAGTATTCGCGTTAGAAAAGTTTTGTGCATACCTGCTAGGATCGAAAACCACAATATTCACAGACCACTTCGCATTAAGATACTTCATGACGAAAAAGGATGCAAAAGCACAACTTATTCGTTGGATCCTTCTGTTACAAGAATTTAACTTAGGGATTCTACACAAAAGGGTGTGGAAATATAGTGGCAGATCACTTATCTAGAATTCTTAATGCACCCACTGAGGAAAACCTATCAATGATGATTTTTTAGACGAAGACATCCTAGCAATCTTTAAGGAACCCTAGTATGCTGACATCATCAATTACCTTACCATGGGACAAATACCTTCTGAATGGACGAAGCAGGATAGATATCGCTTCTTCGCCCAAGTAAAGTTCTTCTTTGGGAAGAGCCATATCTTTTTAAGTATTGTCCTGACCAAATCATCAGACGGTGTGTACCAGAGGAAGAGCATAGGAGTGTGTTAGCATTTTGCCATAAACTTACTTGCGGTGGACACTTTGGTCCCCACAAAATTGGCAAGAAGGTCTTACAGAGTGGGTTCTACTGGCCCATTTTATTTAAGGATTCCTTCAACTTTTTCAAGTCATGTGTGAATTGCTAAATAACTTGGAAAATTACTAGGATAGATATGATGCCCCTAAACCAATTCTGGAGGATTAGATTTTTTATGATTGGGGCATTGATTTTATGGGACCATTCCCGAGTTCAGCCGAAAACCAGTATATCTTGGTTGCGGTGGACTATGTCTCAAAATAGGTTGAGGCCATACTGACAAGGATGAATGACAACATGGTGGTTGTGAATTTTTGAAAGAGAACATTTTCTGTCATTTCAGTACCCCGCGCAATATCATCAGTGATAATGGGACTCATTTCTACAACAAGGCTTTCGAAGCACTGATGCGTAAGTACTCTGTCACTCACAAATTATCCACATCATATCAACCCCAAACCAATGGGCCAGTGAAAATGACCAATAGAAAAATTAAGCTCATCTTAGAAAAAACCATAGGGCAGTATAGAAAAGATTGGTCCATTAAGCTGATAGACGCACTATGGGCTTACCTGACTGCTTTCAAAACTGTTCTCGTTATGTCTCCATACCGAGTGGTATTTGGAAAGGCCTGCCACTTGCCAGTAGAATTAGAACACTGTTCTTTGTGGGCCATAACATAATTGAATTTTGATTTAAACATAGCTGGCGAACTGAGGAAGCTGCGAATTTCAGAGTTGGAGGAGATACGAAATAAAGCTTTTGAGAACGCAAAGATATCAAAGAGTAGGAGAAAGTTCTTTCATAACCAATGCATACACAGAATGAATTTTCTCCCTGGAGAAAAATTTCTACTCTACTATTATAGTCATCACATCTTCACGGGGAAGCTCAAGACTCATTGGTCCAGACCCTTCATTATGCGCACTGTCTTTTCACACGGTGCTGTTGTAATTTTTGATCCAAAGAGTGGTGAGGAATTCAAGGTAAACAGGCAAAGATTAAAGCCATTTCTGACCACTAAGTCTGAGTCACAAGATGAGCATGTCATGGGTCTTTTCGACCCATGTTATACGTGATCATATCCCATGATGAACAACAAATAAAAAAATGTAAATAAATAAATAAAAATTAGTAGTTCTGCATAAATTATCATTATTCTTTGTATATCATTCCTTACACCTATTTATTGCATTTGCATTCACATATCATTCATTGAGGATAATGCATTACATAAGTGTTGGGGTGTTGGGAGGGGTACTGACATAGGATTTCTTTGCTTTAGAATTTCTTTTTTATTTTATTATTTCTTCTTATTTTCAAAAAAATTCTTGAGTTAGAGAATTTTTGCCAGTCTTTTTTAAAATACCAAATAGTTATAAGGATTAAGGAAACTCAAGTTAAAAATTCATTACATTAATCCTAATAATAGAATATTGGTTGGATTAATAGTTTAGGAGGAATTAGAAAAATTACTCGTCTCTTTAGTTTTACGTTAGTAAATATGCATTGACTATACACACACACACACTTTGAATTCATAGACAAAGACTCAATGTGCCATATTAAAAAAAGAAATATATATATATATATATATATATATATATATATATATATATATATATATATATATATATATATATATATATACCCGATTAAACTAGATAATTGTACCTCAAGAAGCATGATTATTCAGGCTTAAAAGGAAATAAACCTTAGTTTTGTGACCTGATTTACTTGAGTATTTAACTTGAACGGTGTTTTCTCACCTGATGCCCTAACATCGCCTGGTTTGGGTGTTATCGGTTAAAAACTCATTACATGAGTAAATTAGAAAGCCAAAGAAAATTAAGGGCCAAAATGGTACATAAATAAACACTAATAAATTTTGTGACATTAGTGTTTAAGTTGAAAAAATTTCAAGTAAATTATCACTTCACACAATGCATATTATTTAAGGCAAAATAAAAGAATGAGTTTGAAATACAAAATTCTTTTGAAACTTAAGTTGAAACCATATTCTTACATGAAAATCAAAGTATAGAAAGGATTAATAAGGGTTAGACCTAATGCTTATAACTATTCAGCTATTTCCAGTAAAGATATTAATAAAGTTTTCTAACTTTATGAAGGATTTTTTCAATAATAACTAACATTTTATTCTTTTCTTAGATTTTATGAGTGCAATCCGCTAAAAACCCTCATGAGACAAAAATCCTCCTCTAAGGGAAACCTAGAGGTATAAAGGCTTGTTGCACATGCTTTATGCAATCGCACCACCTGCGAAAATGGTATAATAAATTGAATAGCTTTTTAATTCTCTGTTTTGCTCAGGGACGAGCAAAAGATAAGTGTGGGGGTGTGATTAGTCTCTCAATATGCATACTTCATACCACGTCTTCATATTTATTCAATATTAAGTTTTGCTAATAACACTTCTCTTATATGTTTCTAGGTCCATGGCATGAAATGAAGAAGAAGACCTATATCCTATTTATTTGGTGATTTAAAGCCTACACATATAGCCATTAATCTTAGGGAGCTAGTCTGTTAAAATCAGATGCAGATATATAGAAACCAGACTGTGTAGCTGACAGGGAAACAGAGCATCAAATCACGCCAGTCGACGGCACCCTGGTAGAGCCAAGCTGCGTTTTCGTGGCTGTAATGGCTCCTCTGAGTTAGTACTTTGGGCCAGTTTTGGTCCCTCCTTGATCTTTTCCTCTGCACCTATAAAACCCCCTAGGATTTACAGAGAGGGAGGGAGGCAGAGAATAGAGAGCATAGGCTAGTTAGTTATTGTATTTTCTTTGTTTTCTTGTACTATCTTCTTCTTCCTCTAGCTTAGTTCATAGTTTGGAAAGAGAGAAAGTGTGTACAAGTTGTATTGGAAGGTGACAAGCTAATACAAGTAATACTTCTCCTTCTTCTTCTCATTTATTGGTGCATTTCTTGCTTTTATTTTCTTGTACTAGTGTAACTCTTTTCTCATCTACTTCTTCTCTCTTGCTTTTATTACTCATGTCTAGCTAACTTCTCCATTCCATGGCTAACTAACTACTAACCCATTAATTTCTAAGAACTTGATTGATAACCCAAATGAGTCAATAGTGTCAAACAAGTCTTACGCAAACAAGAGCTATGAAATCTTAAGATGGGATTTCTAACTCTAACTTACTTACAAATATTTTCACTCTCATGTTTCATTCTTAATCATTTTTGATGATTTACAGATTATGCAACATTACTTTTTTTCGTAAGTTAAAGATATCCCTATTTATCTTTGCTGATACAAATAGTGCAGTTGTTTCTTCCCTTATTCTCTCCTTCATTTGGATCTTGGTAAGGGAATGTTCAAGTTTTGCCATGTAAAGCTAAGTGAAGGGAAGAACTTTCATTCGATCTCCAACGTGAATAGTTTTTATGCATAAACCTTAAGCTTTCCTATGATTCATTGTGAGGCTATATCTTTAAGAAGTTAGAGATTAGTTGGAGCACGTAGTAGAAAGTTAGCCATGCGCTTTTACCTTTGAAAAAAAGCAAAACTCACTTTGTCCACCAACAAAACAATCAAAACACTTCTGAAACTATACTTGTTTTCCCTTTATTCATTATTTATGGCAAAGAACTTCTTTTCTACGAACAAAGAAGACCATACGTCACGCTTCTATCTCCCCCCTTCTTGTGGATATGACCCGTATAGCGGCTTTGCTATCATGGTAGAATCGCTAAAGCTGTAATATTGACCATCACTTTCTTGCTTCTTTTTGTGCATGCTTTTTAGCGATCATGCTATTTCAATTAGAAAATTGTTATTTGTCTTATGTATTTTACTTGGATTCCAGGGTATATTATCATGTTTAGGATTTAGCGTGAAGGTAACTCTAGTTGATATTATTTGCTGTGGTGATAGATTATTAGCAGGTTGTGATCCTTCTCAATATTGATATCAAAACCTAACCTTTTTTAACCTAATCTCTTTCTTTAAGTTCTTCAAACGTAAGAAGAAAGTTTAAGAAAACAATAATACCAAAAAACTTTCATCGCATCTCTCCCTAAGGTTTGACCTATATAGGTCTTGCTACACGGTTAAATTGCAAAGAGTTCAGAGCCATCCTATATCAGATAATATTTTCCTTATTCTCTGTATTCTTTTTGGCAATCAAATTTTGGCGTCGATGTTGGGGAGGGAATGATATACATTATTTTCTAACTCAATTCTTCTCTATTTGTTTGTACAGATACAGTTATAGGAAGTTAGTATCTGTAAAGGATTAGAAGTACTACATTGACATTGCCCTAAAAGGCAGAACACCAGAGGTTTCAAGAGAGCCGTGCAAATGTGGCAAAAGTCCCAAAAACAGAGCAATCCTAGTGAGTTAGGGTTTTTGCTTTCTTCTATAGGTATTGAATTTGAGTTTTGTATTTGTTGCAGTTGTTAGATTTTACTGTAACTTATCTGGAAACTATATCTAACAATAATAATAACTTGTGATTGAAATTTAAAAATTGGATAAACTTACATCAAGGCATTCGTCTATTTTTATTTTAAATTTCAAATACTGTCAAAGAGTGCTGGAGATCGAGGTAAGTCTGCATAGAATCTAGATTAGGAAACACTCGTGCTGATTTAATTGCTTTGAGTGATACTATTTTATTATCTTGCACATTTGAACTAAATCGACTTTAGGGCAAAACCCCTAACAAGTTAAGGTGGGAAAGTCATTACCCTTCCCTGGCCTTCAACAACATCTCATTTGCACTCACAACTAAAATCTAATCTAAAATTTGAATAGACGTTTGTCGTAAGGACTTCTCAGAATCACTAGAAGATTGAGCCAAGGAGGAAGTTGTCCAAATTTGACTCTTGTCAAATCAGTGACTAGATAGGAGATTGAGTGGTGAAATCTCGAAGAGCAGTGGTTTGGTATAATTTGGCCCGTTACTTCGTCACGATACCTTTCACCGATCTTGCTACCTACCTGACCGATTAACTCATGGTCCGATCGACAATATACCTCCCATAGATAATCTAAAGTTAGGATTGTCTAGGTCTAAGTCTACCCTAGAATAGGCTTGGTTGATTTTGACTTTGACTTTGACTTTTGGTGTGATCTTGTTTGCTAGATTATGTATGTTAGTTTGGTTAGAGACCCAACTATGTGTAAATTAACTAGAAACATCTAACCACCTAAATCTGATCCCAAAATGGCACAAACAATATCCTTGTAGGATAGGTTCTAACCTATTAAGACATCTCTTCCATCTTGTATTCAACTTCTCGAAGCTGATGGTGACGAATTTGTGCTTAAGCCATAATTCATAAACACTCTTCTGAAATATCATAGTTTAGAGTCTTAAGATGCATACTTCTTCATAAGAGAATTTGAGGAGGTATATGTTATGATGAAAATACTGCAATTAGGTGACGACGCTGTCAAGCTAAGTTTTGTCCCTTTTGCCCTTAAGAACATAGCCAAGAAATGGCTATACAATTTACAGAAAACTCTATCACAACTTGGGATGATTTTGCAAAGGCCTTCTTAAAAAAGTTTTACCCTATCTATAAGACAGCCCTTTTTAGGAAAAATATAATGCAGTGAAAGAAAGAACTCAACGAATCGTTTTGAAAATACTTCGAATGTTTCAAAGACCTTCTTGTTCAATGCCCTCATCATGGTGTAGAGAAGTGGCGGCTTTGCCAAATTCTCTATGATGGTCTAGATTATCAAAACAATATTCTTCTAAAAACCATTATTCAAGGGAGATACTTGAATACAGATAAACATGAAGGGTGAGAAATATATGAAGACCTAGCAGAAAAAATATCCAATGGGAACCAACCCACGAAGAGTCTAGGACTGCAAACCCTCTTCAAAAAGAGGTCTCCATTCGATAGAAATGACCATAGCATATGAGGCTAAATTTGATGGTATTACTGGAAGACTAGAAGTCTTAGAAACTAAGGACCCATCTTTGGTGAACCAAGTCAGCCTAATACAATCGATATCTGCGAGCTGTGCTTATTGTTAAGCTATGAACCATGTGTTCAAAGAGTGTCCTATTTTTCTTGCTCATCAAGTGTTGCTTGAACCCATGAATGCAGCCTTCGCAAGGCCCACAAATAATCCATATTCACAAACCTACAATCTCAGTTAGAGAAATCATCCAAATTTCTCGTGGGCTCAAGACGCCAATGATTAGCCTAGGCCCAATTTCTCCATAATTTCCAACCACCTCATTATCAATACAATTTTCCCAATCAAGCTTCGTAACCTTCCTTCCAAAGTCCCACTGTCGACAAAAAATCTACCGATTTGGAGAAAATCTTGACATCTTTTATGCAGATACAAGACAAGCCATATCTAGAATAGAGGGTCAAATGAGTCAGTTTGCCAGTTCCATAAGTGAAAGGCCCAAAGGGACTTTGCCTAGTCAACCAATAACAAATCTCAGAACCTCTAGTCAAGCTCATATAGCTCAAGAAGCTCCAATGAACTAGTGTAATGCGATTCATATATGCGGTCGGGAAGACAAGTTATAATCAACTGTCAACATCATCGAACCCAACATAAGCAACCACTCCTTCTAGCTCCACTCTACCAACTCCGTAGATAAGTCAGCGAGTAGGTGCATAAGCCTATAGCCCCATTTCCAAATAGTCTTAGGAATAACAATAATGCACAAATGGAGAAAATACGTGAGATCTTAAATCAAGTAAAGATTAATGTGCCCTTTTTGACGCAATCCAATAAGTCCCTAGCTATGCCAAATTCCTTAAGGATATGTGCACCAAGAAGAGAAAGACCAATATGCCAAAGAAAGTTTTTCTAGCCACTAATATTAGTGAGCTATTATCCAATCAGATACCCTTTAAGTATAAGGATCTTGGTTGTTCTACCGTCTCTTGCACAATAGGTCAGATGGAAATTAATCGAGCACTTTTTGATTTGGGAGCAAGTATCAACTTACTCCCTTTCTCAGTATACCAACAACTGGGGTTAGGCAAATTTAACCCGACTCAAGTTGCCATCCAGCTAGTTGATCGTTCTGTCAAAGTTCCAAAAGGGTAAGTGACAGATGTCCTAATCCGGGTTAGAGAATTCATCTACCCAGTAGATTTCCTTATCCTTGACACCTAACTTGCATCAAATTCCAGGTTTTAAACTCCTGTCATCCTAGGATGTCTGTTCCTTGCTACCACAAATGCGATTATCAATTGTAGGAATGGATCTATGAGACTGATCTTTGGGGACATGACTAAGGAAGTCAATGTCTTCAACCAAGGAGAACAACTCTATGTATGGACGATCAATCTTTTAAGGTGAACCTCATTGAGAATTTAATGAGCAAGCACAGTAAGGAGATAGAATTAGAAGCCGAGTGTGATAATGAATTGGAATCCGATGATGTAAGCCTTGATGTGATCGTCAATTCTATAGTCAAGTAGGCATCGAGCCCAAGTTCATTGTATTTGGAGACAACATGCTTGACTCCTCTATCTATTGAGTCATCCCCTATCTTAGAACTCAAAACCTTACCCAAACATCTCAAGTACACCTACCAAGGTGAACAAGAGGCTCTTCCAGTCATTGTTACATCCGACTTGACTAATAGGCAAGAAAAGGGCCTTATGATAATCTTTAGGAAACATAGGAAAGCCACTGGTTAGACGATGACCGACATAAGGGATTAAGTCTAAGTATAGTTCAACACCACAACCACATAAATAAAGAGGCAAAACCAAAGAGGGACCCGCTGCGTAGGTTAAAACCTATCATACAAAAAGGCGTTCGATCTGAATAAGTGGAACATTTAGATAATGGGATAATTTACCCCATTTCTAATGGTCAATGGGTCAGCCTAGTTCATGCAGTCCCTAAGAAATTCGGTTTTACCATGCTAGAGAATGAAAACTAGGAGTTAGTACAAATGTGACTGCCTACAAAGGTTCGAGTTTGCATTGACTATCGAAAATTAAATACTGTCACTCACAATAACCATTTTGCTCTTCCATTTATTGATCAAATACTTGAAAGACTAGTCGGCCATGAGTATTTTTGCTTCTTGGACAGTTACTTGGGGCCCAACCAAATCCCCATAGCTCCAGAGGACCAAGAGAAAAACACATTCACATGTCCATTTGGGACTTTTGCTTATCGCTGGCTGCCTTTTGGTTTATGCAAAACCCACACGACATTCCAATGTTGTAATGTTAAGCCTATTCTCTGAAATGGTTGAAAGATTTTTAGAGATCTTTATGGATGATTTCTCCATTTATGGATACTCATTCGACCAATGTCTTTACAATCTAGAACTTATCGTAAAATGATTTACCAAAAAGAATTTGACTTTGAATTAGAAAAAGTGCCACTTCATGATATAAAATGAGATTGTTCTAAGTCATGAGATTTTCAAGAAAGGGATCGCAGTGGACAAAGTGAAGATAGATATTATAGCTAAGCTTCTGACACCCAAATGTATGAAGATATCCAATCATTCGTAGGACACGTCAGATTCTATTGTAGGTTCATTAAGAACTTTAGCAAGATTGTTAGACCCTTAACTAACATTTTAGCTAAGGACGTGCCCTTCATCTTTAATGATAGATATCTTACCGCTTGGGAGAAGCTCAAGATGAAACTTATCCTTGCCCCTATAATTTCTCCCCGGATTGGTCCAAACCGTTTTAAACATGTGCGATGCTTTCAATTTTACCATAGGCATTGTCTTAGGACAACGCATTGACAACAAGCAGCATGTGATTTTTTTTATTCAAGTAGGACTCTTAATGATGACCAATTGAACTATATTAGAATCGAGAAGGAATTTTTGGCAGTAGTGTTCGCATTGAAAAAATTTCGTCCATACCTATTTGGGACTAAAGCCACCATATTCACTGACCATTCTGCACTCTAATATCTCATGCAAAAGAAGGATCACAAGGTCAGACTCATTCGTTGAATCCTCCTCCTTCAAGAATTCAATCTCAAAGATCGAGATAAGAAGGGTGTAGATAATATCGTTGCCGATCACCTTTCATGTATTCCAAGCGCTCCATCCAACAAGTTGCCAATTAATGATGATTTTCCCGATGAACAGCTCTTAGCCACCTTTAGGGAACCATGGTTTGCTGACATAGTAAATTATTTAGTTACAAATCAAACCCCATCTCATTGGTCAAAACAAGAAGTATACCAATTCTTGTCTCAAGCGCGGTATTTCTTTTGGAGGAACCATATCTCTTCAAATACTGTTCCGATAAAATCATTCAGAGATGTATCCCAGATGAGAAAGTTGGGAGTGTCCTTTCATTTTATCATGAGTTTGGTCCCCATAAGGTTACTGAAAAAGTGCTACAAAGTGGGTTCTATTAGCCCACATTGTTTAAAGATGCCTTTGATTTCTGCAAGACATGCTTAGATGCCAAATGGTGGGTAGGATTTCGAGACGTAATATGATACCCCTAAACCCAATTTTAAAAATAAAACTTTTGGACGTATGGGGCATCGACTTTATAGGTCCATTTCCTAGTTCATTTGGGCACCAATACATTTTAGTGGCTGTAGACTATGTATGTAAATGGGTAGGAGCCATCCTAGTAAGATAAATGACAATAAAATTGTTGTAAGTTCTTAAATGAAAACATCTTCTCACATTTCGGAACTCCACGTGCCATAATTACTAATAATGGCACACATTTCTGCAATAGAACTTTTGAAGCTCTTACGTGAAAAAATGTCATAACTCATAAGTTATAGATACCATACCATCTTTAAACTAGTGGGCAGGTAGAAGTTTCAAATAAACAAATCAAACTTATCTTGGAGAAAACTGTGAGTCAAAATTGAAAAGATTGGTCTAGCAAATTGATAGATGGCTTATGGGCTTATAGGACCACTTTTAAAATGATTCTTGCGATGTCCCCATATAGGTTAGTCTTGGAAAAGCTTGCCACCTTCTTGTTAAGTTAGGGCATCAAGCGTTATGTGCTATTAAGCAACTAAATTTGATTTAGATAAGGCCGGTGCGCTTCAAAAATTGCAAATTGTTGAACTTAAGGAATTTAGAAATAAGGCTTATGAAAATGTGAAGATTACGAAGAATAGGTTTAAGGTTTTTCATGATAAATATATCATGAGAAAAATTTTGTTCCCGAATACGATTCTAGACTTCATCTTTTCCAGGAAAGTTGAAATCACGATGGACCGGACGATTTGTTGTTAAAACTTGTTTCCATATGGAGCAGTAGAAATATGTGAAACAAAGAACAGTAATGAATTCAAGATGAATGGACAATGTTTAAAACCATTTCGAAATCAGCTCCGGAGGAAGAAACAGCCATGAGTCTACTTGACCCAATGTATCGGTAACATAACTGAAAAAGTCACCTAGAGGGGGGGTGAATAGGTGACAATGCTAATCTATGAACTAAATGCGGAATTTAATAACTTAATGCAAATTACACTCAAGTGTGATCAACAAATGATTCACACACACCAAGCCAAGCAAATATGAATGCACAATATGAATAAGGCAAGGCACAAAGTAAAGAGAGAGATAGAGAGAGCCAATGGATCAAGCGCAAACAACAAGATATGTTATCGAGGTTCGAGCACCCAGCTCTACATCCCCGCCTTCGACACACGAAGGATTTCCACTAGCTCGTCCACTTAGGACCCTTTACAAGGAGTACCCAACTCCTCTCTTACAACCTCCTCCCTGAGGTACAAATCCAAACCAACCAACACAACCTCCTCCTTGAGGCAAACTCAACAATCACAACCTCCTCCTTGAGGCAAATTCCAAACCAATACAACAAACTCTCAATCACCAACAAATACAAGGATCACCTCTCAACTAGAGGGATACAACCCAAAGCACAAAGCTAAGAAAGATTGGGTACAACTTGGTGGTCACAACAACAACCACAAACAACTTCTCTCTCCACACAAATAACTATAGATATAGATAGTAGATTTTTAGCTCAAGTGTGGAGAAAACCAAGGGATATGAAACCAGCAACTCAAGAAAAACCTTGGGAAACAAATGAAATCAAGGCATAGAAGTTCAAACAAAAGCTTTTCCCAAAATCCCTTTTCTTTGGTTTTTCAAACCCTAACAAAAACACAAAAGATTGTTCACTTTGAATCCAAAAAACCTATTTTTCTTGCAGCAAAAACACCAGAGAGATAGAAAATTTTAGCCCAAAATTCTTAGAGAAAAACTCTCTCAAATGGGGTATTTATAGGCAATTTAGAAAACTAGCCGATTACAGAATATTTGCCAGATTTACCCTGCGGTCGACCGCCCGGTCGACCGCCCAACGGTCAAATTCTGAACCGTTGTGGCTACCGGTCGACCGCCTCGGTCGACCGAGAATTCCTGAGAGCCAACAGCTCTCCGTCGGTCGACCGCTTCGGTCGACCGGCTACAGAGTCAGCCAGCGTGCACGTATCCGTGCACGTCGGTCGACCGAAACGGTCGACTGGCTTCCTTGGTGTGGTCGACCGTACCAGTCGACCGGCCAAGCCTGGCAGACAAAAGTCAGGTCTGAAATCTGAGGAAAATTAATGTCAAATAAATTCTTATAATTACTAAAAATCTCCAAAAATAGTTTTAGCATTTTGCATTGATATATAAACATGTGATAAAAGTTTTGACTCAAATATCAAGCAATTAAAACTATTTTTGTATCTTATCATATTATCAAAAACCAAAACTTGTATTTTTTAAAACTCGAATTTTGAATAGAAAATACACATTGTCCAAAACCTACCTGAAATACAAAAATATGATATTTAAACATTTTGAAGCATGTTGTATATGAATAGAAATTCAATATACAAGAAACATATATATATCATGATTTTTGTCATTAAGTCTATAAATATGTTTTGTTATAAATACCAAACATAAAACACATGAAGTAGAATATCAAACTAAGTTTGTTTAAACAATTGAAGCATGCATGTATATGGAACAAGCATGTATATGGAACAAATCCAATATACATTAAACCAAGTAAACTTGTTTTGATATAAACTCTATTCATATAACCAAGATCGGTTAAACCAAAAACCGAAAACCAATATTCAAAACATAAAGCGTGTGTGTTGTGAACTTGAGCTTATCATACTATACTAATCTTTACAATTACGATCTAAACCCAAACTAAAACTATGGATACCTAAGTCTTCTTGTAGAGCGCAATCTCCAAACTAGAGCGCAATCTCCAAGTCGGCTCGATCCAAAAACTCTTGATTCACCGAGCAAGTGCAATGTATGATCTTTGACGCGCGGGCTCTTGAATCAACATGTGCAAGCTTCCAATACATCTTGTTGAAGCTAAACACCAACTAATATCTTGATTAATAATCTGAAACTAAAATCACAAGATAATTAGTACACATAACTACATGAGTTAATCATCATCAAAACTAGAGTGAAAGGCCTTTGGGCCAACAATCTCCCCTTTTTGATGATGACAAAACTCATGGAGTTATATATGCATGGATTAAAGTAAAGCTTCAAAGAAGCTCCCCTTAACTCATGCATAGGAATAAACAAACAATAAGATGCATATAAACAAGGTTCTTGACATAAAATGAATATGCATTTGAAACATGCTATTGATTCCAATTAAAACAAAACAACTAAATTACCAAAACATGCTCTTGATACCAATGGATACTAATAAAAACAAAACTCATAATGCTCTTGATACCAATACCAATGGAGATGAAATGAACATAAAACTGAAAACTTATGCATATCAACTCCAATAAATCTTCTCCCCCTTTTTGTCAATCATCAACAAAGGGGTAAAAACAAAATAGATATGAATTCTTTCCCCCTAAATATATGAAACAAAGAATAAACAAACTACTTCAAGGGGTGAAACCAAAAATGATACCAATTAAAAAAATGTGTCAAAGAAGTGCATTATGATATCAATAGAAAGTGATCATAAAAACATTTAAGAAATGCCTACCAATTACCAATTGAAAGTAAGAGGGCATTGAAAACAAATATGATCCCAATTGAAATAAAATATATTGAAAATAAAACACATGATACCAATTGAAAAACACATTGATACCAATTTTGAGTAAACAAATGCATCTAGATACCAATTGAAGATATTTATCTTTGTAAGCAAATGAAACCAATTAAAAATCAATAATCATTCTTAAATCATTTTTTTTTCTCATAAGTTAGGGAGTGGGAAACAAAACCAATGGTAAACTAAATACCAATTGAAAAATTAAAATGTGAGTTTTCTCCCCTTTATGAAATACTAACTAAACATATGCATAAGCTAGAAATAAGATACCAATTGAAAGAATTCAATGTTACCAATTGAAACAACAATAAGATCAAGTGTATATCTCATATTCACTACCACCCAATCATGTGCAAGTTTAAAAATGATTTTCATTATAAAGCATACATGAACATGATCTCCCATCCAACCACCCTTTGATGGTAGGGGTTTTCAAAAATAGATTTGAAATTATAGTATGTTTGAAATCTCTACCAAAATGAAGAATATCGCAACTAGTTAAATTGAGGGTAAACTAGTACGAAATCCTTCAAGTAAGGAATAATAAAAATATTTTTCATGAAGACGCATGTAAACCACATGGCACTAAAACACTCAAAATCCATATAGCACAATTTGTACTCATGAAAACTAAGTCATGAGAAAACATTAAGTAAGGTGAGTGTACAAGTGTTGTGTGACACATATCAACATGAAAATAGGCATTTAAGCTAAATTGTAAAAACATGAAACTCATCTAAGATGTGAAATCACCAATTGAAATTATAAAAAAAATGTGGGGTTCATCATGAATGTGAAATCATCTAGCAAACATGAAAATCATTAAAACATGATTTAAACTTCAAGGCATATGTATGTCATGTACAAACTAAAGTATACATACATATCCTAAACACAATGAGTCCACAAAAGTATGTGCATGAAGGCACGTGGCTCAAGGATGTACATGTATGCTCAATAGTTTGGACAAGATGGACATATACATGAGGTTAAAACAAAACATGTAAAATGATGAATACAAGTCAAATGCAAGAATCATCAAAACTAGACTATACTAGTACATCAAATGAATACAAATGAGCGTTCAAGCACAAACATATATAAAGGTCTATTTGTAGCTCACTCGTTGTACAAGTATAAATCCTAGTTTTAATGAAAACTATCATTCAAGCAAGTAGTCAAACATGAAGTATGAAACGGGAATCATAAACCAACATAATAATCAAAACTTGAATTATTAAAACAAAAGTCATAGTCAACCATATGTTTTTAGCATGACAAAGACATGTGCATAGATCTATGATTAACATGATAGCTAAAACATAAAGAGAATACAAAATATGGGTCCATACTAAACATGGGTGTCTCAACCACTAATCATGTAAAGCATAAGTCTAATAAACATGACAAATATCATACTAAAACATGAGTCATCAAAACAAATCATCATATAATCATAAACATCCAAATGGTCATAATGCAAATGTATGTGCATTAGATCTAGGGCATACATGTTAGTTCTAAACAAGGTGAGAACACTAAATATAGATCCATATGAAACATGGGTGCTCAAGTAACTAAACATGTATAACACTAATCTAACTAACATAGCATAAGCATAATGAACAATGAAACAAAACATGCTATGAATAGATGAACATGTAAAAGCATGCAAATAAAAATGGGAGTTAGAGAATGATACCAAAACCGATGAAGGTGCATCTCTAGTTCTCCAAACCCATGGTGGTCCTCCCACCAAATCTCCTTGAGAGTGAAGCATCCAAATGGTTCTCCTTTTAGCTTAGAATGCATCCACCTCAAGGCACCAATACCCTCACGTGACGCGAGAGCTCCCACCTACATCAAAAGTCAAAGAGGTGGTTTTTGGTACCCATTTCTTTGTGGGTCCACGGGGGTTAGTATCTTTTCTAACCCAAACATAATTAGTTGCTAAATTTTCATGATAAATGCGATCATAACAAAATCTAGCAAGGTGGCCTTTTCGACCACAATGTGTACATGTGTACACGTGAGCATACATATGATGATGGTGATCATGAAAAGCATGTGTATGCCTAGATGGGTGTGCATGCAAGGTTAGAACTTGTTTCTTGCGAACCAAGGTTTCCAATCGTGTGTGATTCATGACACAATGGCTCAAAGTGGAGCCCAAACTATCAACACTTTTCTTCAAAACAAGTATATCATTTTCAATGTTCGAAGATAAAGTGGAGCATGCAATAGGTGTGCTAGAACATGAAGCAACATTAGCATGGCAAACATCAATCTCTTTTTGCAAAGATTTATTTTTAATCAAAACCAAATCCAATTCTCTAGTAATTGAATCAATATCATTTTTCAAAGTAAGATTTTCTTTAAAAGTAAAATCCAATTTTGAAGATAAAATCTCATTTTGTTTTACAACATCATCACAATCATTTTGTTTTTCAAAAATTCATTTTTCTTTAAAACAAGTTCAAGTTGAGATTTAAGTGAGTCACATTCACTTGCAATCTCTTCCTTCTCTTGCAAAACCAATTCAAAATTAGAGCATAAATCCTTTAATTCATTTTTCAAAACAAGATTATCATCTTTCAATAAATCATGTTCTTCTAACAAATTTTCAAGCTTTTGAGCAAGTTCCATATTTAAGGTTTGAACTTCAAAACAACCATGGCAATAGGAACTAGAGCTATCATCAATATGAGAATCCGATTGTACCTCAAGGGAGTTCTTCCCTTGGACCATGAGGCATTGCTCTTCGGACTTTTCTCTTTTAGATCTCCTCATCTTGTTAATTATCCTTGGAAGCTCGGGAGACGTCAGGATACTCCAAACTGCAAAAGCCGAATCATAGTGATCAAAAACGGGTAAAAGAAATTCATTTAGAGATGCTCTAATTGCTCTAAGTGCTAATGCATTGGCCTTCTTATGCTTGCTACTATTTGGGAGGGATTCTATGGTAATGGCTTGATAAACTAGATGACCTAGTGTTTTTAAATGCCTAGTCATGTTAGCCTTCCAATCATTAAGTCTAAAATGGTCAAACATGGGAGGGCTAGCCATTAGTGCAACTATATGTGTGCAAATGAAAATGCAAGTGAAGATTAGCAAACCAAGATCTTACTCCTAGGTGGTTAAACCTAAATATCAGGAGCACTAGCTCTGATACCAATTGAAAAAGTCACCTAGAGGGGGGGTGAATAGGTGACAATGCTAATCTATGAACTAAATGCGGAATTAATAACTTAATGCAAATTACACTCAAGTGTGATCAACAAATGATTCACACACAACCAAGCCAAGCAAATATGAATGCACAATATGAATAAGGCAAGGCACAAAGTAAAGAGAGAGATAGAGAGCCAATGGATCAAGCGCAAACAACAAGATATGTTATCGAGGTTCGAGCACCCAGCTCTACATCCCCGCCTTCGACACACGAAGGATTTCCACTAGCTCGTCCACTTAGGACCCTTTACAAGGAGTACCCAACTCCTCTCTTTACAACCTCCTCCCTGAGGTACAAATCCAAACCAACCAACACAACCTCCTCCTTGAGGCAAACTCCAACAATCACAACCTCCTCCTTGAGGCAAATTTCAAACCAATACAACAAACTCCCAATCACCAACAAATACAAGGATCACCTCTCAACTAGAGGGATACAACCCAAAGCACAAAGCTAAGAAAAGATTGGGTTACAACTTGGTGGTCACAACAACAACCACAAACAACTTCTTCTTCCACACAAATAACCTATAGATATAGATAGTAGATTTTTAGCTCAAGTGTGGAGAAAACCAAGGGATATGAAACCAGCAACTCAAAGAAAAACCTTTGGGAAACAAATGAAATCAAGACATAGAAGTTCAAACAAAAGCTTTTCCCAAAATCCCTTTTCTTTGGTTTTTCAAACCCTAATCAAAAACACAAAAGATTGTTCACTTTGAATCCAAAACATATTTTTCTTGCAGCAAAAACACCAGAGAGATAGAAAATTTTAGCCCAAAAATTCTTAGAGAAAAACTCTCTCAAATGGGGTATTTATAGGCAATTTAGAAAACTAGCCGTTTACAGAATATTTGCCAGATTTACCCTGCCGGTCGACCGGCCCGGTCGACCGCCCAACGGTCAAATTCTGAACCGTTGTGACTACCGGTCGACCGCCTCGGTCGACCGAGAATTCCTGAGAGCCAACAGCTCTCCGTCGGTCGACCGCTTCGGTCGACCGGCTACAGAGTCAGCCAGCATGCACGTATCCGTGCACGTCGGTCGACCGGAACGGTCGACTGGCTTCCTTGGTGCGGTCGACCGTACCAGTCGACCGGCCAAGCCTGGCAGACAAAAGTCAGGTCTGAAATCTGAGGAAAATTAATGTCAAATAAATTCTTATAAATTACTAAAAATCCCCAAAAATAGTTTTAGCATTTTGCATTGATATATAAACATGTGATAAAAGTTTTGACTCAAATATCAAGCAATTAAAACTATTTTTGTATCTTATCATATTTATCAAAAACCAAAACTTGTATTTTTTAAAACTCGAATTTTGAATAGAAAATACACATTGTCCAAAACCTACCTGAAATACAAAAATATGATATTTAAACATTTTGAAGCATGTTGTATATGAATAGAAATTCAATATACAAGAAACATATATATATCATGATTTTTGTCATTAAGTCCATAATATGTTTTGTTATAAATACCAAACATAAAACACATGAAGTAGAATATCAAACTAAGTTTGTTAAACAATTGAAGCATGCATGTATATGGAACAAGCATGTATATGGAACAAATCCAATATACATTAAACCAAGTAAACTTGTTTTGATATAAACTCTATTCATATAAACCAAGATCGGTTAAACCAAAAACCGAAAACCAATATTCAAAACATAAAGCGTGTGTGTTGTGAACTTGAGCTTATCATACTATACTAATCTTTACAATTACGATCTAAACCCAAACTAAAACTATGGATACCTAAGTCTTCTTGTAGAGCGCAATCTCCAAACTAGAGCGCAATCTCCAAGTCGGCTCGATCCAAAAACTCTTGATTCACCGAGCAAGTGCAATGTATGATCTTTGACGCGCGGGCTCTTGAATCAACATGTGCAAGCTTCCAATACATCTTGTTGAAGCTAAACACCAACTAATATCTTGATTAATAATCTGAAACTAAAATCACAAGATAATTAGTACACATAACTACATGAGTTAATCATCATCAAAACTAGAGTGAAAGGCCTTTGGGCCAACAATAACATCACTTCTTTTTACGCTTTATTCTATGCATACATGCATTCATTCATACATTTAGGACAATGCATGAGACAGGTGTGAGGGAGTCTAACATGTAACATCTAACATTCTAACATGTAAAATACTTAACATGATATAAAAAAAAATTAACATACTAATATAGGTAGGTTTACTAATAAAAAAAACTTTTTTAAAAAGAAAACAATATTTTGATTTATTTTTGTAAGTAATTAAGTTAATTTTAAGGAATAAAAAATCATAATTAGGATTTATTAATACATGATCAAAATAAGATTATTTGTTTGATTTTTACGTTTAGGAAGAAAAATTGGAAAAGTAATTTAGTCTTAATTTTTACCTCGATGAAATATGCTTGTTTCATACACTTACACACTTAGGATTTAAAAAAAGACTCTTGTGCTTGAGGAATATATATATATATATTTATATATTTATATATAAAAAATAAACAAATCTAATTATTTATTAGCTAGGTGCTTTGACCTAAGAAATCCTTGGTATTTAAGTAAAAAAATAATTACCTAAGTATGAAAAAAGGATATATATATATATCAATATAATATACATATTAACACACCTAATAATCAATTATATAGGTATTAGGGCCTCAAGAAGTCTTGATACTTACACACAAAAAATTAGATGAGTTATACATATTAAAAAAAGTGCTTCAAGGGCAACAAAGTGGTAATACTTCAAACTTCTTTCAAAAAATAAATAATATATATACTAATATAAGTAGTAAAAGTTGAAGTTGAAGAATCCGAGTCAAAATTTAGGATCACAAATGTGCATATAATTTAGGGTAAAATAATAGACTAGATGAAAATTCAGTTTTAATCCTTACCTAGATTAATTACCAATTTTTAAATAGAGACTAAATATAGCAATGAATATTTGGTGATCCTAAAACATATAGATTACATGTTTTTTACAAAAAAATACTTCAAATATTTTCTCAATTTTAAAATGAGTTTTCAAAAATACTAACACTTTATTTTTCTTTTTTTACAGATTTTATGGGTGTAATTCACTGAAAACCCTTATTAGACTAAACTCATCCTCTAGGAGAACCTAGAGGTTTAATGGCTTGTTGCACATGCTAAGTGCAACCATGATTCTTACGAAAGTGAGTAGGTTAGATTAGTTTTTCTTTTTTTAGTTTTTCTCAAGGAGATCAAAAGATAGGTGTGGGGGGTATGATTGCATCTTAATTTTGCATTATTATCATCACATTTACACATTTATCCTTGATTATTTTTTTTAATGTTGTTATTTAACTCTCTTTTTGATTATGGTATGTAGTTACTTAAATGAGAAGATAAAAATACAAGAAGCTTCTATTTTATCCCTAATTCTATCTAAATTTGAGTTGCAATTTAAATCAATTTGAAATCAAGAGGAGAAAAATATAAATCATCATCTTTAAAATTAAAATTCAAAACCAGAAGATATATTTCTAAAAGATGGATGGGATAAAGCTAATCCTAATTGAATATAAGGAGGTTAATTCAAATTAAATTCGGAGTTCAAAATCAATTCAGACTCGAATTCAAACTGGACAGCTCTTAGTATTCTGATCATAACGTTTGCTATAGAAATTCAAATCTGATTATTCAAGATGCTACATAAATAGGATTAAAAAACTATAATTCTTATGTTGACGACTTTGTCCACGCTATCTATCTAATGAGTCATATTTAACAATCAACATAAAAACTTGCTGCAAATCAGTTCAGAATTGAATTCTCATATTGAATTGGGATTGAATAAATCTCCTAATTTGTATCTTATTCTGATTGGCTATAAAGCCTGTTAAAGAGCCAAAATTTCTCATAAGAAATTATCTCCATATTAGAGACATAACTTAGGATTTTACTTTAGTTTCTCTTCCAAATTTCTGTTGTAATTTTTAGGATTTAGTTCTAATGGCACAGAATGTTGGGCTATAAAAAGATATCATGTTCAAAAGATGAGTATAGGAGAGATGCGCATGCTTCATTGGATGTATGATAACACGAGGACAGATAAGGTGAGAAATGAGGATATTCGTACTAAGTAGCCGTAACCTCTATAGAAGAGAAGATGAGAGAAAACTGCTTATGATGGTTTAGTTATGTGCGACGCAGTCCGGCGAGTAGAGCATATCAAAGTAGGTCAAGTTAAAAGAGCACAGGGGAGATCGAAGAAAGCATGGCTGGAGGTAATACGACAAGATATAAAGGCTAAAGGTCTTAGTGAAGGCATATTGCTCGATAGGAATGACTGGAGAAAACTGATCCATATGCCCGATCTGGAATAATTCTCTTTTGGTTCATGTATCCTACCCCAAATACTTGGGACAAATGGCTTAGTTGTTATTGTTGTTGTAGTTCTAGTTCAAGTTTTGTAACAAAAAGATGAGGCTCTTGTAATTGAAAGTGACAGCATGAACAGCAATATTTTTCTTTCTAATTTTTTTATTTACTTACTTTCTTTACTTGCATTCTCTTTTATCATATTTTCTTTAGATTCTCTCATGAATAACTAATCTTCTTCATTACTTATTAATCTCTACCCACCACTCCATTTAATTCTATGTTAGAATAAGCCGATTGAATCTTATGCATGCTTAAACCCTAGAAATAGCTAATACTCTTGAAGACACATGACGATAGTTAAATCTATTATTTGATAATACTTCTCAATAGTTTTACATATTTTATGCTTAGATAGACTTGATAGTTTAATGTGAGTTATTTTTCTTATTCTATGCTTAGAAAAT
Source organism: Agave tequilana (assembly GCA_038442645.1). Lineage (NCBI taxonomy): Eukaryota > Viridiplantae > Streptophyta > Magnoliopsida > Asparagales > Asparagaceae > Agave > Agave tequilana. The sequence continues at coordinate 115,496 of JAVJIF010000524.1, read as the reverse complement.
TTTGATAGTTTAATGTTAGGCCTTGGTTAGTGATTATTTCGAATAGGGTTTCTCTATTTTATTTATCTTACTTGAATTGAATGCAATTCTAAGATATAATTTTTATAATTCAAAGTGAAGTTTAATCTAGCATAGGTTAGTAAGTTAGTTGTCGTAGATAATTAGTAATCCATCTTTCTTTTTTCTAAAATCAAAACCCTAATCTATCTCTATTTTATTCTTTTTAACTCTATGACTTAACTAAGATTTCTAACTTTTTATTTTGGAAAAGAAAAACACTTAACCTATTTAGTAAAGCATACCAAAAAACTTCTATCGCATTCCTCCCTGTAGATTTGACCCGCTTAGCCCTTGCTACCGCAGATATATTGCGAAAGTCAAAGACACGCCTTCATTCAAATAGTATCCTTAGAACTCTTAACTTTATCTCTATTTTCTAGTAATCACTAGTTGACTGGTCTGATGTGGCTAGTCGACTAACAAGGTGTCTACGTGTTTTCAAGTTTCCTTTTCTAGAGGAGTTCGAATAGGATTTAGTTTCTATTCAATAACAATTTGTTTCTAAAGTTTAAAGGATCTAAAATTCTTCTAGATCAAAAGATCAACTCTCACAAGGATTGACCAAGTTCTTCAAGATCCAATGGCTAAAATCATCTTAATAGGGTTTGGATTATAAAACTTTATAAATAAAGATTGTAACCTAGTTCATTGTAACACGAAAGAAAATCAGAATGCCAAAAAAGAGAGAGGAAAGTGACGGTGCATAGAGAAAAGGTATATTCATGTAATATTCTAAAATTCAAAGAGAATATGAACACTCTTATGGAAATCAAGGAGAAGGTTAGATATCTTGTACCAAGTTTATTAATAAAACTTTTTCAAGTTCTCTCTCTGTGGATGTAGGCCAAGTTTTGACCGAACCACTTTAAATTCTTTTGTTCTTTTCCATAATAATTTTCTTGTGCAAGTATTACTATTGCCACATTATACAAATGTTGAGCACGGTTTTGGGCATGATTGTTAGTTTCAATAATTGGTATCACAACTATTGTGTCACACAACAATTGGTATAGGAAGAATTTCAATTTCACAACAGAGATAAGTAGGATCACTAGCCACCCCTAGTAGTTGAGAGTGCATTAAGTATCGTGTACGTCCTCTCCCAATTGCAAAAGATAAATGACGAAAACAAGCCCTTATCGTAATCAATCTCCAAATCTCAATGACCATGAGAGGAAGTCAAGATAGCTAGAGTCATGAGCCTATTGGCCCAAAGGCCCTTCATCCTAGTTTTGATGATGATGATCTGATGAAGTTATTTGTACTAATAATTTTTTATTAAATAAGTTATAGGTTTAAAAGAATATCAAAGGAATGATTGGCTTCTCCTCAAGACTCATAAGTTTGGAAACTAACATCAATGTGATCCAAAGAGTTTAAGCATCAAGATCACACATAGCACTCAAGATTAGAGTCTAGCTCGGAGATCACGAAAGGATCAAGAAAGAAGAAATGAAGAAAATTGTTTTCATTTTTTTATCCATGAAAGATTCAGATTTGTTAAAATTATTTAGACATTTAGAAGCTGAAGAGATGCATATACACACACACTTCAAATATTTGTTGTGTTTTGATTCTACATTCTTGAAAAGAATTTTCATTATTTTGAATTGTTTTTCAAAACGTATTTTGAAAAAATGCATTTTTACAAAAAGGAAATTCTATTTTTACAAAAATGAGTTCAATATTTTTATTTTTATGTTGATCAAGGATCACATATATTTAAACTTCAAATATATCCGTGGACTTTGTTTTGTAAAGATATATCAAAATGTTTTGATGAAAAATCAAGTGTATTTCAAAACATTCCCTTTATAGAAATTTGGCCTTTGGCCGGTCGACCGTTCGATCCACTGACCTGTAGAACTATTTGCTCTGTCAGTCGATCGAGCACTCGACCGATTTTGTACGACATGCACAAGTAAAAACTTATGCACATCGGTTCGACCGCGTGCTAGAGTTCGTTATGCTTGTCATCATCAACCAACCAAGCAGTCGACCGACTGAGACTCACATAACTCTCTGTTGGATTTGGTCGACTACCTGGGCGATCGCGATATCTAACGATCAAAAATTTGACCGGCCGGTTGACCGACAGGTTGTTAATTGCCTAATTAAGCCCAAACAATTATTTTCTTAATCTGTCCTTTCTGATTTAATTTCAATGCCTATTTTGGGTTTAATCTCATTGTTTTGGACCTCGATAAATAGAGGTGCCTAATTTAAAACCTAATAACCCTTTGCTAAGATTTGAGATCACATTTTTCAAGAAAATTTCAAGAGGACTCATTTTACAGATACATTTGCACATACAAATTTTCAAAAGCTTTGATCTTTCATTCATATTTCTTCAAATCTTCACTCACTCACATCACTGAGCCTTTAAGTCTCTACATCGGTTATAGGATGTATTGTGACTACTTTGGTGATCGAGAAGAAGATCACTCCTTCATTATATTCGATTTGTATAGAGGTTGCGGCCTCGATGAGCTTTTATTGTTGTATGGTGCTGCAACACCAAGTAAGATGACTTGCGGATCCGTGGAGTTCTAGTGAGAACTTGTAGGATGGTGATCTTGCAAGATCAAACATAATGAAAAACCCTTCATTGTGATAAAGGCGGGGACGTAGAGCTGTGACTCGAACCTCGAAACAAATCTCTCGTGTTTGTGGTTACCTTCTCTCTCTTTCTTTTACTCAACTCACTCTTTACTATCTTGCATGCTCTATATTGCTCTATCTTTTCATGCTAGATAACTCTTGTGCTACATTGCGTTGTTTGGAATTGTTTATTTGTTCTTTATTGTATTAGTTAGTTTTAGTTGTTTTAATTCCGCATTATTTTTCGTTTAGTACAGCCATCACCTATTCACTCCCCTCTAGTTGATTTCAATTCTCCCCCGTAGAGTGAATCTTTGTTTGGCTATATTTTGTTGCATATTTAATATACTTGTTTTCATGGCATCACATGATTTTTCTAGCATTAAGTCCCTACCCAAATTTGATGGGTTGAACTTTCCTATTTGAAAAATAAAAATGACCTTATTCCTTAAGTCTCTAGGACTTAGAGTTACAAAGGCCGTCACTAAGGAATTTATAGAATCTCATATTGATGAGGATACATGGTCTTAGGCCACCACTAAGGACTATGAGGCCAATGCTAAAATACAGTATGCACTTATACAAGCATTAAATGATGATGATTTATTATGTGTTATTAATTGCAAGTCCGCATATGAAGTATAGAATGATTTAATTATTACTCATGAGGGTACCTCTAAAGTTAAGAGGTCCAAGATTGATCTACTTCATTCTAAATATGAGAACATTTATATACTTGAAAGTGAAAGTATTGATGAAATACTTATTCGATTTACTAAGATTACTAACGGGTTGTCTTCCTTTGGTGATACCATCGACAACGACCAAAAGATAAGGAAGGTAATTAGAACTCTTCTCAAATCTTGGGACGTGAAAGCTACAACCCTAAAGAAGGTCAACGATCGTGAGAAGATGGACTTCTCCGGCTTCATCAAAAATCTCAAGGCCAAGAGATGGAGATAAAGGTATGAGAAGAAAGGGAGCCTCCTAAGAAGAAAGGAATCGCTTTTAGAGCATCCCCATCCATACAAGAGGAAGATGATTCCATGGATGAGAATGAAGAAGAGGATTTTGCCACCTTAATTTGAAAGGTTGCTAAAATATTCTACAAAAAGGGGAGAATGAGCAACTATCAAAGATCAAGACCATAAGGAAGAAATGAAAGAAAGAAAGAAGAGATGGGTCCGTACTTTCATTGCAAGAAGTTGGGACATTTGTTTGCCGATTGTCCCTCTTTACATGAGACCTCCTCAAAAAGAGTATACAAGAAGAAGAAGGCCATGGTGGCCACATGGGATCACTCAAAAATTGAATCTGATAAGGAAGTTGATACCGCAAATATTTGCTTCATGTCAAATGGGAATGACCCCACTAAGATATCTTTCAAAATCTCTCTCGATGAAGATGATTTGACTATGGATGAATTTGCTAGATTTTTTTGAAGAATTGCCAGAGCATTATGAAAGTTTGAAAATTCAAAACAAGAAGTTAAGAAAGAAAAATGAACTTTCGAAAAATAAATTGAATATTGTTTTCAAGGAAAAGAATGATTTATCAATTTATTTTGAAAAGACCAAAAAAATTTGATGACCACAAATGTATTTTCAAGGGCAAAAGCTCTACTAATGCTTTTGATAAAAATGGATTTGTGAGTATTGAAAATAGAGTTGATGTTTGGATTCTACTTTAAAGAAGTGTGTCTTTTATACGAGTAAGATTAGTTCTATGTTTTCAAAGGGCAAACCCAACGGAAGCACACTTCACAAGAACACACCAAGCATGTACACAAGGCACAACACTCATATGCTCATTTATATTGTAAGGTGTACACTTGTCACATTGTAGCCACAAAGTCTATCTTGCACAATTTTGTTACTCAAGATTGAATATGAAAAATAAAAATATTTGAATTCGAGAAAATACTAACCCGCAGGGACTTAAGAAGATATGGGTATCAAAACACACACCGAATTTAATTGATGTAGGTGTGTCCTCCTCTAAGACTTAAGGGGATATAATGCCTTGGTGGTGATGCATATGGAGCTCGAAGGACATACCAATTTGATGAATTGCTATTAAGGAAGTAAGGTGGAAGAACACCACCTTTTTTAAAGTGGAGATTGATTGCTTAATATGTATTAGCAACATCTCAAGATTACTTTGTTTACATATCCATTTTAGTTAGTCTAGACCCTCTATACATGTTATGCATACTCAGATATGATGAGTTGATTCACTTCTTACATATATGTGTAATTGGTTGAATCTAAATAATTTAGTTGATTTAAATTATTCATGTAATAACATGTTTCAATTTCTATTAATATGACATCATGATTGTTTATATAGAATGTGTACATGATGATAACATGGACTCTGCTTATGTTTCCCATGTCTTTTGTCTATGAGTGTAGTAATTATCATATATGCTTATATTTTCATATAAACATATACAAGTATTTTGAAAATTTTTTATGAAATTATTTACATCATGTATTAAGCATAAAAATAAGAAAGCAACTGTGTACCTCAACTCTTAGTTTAGAAGAATGATGAGGTGAAGTTCAAAACCTATCAAGGATATACAACTTCATTTTTTAATTTTATTAGCTTAGCTCATGATTTAAATATATCTATGATTTTATGAGTATTTTTAAAATAAATTAATTATGAAAATAATTCTAGTAAGTTTCTCTGGAGTAAAGAATCTTTCAAAATGCTTTCATACATTTTGTAGGAATTTACAAAATTATTGTACAAGTTTATTTCCATAAAATTCAGTCAAAAATTCAAAACTTTTATTTTTTGGGCAATCCCGATCGACCGAGAACTGAGAGAGTTCTTGAACTCTCACCCCAGTCGACTGACTAAGCCTGTCTGGACTTACTGTTTGTTTGTAGACCAATCGATCGACCGCTTTGGATGAGATTTCTTGTTAGTATTTTTGGGTTTTGTCTATATACCGTCCAGTCGACCACAGTACACTGCAGAACTAGCAGTATACTAGGGTCAGTCAACCGCCTAATCGACTAATAGTCAGTTTTAATATTTTAAATGTAGTTTTTCAAAACCCTAGCTCCTCATTTTTTTCCTTCTTCCCCTCTTTCTGTCGACGACCACATCAACCCATTTTCTCAAATCCATAAATTGACTGTTAATATTCAAAAAATTTTGAGATCTTTTCAATTGGACTTGGGATCATTGTCTGGAACCATTTTGTGGGAGCTATTTCATCCAAATTTGGATAAACCTTCTCAATCTTTCCCTATTTTTTTTATCTAGATCTAGTTCAACTTTCTAAATTTCTCTATTTCACACTTGTCAATATTTTCTTGTTGACCCAAAGGCCCATCACTCTTGTAGCTATAGTACCAATGATCTTGCATTTATTAAGTTTAGATATTTAATCAAGATCTTATCCTGTGTTTAGCTTCAATAAAAGATTCAAAGTCAAGTTTTAAAGCTAGCACATGTTGATTCAAGAGCTCGCACTTCAAGATCACTTCAAGTACTCAAAGAGGAGTCTAGCTTGTTTGGATCAAGTCAAAACGAATAAGAAAATTTTCAATAGAAGATTATCAAGAAGACTTGAGTCCTAATTTATAAGTTTAAAATTTTTATTTTAAATATAAGGTAAAGGATAGATTAGTTATGGATTCCTCAAGCTCACTTACACACACACAAAATTTATATATTGTCTTTTATGTTAAATATTTGTGTTTTTGGTTTTACCGCTTTAATTTCAAAAGATTATGTTTACATGATTTTTATCTCAATAGAATAAGTTTTATAGTTTGTAATATGTGTTGGATTCTATCCACACATATATGAGCTTCATATATTTATAGAAACTTAGTTCTATGAGCTATCATGAATACATCTTTGAGTTTTTGAATTTTCAAGAATACATCTTTCGGTTTCATGAATAAATTTCATCAAAACAAGTTTATATTGGTTAATATGTGTATTGGATCTCATCCATATGCATTGATGTTTTATATATATTTAAGAAACTTATTTTGATGAGTTTAGTTCATGTGTTTAAAGTTTTGTATTTATCAGAACTTATTTTAGAGCTTACTGTCAAAAACAAGTATATTTTATTTACTATGTGTATTGGATTCTACCATACACACTATGCTTCAAATTTGTTTCAAATATCATATTTTTTTTATTTGTACAAGTTTTGGAAAGTCAGTTTTTCATTTCAAAGTATGTAGTTTGGAAAATACAATTTTTGGTTTATGCCTAAATTTCTTTACCTCAAAAATAGTTTATTTGTTTGTAATATGTATTGATTTTTGATCACATATATTTGGACTTTAAAGTGTTTCAATAAACTTATTTTTTTAGATTTTATGTAGATTTTATGGGATTTAAAATATATTTAAAAAATGTTCAAAACTTGGTTCTGGGGCTACTTGCAGTCGACCGACTGGTCGACGGATGGCTCGATCGACCGACTGGTCGACCAACGTGCACAAGTTTTTGTGCTTAACTTCCATATCAAAAGAGAATTTTCAATAGTGTTTTTCTTGAGTTTATGAAAAAAATTTCTTGAGTTTTTAACTTTCAAATCTATCTTGTTTTCTCGCATAAGCTTGAGCCTACCATTACTATATTCATCCTCTAGCATCCTTGTTTGTGAGAATGTTTGTTGGTGATCAAGAGAAGTGATCACCAAGTGTTTCAATTTTGTATTTGGAAGAATTGTAGAGGTTGCGGCCTTGGCGAACTTACGAGTTCGTGTGTATTGTCCAGGAACAAGTGAGGGACTTGCAGGTCCAAGAGTTCTTGAGGGAGCTCGTTGTAGGTGTTGCGGCACTGAGTGATCTTGCAGGATCGTTTATAGTGAAAATCTTTCATAGTGGTGAAGGCAGGGATGTAGAGTAAGTGACTTGAACCTCAAAATAAATCTCCCGTGTTTGCGAGTGCTCATCTCTCTCTCAACTCACTTGTGTTTATATCTTGCATGCTTATTATATTTGTGCTCATCTATTACATGCTTGATATTACTTGTGCTCAATAGATATATGTGCTTGGGATTGTTTGGTATCGTGCATGATCTCTTATTGTCAATATTCTTTACATGCTTGATATTGTTTGTATTTATGCTCACACTAGTATTTAACAAAGAGAGCTATAATTACACCTTAACTCTTAATCTAAAGGAATTTTGAGGAGAAGTTCAGAGTCCTTCATCGGGAATTTGGCTATACTCTTTGGTTATACTTTGTGTGTTTAATGTAATAGTTTTAATTTGCATATTAAGTTTTTAATTTCGCATTGTTTTGTATTAGATTAGCATATCACCTATGCACCCCCCTCTAGGTGATCTACATTTCTTTCACCATGTCTACAAAATGTCCTAGATATGAGAAACCTGATAAATCAAGAGGCATGAATCATATTCTAGACCTAAATCATCCTCTATATTTGTATCTGAAAATACTAAGCATAAACATTCGATTTTGTCAATAAAAAGCAGATAATTTCTTGTCATTCTGTTATGTTGGCTGGTTTGAGCATCTTAACTTGGCACAGATTCTTAGAGCCAACTCCCTAGAGTTCTTTGTTTCCGTCAAAGAACATATCTATCCTAAGATTTTCTATGTATTTTATGCCAATTTTAAGATTGTCTAAGAACTTATCATTTACTCCAAGGTTAAGAACATAACCATTGACATTTCTCTAGAATCTTTTGCTAGGGTTTTGCAATTATCATGTGTGGGGGTAGATATCTTCAACATGGACTTTGACTATTTTGAATTTCCCAATGGTGAAACTGCTCTCACCACCTCTCTCTTACTTCATGGTGATGCTAACCCCAATTTGGTTAAGAATGAAGAGGTAGAGTATTACACACTCACCATCCAAGTTCTTCTCAAAATTATTCTTTTTAATCTCCTTCCTAGGTCGGGCAAGTACAGCCACGCTCGGGGAAGTGCTCTATTGCTTATCTACTACCTTCTGAAAGGCATTAGAGTGAACATCCCCAAGCTTCTCATGGATTTTTTGTTTTTCGATCATTTGATGATACCAAGCAGGAATCTCTCTAATGGGATGATTATTACTTATTTTCATAAACACTTTAAAATCGATCTTTCTGGTGAGACTGTCTATCCTCCCTCTGTTGATATCGATCACACTCTTTTAAAGAGGATGCAATCGGGCATTCGTGCTCATGCTCAGCCCCTTCTGCTCAAATTCCTCCACAGCTTGCCTCTTGTTCTTCCTTATCGTCAGCAGATCTCTATGCTGCCCTGTTGAACCAAATTACTTCTATGTCCCAGAGACAATCAGAAAACACAACGAAGATTTTGGCGAACCAGAAAGAGTTAAGAATACTCTCGCTCATGTTTGTTCTGCACAACATTATTATCAAGCTTGTGCAGACTATTTCTTTACTCGATATGAGTGGCCTCAGCCGATGCCGACTGGATTCACTCGTCCTCTCCCAGTCGAGGTTCTTCCTTCGAGCCCTGGGTTGTTCCCTCTGAGCCTGTTAGTGTGTACCATTCGGTTGTTGATGAACCTGATGGTCCTCTATACACAACTGACAAGGATTTTATTTCGGACGAGGAAGGTGTTTGAATTCCCATAATTTTTGATGGTTGACAAAAGGGGAAAAGAAGGAGGAGCTGAAAATATATGGGTTATGTTATTTTAGCACTTTGGTTTGCTTTTAGTACTTTGAGTTTCTAGTACTTTGAACACTTTAAAACGTTTGATTGTGACTTTGTAATATTTGGTAGTTTGTGTTTAGAAAATATTGTGATCATTAGGATTTGGATTAGTATTGTAAAACTATGATATGTGACTTTTTGGATATGTGATAGTTTATTAAGCACTACTTTGAGAGTTGTTATATATATATATATATATATATATATATATATATATATATATATATATATATATATATATATATATATATATATATATATTTGATACATGTCTATGTGATATGGTTTCTTATGCACTTAATCTACATACATCTATTTTATGATATATCTCTCTTATGATGGTATAGTATAGTTTTGTATAACTTTTTTGTTTTTGTAGATCCATCACCCTTGTTTGGTTGGATGGAGATTGCATGGTCAGAGGAAACCATTTGTGCATACCAATTATATTTTCATATCCGTGTATGCATAAATGATATGCCTAGAGCTCACTTGATAAAAATTCTATATGCATGCTTTAGTTATTGCTTTGATCTTGATATATTTCAATATGCATATGTTTAGGGGGAGCTTCACTAGAAGTCTCTTCCAGTTTATGTAAAATAACTCCATGAGTTTTGTCAACATCAAAAAAGGAGAAATTATTGGCACGAAGGCCCTTAACCCTAGTTTTGATAATGATGATCTATTTAACAAATTTTTATTAAATTGTTTTCTATTGATAGAGAGAGTGGGAAAACTTTATAAAATTTGAAGGGATTTACAAATAATGAAAGAAAATTATAAGAATGCCAGCGCGCGATCACTTTGTTCTGTTGACGATACGAGTGATCAAGTCCTCAAATCTTCTGCCTAAGGATTTTCTTCTCGCCTGGCTTCGAAAATCCTTTGAGAAAGGAAGATCATGTGGGTATTAGCACCCTGAAAGAGAAGCAAAGTTCTCAGAAGAAAGTCCGAAAGCTAAAGAGTGATCTCTTGTGAAATCTCTCGAAGAAGATCAACCAAAATTTCCCCAATCTGAAGTTCAACCCTCCAAGGTCAGCCAATCAGCTCTGAGCCCCTCCTTGCAATAGGTTATTTATAAGCTTGATGGGGTGTAACTGCTCCCCTACAAATCAGTAGAATGATCCAGTCTAGCTTTGCACCTGAAGCCAGAATAACTTCGCTGTGAAGCTAAAAGTAGCTTGAGCAAAGCTGAAAACCCGTACGCGAAGCTAATTAGCCAACTGGCTTAGGTTTGTTACACCAAATCCCTTGATTTGCTCCATTAAGTGAGGAATTTCTCTTGATCTTCTCGAACAAATTAATGTGCAATATCCCTACTTTGAAATACAGTGTTTAAATAAAATATACTGGTATTTTAATATGTACACGTACATTTGTTTATTACTATTAATTATTATGTGAGTTTCTATTATAATTGTTATTAATTACTATTATAATAAATTATTATGATTTTTATTAAGAGGTAATATTATTACAATTATTTTGTATTTTGCATGTATATAAGTGAGCCCACCCCTTTTCTCTTATTTCGCTAATTTTCCCTTTATTTTTCTTTGGCCCAAATCCAAGCCCAATCCTATTCATCTTTCCTCTTCTTTTTCTTTTTTTTCTATTCCCTAAACTCATGAATCAAAGGCCTAGCCCATATTTTCTTTTCTCCACTTCTATGTCTTATCTCATTTAAATTCAACTTAGCCCAATAACAAAACCCAATAGCCAACCCATATCCAATAAACCCATATTCCCATTTCATAACACCCAAATGGATAATTTAAAATGATAAAGAATGAATAAAAAATAAATATTTTTTAAATTGTTAAAGCCATGGCTTGAACGTAAGTTCTCCTATACCAAATCCTAATATTTAAACCATGATGCCACATTAGCATATGGTTTTGACTGGATTTGAATCTATTTAAAGTAAATTGAAAGGTCAATCCAAAATCCAAATTTCAAACTGAAACTTTTCTAAACTCTTGAATCTATCTACAACATTATGTTAAACGACCATATCTATTCTGTTGCAAACTTCCAACTTAAATTCAAATTTTAAGATATATAAAAAAAGTGAAGCCTAATCCCCATCTTCCACCTCAAGAGATAAAGAAAGAAAACTTTAACCTCAACTTTCTCATCTCTTTTCTCCTTCTTCAAGCTGATCATGCACGAAGGGAGGAGTTGAGATGCAGAGATTAAGGATAGGCAGGGGAAGGAGAACCACATAAGTAGATCTAAAATCTTTATCATTTAATTTTCATTTAATTGAATAGCATTTTTCACCACTTTTTTTCATGAATTTTTACATCAAAAACTCAACTTTAACAAGTACAAATTTATAGGATGATCTTTAGTACTTCCCTTAATTTACAAAGTTTTTAAACATTTTAAAATTTTTTCCTTTCAAAAAAAATATATATATAATCTGGCCTGCTCTCGGCTAATGGCCGGGAGCAGGCACTCTCTGGCCATATAGACCCATGTGGGTGTGTGATGGCCAGCCGGATGCAGATCCGGGTGCATGTGGATCTGCATCCCTTGGGTACATAGTTGGCTCAGGTAGCCCACCGCGCACACCCCCTTCCTTACATATACACACACACACACACACACACACACACACACACATATATATACACATATATATACATATATATATATACAGATATATATATACATATATATACACACACACACACACACATATATATATACACACACACATATATATATATATATATAGATATATATATATGTGTGTGTGTGTGTGTGTGTGTGTGTATAGAGAGAGAGAGAGAGAGAGCAGATTCACAACTAGCCCACTGGCCTGCACCCCCTGGACTCGAACCTGAATGCCATACCCGAACTAACTAAAAACAGACTCGTTAACTTGTAGACAAACAATTAACCCAGATCATTCACTACAAAGATAGTTAGATAAATATTCAAAAAAATGAGAAAAAAATGCAGAATAATTGTCAGATAATTATACACTGCTGCAAAACTTTTTGTGTCAATAAATGGTAGAAATTAACCCAAATCATTCACTACAAAGCCAATAGATGAATAGAAAAATTCAGACCCATTAAGCATTTTGATGGTTTCCGATTAAGAATCCAAGAAAAATTAGAAACTAGTTTAATCTAAGCCTATATTCCCATCTCCAAACTAATCAATCAAGATTAAAAAATCCTTTATAACACAAAAGTAGAACATCCTCGTAAAATCTTAACAATTTCTAATTGATATGTATTTAATGTAGATTTCTTAGAACTTTAGAAATTGTTACTTGGACTCGTGATAAGCCCAGATGAGTGTTTGCTTTTATATTATTGCTTAATTACTGTTATTAGTGCGTGATTTTATATATTTTATTACTTTATCAATCACGTAGGAAAGTTGCATGTGTACATTGTTTGCTTATTTCATCATCATACTATCAAATTGCATGGTAGCTTGTTTACTTAGTCATATGCATCTTCATGCACTTTGTTCTTGGTTCCATGTGGGTTGATTTTGATATTATGTTTCATGTAAGTCATGCAAGTACATAAATATTATCACCTGCATATATTCTTCTTTTATAAATATTTTCTTCAAAATATCAAAACTTCTTTTCTATCCTAGTTTTTTTTTATTATTTTGGAGTAGGATAAGAACACCAGACTATGATTCTTGAATATTATTATTATTTTACTTTGAAAACTTGACTGATTATACATGACTTCTACCTGAAAATCATAATGTACATGTTACCATAGTTGCGGGGTAAATATTATTACACTATAACAACACCCTCCTGTTATGCTTCTTACATATCCTGTTATAGGGTATCCTAATAACACATGTCGATGTTGTTAATATGACTATCATTGACTTATCCCAGTGATGTAGGTAACTTGTACTTTAATTAACCTTGATAAAATAATAACACGATATTAAAGAACATATACCAAGATTGGGAAAATTGATGAAGGAGACAATGTCTGTATTTTGGGTGGACTTAAAATATAGGTTGCACAGCCGAAAGAGGGTTCTACTGTAGGGTTCCCGTGGGATGAATGACACCCCCATCCTATTCCTATTCTTGTTCTTGTTATATATGTTATACATGTTACCTGACTTGTTATACATGTTACTTAACTACCTTGCGGTAGGGCCTGGTTCAGCGCCAGGAGTCTGGCTCGTGGTACCAGGTATGTACGGGGCCTACTTAAAATATAGACAATGTCTCCAACCAAGCAGCTTCAATAACATAGGATCTCGATTAGCACGTGTGGTAGGCATAGTATGGGATGCATCTATTATATGTGATAATTGGTGTTCGATGACATAATTAATAACAAAACTGAATCTTACATTGACATTGATATATATATATATATATATATATACGTGTTATGATAGATACCTGACACCTGATTGTATACCTAACTTGACACGTACTCTACGCTGTGCTATCCACATAACTATTTATTTACTTTATGCACGTCACTTCTTATCTAATGTATTTTTATGGTAGTATTGTAATGATATGTGCACACTGTTTTTGCATGTGAACCTTCCCCTTTTATTTTACATACTTATTGGGTCACTTTATGACGATTCTAAATTTGCACATTCAGATCCATGTATATATTTTATCGCTGATCAGGTATTTGGAGAGGATCACCCACTTTACGAGAAACTAGAGGTCTCTTACTTGATCGTCCCTTCTCGGTATTTTCTTTCTTTTCTTTATTACATTGCTTCCATGATTCTATGCATTAGACTCAATACTTGTGCTATTTCTTTTATTCATCTACTTTCATTGTGTTAGATATTTATATGTCATATTGTAATGATATTGATTTTCATAGTGATTATATTTGTTCAGGTTATTTTAGGCTTAGCGTATATAGTGGGGCATTCTCCTTGCCTATATACGTCACTGACTCTCGTCGCGACTCAGTTTCCACATATTTTAGGAAGCAGGGCGTGACAGAGTTTTCTTAGTATCAGAGCCAGGTTCGATATAAAGAGAGGACCTAGTTCTTATCGATATCCTGAGATGTTATAGTTACACTGCAATATACATATATTACTTTCACAATGTTATTGAGTCCACTTTAGAATCGATCGTCCTTCCTTTTCATATCTGTCTCTTGAATCTCTTAATGTCTCTGATTTTAACATTTCCTTTGGATCAATCTGAATTTTTCTTATTGGTGCCTATCTTTCATCTCGGTTCCATTTTCTCGATATTAACTCTTGGTAGTGGTCTTTAGACTCGATCGACGGCCGAGATCAGAGTGCGTAGCGGAAGCATGGTGAACCTATTGCACACTGAGAAGCAACAGGGGAGCATGAAGACATCATTCACAATTGATTATCATTTCCTTGATTTCTATGCTATCGTGCATAGTTTATTTCATGTTTAGTCATTATCAATTTTGATCAACTTTGATTCTTTTTATCTTTTCCCCTGCCTGAATGAAATTTCGAGGACGAAATTTTTGTTAAGATGGGTAGAATGTAATATCCCTACTTTGAAATATAGTGTTTAAATAAAATATACTGGTATTTTAGTATGTAAATGTACATTTATTTATTATTATTAATTATTATGTGAGTTATTATTACTAATTATTATTAATTACTAGTATCATAAATTATTAAGATTATATTAAGAGGAAATGTTATTACAATTATTTTGTGTTTTGCATGTGGATAAGTGAGCCCACTCCTCTTCTCCTATTTCCTTAATTTTTCTTTAATTTTTCTTTGGCCAAAATTCAAGCCCAATCCTATTCATCTTTACTATTCTTTTTCTTGTTCTTTTTCTATTCTCTAAACCCATGAATCAAAGCCCAAGCCTATATTTACTTTTCTCCACTTCTATTCTCATATCTCATTTAAATTTAACTTAGCCCAATAATCAAACCCAATAGCCAATCCATATCCAATAAACAAATATTCCCATTTCATAACACTCAAATGGATAATTTAAAATGATAAAGAATGAATAAAAAAATAAATATTATTTAAATTGTTAAAATCCATGGCTTGAACAAAAGTTCTCCTATACCAAATCCTAATATCTAAACCATGATACCACATTGGCGTGTGGTTTTGACTGGATTCGAATCTATTTAAAGTAAATTGAAAGGTCAATCCAAAATTTAAATTTCAAACTGAAACTTTTCTGAACTCTTGAGTCTATCTACAACATTATGTTAAACTATCGTATCTGTTCATTAGCAAACTCCCAACTTAAATTCAGATTTTAAGAAATAAAAAAAGAGAGAGATAGAAGCTTAATCCCATCTTTCATCTCAAGAGATAAAGAAAGAAACCCTAGCCTCAACTTCCCCATCTCCTTTCTCCTTTTTCAAGGTGATCATGCACAAAGGGAGGAGTTCAAGATGTAGAGATTGAGGAATAGACAAGGGAAGGCGAACCAAGTAAGTAGATCTAAAATCTTTATCAATTTTCATTTAATCGAATAGCATATTTCACCACTTTTTTCCATGAATTTTTACATCAAAACTTAATTTTAACAAGTACAAAATTTATAAGATGATCTTGTAGTACTTCCCTTAATTTATAAATTTTTAAACACTTTAGAAATTTTTCCTTTCACAAAAAAATATATAAATTCAGCTAATAGACGAGAGCGGGTTTCTCTGGCTGTACAAACCCACGCGGGTTTGTGCTGGCCAACCTAGTGTAGACCATACCTGGATCTGCATCCCTTGGGTACACAGTGGGCTCGGGCAGCCCACTGTGCACACCCCCTTCCTTATATATACACACGCGCACGCGCACACACACACATATATATACATATATATATACACAAACACACAAACACATATATATACATATATATAAGAGAACTGATTCACAACCAGCCCACTGGCCTGGACCCTCCTGGACCTGAACCCGCATGCCAGACCCGAACCAACTGAAAACAAACCCGTTAACCTTTAGACAAACAATTAAAATAGTTAGGTAAATATTTGAAAAAAATGAGAAAAAATGCAGAATAAATTGTAAGATAATTATAGACTACTGTAAAACTTTTTGTGCCAATAAATAGTAGAAATTAACCCAATTCATTCACTACAGGCCATATACATTAATATAAAAATTCAGACCTGTTAAGCATTTTAACGGTTTAAAGCCTATTAAAATTCCCACAAAATTAGAAATTGGTTTAATCTAAACCTATTAAGTTCATTTAATCATATTCCCAACTCCAAACTAAGTAGAACATCCTTGTATAATCCTAACAATTTCAAATTTATATGTATTTAACGTAGATTTCTCAGAATTTCAAAATTGGTACATTGACTCGTGATAAGCTCAGATCAGTGTTTTTTTTGTACTATTGCTTAATTACTATTATCAGTGTGTGATTTTACACATTTTATCATTTTGTTGATCACGTAGGTAAGTTGCATGTGTACATTGTTTGCTTATTTCATCATCATACTATCAAATTACACACATCCTTTTGCATGGTACCTTGTTTACTTAATCACATGCATCTTCATGCACTTTTCCATGTGGGTTGATTTTGATATTATGTTTCATGTAAGTCATAAAAGTACTTAAATATTATCACCTTCATACATTCTTCTTTTATAAATGTTTTCTTCAAAATATCAAAACATCTTTTCTATCCTAGTTCTTGTTTTAATTTTTGGAGTTGGAAAAGAACACCAGACTATAATTCTTGAATATTATTATGATTTTACCTGAAAAAATTGACTGATTATACATGACATCTAACTGAAAATCATAATGTTCATGTTACCATGTTATACATGTTACCTGAATACCTAGCGATAGGGCCTGATTCAGCGCCAGGAGTCTGGGCTTTGGTCAGATCGGTCACTGATACTGCATATTTATTGTCACATTTTCATATTTATTATATAATAAACTCTATTTTTAATCTTGTTTGTTGTCTAGTTTATATGCAGGCCTATTACTAAAGGAGAGGAAGAAAACGAGCTTAAAAGCCCATCAAAATTCTGATTTAATTCAGAATTAATTCAAATTAAAGATCAGGGCGGATTAGAAAAAATTAGGGTAAAGTAGAGAAGATAAAACCAGTTGAATAAGCAGTTAAAATAAGATCTTCACAAATCAATTGGTTAAGGCCAAAGACCAAAGGATGTTTCATCAAATCCAGGACCTAAAACTGTAAATCCTGTAAGAGACAAAGTATATCACGAGAGCAGGGAGCAGCACCCGGGGTGTGGCCACCTAGCCACACCTAGGTTGTGGAAATGCAGCCAAGCATTCCGCAGCTTTGTTAAGGTTGTTGGGGGACATTTACTCCCTAATCTTCATACGCTCTTCCCTATTTGATTTTTGCCTATAAATATTGGGTTTTCAACAGGGAACTATCAAGCAGAGAAGGATTCTAAGGATAGTTTTTCATTCTTTTTAGTGTAGGTTTTTATTTTTATTTTATGTAATTTTTATTTCTTTGTAAGCATAGGTTAGACTCAGTTTCATGTAAGTAAGAGGGAAAGATTTATGTTGAGAGTGACACCGATGTAACCTCCTCCTTTCATCCATCGTCTCTGCAAGTAATAAAAAGGTAATTTTTTTATATGTTCTTCTTTGTTTTCATTTTCTGCTTCTTCTTTACTTCTCTTTTGATACCAATTGCTAACCAAGTGAGTCTTATAGCATCGAAAGAGCCTTGCCTTTGCGAGTGCCACTGATAGCTCATGATGATGGATTTTAATCTTAATCTGTATCATTCGATACTTATATTGTCTTGATGATGTAATGCAGAAGAGACGAGAATCAACTCTTATGGGCTATGACTGATTACCTCCACTCGAAGGTAACATCATCACCAAAGATTCAAGGTAATTATTTGGCCAGAGGAGGTAAGTATTTGTTTTAGGTTTTCTTTCTTTTCTTTTAATTCTTTAGTTTAGATCACCACAATCTCCCAACTTTTTTATACTCTCTTTTTAATTTCTTTGTATAAATCCATTTCTATTTTCTCCACCTTCTTAATCTACCACTTTCTTCTTAACTTAACTGTAACTTATTTTTTTTCTTTTCAAGAACTAAAAGAAGAATTTTAACCATTCTTTGTAACTTAAAAGAAAACTTACAAAACGCTTCCATCGCTAGTCTCTCCTTATAGATCACGATCCACATAGCCACTTGTTATCGTGGTAGCATTGAGAACTTGCACATTATATTCTTAAAGTTCTGAAATTCTGTATTTTTGTGTGCAAGTTAATCCTCAATCAAATTTTAGCGTTGTTACCGAGAAGGAATGGTAAGTAATTCTCTTTTTAAATTTATATTTTTGGTTAACTTTCTTCTTTGTTCTTGGTGTGCAGTGATAAATATCAAGAACATTTTTGTTGCAGTGGATATATAAGTGGCCCTGGACTCTGCTCAAGAAAGCAGAGCCCAGAAGCCCTCAGATTTTCTATATTCCAGTGGCAATCTGAGTGACTATTGACCTGTATTTTTGCAGGTTGACTGAATTACAAAACTAAATTTTGTAGCTATTTATTTTCTTGTTTAACTCACTGTACATACTTTTAACCTCAACAGTAAATTGATGTATGTTTAATACTAAAAACAGCTTAAACTTTGCAGTTAGGCACGTGTCTAATTCGTTTACATTTTACATTACTGCTGAAAAGTGCTGGAGCAAAGGTACGTGTGCATAGCATGTAATATAGGATCACTTTTGAATTGTTTGCATTACTTAAATGTTGCTTTTCATGTACACATTGCACTAAATTGATTTAAGGGCTTGTCCTATTAACAAGATAAGGTGGGGAAGTCATTATCCTCCCTTAGCTCATAAACAACCTCCTCACTCACTAACCCAAGACTAACTAAAACTGAGTAGACGTTGGCCCTAGGGACATCTCAGACTCATATAAGAGACTGACCTAAGGGTGAAGTTGATGAGAATTTGACTCTTACCAAATCGGTGTCTAAGGTTGGGGATTGAGGGGCGAAACCCCGAAGGCTAGTTGTTTGGCTTAATTAGGTCCGTTCCTTTTAAGCACGGATACCTCCCACCAATTTTATCCCTATCTGGCCGATTAACTTGTGGTCAGATTCAGCAATATACCCTTCGTGGGCAGTCTAACCAGTTAGGAGTCTTTAGGTCTAAGGTTACCCTAATTTAGGTTAGATTTTTTCTTTTTGATTGTTTATTTATTTGTTTTCTTTATTTGATTTTTACATTTCTAGTGTGACATGACTTATAACAACAATTTTTTAATTTTAATGGTAATCCATGTTACACCCGACCTCTTTTTTGGATATTACCAAGCATATTATAACTTTAACTAGCCTAGTGTGCTGGATTGGTCTTATCTGAATCAATGCATGCCCTAGTACTAATACTATGAACAAGACTAGAATAATTATCACTACTCTACACAGAGCCAATGGGGATACGACTCCCTCGAGTCATTTTGTCAACCACCTTCAACACCCAGCTTCATATACTCCTTCTCCTGAGCAACCATTAGAAGAATCAATTAACTTGGAAAAGTGGATGGAAGCCTTAGAAGAGCTTGAGCGACGTATTAAAATTCTAGAAGACTCAAAATCCTGTTAAAATTTTCAAATCACAGATTCTTACTCTATGTTTCAAGAAGAACATACCAACTTAGAAAAGAGTATGGATTCCATGATTTAATTTCAAAGTGATCCACTCGATATGATAGAAGCAAGACTTAGTCGATTGAAAAACATGTGTATGAATAAGGAAACTCTCCCTACCAAATCTTTGACTATTCCTGACGCTTCTAGCTATATTAATGAAAACAAAGAATCATGGTATCTTGAAGACTTTAACAAAGATTCAATTTTACCACAAAACCTTTAACTTGACCAATATCAACCCATTGCCGAATTGGTAAGTTTTCATTTTAATGAGATTAAACTTGATTATGAATGTGAACCCGATCCCCAACTTTGTGATTCAGTTTTCATCCTCGAATCTATATTGTCTCTAGTATTCTTGCGCAATTTGGACCAAATTCCTGAGCCAACATTTATTCCCCTGCCTATAAATCAAGAAATTGAATTACCAGTTTTGGATAGTTGATTGGTAGTGAAAAATGCATAATTGTCATCATATTTACCATCACATTTTCATATTTATTCATATAATTCTGCACATTTATTAATATTTTGTTATTTAATGTGTGCAGGCCTTGAGTGTTGAATTAAATAAAGAATTAAAGCTTAATGAAGCCCAAAAGCCCATATCCAAGCCCAAGTCCAAGCCCAGGTGTAAAACTGCAATTATAAGAAGTCAAAAGTGCAAATACAAAGTATAAAAATTGCAAATACTACAAAGAGGGAAAGGATAGAGTTCTATTCAACCCTAAATGCTTGGGGAAGAGGATAAATAAGTGTGCAAGGTTGAGATTCGTTTTTGAAGGAATTTGGATAAAGGGTAACTTGATTTCTAAGTTATCTCAAAAATCCAATATGATGAGTCAGGATGCAGATTCTAGAAGGAAACGCCCAGATGGACGGACCAGAGGAGACCACGCGGGAAAGTGCGCGGCCAATGATCAGACTGTTGCCGCGGAAACGCGGCCCAAGCCGCGTTTCCGCAGCAATCCTGCCTTATCCATCTACCAGTTTTCGTGGAGGAGTTTATCCGGAACTCTATCGCCTTCTGCACCTATAAATACCCTTGCAGGCGCAGCAGAGAGGGCATCCAGAGAAGATTAGGGTTTTTCTTTAGCTTTTTCTTAAAATTCTGCACGTTGTAATTTCGTTTTTAAGGCTTTGTGGAGAAGAATGAGCTTGTATTTGGAGACGTACTTTCGAATAAAGGTTACTTTCTATTGCATATTTAATTCTTGTCAATTTTTATTTCTTTTCTCTGTGTTTATTTGCTTCGGTTTTCATCTGCGATCTCTTGTTTTCTTTCTTCTTCTTTTCGTCTAATTAGAAAAAACAAAATAAAAAAACAAAATAAAAAATAATTATAAAAAAATAATGTCTAACTAATTCTTTGTGTGGTTTGCTGATCACTTAAGCAACCCTAGGGCAAGTTAGGATTTGAATCGATTTAATGGCCATTTTTTAGAAACCCTAGGTTTAATGATTATTGTTCTTGAAGATTAAACTGATAATTAGATTTTTTAATCTAGGTTGCACATTTAAAAGACTTCTCATGACTTCATACTTAAGAACTAGGACAGCCTAAATTTAAGATTAATCTTTTCTTAAGCTGTACTTAGATGTTAGGATGAAACATTGTTTAGTTTTTAATAATGTAACTTAGTTAGAATCTTGTATCGTCTTTTCTTACTTGAATCATTCTTAATAACCTATGATGAATCACATATATCTCAAGATGAAATTCAACATCCAAGACTTGCATGATGGGTTGTGGTAGTAGATCAGTAAAACCATATTTCTTTATTCATATACACTTCAAATCTAATCCTTTCTCTGTTTTATTCAAAGCATACAGAGGAATCGGCCGAAAAGCTTGCATCGCATCCTTCCTTGAGGATCACGACCCGCTTTGGCCCTTGCTACAGCGGATAGCATTGAGACTAAGAACTCTACAACTCATTCTTCTTATTTACAAATTCTAAAATCTCAATCAATAGTCACATTCCATTAATGGGAAAAGAATGTGAATTTCAATTCTTGGATTTGGACTCAATTCTTGAATCAAAACCAACTCCCGAACCTAAAGTTGACTTTCCCGAGTTAGTATTGGTTCCTGAACCTATCATTCTTGAGCCTAAGTCAACAATTCTACTAAGTCACATTCTTTTGTCAGACATATTTCAAGAGTAGTTATGTAAAAGGAATAAGTTTCATGATAGGATCTTTCATAATCCTATTCATATTGGGGAGTATAAATATATAAATAGAAAAAAGTTAATAAAAATGGGTTCCGTAAACCACCACATTATCTTGATTGCTAGCAACGCTTGACCCAATCGAACCTCCACCAGAACCACCACCTTAAGGTTATATTTTCCTTCCCTTTCTTCTTTTTCATGCATCTATGCATTAATTTATATATTGAGGACAATGCATGAGATAGGTGTGGGGGATGGTTCTAACATAACTTAGGTTTTTCTTTTATTATTAAAAAATTAACATTTTCTTTGCTTTTTAAAATTTTTTGAAAATAGAAACAATATTTTGACATATTTTTTGTAAGAAATTAAGTCAATTTAAGGAATAAGAGAACTATAATTAGGATTTCTTATACTTGGTCAAAATAAGATTATTTGTTTGATTTTCAAGATTAGGAAGAAAATTTGGAAAAGTAATTTAGTCTTGATTTTTACCTTGATGAAATATGAATGCTTTATACACTTTCACACTTAGGGTTTAAAAACAAAGATTATTATGCCTTAATAAAAAAAGGAAAAATATATGTAATATTTCAAAATTTCTCTGATTAAGCTGGGTATTTGTGCCTCATAAAGCATAAGTTTTTACGCCTAAAAGCGGTTCATATAATAAAATCCTTAGTTTTGTGGCCTTATTTACTCGAGTCCTTAAGTCCTTGGGGTATTTTCTCACCCGGTGCCCTAAGATCGTTTGGTTTGTGAGTCATCGATTAAAGGCTTGTTATGGGAAAATTAGAAAGCCAAATAGCACTAAAGAATAATATCACCAAAAATAAAAAAAGAAAAGAAAAAATAATAAGGCATAAGAGTTAGAGTTAAAGAACTCTGAGTCAAAATTTCACGGTTACAAAGGGGCATATAACATAGGGTAAAATAATAAGCTATATGAGAAATACAGTTTGATTCCTTGCCTTGATTGATAGCAAGTTTTTGAATAAAGACTGAGCTTAAGAATGAAAAATTTAGTTTTCCTATAACTTATAGATCACTGAATTCTTACAATAATACTTCAAATATTTTTCTCTTTCAAAATGTGTTTTCAAAATACTAACACTTTGTTTCTCTTTCTTTATGAATTTTGTGGGTGTAATCCACAGAAAATCTTCACAAGACAAAACTCATCCTCTAGGGGAAACCTAGAGGTTTAATGGCATGTTATACATACTCAGTGCAAACGCGTGACCTGTGAAAGTTGCCTAATAATCTTTAGTTTAGTTTTGTTGTTTTGCTCGAGGACAAGCAAAAGATAGGTACGGGGGTGTGATCGGTCACTGATACTGCATATTTATTGTCACATTCTCATATTTATTATATAATAAATTGTGTGTTTAATCCTATTTATTGTCTAATTTTAGAACTTAGAATAAAAAGTGCAAGTACTCAATACTACAGTAATAGCAAGTCGCTATGCGGGTCGTGATCCATAAGGAGGGACTAGCGATGGAAGCTTTGTTTAGCAAGTTCTCTTTTATGCTATAAAGAATGATTAAAGTTCTTCTTTTAGTTTTTTAAAAGTAAATGAAAAAGAGTTAAAGTTAAGTTAAGTAGAAAATGGTAGATAGAGAAGGTGGAGAAAATAGAAGTGGATATGTACAAAGAAATTGAAAAAGAGTGAAAAAGATTTTGATGTTGATGGTGTTGGTGATCTAAACTAAAGAATTAAAAGAAAGAAAACTAAAAATTACTTACCTTCTTTTGCCCAATACTTACCTTGAATCTGTGGCAATGATGTTACCTTGAAGTAGAGGCAATCAGCACATAGCCTATAAGAGTTAATTCCCGTCTCTTCCACATTACATCATCATGACGATACAAGTATGAAATGATATAGAATGACTAAAAATCCATCGTCATGAGCTATCGATGGCACTCGCAAAGGCAAGGCTCTTTCGATGCAATAAGACTCACTTTGATAGCAATTGATACCAAAAAGAAGAAAAGTAGAAAGAAAGAAGAAGAACATAAAAAAAAGAACTTACAAATGCAACTATAGATTCAATCTTGTAACAATAAGAGAAAAGAAGAACTTACACCGGTATCACTCTCAGTACAAGCTTCATTCTCATTCTCCTATGAAACTCTGATCTCCTCTGAATTATATAAATAAAACTAAAAATTACATAAAAAGAAAAATAAAAACCTACACTAAAAAGAAAGAAAAAATGGCCTAAAGTCTATCTCTGCATGATCGCTCCATTTGCCTTTGAGATTGTAGGTATTTATAGGAGAATGCAGAGGGTAGGGGAGTATGAAGATAAGGGAAACTGGTTATTTCTGAATTTGAATCCTCCCTTTATCTTCAAGTTGATTGGATGTAAATATTCAGTTCTGATCTGTAGTATATTGGCATGTTGATTGCTAAATATAACTTATCAAATGAAAGAATTAGATATAGTGATCAAGTTAAGAGTTTGGCCCATTAAATCTTCTTTCTGGATCATCTTGGTTCATCAAATTTGAGTTTCAGTAGCGAAAGTTATGATTCAAATACTAAATTGTATCCAGTCAGAATCTGAGTCAAAATTGCTTCAACTCATCCGTTGATCTTCTCTCTATCCATTTATCTCTTTGGATTTGGACTCTATATTTGACGTTATCCTCGGTTGATTTTTATCTTTAACTACTTGATTCACCAAAAACTGAATTTAACCAACTGGATTTAGGATCGTCTTTCTCTAACCAAATAGATTTAGTTAAATCCAAATTTAACTGATATTTATTTGATTTTATCCTCTTTCTCCCATGATTATCTTCTGCAAATAAACATTTAAGATAAGAAATTTAGCAGATTTATTACATGATAAATATGAAAATATAATAAAGAATAATGCAATAAATGTATGCAGTCACACCCCCACGTCTATCTTTTGCTCGTCCTCGAGCAAAACAACAAAACTAAACCAAAGATTATTAGACCACTTTTGTGGGTCACATGATTGCAGTGATCATGTGCAACAAGCCTTAAACTCTAAGTTTCTCCTAGAGGACGAGTTTTGTCTCGTGAGGGTTTTCAATAGATTACACTCACAAAATCCATAAAGAGTAATAAACTGTTAGTATTTTCAAAAACACATTTTGAAAGTGAAAAATATTTGAAATAATATTGTAAGATTTAAGTAATCTATAATTTATTGAAAAATTAAAATTTTCATTCCTAAACTTAGTATCTATTCAAAAATTTGTTATCAATCAAAAGGAGTCAACTTGTACTTCTTATCTAGTCTATTACTTTACCCTAAATCATATGCACCTTCGTGACCGTGAAGTTTTGACTAAGGGTTCTTCAACTCTAACTCTTATGCTCTATTTACTTTTTTTTAATTATTTGTTGTAATATTTCTTAGTTTTATTAGGCTTTTTAATCTGCCCATGTAACGGACTTTTAATCAATGACTCCCAAACCAAACGGTCTTAGGGCACCAGGTAAGAAGACACCCTAAGGACTTAAGGACTCGAGCAAACAAGGCCACAAAACTAAGGATTTTATTATATGAACTGCTTTTAGACGTGAATACTTACGCTTTATGAGGCATTAATACCCAGCTTAATCGGAGGATATATATATATATAATATATATAATATATATATATATATATATATATATATATATATATATATATATTTTCTTTTTTTCTTTTCTTTTTTTTAATAAGGCATAAGAATCTTTGTTTTTGAACCCTAAATGTAAGTGTATAAAGCTTGCATATATTATCAAGGTAAAGATCAAGACTAAATTACTTTCAAAATTTTCTTCCTAACCTTAGAAATCTAATAAATAATCTTATTTTGACCAGGTATAAGAAATCCTAATTATGATTATCCTATTCCTTAAAATTGATTTAATTTCTTTTAAAAAATATGTTAAAATATTGTTTCTATTTTCAAAAAGTTTTTAAAAGAAAAGAAAATGTTAATAAATTTTTTTATAATAAAAGAAAACCTAAGTTATGTTAGAACCCTCCCCCACACCTATCTCATGCATTGTCCTCAATGTATGAATTAATACATAGATGCATGAAAAAGAAGAAAGGGAACGAAAATATTGTCTTAAGGAGGTGGTTCCGGTGGTGGTGTCATTGATCCACGAAATGCAGCCCAATCAAATTTGCGTGGAGTTTGGAGGAGCCCATCAGAAACCTCTTTAATATAACCCACTAAAATGATGTATTTATGAATGATCTTTATTAAGAATTTTACCCCATCTAATTTTCAAATTTCACAAATAATTTCAGAGTCAATTTTATCAACACTTTTGTCCCAAAATGGAGTGTGAAAAGATGAAATGATTGACTTGGACTTAGGAAGCACAGGAACTAATAACGACTCAAGAAAGAGACTTAAGTCAAGTAAAGGGTCAGGGGTCGAGATTGGTTCAGGAAGTGGTTCCAAATGAAGAAGTTGAAAGTCAAGTTCACATTCATTTCTCCACAATGGAATGTGACTTTCTAAGATTTATGATTCAAGTTCAAGAATGACATGTGTGGGAATCAGAACTGACTCTAAAATATTACTCAAGTTGGGTAACAAAACAGGAGTCAATATTGATTTAGGAATTTGAACTGGATCACAAATTTGAGAACTAGGTCATATTTCTCATTGAGTTCAATTTCTTAAAAAAGAGAACTTGCCAATTTGTCAATGAGACTTTCAAAAGTATAAAATTGGTTAAGTTTAATATCATGATAAAAAAAGATTAGCGATTCAATTTCATGATGAAATTGCACAGGATCCAATGTTGACTCGGGAAAAATTGAAATCAGGTGAAGACATCAGAGTCATTATTGAATCAGGAAGTAGAATTGAATCACCAAGTTGAGGTTCAGGATCTTATTCATTCTCAAGTTCAATTTCAGGAAAGGAATAACTTGCCAAAATGTCAATGTGGATTTCAAATTTGGAGTTTGGGCAAGTTCAAATGGGTGTGCTGAAATGGAATCTTATTTTCCAAAACAACATGATAGTTCAGCTCTAACAGAATAGTTAGTGACATCAGAAATGATCAAACGGTGAGAATGGAGAGTTTGGACCATTATATCTATGTCATGATTACGAGCGATTTGAGCCTGAGTCATGGCTTCAAGCATCTTTTCATAGTCGATTGGTTCATCGTTTTGTTACGATTGGACTTGAAAAGATGAAGTTTTGTTTTAGAATTTGTGGTGAAATTGTGAGTCCGTCAGATTTTGTTGTTGCTTGGACTCACGCATACTCATTTTCAAGATTGATGGTTTTCTATTTTGAACTGGTGAAACTGAGTATGAATCTTGGAAATATTGTGGACAAGGTGGGTAAGGAGGACAAGTTGGTTGAAAATTGGACTCGGAGAAGATGAATCCCCATTGACTCTGTGAAGACTTTTAATTTGGAAATTATGGTCATAAGATTGGGGGCATGGGTTATATTGATTCGGATAAGGCCAATCCGGCACACTAGGTTGGTTAAAGTTATGATATATCGGGTTGGTAATATCCAAAAAAGAGGCTGGGGTGTAATATGGATTACCATTAAAATTAAAAAATTATTGTTATAAGCCATATCACACAGGAATGTCAAACACAAACAAAGAAAACAAACAAATAAGCAAACAAAGAAAAGAAAAAAATCTAACCTAAGTTAGGGTAAACCTTAGACCTAGACGACTCCTAACTGGTTAGACTGTCCACATGGAGGTATATTGTTAAATCTGGCCACAAGTTAATCGGCCAGGTAGGAGTAAGATCAGTGAGAGGTATCCCTGCCTAAGCAACGGGCAAAATTATGCCAAACCACTAATCTTCGGGGTTTCGCCCCTCAATTCCCAACCTTAGACACTGATTTGGTAAGAGTCAAATTCAAATCAACTTCCCCTTAGGTCAGTCTCCCAAGCAACGGCACAAAATTTGATTAAGGTTTTACCTACACAAAAATATAGAATTTCAGAACTTAGAATAAAGAGTGCAAGTTCTCAATACTACCACAATAGCAAGTGGCTATGCGAGTCGTGATCCATAAGGAGGGACTAGCGATAGAAACTTTATTTAACAAGTTCTCTTTTATGCTACAAAGAATGGTTAAAGTTCTTCTATAGTTTTTTAAAAGAAAACGAAAAGGAGTTAAAGTTAAGTTAGGAAGAAAGTGGTAGATAAAGAAGGCGGAGAAAATAGAAGTGGATATGTACAATGAAATTGAAAAAGAGTGAAAAAGATTTAGATGTTGATGGTGTTGGTGATCTAAACTAAAGAATTAAAAGAAAGAAAACAAATAATTACTTACCTCCTTTAACCCAATACTTACATTGAATCTGTGGCAATGATATCACCTTGAAGTAGAGGCAATCAGCGCATAGCCCATAAGAGTTGATTCCCGTCTCTTTCACATTACATCATCAAGACGATACAAGTATGAAATGATATAGAATGACCAAAAATCCATCGTCATGAGCTATCGATGGCACTCATAAAGGCAAGGCTCTTTTGATGCTATAAGACTCACTTGGTTAGCAATTGGTACCAAAAAGAAGAAAAGTAGAAAGGAAGAAGAAGAAAAAAATAAAGAACTTACAAATGCAACTATAAATTCAATCTTGTAACAATAAGAGAAAATAAGAACAACTTACACAGGGGTCACTCTCAGTACAAGCTTCACTCTCGTTCTCCTATAAATTTTTGAACTCCTCTGAATTACATAAATAAAACTAAAAATTACATAAAAAGAAAAATAAAAACCTACAATAAAAAGAAGGAAAAACTGGCCTAAAGTCTATCTCTGCATGATCGCTCCATTTGCCTTTGAGATTACAGGTATTTATAGAAGTAATGCAGAGGGTAGAGGAGTATGAAGATAGGGAAAACTGGTTATTTCTGAATTTGAATCCTCCCCTTATCTCCAAACTTGATTGGATGTGGATATTCAGTTCTAATCAGCAGCTTGTTGGGTTGTTGATTGCTAAATATAACTTATCAAATAACAAAATTAGAGATAGTGATCAACTTAAGAGTTGTAGCCCTTTAAGTCTTCTTTTTGAATAATCTTGAATCATCAAATTTGAGTTTCAGTAACGAATGTTATGATTCAAATACTAAAATGTATCCAGTTAGAATCCGAGTCAAAATTGTTTCAACTCATCCGTTGATCTTCTCTCTATCCATTTATCCTTTTGGAATTGGACTCTATATTTGACGTTATCCTCGGTTGATCATTATTTTTAACTAGTTGATTCACCAAAAATTGAATTTAACCAAATGAATTTGGGATCATCTTCCTCTAACCAAATAGATCTAGTTAAATCTAAATTTAACTGATATTTATTTGATTTTATCCTCTTTCTCCCCATGATTATCTTCTGCAAAATAGACGTTTAAGACAAGGAATTTAGGAGATTTATTACATGATAAATGTGGAAATGTAATAAAGAATAATGCAATAAATGTGTGCAATTAATACTTGTATCGTCTTGATAATGTAATCTGGAAGAGATGAGAATCAACTCTTATGGGCTATGCGTTGATTGCCTCCACTTCAAGGTAACATCGTCGACAAAGATTCAGGGTAAGTATTTGGCTAGAAGAGGTAAGTATTTTTTGTAGATTTTCTTTCTTTTCTTTTAATTCTTTAGTTTTGATCACCATAATCTCCCAACTCTTTTATTCACACTTTTAATTTCTTTGTATAAATTCATTTTCTATTTTCTCCACCTTCTTAATCTACCACTTTCTTCTTAACTTAACTGTAATTTATTTTTCTTTTTCTTTTCAAGAACTAAAAGAAGAACTTTAACCATCTTTATAACTTAAAAGAGAACTTACAAAATGCTTCCATCGCTAGTCCCTCCTTGTGGATCACGACCCGCATAGCCACTCTGCTATCGCGGTAGTATTAAGAACTTGCACATTATATTCTTAAAGTTCTAAAATTCTGTATTTTTGTGTGCAGGTTAAACCTCAATCAAATTTTGGCGGTGTTGCCGGGGAGGGACGGTAAGTAATTCTCTTTTTAAATTTACTTTTTTTGGTTAACTTTCTTCTTTATTCTTGGTGTGCAGTGATAAATATTAAGAAAATTTTTGCTGCTGTGGACATATAAGTGGGTCTGGACTCTGCTAAAAAAAGTAGAGCCCAGAAGCCCTCAGATTTGCTACATTCCAGTGGCAATCTGAGAGACTACAAACCTGTATGTTTGCAGTTTGGCTGAATTGCAAAGCAAAATTTTGTAGCTATTTATTTTCTTATTTAACTCACTGTACATACTTTCTAACCTCAACAGTAAATTAATGTTTGTTAATTGCTAAAAATGGTTTGGACTTTGCATTTAGGCACGTGTCTAATTCATTTACATTTTACATTACTGTTAAGAGTACTAGAGCAAAGTACATGTGCATAGCATGTAGTATAGGAACACTTTTGAATTGTTTGTATTACTTAAATGTTGCTTTTCATATACACATTGCACTAAATTGATTTAAGGGCTTGTCCTATAAATAAGATAAAGTGGGAAAGTCATTACCCTTACTTACCCACAAATAATCTCCTCACTCACTAACTGATTGGTAGTGAAAAGTGCATTTTTATCATCATATTTACCATCACATTTTCATATTTATTCATTTAATTCTGCACATTTATTAATAATTTGTAATTTATTGTGTGCAGGCCTCGAATTATTATTTTAACAATAAATAAAGCTTAAAGAGCCCAAAAGCCCAGATCCAAGCCCATGTTTGAAGCCCAGGTGTAAAAGTGCAAATATCAATTGTCAAAATTGCAAATACACAAGGGCCAAAGTTGCAAATACAAAGAAGAGGGAAGGATAGACTTCTATTCAACCCTAAACACTTGCAGGATGAGGATAAAAGCTAAAAGAAGAGAAGGAAAATTCGTGAAAAAGATTTGGGATCTAGATAACTTGATTCCCAAGTTATATCCAAATCCAAAGATTAAGAGCCAGGATGCAATTTCTAGAAGGAAACGCCCAGATGGACGGACCAGGAGAGGCCACGCGCCAAAGCGCGTGGCTAACCGCCAGTGTTGAGCCGCGGAAACGCGGCCCAAGCCGCGTTTCCGCGGCATTATGGATGAGATCCGTCACCTGTTTTCGTGGACCACTTCGATTGGGACTCTAACTCCTTCTGCACCTATAAATACCCCTGCAGTGCAACGTACAGAGGGTCCAGCGTCCAGCAAAGGGCCAAAAGCTAGGGTTTAGTTTTGTTCTTTCTTCTAGTTTGTAATTAGGGTTTCTTTTTATTTTCAAGAGAGAGAGAGGTTTATATTGAGCGTGACACCGATGTATCTTCCTCTTCTCGGCCATTGTATTCATGAATAAAGGTAATATTTTTCTTTTATTTATTATTCTTGTGTTTCACTTTTCCTTTTGTTTTCTGTTTCTTTTTCTCTGTGATTTCTTTGTGGCTGATTGATGAACATGCAAGTGAATTCCAAACAAGTATAACTAAGCTACGTGAGAGCCAACGATAGTTCATGAAAACGTTCTCCACTTCCAAAGCTTCGCATCACTTCGTTCTTGATATGCTTGACGATATAATGTGCACAAGGACCGGGCTCGAGTTTATGATCTATGCGTTGAACGCCTCCTAAGCAAGGTAGAACATGTAAGGTTTTCACGTTTTTCTTCAACCAAACTCAAGTAAGTATTCTTTTCTTTTCTTTTCTTTTTGTAGATTAAATCACAACTTCTCCATATTCTTTTCTACCACCCATTGTAAATACCACTACTTAATAATAAAAAGATAATTTTTAGAGATAACTTGCTTAACGCTTCCATCGCAGTCCCTCCTTGAGGATCACGACCCGCATAGCCCTGCTACTGCGGATTAGAACTGAGACTTGCACATCATATTCTAAAATACTATATTTTTGTGTGCAGGAAAATTCAGTCAACAAAATTGGCGCCGTTGCCGGGGAGGGACGGTAAGTTTATCTCTAAAACAAAAATTTAATTTTTAACTAATTCTTTATTCTTTTCTGTTTGCAGGTTTGGAGAACAGGAAACAGAAATACAGCAGCAGCAGTGGACATATAGCTCCTCTGTGCCTCTACCCTCGAAGGCAGAGCATCAGAGACTACTGTATTGCCGCGGATCCGCGGCCATAGCCGCGGAAACGCGGCAACAGTAGAGGATTACTCATTGAAATTTTTGCAGGATTCTGCAAATTGCAAATACTGTTTTCTGCTCTGTTGGGTTTGTTCTGTGATAAACCTGTATACTGCTAATTAATTCAACAGTAAATTATTTGTTATTAAAGATAAAATTGATTAGACGTTTGCATATTAGGCACGTGTCTTTTCAATTCCTTTATTTTTACTGTTGAAGAGTGCTGGAGAAGCAAGGTACGTACGCATTGCATGTAGAATAGGACTCATCTCTTGGTTGATTATCTGCTTTGAGTGAATTCTATCTATTTATCTTGTACACTTGCACTAATTCATCTTAAGGGCATAACCCATTAACAAGATAAGGTGGGGATTTCATCACCCTTCCTTAGCCCAAAAATCATATCCCAAGCACTCACTAACCCAAGCCTAACTAAAACTGAGTAGACGTTGGCCCTAGGGACACTCGGACTCAATTAGGAGATTATCCTAAGGGGGAACGGTGTTGGAAGTTGACTCCTGCCAAATCAGTGTCTAGGAAGGGGATTGAGGGCCGAAAGCCCGAAGTGTGGTGGTTATTTAATTAAGGAACGTCTTTGACGGAAAACCTCCCACCACTCTTGCCCCGACCTGGCTGATTAACTTGTGGTCAAAGTCTACACCCTACCTCCCGTGGACAATCTAACCAGTTAGGAGTCGTCTAGGTCTAGGTCTACCCTAACTTAGGTTAGAAATTTTTCTTTTTTGTTTGTTTTTTTTTTTTTGTTTGCTTTGTGTGATATGGCCTATAACAATAATTTTTTCAATTTTAATGAGGATCCATATTATACACCAACCTCTTTTTCGGATATTACCAACCCGGCATATCATAACTCTAACCAACCTAGTGTGCCAGATTGGTCTTATCCGAATCATTACATGCCCCAGTCCCAATACTATGAACAAGATTGGAATAATCATCACTACTCTTCACAGAGTCAATGGGAATTCAACACCCCTGAGCCATATGGTCAACCACCTGTTCAACCATTATCTTCATATACGTCTTTTCCCACATCACCAAGGTTTCAGTCCTCCATTGATCTATTCGATGGGTTAGAAGAAAAAGTGGATCGGTTGCAAGATACAATGAATGATCAAATTTCTAGACTTTCAAACATTCTTGAGCATCTTGATAGGAACCAAGAATCATTCTGTTTAGAAGACCTTGATCAAAATTCAATTTCATCACATCAATATGAACTTGCTCAATCCCAATCCTTGGACAAATTGGCTAGTTTTAATTTCAATGAGATTGAATTAGATTATGAATGTGAACCCGATCCCCAACTTTGCGATTCAGTTTCCATCTTCGAATCTATGTTGACTCCAGTATCCTTACCCAATTTGGACCAATTTTCTGAGCCAACATTTATTCCCATACCTATAGATCATGAAATTGAATCACCCATTTTTGATGATCATATTGAACTTGACCAATTGTGCAATTTTGAAAGTCCCATGGAAAAATTGGCAAGTTCCCATTTTTATGAGATTGAAACTAATGAGATATGTGACCTAGATTCCCAAATCTATGATCAAGTTCAAATTCCCGAATCATTATTGACTCCTGTTTTGTTACCCGACTTAGGTAATATTTTAAAGTCAGTTTTGATTCCCACACCTATCATTCCTGAACTTGAATCACCAACATTGAGTCACATTCCATTGTGGGAAAATGATTGTAGACTTGAGTTTCAATTTCTTGACTTGGACCCACCTCTTGATCCTAGCCCGACTCCTGAACCTTTACTTGATTTGAGTTTCTTTCCTGAGTCGGTATTAGATCCTGAACCTATCATTCTTGAGTCCAAATCAACCATTTTACCAAGTCATATTCTTTTGTTGGACATAGGTATAGACTATGACTCTGTGATGATTTTCCAGGACTGGTCATGTAAAGGGAGTAAGTTTCACGAGAGGATCTTCTATGATCCTATTCATTCTGGGGACTGTAAATATGTAAATAAAAAAGAGGTCAAAAAAGGTAGGTCCCGTGAACTACCACGTTATCTTGTTTGGGCTGCATTTCGTGGACCAATTAGACCACCTCCGGAACCACCACCCTAAGGTAACTTCCGCCTTCCCTTGTTCTGTTTCATGCATATATGCATTCATTCATACATTGAGGACAATGCATGAGATAAGTGTGGGGGTGGGCTTTACTAACATACTAACATAAGTAGACACTAACAAAATTTGATAATAAAAAAAAATTAAAAAAAAAATTGTTATAAAAAAGAAATATTTTGACTTATTTTTTTTGAAAGAAATCTAAGTTAGTTTTAAGGATTAGGAAAATCATGATTAGGATTTCTAAAAACTTGGTCAAAATAAATAAATTGTTTAAATTTTTAGGTATAGGAGAGAAATTGAATAAGTAGTTAGTCTTAATTTTTACCTTAATGAAATGTGCATACCAAATGCATATCTAGGATTCTAAGACAAAGACCTTGTGCTTCATAAAAAAAAAAGAAAAAAAAATAAAAATCACCAATTAAGCTGATACATGTGCCTCAAGAAGCATAAGTATTCATGCCTAAAGGTGAGTAAATAAAATAAAGTCCTTAGTTTTGGGGCCTAGTTCACTCGAATTTGAGTCCGCGGGGTGTTTTCTCACCTGGTGCCCTAAAGCCAACCGGTTTGGGAGTCATCGACTTTAAATTCGTTACATGGGTGGATTAGAAAGCCTAAGAAGACTAAGAAATATAATATATGTATTAACACATCTAATAATCAATTAGTTAGGTATGAGGGCCTCAAGAAGCCTTGATGCTTACACGAAAGAAAATTAGATGCGTTATACATATTAAAAAAAAAAAGAAAAAAAAAGAAAAAAAAATATATATATAAAGAGGCATGAGAGTCTAAGTTAAGGAATTCCTAGTAAAAACATAAGGATGCATATGATTTTTGGTAACGAAAAAGACTATATTAGAAATTCAATTTTAATTCTTACCTAAAATGAAAACAATTTACTTTATAAAGACTAAGTCTAAGAATGAATAAAAATGAGGATCCTAAAACTTATAGACTACTTAGTCTCTTCAATAATAATTTAAATATTTCCTTTTTATGGATTTTGTGGGTGTAATCCGCTGAAAACCCTCACGAGACAACACTCGTCCTCTAGGGTAACCTAGAGGTTTAACGGCTTGTTGCACGTGCTAAGTGCAATCGTGATTCCTACGAAAATGAGTTAGGTTAGATTAACTTTTCATTTCTTTTTCTTTTTCTTTGTTTTTACTCGAGGACGAGCAAAAACATAAGTGTGGGGGTGTGATTGGTAGTAAAAGTGCATTTTTATCATCATATTTACCATCACATTTTCATATTTATTCATTTAATTCTGCACATTTATTAATAATTTGTAATTTATTGTGTGCAGGCCTCGAATTATTATTTTAACAATAAATAAAGCTTAAAGAGCCCAAAAGCCCAGATCCAAGCCCATGTTTGAAGCCCAGGTGTAAAAGTGCAAATATCAATTGTCAAAATTGCAAATACACAAGGGCCAAAGTTGCAAATACAAAGAAGAGGGAAGGATAGACTTCTATTCAACCCTAAACACTTGCAGGATGAGGATAAAAGCTAAAAGAAGAGAAGGAAAATTCGTGGAAAAGATTTGGGATCTAGGTAACTTGATTCCCAAGTTATATCCAAATCCAAAGATTAAGAGCCAGGATGCAATTTCTAGAAGGAAACGCCTAGATGGACGGACCAGGAGAGGCCACGCGCCAAAGCGCGTGGCCAACCGCCAGTGTTGAGCCGCGGAAACGCGGCCCAAGCCGCGTTTCCGCGGCATTATGGATGAGATCCGTCACCTGTTTTCGTGGACCACTTCGATTGGGACTCTAACTCCTTCTGCACCTATAAATACCCCCTGCAGTGCAACGTACAGAGGGTCCAGCGTCCAGCAAAGGGCCAAAAGCTAGGGTTTAGTTTCGTTCTTTCTTCTAGTTTGTAATTAGGGTTTCTTTTTATTTTCAAGAGAGAGAGGTTTATATTGAGCGTGACACCGATGTATCTTCCTCTTCTCGGCCATTGTATTCATGAATAAAGGTAATATTTTTCTTTTGTTTATTATTCTTGTGTTTCACTTTTCCTTTTGTTTTCTATTTCTTTTTCTCTGTGATTTCTTTGTGGCTGATTGATGAACATGCAAGTGAATTCCAAACAAGTATAACTAAGCTACGTGAGAGCCAACGATAGTTCATGAAAACGTTCTCCACTTCCAAAGCTTCGCATCACTTCGTTCTTGATATGCTTGACGATATAATGTGCACAAGGACCGGGCTCGAGTTTATGATCTATGCGTTGAACGCCTCCTAAGCAAGGTAGAACATGTAAGGTTTTCACGTTTTTCTTCAACCAAACTCAAGTAAGTATTCTTTTCTTTTCTTTTCTTTTTGTAGATTAAATCACAACTTCTCCATATTCTTTTCTACCACCCATTGTAAATACCACTACTTAATAATAAAAAGATAATTTTTAGAGATAACTTGCTTAACGCTTCCATCGCAGTCCCTCCTTGAGAATCACGACCCGCATAGCCCTGCTACCGCGGATTAGAACTGAGACTTGCACATCATATTCTAAATACTATATTTTTGTGTGCAGAAAAATTCAGTCAACACTAACCCAAAGCCTAACTAAAATTTAGTAGACGTTGGCCCTAGCGACATCTCGGACTCATATAGGAGACTAACCTAGGAGGAAGTTGATTAGAATTTGACTCTTGCCAAATCAGTGTCTAGGGTTGGGGATTGAGGGACGAAACCCTGAAGGATGGTGGTTTGGCTTAATTAGGCCCGTTGCTTTTAAGCATGGATACCTCCCACCAATCTTGCCCCTACCTGGCCGATTAACTTGTGGTCAGATTTGACAATAAACCCTCCGTGGATAGTCTAACCAGTTAGGAGTCGTGTAGGTCTAAGGTTTACCCTAACTTAGGTTAGATTTTTCTTTTTGTTTTTTTATTTATTTATTTTTCTTTGTTTGATTTTGACATTTCTTGTGTGATATGGCTTATAACAATAATTTTCCTAATTTTAATGGTAATCCATGTTACACCTTGACCACTTTTTAGATATTACCAACTGGCATATCATAACTTTAACCAACCTAATATGTTTGATTGGTCTTATCTGAATCAATACATGTTCCAGTCCTAATACTATGAACAAGACTAAAATAATCATCACTACTCTACAGAGAGCCAATGGGGATACACTCCCCCGAGTCATTTTGTCAACCACCTTATCAACACCTAGCTTCATTTATTCCTTCTCCTGAGCAACCATTAGAAGAATTAATTGACTGGGAAAAGTAGATGGAAGCCTTAGAAGAGTTTAAGCGACGTATTCAAATTCTAGAGACTCAAAAGCTCATCGAGATTTTCAAATCACAGATCCTTACTCTATGTTTCAAGAAGAACATACCGACTTAGAAAAGAGCATGGAATAATTGATTCAATTCCAAAGTGAGCCACTCGATATGATAGAAGCAAGACTTAGTTGATTGGAAAGCATGCGAAGGAATAAGGAAACTCTCTCTACCCAGTCTTTGACTATTCCTAACACTTCTAACCATATTGATGAAAATCAAGAAACTAGTATCTTGAAGACTTTAACCAAGATTCAATTTCACCACAAAATCTTGAACTTGACCAATATTTGACGAATTGGCAAGTTTTCATTTTATTGAGATTGAACTTGATTATGAGTGTGAACCCGATCTCCAACTTTATGATTCAGTTTCATTCGCGAATCTATATTGACTCCGGTATTCTTATCCAATTTGGACCAAATTCTCGAGCCAACATTTATTCTCGTGCCCATAAATCTAGAAATTGAATCACCAATTTTGATAGTCACATTCCATTAATAGGAAAAGAATGTGAATTTTAATTCTTGGATTTAGACTCAACTCTTGAACCAAAACTAACTCTCGAACCAAAGTTGATTTTCCCGAGTTAGTATTGTTCCTGAATCTATCATTCTTGAGTCCAAGTCAACCATCCCACCAAGTCAATTCTTTTGTTAGACATAGGTATAGACCATGATGACTCCGTGATGATTTTCAAGACTGGTCATGTAAAGGGAATAAGTTTTATGATAGGATCTTTCATGATCCTATTCATATTGGGGACTGTAAATATGTAAATAGAAAAGAGGTCAATAAAAGTGGGTTCCGTGAATCACCACATTATCTTGATTGGGTAGCAACGCTTGACCAATCAGACCACCACTTGAACCACCACCTTAAGGTAATATTTTTCTTCCCTTTCTTCTTTTTCATGCATCTATTCATTAATTCATATATTGAGGACAATACATGAGATAGGTGTGGGGAAGGGTTCTAACATAACTTAGGTTTTTCTTTTATTATTAAAAAAATTTAAAATTTTCTTTACTTTTAAAAACATTTTGAAAATAGAAACAATATTTTGACATATTTTTTGTAAAACATTAAGTCAATTTTAAGGAATAGGAGAACCATAATTAGGATTTCTTATACTTGATCAAATAAGATTATTTGTTTGATTTTCAATGTTAGGAAGAAAATTTGGAAAAGTAATTTAGTCTTAATTTTTATATTGATGAAATATGCATGCTTTATACACTTTCACACTTAGGGTTAAAAAATAAAGATTCTCATGCCTTGTTAAAAAAAGAAAAAAAGGAATATATATATATATATATATATAATATATGAAAAATCTTCTAATTAAGCTGGGTATTTGTGCCTCATAAAGCATAAGTATTCACGCCTAAAAGCGGTTCATACAATAAAATCCTTAGTTTTGTGTCCTTATTTGCTCGAGTACTTAAGTCCATAGGGTGTTTTCTCACCCGGTGCCCTAAGACCGTTTGGTTTGGGAGTCACCGATTAAAGGCTCGTTACATGGGAAAATTAGAATGCCGAATAGAACTAAGGAATAATATCACAAAAAAAAGAAAAAATAATAAGGAATAAGAGTTAGAGTTAAAGAACTCGGAGTCAAAATTTCACGGTCACAAAGGCGCATATAACTTAAAGTAAAATAATAGGCAGATGAGAAATACAGTTTGACTCCTTGCCTTAATTGATAACAACTTTTTGAATAAAGATTAAGCTTAAGAATGAAAAATTCGATTTTCCTATAACTTATAGATCATTTAATTCTTACAATAATACTTCAAATATTTTTCTCTTTCAAAATGTGTTTTCTGAATATTAACACTTTGCTTCTGTTTCTTTATGGATTTTGTGGGTGTAATCCACTGAAATTCTCACGAGACAAAACTACGTCCTCTTGGGAAACCTAGAGTTTTAACAGCTTGTTGCACATGCTCAATGTAATTGCGTAACCTGTGAAAGTGGTCTAATAATCTTTGGTTTAGCTTTGTTGTTTTGCTCGAGGACGAACAAAAGATAGGTATGGAGGTGTGATCGGTCGCTGATACTACATATTTATTGTCACATTCTCATATTTATTATATAATAAACTTTAATTTTAATCCCATTTGTTGTCTAATTTATATGCATGCCCATTACTAATGGAGAGGGAAGAAAAACAAGCCCAAAAGCCCATTAAAGTTCTGATTTAATTCAGAATTAATTCAAATCAAAGATCAGGGCAGATTAGGGAAAATCATGACAAATCAGAGAAGATAAAACTAGTTGAATAAGCGGTTAAAATAAGATCTTCACAAATAAATTGGTTAAAGTCGAAGATCAAAAGAGATTTCATCAAATCTAGGACCTAAAACTGAAAATCCAGCAAGAGATAAAGTATATCGCGAAATTAGGGAGCAATATCCCATTGGTGTGGCCACCTGGCCACACCCAGGCCACGAAAATGCAGCCAAAGCCGCATTTTCGCGGCTTTGTTAAGGTTGTTGGGGAAGCGTTTGTTCTCCCTATCTTCATACGCTCTCTCCTGTTTGATTTTTGACTATAAATACTAGGTTTTCAGAGACTACAGGGAATAATCAAGCATAGAAGGATTCTTAGGCTAGTTTTTCATTATTTTTAGTGTAAGTTTTTATTTTCATTTTATGTAATTTTTATTTCTTTGTAAGCATAGGTTAGACTCAAATTCATGTTAGTAAGAGAGATTTATGTTGAGAGCGACACCGATGTAACCTCCTTTCATTCATCATTTCTGCAAGCAATAAAAAGGTAATTTTTTATATGTTCTTCTTTATTTTCATTTTCTTCTTCTTCTTTACTTCTTTTCTTTTGGTACCAATTGCTATCCATGTGAGTCTTATAGCATCGAAAAAGCTTGTCTTTGCGAGTGCCATCGATAGCTCATGATGATGGATTTTAGTCTCAGTCTGTATCATTTCATACTTGTATCGTCTTGATGATATGATGTGGAAGAGATGAACTTTAATGTGCTATGCGTTGATTGCCTCCACTTCAAGGTAACATTGTCGCTAAAGATTCAAAGTAAGTATTTGGTCAGAGGAGGTAAGTATTTCCTTTAGGTTTTCTTTCATTTCTTTTAATTCTTTAGTTTAGATCACCACAATCTCTCAACTCTTTTATTCACTCTTTTTAATTTTTTTGTATAAATTCATTTTCTATTTTCTCTACCTTCTCAATCTACCAATTCTTTTTAACTTAACTGTAACTTATTTTTCTTTCTCTTTTAAAAAACTAAAAGAAGAACTTTAACCATTCTTTATAACTTAAAAGAGAACTTACAAAACGCTTTCATCATTAGTCTCTTCTTGTGGATTACGTCCCATATAGCAACTTGCTATCGTGATAGTATTGAGAACTTGCACATTATATTCTTAAAGTTCTGAAATTCTGTATTTTTTTGTTCAGGTTAAACTTCAATCATGATTTAGGGTAAGTATAGGACCCACTTAAAATACAGACACTATCTTCAACCAATCAGTTTCAATAACATAGAATCTCGATTAGCACGTGTGGTAGGCGCAGTATGGGATGCATCTATTACATGTGGTAATTGGTGTTCGCTGACATAATTAATAACAAAACTGGATCTTACATTGACATTGATATATATATGTGTGTGTGTGTGTGTGTGTTATGATAGACACCTGACAGCTGATTGTATACCTAACTTGACATATACTCTACGTTGTGCTATCCACATTACTGTTTATTTACTTTATGCTTGCCACTTCTTATCCAGTATATTTTTATGGCAGTATTATAGTTATATGTACACATTGTTTTTGCACGTGCACCTTTTCCTTTTATTTTACACACTCATTGGGTCGCTTTTTGACAACCTTAGATTTGCATATCCAGGTTCATGTACATTCTTTATCGCTGATCAGGTATTTGAAAAGGATCACCCACCTTACGAGGAGCCGGAGTTCTTTTACTTGATTGTCTCTTCTTAGTACTTTCTTTTTTTATTCCTATTGCTTTTATAATTCTGTGCATTGGACTCAATACTCATTCTATTTTTTTATTCATCTACTATCATTTGGTTTGATATTTATATGTCATATTGTAGTCCTGTTGATTTTCATAGTAATTATATTCCTTGCTCAGGTTACTTTAGGCTTAGCGTGTAAATGTGGGGTATTTTCCTCGCGTATATACATCATTGACTCTCATGTGACTCTGTTTACATGTATTTTGGGAAGCAGGGCGTAACTGGGTTTTCTCAGTATCAGAGCCAGGTTCTACTAAAAAGAAGACTTTGTTCTTACTAGTGACCTGAGACATGTTATAATTACACTGCAATATACATATATTACTTACACAATGGTATTGAGTCCCCTTGAAAATCAATCATTCTTCCATTTCACATCCATCTCTTGAATCTCTTAATGTATCTGATTTCAACATTACCTTCAGATCGATCTGTATTTTTCTTGTTGATTTCTATCTTTCATCTCGGTTGGACCCAATCAACGGTCGAGACCAAAGCGCGCAGCGGAAGCATGGTGAACCTATTACACACTGAGAAGCAATGGGGAGCGTAAGAACGTCATCTGTGATCGATTATCATTCTCTTGATTTCTATTCTATCAGCAGACTTTATTCATGTCTATTCATTATCAATTTTGATTCTTTTTATCTTTTCCCCTGCCAGAATGAAATTTGAAGACAAAATTTTTATTAAGGTGGGTAGAATGTAATATCTCTACTTTAAAATATAGTGTTTATATAAAATATACTGTTATTTTAATATGTACATGTACATTTATTTATTATTATTAATTATTATGTGAGTTACTATTACTAATTGTTAATAATTACTATTATCATAAATTATTATGATTTTTATTAAGAGGTAATGTTACTACAATTATTTTGTATTTTGCATTTGTATAAGTGAGCCCACTCATCTTCTCCTATTTCCATAATTTTCCCTTTATTTTTCTATGGCCCAAATCCAAACCCAATCTTATTCATCTTTTCTATTATTTTTCGTTTCCTTTTTCTATTCCCTAAACCCATGAATGAAAGCCCTAGCCATATTTTCTTTTCTCCACTTCTATTTGAAAGTACACCTAGAAGGGGGTGAATAGGTATATGGCTAAGCTATGAATAATAATGCGAAAATTAAAAACTAATTGCAACACACTTAGTGTAACCAACGAGTGTAACCGAATTCCCGGTGAAGGACTCTGGACTAACTCCTCTTGATTCCTCTGAATAAGAGTGCTATATGAAGCTCTCGTGGTTAAACACAAGTGAGGCACAAACAAACAACACAAGCATGTATATGATATGACAATATGAATCAATGCACAAAGTAAGAGAGAGAGAGAGTTAGAGAAAGTGGATCAATCGCAAACACACGGATATGTTTCGAGGTTCGAGCACATAGCTCTACGCCCCCGCCTTCACACAGAAGGATTTCCACTAACTCGTCCACACAGGACTTCCCACACATGGAAACCTCCAATGAGGATTTTGGGCAATACAATAACTGGGAGTACACAACTCCTCTCTCAAATACAACACAACCTCTACACTTAGAGGCTAGCACAAAGCCACCACAATATCAACCTCACAAATGAGTGATAGGCACAAAGCCAAACAACAATCTCCTCTCACTAGAGGGATAGGGCACAAAGCCACCACTCCAATAATCAACCTCTACACAAGTGGGATATCACAAATAAGGAGGGTTTACAACTTGGTGATCCAAAGACCGCAAACAACTTCTTTTCCCACAAAACAAAGATCCTAATAGATAGGATAGCAAGATAAGCCAGGTGTGGAAAATAAAGAGTTTGGAAACAAAAACACAAAGAAAAATACTTGGGAAAACAACTAGAATAAGATTGAAATGAAGTTCAAAACCAATATCCCAAATATCCAATTTTTCTTTGATTTTTCCAACCCTTTAAAACAAATAAGATGAATCCTTTTTGGCTCTAAAAACTCTTTTGAAAACTTGTACAAAATACTAGAGAAGATAGAAATTTTAGCTCTTGAAATTCTTATTGAAATACTACTTCAAATGGGGTATTTATAGCCCCATAAAAATTCTGCCCGTTGGCAGCAGGAAAAGGCTGAAATGCCCTTCCGGTCGACCGGCCGGTCGACCGGCCAACGGTCAAATTCTGACCGTTGAGCCTGCCAGTCGACCGTCCGGTCGACCGCCCCAACCCGAGAGTGGGGCACTTGCAGTCGGTCGACCGCTCGGTCGACCGGCCTAAGTGGCTGGCTATGTGCACGTCCTCGTGCACGTCGGTCGACCGTTCCGGTCGACCGGCTCCTGGTCCGGTCGACCGGCCGGTTGCCCGCCAGAGCCTGGCAGGTCTGATTTCAGGATTTAAAAACTTGTCTTTTTAATATCAAGTAAATCTCTTAAAATCTCATAAATTCTACAAAAATCAGTTCATGTTATATCTTTAAAATACAAACATGTTTGAGTAAAAATCAAACCATGTTACAAACATTTTGAACCATTTTTGTGACTTACAAATTTTGCCGACAACCAAAATCTGTATTTTCCAAAACTTGAATTTTTGAAATGGAAAACCGTTTTGTCCAAAACTTATCCAAATACAAAAACATAATATTGAAACAACTTTGAAGCATATAGTATATGGATAGAATCCGATATACATGAAATAGATATATATCAACGTTTTTGACATTAAATTCGAAAATAAGTTTTGTTTAAATACAAAACCCAAATACATGAATAGGTTATCAAAATAAGCTTTTCTAAGAATATGAAGCATACATGTATATAGATCAAATATAATATACATTAATCCAGGTAAACTTGTTTTGATTCAATTCTATTCATGAAAACCAAGATCGGTTAAACCAAAAACCAAAACCAAAACATGAAACTTAAAACATGTGTGTGTGTGTGTGTGTGTTGTGAACTTGAGCATATCACACTATCTAATCTTTAACAATGGATCTAAACTAACTATTCTTAAAACAAATCGAGGTCTTCTTATAGAGCACCGCCTCCAAGTCGAATCGATCCAAACGTGATCCACCGAGCTTTACTCCAATGAGTGCTAGATATGAACTTTGACGCTCGGGCTCTTGGATCACTATGTGAAAGCTCTAAAACACCTTTGTTGAAGCTAATCACCTACTAATATCTTGGTT
Organism: Agave tequilana; assembly: GCA_038442645.1. NCBI lineage: Eukaryota > Viridiplantae > Streptophyta > Magnoliopsida > Asparagales > Asparagaceae > Agave > Agave tequilana. Next base: position 70,558 of record JAVJIF010000524.1, on the reverse strand, counting down.
AAATATCTGAAACTAAATATCACAAGATTATTAGTAAACTATAACTACATGAGTTAATCATCGTCAAAACTAGAGTGGAAGGCCTCTGGGCTAACAATCTCCCCCTTTTGATGATGACAAAACTCATGGAGTTATATATGCATGGATTAAAGTTAAACTTCAAAGAAGCTCCCCTTGACTCATGCATAGCAATAAACAATAAGATATGCAATGAATATTAAACATGAATATGCATAAACATGCATCATGAAATAAACATACTCTTGATACCAAATTTTTAAAATAAATTACTTTTCCCTCTTTTTGAAATAAACATGTTCTTAAATACCAATTGAAAATATAAACTTAGAATAAACATGTTCTTTAAATAATTGCTCTTGATACCATTAAAAATTTCAATTGAAAGCTTTATCAATAAAAGCAATAAAAGCTCTTGATACCAATCAATAAAAACTCTTGATACCAATTGAAAGATAATCAATAAAAGCTCTTGATACCAACAATAAAAATTTAATAAAAGTTCTTGATACCAATAAACCAAAATAAACTCTCTTGATACCAATATCAACAAAACATCAAAACATCAAACAAACTTTCTTAATACTAATATGAAACAAACTTTGATATAAACTTACAAATAAATAATAAACATGCATATAAACTCAAATACTTCTCCCCCTTTTTGTCAATCATCAACAAAGGGGTTAAAGTAACCAATAAAACAATGGTTTTCCCCTTTTTGTCTTATACAACAAAAACAATCAACAAGGGGTGAAATCAAAATAAAACATTTTGATACCAATTGAAAAAAAATATATCAATTTAATGCTTCACGATATCAATTGAAAATAAATAAAACATACCAATTGAAAGTACATAAAACAAATGTTTTTAATATAAATTTAAATAAACATGTATATATTATACCAATTGAAAGTAAATAAAACATTTTAAAGAAATCAACCAAAAATTTTGATATCAAATGAATGATGTAAACATATAGGTAAACTTGATACCAATTGTAAAAATTAGTACCAATTGAAAGTAATTTTTCATTTTTGATACCAATTTGAAAAACATAAACAAATCCTTTTGGTTGAACACTAAACTCATTTTACAATAGAGATACCAAATAGAGAATAATATCAATTTAATGTTTTGATACCAATATTGAAAATGAAATATGTACCAATTGAAAATAATTTTCATTAGGAGCGTATGATACCAAAAAGAACCAATATCATTTTTCAATCATTTTTTCACATAAAGTGTGGGAGTAAAATACTAAAGGTAACAAAACCAATTAAAAGGTGAAATATAAATTTTTCCCTCTTTATGAAATTCCAAACAAAATGATGCATAAGCTTGTATAAGATACAAATTGAAACATAATCAATTGAAATATAATAGTCATTTAAGAAATCAAGCTTAGCATAGCCAAAATTTGTGCTGAAAGATATAGAGACATAGTAAGCACAAATAATATATATATGTATGGGAAATTAAATACCAATCAAAATTGATATTATTTGAAATTGAAGCATGCATATATAAAAACATATATGAGTATACAACAAGAATGTCAATAGTGATACCAATTGAAAAGATCCAATGATATCAATTAAAAGTATAATAAGAATCAAATGTATAACACATATTCCCTACCACCACCCATTCATGCACATGTTTAAATAGATTTTCAATAATGAGCATACAAGGCATGGTCGCCCAACCAGCCGCTCTTGAATGGGTAGAGGTTTTTAAAAATAAGTTTGAAAATATAGTATATTTGAAAACTCTACCATATGAAGAATACCGCAACTAGTTATATGATAAAATTGTAAACTAGTACGAAATCCTTCAAGTAAGGAATAAAACAAAAATATATTTCATGAAAAACATGTAAGTCACACGATCATCAACACTCAAAATCTATAAGGCACATATCAAGCTCATGAAAATAAAATCATGAGAAAACTTTAAGTAAAGTGAGTGTATAACAGTTATGTGAAACACATCATTATGAAAATAGGCAATCAAACTCAATATGAAATTCCTTAAAAACATGAAAATCATCAAAACTAGAATCCTTCAGGGTATATGCGTGTTTTGTACAAACTAGAGTATACATATATATCCTAACATAAACGAGTCCACAAAAGTATATGCATGAAGGCAAGTGGCTCAAGGATGTATATGTATAACTATTAGTTTGGACAAAATGGACATATACATGAAGTTTAACATAAACATGAAAACATGTACAAAAATGTGGAATACAAGTCAAAATGTATGAATCATCAAAACTAGACTATACTAGTATATCTAATCAGTACAAATGAGCAATCAAGCACAAATGCATAATAATCTATTTGTGGCTCACTAGTTGTACAAGTATATACCTAAGTTTTAATGAAAACTAACATCTAGACGTGTAATCAAAACATGAAGCATAGAAATCAAAACAAAACTCATATGATCATTATGTAAATGCATATGCATTAGATCTATGATATACACAATAGCTAAAACAAATGTGAGAATCACAGAAGAATAAATTCATATTAAACATTGGTGATCTCAAATACTAATCATGTATATCACAAGTCTAATAAACATGGCATTTAACATACTAATCATGAAATAAGACATGCTAAAAATCAATAATATGAAAATCATATAAACATAAATGAGGAGCAAGAGATCGTTATCAAAACTGATGAGGGTACATCTCTATGTCTCCAAACCATGGTGGTCCTCCCACCAAACTCCCCTTGAAAGTGATGTATCAAAATAGTCCACTTTAAACTCGGAACGCATCCACCTCAAGGCACCATCACTCTCACGTCATGTGAGAGCCCACACCTACATCAAATAAAATAGGAGTGGTCTTTGGTACCCATACTCTTTTGGGTCCATGAGGGTTAGCTCCTTTTCTAACCCAAAAAAATTTAGTTGCTAAATTTGAATCATGTATACGATCATAACAAAACTTAGCAAGGTGGCCCTTACGTCCACAATGTGTACAAGTGTACACATGAACATACATCGTGTTATGGGTGTAAGCGTGAGGAGCATGTGTATTCTGTGGTTTGTGTGCATGCATAGAAGGAACTTGTTTCTTTTGAAACATAGATTCCAAATGTGTATGGTTCAAAGTGGAGCCCAAACAATCAACACTCTTTTTAAGCATACAAATATCATTTTCAATCATGGAAAAAAAAGTGCATGCAATAGGTATGCTAGAATGTGAAGCTACACTAGCATGGCAAACATGAGAATCTAAATCATTTTTCAAAGAAATGTTCTTCTTAGAAACCAAATCCAATACCTTTGAAATAGAAACAATTTTCATTTTTAAAAATTCATTTTCTTTTACAACAAAATCAAGTTTTGAAGACAAGATCTCATTTTTCTTCAAAAAATTTTCACAATCATTTTTATTTTTTCAAAATCATGTTTTCATTTAGAGCAAGATTAAGTTGAGATTTAAGTGAGTCACGTTCACTTGAAATCTCATCCCTTTCTTGCAAAGCAATCTCAAGTCTAGAAGATAAATTTTTATTTTCTTCTTTTAAACCAAAACTATCCTTTTTCAAAAGTTTATATTTTGAAATCAAATTTTCATAGTTTTTAGCTAGTTCATCATTTAAGGCTTGTGTATTCATACACTCATTGCAATAAGAACTAGTACTAACATCTAGTTGAGTATCCGAGTGTACCTCAAGGGAGTCATTCCCTTGGACCATGAAGCAACGTTCATCAGACTCGTCTCGACTAGATTTCCTCTTCTAATTGATAATCGTTGGTAGCTCGGGAGATGTCAAAATGTTCCACAGTGCAAAAGCGGAAACATAATAAGAAAGCACATGTAAATACTTTTTAACAAGAGATGCTCTAAGTGCCTTAAGGGCTTGTGCATTGGCCTCTATATGCTTGCTATCACTAAGGTAGGATTCCTTAGTAATGGCAAGGTAAACTTTATAACCTAAGGCTTTTAAATGACAACTCATCATAACCTTCCATATATCAAGTCTAGAGTATCAAACATGGGAGGGCTATCCATGAGTGCAAACTATATGTGTGCAAATGCAAATGCAAATGTAGATTAGCAAACTAAGATCACACTCCTAGGTGGTTAAACCTAATATCAGGAGTGTAGGCTCTGATACCAATTGAAAGTACACCTAGAGGGGGATGAATAGGTGTACGGCTAATCTATGAACAATAATGCGAAAATTAAAAACTAATTGTAACACACTTAGTGTAACCAACGAGTGTAGCTGAATTCCCGGAGAAGGGCTTTGGACTAACTCCTCTTGATTCCTTTGAATAACAGTTGAGGTGCTATATGAAGCTCTCGTGGTTAAACACAAGTGAGGCACACACAAACAACACAAGCATGTATATGATATGACAATATGAATCAATGCACAAAGTAAGAGAGAGAGTTAGAGAAAGTGGATCAACCGCGAACACATGGATATGTTTCAAGGTTCGAGCACACAGCTCTACGTTCCCGCCTTCACACAGAAGGATTTCCACTAACTCATCCATACAGGACTTTCCACACAGGGAAACTTCCTATGAGAATTTTGGGCAATACAATAACTGGGAGTACACAACTCCTCTCTCAAATACAACATAACCTCTACACTTAGAGGCTAGGCATAAAGCCACCACAATATCAACCTCACAAATGAGGGATATGCACAACGCCAAACAACAATCTCCTCTCACTAGAATGATAGGCACAAAGCCACCACTCCAATAATCAACCTCTGCACAAGAGGGATATCACAAATAAGGAGGGTTTACAACTTGGTGATCAAAAGACCACAAACAACTTCTTATCCCACAAAACAAAGATCCTAATAGATAGGATAGCAAGATAAGCTCAGGTGTGGAAAATAAAGAGTTTGAAAACAAAAACACAAAGAAAAATACTTGAGAAAACAACTAGAATAAGAATGAAATGAAGATCAAAACCAATATCCCAAATATCCAATTTTTCTTTAATTTTTCCAACCCTTTAAAACAAATAAGATGAATCCTTTTTGGCTCTAAAAACTCTTTTGAAAACTTGTATAAAACGCTAGAGAAGATAGAAATTTTAGCTCTTGAAATTCTTGTTGAAACACTACTTCAAATGGGGTATTTATAGCCCCATAAAAATTTTGCCCGTTGGCAGCAGGAAAGGGCTGAAATGCCCTTCCGGTCGACCGACCGGTCGACCGGCCAACGGTCAAATTTCTGACCTTGAGCCTGCCGGTCGACCGCGCGGTCGACCGATGCCAAGCCTATGGTTGACCGCCCCAACTCGAGAGTAGGGCACTTGTAGTCGGTCGATCGCTCGGTCGACCAGCCTAAGTGGCTGGCTATGTGCACGTCCTCGTGCACGTCGGTCGACCGTTCCGGTCGACCGGCTCCTGGTCTGGTCGACCGGTCGGTCGACTGCCAGAGCCTGACAGGTCTGATTTCAGGATTTAAAAACTTTTCTTTTTAATATCAAATAAATCCCATGAAATCTCATAAATTCCATAAAATCAGTTCATGTTATATCTTTGAAATACAAACATGTTTGAGTAAAAATCAAACCATGTTACAAACATTTTGAACCATTTTTGTGACTTACAAATTTTGTCAAAAACCAAAATTCATATTTTCCAAAACGTGAATTTTTGAAATGGAAAACCGTTTTGTCCAAAACTCATCCAAATACGAAGACATGATATTGATGCAACTTTGAAGCATATAGTATATGGATAGAATCCAATATACATGAAAGAGATATATATCAGCGTTTTTGACATTAAATCTGAAAATAAGTTTTGTTTAAATACAAAACCGAAATATATGATAGGTTAACAAAATAAGCTTTTTCTAAGAATATGAAGCATACATGTATATAGATCAAATCTAATATACATTAAACCAGGTAAACTTGTTTTGATTTAATTCTATTCATGAGGTTAAACCGAAAACCAAAACATGAAACTTAAAACAAGTGTGTGTGTTGTGAACTTGAGCATATCACACTATCTAATCTTTAACAATGGATCTAAACTAACTATTCTTAAAATAAACCGAGGTCTTCTTGTAGAGCGCCATCTCCAAGTCGATTCGATCCAAACGTGATCCACCGAGCTTGACTCGAACGAGTGCTAGATATGAACTTTGATGCTCGGGCTCTTGAATCAAGATGTGAAAGCTCCAAAACACCTTTGTTGAAGCTAATCTCCTACTAATATCTTGGTTAAATATCTGAAACTAAATATCACAAGATTATTAGTAAACTATAAGTACATGAGTTAATCATCATCAAAACTAGAGTGGAAGGCCTCTGGGCCAATACTATTATGTTACTTCATTTAAATTCAACTTAGCCCAATAACCAAACCCAATAGCCAACCAATATCCAATAAACCCTTATTCCCATTTTCACCCAAATGGATAATTTAAAATGATAAAGAATGAATAAAATAATAAATATTATTTAAATTGTTAAAGCCATGGCTTGAACCTAAGTTCTCCTGTATCAAATCCTAATATCTAAACCAAGATGCCACATTGGCATGTGGTTTTGACTGGATTCGATTCTATTTAAAGTAAATTGAAAGGAAAATCCAAAATTCAAATTTCAAACTGAAACTTTTCTAAACTCTTGAGTCTATCTGAAACATTATGTTAAACCACCATATCTTTTCAGTTGCAAACTCCCAACTTAAATTCAGATTTTAAGATATAAAAAAAAGAGAAAGAAGCCTTATTCCCATCTTTCACCTCAACAGATAAAGAAAGAAAACCCTAGCCTCAACTTTCCCATATCCTCTCCTTTTTTAAGCTGATCGTCCACGAAGGGAGGAGTTCGAGGTGCAGAGATTGAGAAAAAGGCAAGGGAAGGCGAACCAGGTAAGTAGATATAAAACCTTTATCATTTAATTTTCATTTAATCGAATAGCACGTTTCACCACTTTTTTTCATGAATTTTTAAATCAAAAACTCGACTTTAACAAGTACAAAATTTATAGGATGATCTTGTAGTATTCCCTTAATTTACAAAATTTTTAAACATTTTAGAAAGTTTTCCTTTCATAAAAAAATATATAATTTGGCCAATAGCCGAGAGCAGGCGTTCTCTGGCTGCACAGACCCATGCGGGTTTGTGTTAGCCAACCTGGTGCAGACCGCACCTGGATCTGCATTCCTTGGGTGCACAGTGGGCTTGGGCACTGTGCACACCCCCTTCCTTACACACACACACACACACACACACACATATAGGGGTTCCTGTACCTCAGCCGACGGCTGAGAGAGTTTCTCAGCCGGCGTTGACGTGGCTGAATATCTGCTACATATCGGTCGCAGAGTGTAGGCGCCAAAAAAATAAAAAAAAAATCCGGCCTGAAGAATCTTGAATCAAATTGATGAAAATACCCCTTTTTTACTTCTAAACTAGTAAAAACTCATCCACAACCAAACTTTACCTAAAAAACTTGTAATTTACAGAGAATTTTTAGTTGAATATATCTACAGTTATAAAATTCCTAATTCTACTGTATCAAAAATATAATAGAAAAAATTTGGATCAAGATAATGTGAAATAAACAACAGCAGTGAAAAGTAAAAAACATGCTTGAAACAAAAAAAAACTTTTATTTTTTATTTAATTTTTTATTATTTTATTTCGTGTTATATTCAACTCATATAGGTTTAATAAAAGAAACTTAAATGAATAGAAAAATGAAATTTAATGTGGGGCAACCGTATATTGATTTTTCTATTATAAATGTACAGTGTAAAAAAATAATGAAATACAATGGTTAATTATTTCACATTCCTTACCCACAAAAAATTCATAATAGACGAAACATGATATCGTTCAGCACTCCGATGACAGACGCTGTCCTTTTTCACATGCCTTATGTAACAGAATTCTAACTGTTTTACAAAATCTGCGATCATAGTCGCAGTCATAGTATAATAAAACTTTCGAACATTGCGACCATAGTCGCAGACATAATATAATATAACTTTCAATTTTATATGACGACTGCGACACTAGTCACAGTCATAGTATAACAAAACTTTCTATCACTACAACCATGGTCGTAGACTTAATATAATATAACTTTCAATTTTATATCACGTCTGCGACCCTAGTCGCATTCCTTATTCGCATAAAAATAATAGACGAAACATGCTATCGTTCAGCACTGTTACCTCGTTTAGCACTGCGACCACAGTCGCTATCTTTTTTCGCATGCCTTATGTAACAGATTTTTGATAATTTTACAAAGTAGATTAGCCATGTGACCCTGAGACCAGTCCGCGTATATCACATCTTATAAAATACTATATTAATTACTCTGAATTAAATGAAGTAATTAATATTCTATCTACCGTGATACAACAACAGTCTCGAAAAAAGAGATGCACTAATATTAATCTCGATAAAGGAAACATGTGCACCATACGTAATCTAAAGATATAAGAAAAACATTCTATAAAAAGTTATGTACTTCACGTAATAAACCTCTGGAAAAGAGGATCTCTTCGGATTCTCCCCCCATAACTCTTCAATTAAATATTTAATTTTTTTATCACTTCTTCCAATACTCAATCATCACCTATAACAATTATTATTACTATTCATGTTCTTTCACATTATTGACCTTTTTATAGTACTTGTAACTAATATATTATCTCATATCTAAAAACTATGTTTTTGCTCTTCCTTTTCAATTTGATTTCAAAACTTCTAGAAAACAATTCATTCTTGAATCATGTCTTCCCCATCTTCTTCCTCTGAACACTCAGATTTCAACTTCAATCATTCACCCACCGGTCCTCTTTCTTCAGGGTATTCTAATGAATCTGATACCAGTCTGGACTTTACTCCTTTTACTATCTCACTACATCAAATAATATTTAATCTGATCCTCCTCTTCATGAGGATGATGAAGTTTTCATGGGGCTTAGTGAGGAGAAAATTATTCCTCTGTCACTTGACAGAGACATGCTTGATGAAAGCATGTCCTCTGATGTTGGAGGCTCGCTTTCTTTGAGCATATCTTTAACATGTTCTTCTCGACATGGATCGGACGAAGAGCTTAATAGAGATAATCCATTCTGGGAGTTTATCGATGAACCAAAAAAACCCTCAAAAAGAGGAAGATGATGAGGAAATAAGTGATGAACAGGAGACGAGGAGAATGAAGACGACGAATCTGCTTATGAAGGTGATGACGACGAGGATTAGGATTTCCTGATCTTCTGATATTCAACGTTATTTTGTCTTCTTTTAAGAGCTTTTAATGCTCTTTTTTTGTAAGGTCTCTTTCTGACCATATTATGTTATAAATAAACATATAAAGTATACCGTATAGTTATTATTTCTGCATCTTATCTGCGATAATGGTCGCAGTACTCATATAATAATTACATATGAAACTGCGACCACGGTCGCTGTCCAGTCATAAACAGTTTGATCGTTTTGCATTCAATAAAGTTAAAAACAGCTACCAAGGTCGTAGTCCCTAATTAAACTATATAAACAGATAATACTGCGAACATGATAGCAATCCTCTCAAATCAGTATATTTCACTGTATATCACAAATTAGAAAACTGCGACTGCTGTTCTTAAACACTGCGACCATAGTCGCAGTCCTACTTCGCATGCAATAAGTAAAAAAATTCGTAGTTTATAGGCGGCTGAGATAACAGTTACAGTGAAGAGAAAATATATAAAATCATACGTAAACTGCGACTATAGTATCAGTCCTTAGTCACCGTTATTACATTTAACCTAGCAAAAAATTCATCCACAAAAATGCTGTCGTGAGTGCTGCGACCATAGTCGCAGTCCTTGATCGCATGCAATATGTAAAAAAAATTTAATAGTTTATAGCCTGCTGAGACAACAATCACAGTGAAGAACAAATATATAAAATAATACGTAAACTGCGATTATAGTATTAGTTTTTAGTCACCGTTATTACATTTAACCTAGCAAAAAAACGTCCACGACATGCTCTCTTTAAGCACTGCGATCATAGTTGCAGTCCTTATCCGCATTCAATATGTAAAAAAAATAATAATAATTTATACATTACATGCGAAAAAAGTAAACTGCAACTATATTCAAAATCAGTAAAATTCTTACAAATCATATCATAAAAAATTTACAAATTAAATAATTGTAGACTGCAATAAATGGTGCTTTTAAAATTATTGAGAAATTAATTTATTGACCACTACGACCTTAGGTGCATTCCTAAAATATATAATATCTGCGTAAAAAAATTTAAAAATGTTGAGAAATTATTTTATTGACAACTACGAGCTTAGGCGAATTCCTAAAATATATAATATCTGCGTAAATAAAAAAATTAATAAAGAAGCATTCAAATTAGTTTCGTGATTTGATGAAGTTGGTCACAGTTTGGCCGCAGTTATAAAAGATAGTTGTGACAATATTGACTAACGTCAGAAATATAAAAAATAATAAACTATACAGATCCACTATCTTTTACCTCAGGGGCATTTAGTAATTTCAACTATTTTAGTAGGCGGGGCGTCCTTTCTAGTGTGGCTAATAATGTGCCACGTCACCGCAGGCTGAGAGGGTCTCTCAGCCGTCGGCTGATATACAAATTTTTGATATACATATATAAATATATATAAAGAGACAACAGATGCACAACCAGCCCACTGACCGGCACCCTCCTAGACCCGAACCCGCATGCCAGACCTGAACTAACTAAAAACAGACCAGTTAATCTGCAGACAAACAATTAAAATAGTTAGATAAAATATTTAAAAAAATGAGAAACAAATGCAGAATAAATTGTAAGATAATTATACACTATTGTAAAACTTTTTGTGTCAATAAATGCTAGAAATTAACCTAAATCATTCACTACAAAGCCATATGCATTAATCAAAAAATTCAAACCCGTTAAGCATTTTAATGGTTTAAAGTCTATTAAAAATCCAACAAAAATTAGAAATTTGTTTAATCTAAACTTATTAATTTCATTTAATCTAGAAAACCATGCTCCCAACTCCAAACTAATTAATCAAGATTAAAAGTCCTTTGTAACACCAAACTAGAACATCCTTGTTAAGTCCTAACAATTTCTAATTGATAGGTATTTAATGTAGATTTCTCAAAATTTTAGAAATTGATACATGGACTTGTAATAAGCCCACGTGAATGTTTGCTTTTGTATTATTGCTTAATTATTGTTATCAGTGAGTAATTTTACATATTTTATCATTTTATTGATCACGTAGGTAAGTTGCATGTGTACATTGTTTGCTTATTTCATCATCATACTGTCTAATTACATACATCCTTTTGCATGGTAGCTTGTTTACTTACTTAATCACATGCATCTTCATGCACTTTGTTCTTTGTTCCATGTGGGTTGATTTTGATATTATGTTTCATGTATGTCATGCAAGTACTTAAATATTATCACCTTCATATATTATTCTTTATAAATGTTTTCTTCAAATTATCAAAACATCTTTTCTATCCTATTTTTTTTTAATTTTGGAGAAGGAAAAGAGCACCAGAATATGATTCTTGAATATTATTATGATTTTACATGGAAGACTTGACTGATTATGTATGATATCTACCTAAAAATCATAATGTCCCGTTTACCATAGTTGCTGATAAAATATTCTTATATGGTAACAACACCCTCCTGTTATACTTGTTACATATCCTGTTATACTGCTATCTTGATCACACATATTGATGTTGTTACCGTGACTATCATCGACTTATCCCGGTGAAGTAGGTAACATGTACTTTAATTAATCTTGATAAAATAACAACATGATATTAAAGAACTTACACCGGGATTAGAGAAATTAATAGAGGAGATAACATTTATAGTTTGGGTGAACGTAAGATATAGGTTACGCAGTCGAAAGAGGGTTCCACTGCAAGATTCTCGTGGGGTAACTGACACCCCATCCTGTTCCTGTTCTTATTCCTGTTATACATGTTACACATGTTACCTGACTTGTTATACATGTTAGCTGACTACCTTACGGCGGGGCCAGGTTCAGCGCCAGGAGTTTGGGTCATGGTCCCAGTATGTACGTGACCCTCTTAAAACATAAACAATGTATCTAACCAATAAGTTTCAATAACATAGGATCTCGATGTTGGCCCAAAGGCCCATCACTCTAGTTTTGATGATGATTAACTCATGAAGTTATAGTACTAATAATCTTATGTTTATTTAGTTTCAGATATTTGATCAAGATCTTAGTAGGTGTCTAGTTTTAACAAAAGATTCAAAGTCAAGTTTTGAAGCTAGCACGTATTGATTTAAGAGCTCACGCATCAAGATCGCATCAAGTACTCAAGGAGGAGTCTAGCTCATGGATCAAGTTTGGACCAAGTCAAGATGGAGAAGAAGATTTTCAAAAGAAGATTTTCAAGAAGACTTGTGTCATATTTGTAAGTGTTAAGATTTGTCTTTAGATAAAATGTAAAGGATAGATTAGTTGTGGATTGCTCAAGTTCAAACACACACCAAATTTATATAGTGTTTTCATAAGAATAGTTTTAATTTTAGAAAATACCGTTTCGGTTTTTGAGCTTCAACGTATACATCCTTATGTTTCTTGATTAGATTCTATCAAAATGAGTGTATATGGTTTATATGTGTTTTGGATTTCATCCATACAGATTGTTGGTTCAAAAGTTTAGAAAAACTTATTTGATGTTTCTATATCACATGTTTTAGTTTTGTATTTATCAAAACTTATTTTAGAGCTTATTGTCAAAAACATAGATATTTCATGTTATATGTGTATTGGATCATAACCATAAACACTAAGCTTTAAAAGTGTTTAAAATATCTTATTTTTATATTGGAGAAGTTTTAGGAAAATCATTTTTCAAATTAAAGATTGATTTTAAAAAATGCGGATTTTTGTTTAAGGCAAAATTTCTATATTACAAAAATGGTTCAAAACGTTTGTAATATGTGTTGAATTTTGATCACACATACTTGTACTTCAAAGTATTTCAATGAACTTATTTTCGTAGATTTTATATGATTTTATGAGATTTTATAAGAGTTTAATAAACAAAGTTTTAACCCCAAAAATTTCAGACCAGGCCTTCTGCCGGTGGACCAGCGGTTTATCGATGTGCACAAAACGTGCACATCCATTTGGCTAGTGGGCCAATCTATCGGGCAATCGACCGTCTATAGAGCTTTCCTTTCTGGATTTGACCCCGGTCGATTGGGCGGTCGACTGGTAGGTCAAGCCCAGGGCACCGTCGATCGGGCGGTCGATCGGCAGGCTCTAGCAGTCAGAAATTTAATCATTGGCTGATCGACCGTCCGGTCGACTGACAGGTCATTTTGACCTGCAATTTGACCCCAACGGCTAGTTTTTGGGAGTCCGCTATTTTAAACAAGATTTCAAGAGAGTATTAAAGCCAGTTTTTCCTACCTCTCTTAGGATTTTCTCAACTTGTTTGAGGGCTAATACTTTCATATCAAAATGAGAGTTTTCATGAGTGTTTTCAAAAGAGAGTTCTTGAGCTTTTCGCCACAATTCTACCTTATTTTTCTCACACTAACTTGAGCTTTCCATAGCTATATCAATCCTATAAGAGCTTTGTTGTGAGAGTGTTTTTAGGTGATCAAAGTGTTGAGATCGCCAAGTGTTCATCTTGTATTTGAGGAAGCTAACTTGTGGGTTCGTGTTTGTGATGAGTTCTTGTGGGAGCTCGGTGTAGAGGTGCAGCCTCGACAAGCTAGTATGCTCGGGTGTGTTATTTTTGCAGGAACAAGAGAGGGACTACTGAGTCCAAGAGTTCTAGTGTGAACTCGTTATAGGTGTTGCGGCACCGAGTGATCTCGTGGGATCGTTTCTAGTGGAAATCCTTCATAGTGTTGAAGGTGGGGACGTAGAGCAAGGGTGCTCGAACCTCGAAATAATTCTTCCGTGTTTGTGATTGCTCTCTCTCTCACTTGTGTTTACATATCTTGCATGCTTACATTGCTTATCTTTTATATGCTTGATATATCATGTGCTTAATAGTCATATGCTTCGGATTGTGTGCTCACACTTATATTCAATCAAGAGAGCCATAGTGGTACCTCAACTCTTAATCTAGAGGAATCTTGAGGAGATAGTCCAGAGTCTTTCACCGAGAATTCGGCTACACTCTTTTTTGTGTGTTTAACTTTAATAGCTTTAGTTTGCATAAATATTTTTTAATTCTGTATCATTATCATTAGATTAGCTTGTATACATATTCACCCCCTCTAGGTGTATTTTCAATTGGTATTAGAGCTTGGTGCTCTTGATTTGGGTCTAACAGCCTAGAGTTAAAGATCCTCATTTTAGCTAACCACTATATTTAAAAACACACATATATGGATTTCATGTAACCTCCTATGTTTGATATTCTTAACATCCAAACTTGAAAAGTTAAGATGTCAATGTACCTAAAAGCCCTAGGAATTCATGTTTATCTTGCCACTATTAAAGATTCATATTGTTTAAATGGCAAACATCTAGAGGCTAATGTAAAAAACCATCCATGCATTAAAGAGTACACTAAATGATGATTATTTATGTAGGGTTTCTAACATTGATTCGGCTTTTGTAGTTTGGAACATACTTGCATCCCTTGGTGAACAAAAGCTATACTATATGGGAGTGATTCGGATGATGGAAGTGATGCTTCTAACATATGCTACATGGTCCAAGGGGATGACCCCCTTGAGGTAAATTCCAAACCCGAGCTTGATAAGGATGTTGACATGTTATATGATGAGCTTGCTTCATTTTATCAACAACTTCTTAAAAAGTATGAATTGTTAAAAATGGAAAACAAAAATTTTAAAAATAAAAATGATTTGATTTCAAAAGAAAAAGATTCTTCTAAAAATAAATTTTAAATTATTACAAAAGAGAATGAATTTTGAAAAAGGAGAATATTTTCTTATCTTCAAAATTAAATGATACTTTTGAAGGAAACAATTCTTTGAAAAATAAAATTATTTTGGTGAAAAAAGAAGAAGAGATTGTTTTGGAAGAAAATAACTCTTTGAAAAGGAAATTGTTTCAAAAGAAAAAGAAAACATTTCTTAAAAGAAAAGGATTGTTGATTCTCATTCTTGCCATGCTAATATTGATCCTTGCCATGTTTTTCATACTATTATAGATAAAAATGAGATTCATGTTTTGAAAAAGAGAATTGATTATTTAAGCTCAACTTTGAGCAATTGTGCATTTAACCATTCTATATTGGAAATCTTGTTTCAAAAGAAACAAGCTCCACATGTTCATGCACATAACCCACGATATACATATGTACATTTCACAGTCACACCTCTCATATGCATGCTAGAGTGTACAAATGTACACATTGCGGCTGCAAAGGCCATTTAGCAAAGTTTTATTTTGATAAGATAAATCATATAAATTTTACGAATAAAAATGTTTGGGTTCCTTATGATGCTAGCCCCCATAGATCCAAAAAGAAATGGGTACTAAAACTCTCACCTCTTGTGTTTAATATAGGTGTGGGCTCTCACATGACGTGAGAGGTACGGTGCCTTGGTGATGGATGTATGGACATACCCTATTGATATATCGCTATCAAGAATGTTTGGTGGAGAGGACCACAATGGTTTGAAGACCTAGAGATTAGTTTATTTGTTTTGGTAACAATCTCTAACTCCCATTTTTATTTACATGCTATCATATAAATATTTTTAGCATGTTTTGATTTCAATGCTTATTATGTTAAATGATCGTGTTTTGTATTTCATGTGGTGAATACTTGTCTAGATGCAGTTTTTATTAAAACTTGTGTTTATACTTGTACAAGTAGTGAGCTACACTTGATTATTATCTGTTTGTGATTCATTGCTCATTTGTACTTATTACATGTACATGTATAACTTAGTTTTGATGACTCTTTCATTTACACTTGTTTTCTCTATTTTTGTACATATTTTGCTTCATGTATATGTTATTTTTGTCTAAAATTAGTAAATATACATGTATACCCTTGAGTCACTTACCTTCCTGCAAAATTCTTTTATGGACTCGTTTGTGTTTGGGATATGTATGTATATTTTTAGTTTCGATGGAACATACATATACCTCGAAGTCTATTTAATTTGATGAAAAATAAATTTTTATAATTTTCATATATTTTGGTAGTTTGAGCTTTATTACTTATATTCATGAATATGCTATTCACATGATTCTTGTGCACTCACATTTTTTTGATTACTCGTGATTTTATTTTCATGAGCTTTATATGAGCCTTATAGATCTTGAGTGACAATTTTTGTGTACTTAGCAATGTTTCATGACATATATATGATTTATTTTCATGTTTAAAAGATCTTTAACTTATTTTTTAAAAATTATTTTAAACTAGTTATTTATTCTTCACTTGGTAGTGTTTTTCAATCTATAATTATTTTCAAATCTAATTTTTGAAAACCCCTACCTTCTAAGGGCGGATGGTTGGGAGACCATACCTTATATACCTTAATGACTATCTTTTATCATGTTCATGAAAGGATGGTAGGTATGAGTTATACACATGATCTTCATGAAATTTATATTTGTATACTCATATTTTCTTATATATATATGTGTTTCCAATTTCAATTAATATCAATTTCAATTGGTATTTCTATACATACATATATATGATTTGATTGTGCTTGTTTTATAATATCTTTACATTCTTAAAGCACAAATTATGTTTATGGTAAGCTTGAGTTTATTCTTAATGTTAATTGGTTGCTATACAAGCTTATATATTGATTTCAATTCATATTTCAATAGGTATTTATTTGATATCAAAATAACTTCATGTTTCACCTTCAATTGGTATCAAAAATCTAATATTGGTATCTTAAAAAAAATTCCGACAAATAGTACCAACTTTTGTTTTGTCAACTACTATTTGATTTCATTGGTACCAAAATTCATTTTGTTGACCTCAAGAAAGTTCAAAAACTTGTTTTAAAAAGTGATTTAAAAATGTTTAAAAATTTGTTAATATATATTGCTTATATGCAAGGGGAGTTTAACATCTCTTCTATTTATATATTCATGTTGAGTGTATCTCACATTGAGGAGCTCGACATCTCTTCTTTACGTGATACACGTGTTAGGAGGAGCTTAACATCTCCACTTATACATTATATAATATACTTTATGTGGATTAGAGTCTAGTCATCGCTTCTCTATGTAATGCATGTATGCAGGGGGAGCTAACTTTACGCCTCTCCTCTTCATGAATATATATCGCATATACATCTTTTTTGTTTGATTGTCCTCGCCCCTTTGTTGATGAATTGACAAAAAGGGGGAGAAGAATTTTGAGAGTTTATATATTCATGTTTATATCTCTGTTTATGCATATATGTTTGTTTAGTTTATAAGCCTTTATTGAATATCTTTATTATTTATTGCTATTTATGAGTTAAGGGGGAGCTTCTATGAAGCTTAACTTTAATTCATGCATATATAACTCTATGAGTTTTGCCATCATAAAAAAGGGGGAGATTGCTGGCCCAAAGGCCCATCACTCTAGTTTTGATGATGATTAACTCATGTAGTTATAGTACTAATGATCTTGTGCTTATTTAGTTTCAGATATTTAATCAAGATCTTAGTAGGTGTTTAGCTTTAACAAAAGATTCGAAGTCAAGTTTTGAAGCTAGCACGTGTTAATTCAAGAACTCGCGCATCAAGATTGCATCAAGTACTCAAGGAGGAGTCTAGCTCATGGATCAAGTTTGGACCAAGTCAAGATGGAGAAGAAGATTTTTAAATGAAGATTTTTAAGAAAACTTGTGTCATGTTTGTAAGTGCTAAGATTTGTCTTTAGATAAAATGTAAAGGATAGATTAGTTGTGGATTGCTCAAGCTCATCACACACACAAAATTTATATAGTGTTTTCATAAGAATAATTTTGATTTTAGAAAATACAATTTTGGTTTTGAGCTTCAAAGTATACATCCTTATGTTTCATTATTAGATTTCATCAAAATGAGTTTATATGGTTTATATGTGTTTTGGATTTCATCTATACACATTGTTGGTTCAAAAGTTTAAAAAAACTTATTTGATGTTTCTATATCACATGTTTGAGTTTTGTATTTATCAAAACTTATTTAGAGCTTATTGTCAAAAACATAGATATTTCATCTTATATGTGTATTGGATCATATCCATGCACACTAAGCTTCAAAATTGTTTAAAATATCTTATTTTTATATTTGGAGAAGTTTTGGAAAAATTATTTTTCAAATTGAAGATTGATTTTGAAAAATACAAATTTTTGTTTAAGACAAAATTTCTAAATTACAAAAATGTTTCAAAACGCTTGTAATATATATTGAATTTTGATCACACATATTTGTACTTCAAAGTATTTCAATGAACTTATTTTGTAGATTTTATGAGATTTTATGGGATTTTATAAGAGTTTAATAAACCAAGTTTTAATGCCCAAAATTTCAGACCAGGCCTTCTGCCGACGACCGGCCGGTCGACCGAGACAGAAGTCGGTCGACTGGACGATCGACCAATGTGCACAAAATGTGCACGATCATTTGGCTAGTGGGGCGGTCGACCGGGCGGTCGACCGGCAGGTCAAGCCCAGGGCACGGTTGACTTGGCTGTCGACGAGCAGACCCCAATGGTCAAAAATTTGACCGTTAGCCAGTCGACCGTCCAGTCGACCTACAGGTCATTTTGACCTGCAATTTGACGCCAGCGGCTAGTTTTTGGGAGTTTATAAAATGGGGCTGTTTTGGACTATTTTAAAGAAGATTTCAAAAGAGTTTTAAAGCCAGCTTTTCCTACCCCTCTTAGGGTTTTTCTCCAATTGTTTGAGGGCTAATACTTACATATCAAAAGGAGAGTTTTCAAGAGTGTTTGCAAAAGAGATTTCTTGAGCTTTTCACCATAATTCTATCTTGTTTTTCTCACACCAACTTGAGCTTTCCATTGCTATATCAATCCTATAGGAGCTTTGTGAGAGTGTTTTTAGGTGATCAAAGTGTTGAGATCCCCAAGTGTTCATCTTGTATTTAAGGAGGCGAACTTGCGGGTTCGTGTTTGTGACGGGTTCTTGTGGGAGCTCGTGTAGAGGTGCGGCCTCAACAAGCTAGTGTGCTTGCGTGTCTTGTTCTTGCAGGAATAAGTGAGGGACTAGTGAGTCCAAGAGTTGTAGTGTGAATTCGTTGTAGGTGTTGCGGCACCAAGTGATTTTGCAGGATCGTTTCTAGTGGAAATCCTTCATAATGTTGAAGGCAAGGACATAGAGCAAGGGTGCTCGAACCTCGAAATAATTCTTCTGTGTTTGCGATTGCTTTCTATCTCTCACTTGTGTTTACATATCTTGCATGCTTACATTGCTTATCTCTTTATATGCTTGATATATTGTATTCAACCAAGAGATCCATAGTGACATCTTAACTCTTAATCTAGAGGAATCTTGAGGAGATAGTCCAGAGCCCTTCACTGAAAATTCGGCCACACTCTTGTGTTATACTTTGTGTGTTTAGCTTAATAGCTTTAGTTTGCATAAATAGTTTTTAATTTCGCATCATTATCATTAGATTAGCTTGTACACATATTCACCCTCCTTTAGGTGTATTTTAACTCGATTGGCACGTGTGATAGGCGTAGTATGAGATTCGTTTATTATATGTGATAATTGGTGTTCTCTGATATAATTAATAACAAAACTGAATCTTGCATTGACACTGATACACACACACACATACATGTTATGCTAGACACCTGAGAGGTTGATTGTATACCTCACTTGAAAAATACACTATGATGTGCTATCCACAATACTGTTTATTTACTTTATGCATGTCACTTCTTATCCAGTGTATTATTATGGGAGTATTGTAGTGTTATGTACACACTGTTTTTGCACATGCACCTTTCTCTTTTATTTTACACACTCATTGGGTCGCTTACTGATGACCCTGAATTTACACATCTAGATCTATGTATATTCTTTATTGCTGATCAGGTATTTGGAGAGGATCACCCACCTTACAAGGAGCCAAAATTCTCTTACTTGATCGTCCCTTCTCGGTATTTTCTTTCTTTTCTTTATTCCTATTGCTTCCATAATTCTGTGCATTGGACTTAGTACTTATTCGATTTATTTTATTCATCTACTATCATTGTGTTAGATATTTATATGTCATATTGCAGTGTGTGATTGTAAATCACCTAGAGGGGGGTGAATAGGTGATGAACTAATCTAATGGTCAATTAATACGGAATTAAAACTTCTTAAACTAAACACCACGTATAACACAAGAGTGTAGTCGGATTCCCTGTGAAGGGCTCTGGATTAACTCCTCAAGATTCCTCTAAATAAGAGTTGAGGTGCCGCATTGGCTCTCTTGGTTGAATACAAGTGTTAGCAGACAATCCCCAATATATAACAATGTGAGCACAAATGTATATCTAGCATATAAAGATGAAGCAATATAAGCATGCAAGATATAAATAAGTAAGAGATAGAGAAAGAGCAATCGCAAATACGGGAGATTTGTTTCGAGGTTCGAGCACACTTGCTCTACGTCCCCGCCTTCAACACTATGAAGAATTTCCACTAAAATCGATCCCACCAAATCACTTGGTGCCTCAACACCTACAAGCACTTTGGACTCTCTAGTCCCTTCACTCGTTCCCGCAAGAACACACCGCAAGCCCATTAGATCGCCGAGGCCGCACCTTAAACAAAGAGTTCACACACGAACTCGAAATACCGTGAACCCGCAAGTCTGCCTCCTCAAAGTACAAAGTAGAACTTTGGTGATCAAAACACTTTGATCACCTAAAATCCTCTCACAACAAAGATCCCTATAGGTAGATATAGCAATGGATAGCTCAAGTGTTGTGTGAGAAAACTAGGATTGAAATGGTAGAGGAAAACTCAAGAAATCACTTTGAAAACACTCTTGATAAACTTCCCTTTTGATTGGAAATATTTGCTCTCAAATAAGTGGAGAAAACTCTGAAATAGATGAGAAAAACTAGGTTTAAAACTCTTCTCAAGTCTTAGCTAAAACAACCCTCAAATGGCGTTTATATAGGCCCACAATAAAAACTAGCCGTTGGCAGCTGACTAGGCCCAGAATGGCAGGCCGGTCGACCAGCCAACGGTCAAAAAACTGACAGTTGTGCCTTCCGGTCGACCGCCCGGTCGACCGGGCCCTGAACCAGAGAGCAACAGCTCTCTGGCCGGTCGACCGCCCGGTCGACCGGAGCAACCCGAGAGTGGGTTGCCTTCAGTCGGTCGACCGGCCAACTAATATGGCATGTGCACGTTTGTGTGCACGCGGTCGACCGGCTCCTGGTCCGGTCGACCGGTCGGTCGACCGCCAGAGCCTGGCAGCCCTTTTACAGGAAATAAAACTTAGGTTTTTTATTTTAAATTAAATCCCATAAATTCACGAAAAATCTACAAAAATAGTTTCAGTGTAATACTTTGATATACAAACATGTTTGAGTAAAATCAAGACATGTTACAAACAATTTGAACTATTTTTGTAACTTATAAATTTTGGCTAAAAATAAAAACTGTATTTCTCCAAATACAAAAACAAGATATTTTAAGCACTTTGAAAGCATAGAGTGTATGGATATGATCCACTATATATACATGGTGAAATATCTATATTTTTGACAATAAGCACTAAACATGGTTTTGTTTAAAGACATGTAAACTTTGAATACCAAAAACCAAACTAGTATTTTTCCAAAAAGAAAACTCTTTTGTATTTTTCCAAACCCAAAGGCCCATCAGTGATTTTAATAGTGATTATATAGCTTATTCAGGTTACTTTAGCCTTAAGGTTTATACGTGGGTATTCTCATCGCATATATACATCACCGACTCTCATCTTGACCCTTTCACGTATTTTGGAAAGCGGGGTGTGACATAAGGAGTAAAAAGATCATGGCAATTAACTACCCAAAGTAATATCAATCACAGTAATCACGTGCTAAGATTTTAAATGGTCAAAAATGACCATAAAAGCCTGCAGTGAAGCTAAGCTTCATGCGAAGCTAAGAATTGATTCCACAGCAGAGCTGTTTTAAAGCTTGCAGCGAAGCTAAAAGATGGCTCTTTGGTAGAGCTTAAGCTAAGCTTTAGGAGAGAAGCTAAAAATGAGCCCACATTAGAGCAACTTTGAGCTGCTGCGAAGCTAGAGTTATGCTTGCAGCGAAGCTAAATGTTTAGACAAATGCTTGGTTCACTGTCTGGCTTCACTGGATCAGTGGAGTCCAAGCAATTGGCTTCTCCTTTAGGGATGAACAGGTCTTCAGCGTATCTGTGACTTGTGTTTTAGATGTGTCATTAAGTTTGACATTGTTCGGACCAACGGCAGAGCTACCTTGGAGTTTGTTTTTTCGGAGTGTCAACAAAACACCTTCAAAGTTTCTGCGAATCCATGATAGATTGGTACAGATTCTAAAATACATTGAACCTTAAGCCTATGACCTAAGTTTTGACATTGCTTTGGTCACAGGGGTCCATTAGGCTAGGTACAGATGTGCCTTAAACTAGGGTAACCAAATTAGTTTAACCTAGGAACAATATAAGGAGTGAGCTACACATGAAGCTAAAGGACAAGCTCTCAATGGAGCAACGGATGAAGCTTCATGTGAAGCTCAAAGATAAGCTCTCAGTGGAGCCAAAAAAATAAAGCTTCATGCGAAGCTAATGATGAGCTTAAAATGAAGCTAAAATAAATCTTCACGTGAAGCTCAAGATGGCGTCCGTCTGAGTGAAGCTAAATAGCTTCATTGCTTAGATTTTTGAACCTCCAACTATATTAATTTGAAACGACAGCATGTACTCTTTTTGAGGAGGCGAAGCTAGACATTGAGTGCCTATAAAAGCCTGAGGGTTGCACAGAGAAGTCATCTTCTTTATCTTAACTTTGTGTTTTCTCAGAGATAGAACATCTCTCTTTTTCTCCTTCGCCTGATATCATCAAGAACTCACACGAGCTATAATGACACCCAAACAGCGTGCAGGAAAAGAGGTCCTACATCTATAGAGGCGGCGCCGCCTCCTATGGTCATTGAACGATCTATAGCGGGTAGGAGGTCTCCCCTTTCAAAAATTTTCAATCTCTTTCATAGCCAATTTGACTAAATCCCTCGTGGGTTTGAAAAGATCCACCAAAATTGGTGATCTTTAGGGAGTTTAACTCCCTTGATTTGCTTCTATCAAATTTTAAGGAAATTTTTTTCCCTTTAATTTCATTGATCAAAAGTTAGAAACCCATGGGTTTCTTCTCCAGGCTTCCAGGCGAAGCTAGCACTTGGTGTTTTTCACATTCTCTGTGTCAGAGATGTGAAGCTAAGTTTCAGAAATGCTGAATAAAAGGGTTTATCCCTTTTGAGTTCCTTAGGCACAAGTGCCTCTCAAGCTTTCATGTGAAGCTAGTCCTTGTGACTTTTTGCACTATACCTTAATGCAGAGTACGAAGCTAAACTTCAGAGCGAAGTTAAGTCAAAGCGAGCTACGCTCGGGAAGCCAAGCTGATACTGGGCTAGCTTCGGCTGGAAGGCGAAGCTATGCCTTAGATATCCTTGCATTCTTTTTCCTTCTTGTTCATAGTCTAACATGTTTGCTCTTCTTTCTTTTTGCAGTGCATTATTCTCCTGGCTAATCTAACACTTTGCTCGGTTCTGTGAGAGGGATGATGGGAACGTTCGCTTCCAATTTCATGGACATGCATCATTATTCAATAAAGGGAGCACCCCGGAGAGGAACACACTCATTCTGGGTGGGGACGAGCGCACTCTCTGCATCATCATCTCCACTACCATATAGGAAAAGGAAAACCGGATGGTCTATCGGAAGTCAGAATTCATGTTCGAAGATGCAGCCCCGAATACTAATCAGTAACTGCTTGTTAGGGAAGGGCAATGAGTTTACACCCTAGATGGAGACTGCTACTATCTCCCAGAGAGCAAGCGCCACTATCCCCTGACATTCTTTCCGTCAGTAATGATACCGAGAATGATGAGGTGGAGTGTGAGCCGGAGCACAAAATCGGTGCGCGTAGGTCCTGACCCTGAGTAGTTTTACTAGAAGTGGCCCTCCCCACAACGTCATCGGTCTACATCCAGGCAACATTGGTTGTGAAATGCCTATGGGAGAAAATCCTTCCCAGATCCTAACCTTCCTGAATCAGTTCATGAAGGTGGGAGGCAATTACCCGGCCACAGATTTTTGGATACAAGGGTGGGTGTGTTGCTTCAAACAGGCGTGGTGGAGTGGTCCTATGATGTACATGCTGGAAGTCTTCGAAGCTAACTTAAAGTGGCTGGGACTCCATAAAGCTATCAGGGCCACCTGTTTTGGGATAAATATTAGCATCCCTACCTTCTACGCTGCCCTGGAGATGTTTTGCCCAACATCAAGCATGTTTTTCACTCCTGTCGGCGAGCTAGGGATGGCACTTCACGAGATGTGGGAAGTGTCCAATCTTCTTGTGGGTTCCAAGCCATACGAGGAGTACATCCCGTGTGCCAAGGAGTTGGCATAGCTGAAGAAGGATGAACCAGCCCTATACGAGACATCCAGGGAACTAATGTGCCATTACTACGTTTGCCTCGACCTCTACTCCAATCATGGAAATGTGAACAATTTGAAGTCTTGGGTGGAGTATTTATTCCTGGTCGAGGATGGTCCTCTCAAAAATTTCCAGGCCCTGGTATTGAATAAAATGATTGCTAAGGCCATGAAGGCAAAAAATCATGAAGATGTTGTCCTGGAGGAGGACATCAATGAACGCGAACGAGGGGACAATTTCTTAAGTTTTTACCATCAGGCTTCAAGACCGATCTCCTGACATGCGTAATTAGCTGGCTTCCTGTCAGCCTGGCAAAAAAAGGTGTAAAATCCCATTGCCACCTCACGACGGTATCATACCCTTGGTGATCATCCCAGTCATTCAGCCTGTGCACAGACACTCGCTCGGCCTGCTGCCTACTATAGTCTATCGTATTCAGTGCGGGCTTAGGACGCTGATGGAGCAGTTCTGTAGGAAGGTGACCACTTCCAGGGTGGGCAAAGAACTTGTCTTTCTACGTGATGGGCATTCTCCCAGGTTGAGATACCATGCACGTACTTGATGGCTTGGTTCACTCTTTACTGCTCGGTCCTGATCGAACTAGGAGAAGAACCACCAGAAGGCAAACACTATGGCCACCTCTGTCGCTTCGAGAATTCTCAGTGGGAGGGCAAGAATTTGGCAGGGATCTTGAGGCTGGTCGAGCATCAAGACTGTCTTTTCTGATGTTTCCCCTACATCCTAGGTACAGACTATGGCGAGGTGTTTCACGATGTCAGAGATGAGCGCACTCTACTAGGAGAAGGCACTTTGAAGTGGTTGGTAAGTCTCTAATATTGCATAATTTTTATCACATATGTACATTTATTTTATATAAAATACTGCTAATAATAGTTTGCTTGTGTGATCCTAGGTCCATGTTGTGTAATGAAGAAGAAGACTCTAAATCAACATTAATGGGTGATTAAAGGCCTACAAAGTAGCCATTGACCTTCGGAAGAGATTCTGTCAGATCTGGGTGCTCAAATCTAAAATTCGGAAAGTACCACTGACAGGGGACCGAAGCGACCGCACACAGCAGGAGGCACTGCGCGCGTCGCCCTAGTACAGTCATAAAAATGCGCTCTAGCCGCGTTTCTTTGGCCATACAGGCGCGGCCGCGCCAGTACCTTGGCCAGGGGTTGCCTCTTGGCCCCCTTTCCCCTGGTGCCTATAAATACTCCCTTGGGGTTCTTTAGTGGATATATCTAGAGATTTTAGAGTATTGTTGTTAGTTTATTTATAGGATTGTAGCTGTTTTTATATTTTTTTTCTTCTTCTAGTTAGTTTAGCCATTAGAGTGAAAGAGAGAGAGATTGTACAAGTTGTATTTGAAGGTGACAAGCTTATACAAGTAAAATTTCTCTTTCTTCTTTCCATTAACTTGGTATTTTTATTTGCTTTTACTTCCTTGTTTTAGTCTAATACTCCTTCTCTTTACTTCTTCTCTCTTGTTGTTTTATTTTCTTACACATGTCTAACTAACTCTTTATTGCACGGGTAACTAACTACTAACCTACTAATCTCTAACAACTTGATTGGTAACTGATCGAGCCAAACCTGCACAGAAAAATAAAGAATTTTAGGAACAGTGCTAGGTCCTCAATTCTACCATGTAGCCTAGGGCTAACGGGTCGTGATCCACAGGAAGGGACAGCGATGGAAGCGTTGTGTAAGTTTCCCTCTTTTAATTTATTGAAACTAGTTAATATTTATCTTCTCAATTTTATAAAAAGAAAATAAAATTATTATGTTAAGTTAAGAAGGAGATGGTAGAAGAAGATATTGTAGTGCTGTTGTTTTATTTATAAAAAAAAAGAAAGACTAAAAAAAAGAGAATTATAACTCTAAACTAATGAACTGAAAAAGAAAACAAAAAGTACTTACCTCTACTATTGAATCATAAAAAAGACTTGCCTCAGCATGAAGTAAAGAAAAACAAAAATGGTGCTTGGTCAGATTGAGTACGATGAAGAAAAGTGGGAAAACTCCATTGATGTCACTTTCAATATCAGTCTCTTGAAAAAGAATTACAATAGTGTCACTCTATAATAATTCTTCTCTCTTTTCTCATGTAACTCTCTCTAACCTAAAAGAAAGTAAAAAATAAAAATTACATTGAAGAAGAAAAGAAAAATCTAAAGTAAAGCTCTCTTTGAAGTGGTGCATTTTTGCCTTCGAGTTATGAGGGTATTTATAGGAGAAAACTAGAGAGATAGAAAGCGTATGAAGATAGGAAGATCTGAATATTTCTAAATTTGAATTCTCTCCTTATCTCCAAACTAAATTTGATTTATCCAGAAATTCAATTCTGATCTGCAGGCTGTTGGCGTGTTGATTGCTGAATATCACTTAGAAATGATAGAATTGGAACGCGTGATCAACATAAGAATTGTAGTCCTTTATGTGTTCTTTCTGTAGCATCTTGAATCATCAGATTTGACCTTCGGTAACAAAAGTTATGATTAAAATTTTAAACTGTATCCATCCTGAATCCAAATTTAAATTGCTTCATCTCATCCGTTGATCTTCTCTCTATCCATTTATCCCCTTTGATTTTCAGTTTATCTTCTAGAATTGATAAGATATTCACTTATCTTCAGCGAAACAGATAGTGTCTTCAAACAATCCATTTTTCTCTTGAAATTAGATAATATTATCTTATCTGATATATCCAGTTTTCAGATAAGATAGCTTCTAGAACCTTTGGATTTGAATCGATCCCCTTTCTTTTGAACTTTTGAATTTAATTGGATAAATTTCATGATTATCTTCTCCCTATTATACCTTGCATGAATTAGGACATTAAGACAAGTTATTTGTAATATTCATTACAGAATATATGTAGGAATGTAATAATATTATGCAATATATGTGTCCAAACACACCCCCACACTTATCTTTTGCTCGTTTTCGAGCAAAACAAAGAGAGAAGAAAAACTAAACTAACTCAATTTCGTAGGAATCACTGTTGCACTTAGCACGTGCAACAAGCCGTTAAACCTCTAGGTTACCCCTAGAGGATGAGTTTTGTCTCGTGAGGGTTTCAGTTGATTGCACCCACAAAATCCAAGAAGAAAAGAAATGAATTGTTAGTATTTTTTTAAAAACGCATTTTGAAAGGAAAAAATATTTGAAGTATTAATGTAAAATTTCAAGTAATCTTTAAGTCATAGGATTATCAAAACTTAGTCATTCCTAAACTTAGTCTTTATTCAAAAACTTATTTTCAATCAAGGTAAGGATTAAAATTGTATTTCTCATCTAGTCTATTATTTACCCTAAGTCATATGCATTTTGTGACCATGAAAATTTGGCTCAGGATTCATCAACTCTAACTCTTTTGCCTTATTATTTTCTTTTCTTTTTTTTTAATTTAAGGCGGTAATATCCCTTAGCTCTATTAGGCTTTCTAATTCGCATATGTAACGAGCCTTAGTCGGTGACTCCCAAACCAGATGATTTTAGGGCACCGGGTGAGAAAGCACCCCAAGGACTTAGGACTTGAACAAATAAGGCCACAAAACTAAGGATATTTATTTATATGAACCACTTTTGGTGTGAATATTTATGCTTTATGAGGTATAAATACACAGCTTAATCAGAGGATTTTTTTTTGATATATGTATGTATATATATATATATTTATTTTTTTATATAAAGCATAAGAATCTTTGTTTTAGAACACTAAGTGTGTAAGTGTGCATATTTCATCAAGGTAAAAATCAAGACTAAATTACTTTTTCAATTTTTCTTTCTAACCTCAAAATCAAATAAATAATTTTATTTTGACCAGGTATAAGAAATCTTAATTATGATCCTCTTATTCCTTAAAATTAACTTAATTTTTTACAAAAATAAGTCAAAGTATTATTTTCCTTTTCAAAAAGTTTTAAAGAAAGTTTTTTTTTGAGTTTTAAAGAAAGTTTTTTTTAGATTAGTGAAGTTAGCAAGTTAGTAAACCCTCCCCTACACTTAACTCATGCATTGTCCTCAATGTATGAATGAAATGTAATAATACATGAAAAAAAGAGAAAGGGAAGGAAAATATTCACCTCAAGGTGGTGGTTCCGGTGGTGGTCTTATTGGGCAAGCGTTTCTGTCCAATTTAGATACTGTGAATTTTCGTGGAACCCATCTTTCATAACCTCTTTCCTATTGACATTTTTACACTCCCCAATATGAATAGGATTGTGCAATTTCCTGGCTTGAATTTTTTTCGGTTATATGACTAGTCTTGGGATATCATCACAGAGTTATATTGATCTAAACCTTGGTCCAAAAATAGAATATGATTTTGTAGAATGGATGATTTGGGCTCAACAATGAAGGGTATAGAAACCGATACTGACTCGGGAATAAAACTCAAATCAAGTTTAGGTTCGAGAGTCAGAGTTGGTTCATAGATTTGGTCCAAATCATAGAATTCAAGTTCACAATTATTTTCCAACAATGGAATATGACTATCCAATATAGTTGGTTCATGTTCAAACTCTATGGGGATGGAATCAGTGTTGGCTTCGGAATTGGGTCCGAATCGGGTAAGAAAATCAGAGTCAGCATTGAATCAAAAAATAAAACTGAATCACAATAGTGGGAATCAGTATCGGTAGTTTCAGCCGACGATCTTCAAGTTCAATCTCATTGAAATGAAAACTTGCCAATTTATTTGATATTGGTCAAGTTCAAAGTTTTGTGGTAAAATTGAATCTTGGTTAAAATCTTTAAGATGTCATGATTCTTCGTCAATATGGCTAGAGGAATCAGGAGTGGTCAAAAATGTGTTAGGTAGAGTTTCTCATTCCTATCATTAATTATGTTGACCAAATGACTCACTTTTGCTTCTAACCTATTAAGAGATTTGAGACAATCCGTTTGGGATTGAATGCAATCATTTTGGGACTGAATCATGAATTCCATATTCTTTTCAAAGTCAACAGTTTCTTCATGTTGTGGTTGGACTTAAAAATTAGAGTAAGGATCTTGAATTTGAAAATTGTTTGGGAAAATTGAGTCTACTATGATTTGTACTTGTCGTGTGGACTCAAGGAAGGCTTTAAAAAGTCTTTTCTAAAGAAGATTTCTCTTCTATAGGTTGCTCTTGGTATGGATTATATGAAGCGGTTTGTTGGTAAGGTTGTTGATAGTAAAACTCGGGGGAGTTGTATCCCCACTGACTCGGTGAAGAGTGGTGATGATTGTCCCATTCTTGTTCATAATACTAGAATTAGGGCATATATTGATTCGGATAAGACCAATCTGGCATACTTGGCTAGTTAGAGTTATGTAATGTCGGGTTGGTAGTATCCGAATTGAAAGAGGTTGGGATGAAATATGAATTTGAGTTATAATCAGAATATTGTAATTATAATCCATTTTCACAAGAACAAACAAAAACAAACAAATAAACAAACAAGAAAATAAACAAAAATCTAGCCTATGTTAGGGTAGAGCTTAGACCTAGACGACTCCTAACTGTTAATTTTTCACATGAGATATATTGCAGAATCTGACCACAAGTTAATCGGCTAGGTAGGGGAAAGATTGGCGGGAGGTATCCGTGCCAAAGCAACGGGCCTAATTATGCCAAACCACCAGCCTTCGGGGTTTCGCCCCTCAATCCCCAACCTGAGACACCGATTTGGCAAGAGTCAACTTCTAACAACTTTTCCCTAAAGTCAATCCCTATTTGAGTCTGAGATGTCCCTCGGGCCAACGTCTACTTAATTTTATGTTAGGCTGGGTTAGTGAGTGAGGAGATGATTTTTGGGCTAAGGAAGGGTAATGACTTCCCCACCTTATCTTGTTTAAGGATATGCCCTTAGATCGTTTTTATGCTCGTGTGTAAGTATATAGCAAAAATAACACCCAAGCAATATAACATACAAGTGTATTTCCTAATCTATATGCAATGCAGACGTACCTTTTTCTCCAGCACTCTTCAACAGTAATGTAAAGAAACGAAATAGACAGATGCCCTAAGATGCAAGAGTCTAAATGTTTTTTAGCATTTACAAAGCAACAAGTTACTGTTGATTAGAAATATGTACAAAGTGAGTTAAACAGATAAACTAATAACTGCAAAGAGCTAATCTCTATAAAGCAACCTGCAAGAGACTACAGTTAGCATTTCACTACAGTTGTGGGCTCTAATACTCTGCCTTCTTGGACAGAGGCATAGAGTAGCAATATGTCCACTACAGCTCCTAGTCTTCTATAATTATCCCCCTGTACACCAAAACAAAGAAGAAAAAGGGATTAATTCATTAAAGTAAATTTAAGAGAAAGAAAACTTACCGTCCCTCCCCAGCAACAACGTCAAAATTTTGATCCAGTCAAACCTGCACAGAAAAATAAAGAATTTTAGGAACAATGCTAGGTCCTCAATTCTACAGTGTGAATAGGGCTAATGGATCGTGATCCACAGGGAGGGACAGCGATGGAAGCGTTGTGTAAGTTTCCCTCTTTTAATTTATTGAAACTAGTTAATATTTATCTTCTCAATTTTATAAAAAGAAAATAAAATTATTATGTTAAGTTAAGAAGGAGATGGTAGAAGAAGATATTGTGGTGCTGTTATTTTATTTATAAAATAAAAAGAAAGACTAAAAAAACAGAGAGAGAGAATTATAGCTCTAAACTAATGAACTAAAAAAGAAAACAAAACGTACTTACCACTACCGTTGAATCATAAAAAAGACTTGCCTCAGCATGAGGTAAAGAAAAACAAAAAAAGTGCTTGGCCAGATTGAGTACGATGAAGAAAAGTGGGAAAACTCCATTGATGTCACCTTCAATATGAGTCTCTTGAAAAAGAATTATAATAGTGTCACTCTACAATAATTCTTCTCTCTTTTCTCATGTAACTCTCTCCAACCTAAAAGAAAAAAAAATAAAAATTACATTGAAGAAGAAAAGAAAAATCTAAAGTAAAGATATCTTTGAAGTGGTGGCTTTTTGCTTTTGAGGTATAAGGGTATTTATTGGAGAAACTAGAGGGATAGAAAGAGTATAAAGATAGAAAGATCTAGATATTTCTGAATTTGAATTCTCCCCTTATCTCCAAACTAAATTTGATTTATCCAGAAAATCAATTCTGATCTGCAGGTTGTTGGCGTGTTGATTGCTGAATATCACTTATCGAATGATAGAATTGGAACTGGTGATCAACATAAGAATTGTAGTCTTCTTTTGTAGCATCTTGAATCATCAGATTTCACCTTTGCTAACGAAAGTTATGATTAAAATGCTAAACTATATCCAGCCTGAATCCAAATTTAAATTGCTTCATCTCATCCGTTGATCTTCTCTCTATCCATTTATCCTCTTTGATTTTCAGTTTATCTTCTAGAATTAATAAGATATTCACTTATCTTCAGCGAAACAGATAGGGTCTTCAAACAATCCATTTTTCTCTTGAAATTAGATAATATTATCTTATCTGATATATCCAGTATTCAGATAAGATAGCTTGTAGAACCTTTGGATTTGAATCGATCCTCTTTCTTTTGAACTTTTGAATTTAATTGGATAAATTTAATGATTATCTTCTCCCTATCATACCCTACATGAATTAGGACATTAATACAAGTTATTTGCAATATTTATTACAGAATATATGTAGGAATGTAATAATATTTATGCAATATATGTGTCCAAATAGTAACCCAAATGAGTCAATAGTGTCAAACAAATCTTGTTCAAATGAGAGCTATGACATCTTAAGACGAGGGTTCTAACTCTAACTTACTTACAAGTATTCCCTTTCTTACATTTCATGCTTAATAGTTTTTGATGATCTATAGATTGTTGCTTTACTTTCTTATGTAAGTTATAGATATTCCTATTTATCTTTGCCGATATCATTAGTGCACTTGTTTCTTTCCTTATTCTCGCCTTCAATTAGATCTTGATAAGGGAATATTCAAGTTTTTGCCATGTAAAGCTAAGTTAAAGGAAGAACTTTCATTCGATCTCCAACGTGAATAGCTTCTATGCATAAGGGTTATGCTCGCCTATGATCCATTGTGAGGCCACATCTTAAAGAAGTTAGAGATTAGTGGGAGTATTTAGTAGAAAGTTAGCCATGCATTTTTACCTTTAAGAAAACTCTTCCAAACATCAACCAAATCTAACAATTCTTGAAACAACACTTGTTTTCATTTCAAATTCTTCATTTGAAATAAAAAACTTTTTCTTTACATTGAACAACGAAGCCGCATCAAGCTTCCATCGCTCTCCCTCCTTGTGGATATGACCCGTATAGCCAATTTGCTAGTACAGAAGAATCGTAAAAGTAGTAACATCAACCATCACTCCTTTACTTAATTTTGTGCATGCTTTTAGCCGATCAAATTTTGGCGCCATTGCCAGGGAGGGAACAACTTTATTGTTCAATACTAAAGATTTTTCTTTGTTTTTGTGTGTAGGAGAAGTATCAAGGAGCTATATTACGGGAAGCAAGCATGGTGGCCAAAGACAATGCACGAGGAATTTATTTACCCTCAGAAAATTCATGTATAAGCGAATTTTTCCAATTGAAGTACTAACAAAAGCACTTCTGCAGGGTTGCCAAAAATCGCTCAAATTGCTTTCTCAAATTTTTAGTTCATTTGTATGCTTCACCTTTACACTTGTAATAATTCAACAGAAATCCATTTGTTGCTAAATTAAAAATCGAATTAGATTCTTGCATTTAGAGCACGTGTCTAATTCAATCATTTCAATTTCTATTGAAGAGTACTGGAGAAAGTTACGTGTGTATTCATATAGAATAGGACTAACATTTTGGAGTGATTTATCGCTTTGAGTGTTATCTTGTTGTGAATATACTATACACTTGTACAATTGACATTAAAGACAAAACCCCAAATAAACAAGATAAGGTGGGGATTTCATCACCCTTCGTTAGCCCTAAAACCATCTCCAAGTGCACTCACACAACCCAAGCCTTAACTAAAAATTGATAGATATTGGCCCTAGGGACATCTCGGACTCACTAAGAGATCAACCGAGTGTGAAAATTGTAAGAACTATACTCTTGTAAAATTGGTGTCTAAGGAAAGAGGATTGAGAGGGTAAGCCTCGAAAGCTCCGTGGTTTGGCGTAATTAAGGCCCGTGACTTACGCCCGAATACCTCTCACCGAGTTTTGCCCTTTCCTACCTGATTAGCTTGTAGTCGAGTTCCTGCAACGTTCTCCCCCAGAGAATCAACCAGTTAGAAGTCGTCTAAGTCTAGGTACCTTAGACTAAGGCTTGGTGGTTGTTTCTCTTTCTTTTGTTTATTTTTTATTCTTTTCGATTGTTGTCTATACGTTATTTGTGGTGTGCTGTATGCAATAGTGGGTGAGAGATCCTATAACCTCTAGATTAATTAGAAACATTTCTCTACCCTTACATCCAGAATCGGTGATGGCATCACTACAGGACAGATTTTACCCGATGAGAACCTCACTCTCATCTTGTATAAAACTTCCTAAAGCGAATGGTAATAACTTTTGAGTTAAAGCCCCAATTCATCAACATTCTTCCAAAATTTCATGGTTTAGAATCGGAGGATGCATACTTCTTTATTAGGGAATTTGAAGAAGTATGCCTCATGATGCGCATTCCCCAGCTAGGAGATGATACCGTTAGGTTACGTTTTATCCCTTCTCCCTAAAGGACCTAGCTAAAAAATGATTGTACAGTTTGGCTTTAGATTCAGTTATAATGTGGGATGATTCATCAAGGCCTTCTTGAAGAAATTTTACCCAATCCATAAGACTACCCTCATCAAAAGAATATCATGCGATTTAGGCAAGAACAGAGCGAACCATTATGGAGATACTTTGAATGATTCAAAGATCTCCTAGCTCAGTATCCTCATCACACCGTAGAGAAATAACATCAGTACCAGATTCTCTATAATGGTTTGGATTATCAAACGAAAATCATGTTAGAAACCATGTGTCAGGGAGAGTTCTTACAAAAGGATGAAAATCAGGGTTAGGATTTGTTTGAGGATCTAGCTGAGAAAACCCTGCAATGGGAGCCAACCGTAGAAAAAACCAAGGAATTAATAGTCTATAGCTTTGAAAGGAGGGCTCCTATCCTTAGAATCATCCATAGTTGTTGAAGCTATGATCGCTGATTGGTCACTAATGTTGCATATTTAATATCATATTTTCATACCTATTTTAGAATAAAACTTTGCATTGTCTTAATTAATTGCTTAATTTATTTGCAGGCCAATTCTTTAAGGAGATGAAGAGAAATGAGCCCAAAGCCCACAAAAATTCTGAATTAAATCAGAGTTAATTCACACTCAGTAAATCAGGGAAAAATCAAGAGGTTGAAAACTGGTTGAGAAGAATCCTCTCAGAATCGATCGGTTGAAGCAAAGATCAAGCAAGTTTGATTCAGATTCTGACTGGATACATTTTAGTATTCGAATCATAACTTTTGCTACAGAATCTCAATTCTGATGATTCAAGATGATCCAGAAAGCAGACTGACAGAGCTATAACTCTTATGTTGATCATTATTTCTAATTCTGTCAGTTGTTAAGTGATATTCAGCAATCAACAAGCCAACAAACAGCAGATCAGAACTGAATATCCACCTCTACCCCCTCCATTTCTCCTATAAATACCTGCACTCAAAGGCAAAAGGGAGGCCAATGCAGATTAGGATTTAGCCAAGCTTTTCATTTCTAGGTTTATATTTTTAGCCTTTCTTTTTATGTAATTTAGTTTCATTTATGTAATTCAGAGGAGATCGACTTTCATCGAAGAACAAGACTGAAGCTTGAGCTGGAGTGACACCGGTGTAAGACTTATTTCTTTTCTTTGATTGTAATGAAATCGAATCGATGTTCTTTTTGTGTTTGTACTTCTTTTTAGTCTTCTCCTTCTTCTTCTTTTCTATTTTACTTTTCTTTTTCGTACAATCGTCTTCCAAGTGAGTCTAAAAGCATCGAAAGAGCCTTGCCATTGCGAGTGCCACCGATAGCTCATGACGATGGAATTGTGAGTCTCTCTGTATCATTTCATGCTTGCGTATCTTGATGATGTAATGTGGAAGAGACCAACATTCGACTCTTATGGGCTATCCGCTGCTTGCCTCCAATTCAAGGTAACATCGAAGCTAAAAACTCAAGGTAAGCTTTGGTGAAAAGAAGGTAAGTAACTCTTTTATTTCTTTCTTTCATTTTTGTAAATTAAATCACCATCTCTTCAAAATCACTCTTTTTTTCTCCACTTCATCTGTACATATTCACTTCATTATGTTCTGATTTTTTCCACCTTCTTCATCTTCCATTTTCTTTTTACTTTAAGATAACTTTCTTTTTCATTTTCATAACTAAAAACAGAGAAGAACTTTCGCTTATTTTCTTAACGATTTCAATAAAAACTGTAAAGCTTCCATCGCAAACCCTCCTTGTGGATCACGACCCGCATAGCCACTTACTATAGCGGAAGTATTGAGCACTTGCATATTTCCTTTCTTAAGTTCTATAATCTCGTATTTTGTGTGCAGGTTTAGCATCAATCAAATTTTGGCGCCGTTGCCGGGGAGGGTAACATGTTTTTTTTATTGAAATCTGAATTTTTTTGAAAATTTTTTAGAACTAAATGAAGTTTCTTCTCTGTTGCAGGTTACAGGGCAATAAAAGCAGGAAATCAATATTGCAGTGACATACAAGTGGCCTTGGGCCTCTGCTCTAGAAAGCAGAGACCAAGGGCCCTCTGAATTGTCGCATTTCCACGGCAAAAGCCGCGGATCCGCGGCAAGGAAGAGTTGACTACTAACAGGTTTTTGCAGGGCTTCTACCTTTGCAAATTCTAGTTTGCTGCAATTATTTATTTCTTATATGCCATCACAAAAACCTGCTAATAATCAACAGTAAAAAGTTTGTTGCAAAAGTTAAAAATTGACTAGACGTTTGCATTTTAGGCACGCGTATTTTCAATTCATTTACTTTTACTGTTGAAGAGTGCTGGAGCAAGGTATGTATGCATAGCATATAGTTTAGGAAACATTCTTAGGTGATTTTGCTTTTGAATGCTACTTTCCTATATCTTGCACACTTACACGAATCAATTCTAAGGGCACAAACCCATAACAAGATAAGGTGGGGATTTAATCACCCGTCCTTAGCCCAAAAATCAGATTCCAAGCACTCACTAACCCAAGCCTAACTAAAATTGAGTAGACGTTAGCCCTAGGGACATCTCGGACTCAATTAGGAGATTATCCTAAGGGGGAAAAATGTTGGAATCTAACTCCTGCAAAATCAGTGTCTAGGAAAGGGATTGAGGGCCGAAAGCCCGAAGGTTGGTGGTTATTTAATTAAGGAACGTCTTTGACGGAAAACCTCCCACCAACCTTGCCCTGACCTGGCTGATTAGCTTGTGGTTAAAGTCTACATTAGACCTCCCGTGGACAGTCTAACCAGTTAGGAGTCGTCTAGGTCCTAAGTCTACCCTAACCTAGGCTAGAATTTTTTTCTTTTTGTTTGTTTATTTGTTTGTTTTTCTTTGTTTGTATTCTATTGTGTGATATGGACTATAATAATAATTTTTTCAACTATAATAATAATCCATATTACACATCAAACTCTTTTTCGGATATTACCAACCCGGCATATCATGACTTTAACCAACCTAGTGTGCCAGATTGGTCTTATCCGAATCAATATGACCCATACCCCCCATCTAATAACTATAATTTCCATAATGATTTCAACTCTTCACCGAGTCAGTGGGGATTCACCTCCCCCGAGCATAATTATCAACCAACTTGTCCTCCTTCTCCACCTAGTCCACAATATTTTCAAGAGTCATACTCAGTTCCACCAGTCCAAAATAGAAAACCATCAATTTTGGAACGGAGTATGCGTGAGTCCAAACAACAATCACAAAATCTGATGGACTCACAATTTCATTATCACTTCCAAAACAACTCTTCATCTTTTCGACAAGACAATGAACCCATCAATTATGAAAAGATGCTAGAAGCCATGACTCATGCTCAAAATGCTAGAAATCGTGACATAGATATGATGGTCGAATCTCTACGTTCCCACCGTCCTGATGTCACTTACCATTCTGTTAGAGCAGAAGAGTCATGTAATTTTGGAAATCAAGATTCCATTTCAGCACAACCATGTGAACTTACCCAAACTCCAAATGATATTGATAGTTTGGCTAGTTTTCCTTTTCCTGAAATAGAACTTGAAAATGATTATGATCCTGAACCCCAACTTAGTGATTCAATTCTATTTCCTGATTCGATTATGACTCCGGTATCTTCACCTGACTTTAATCTTTTCCCGGATTCAACATTGGATCCTGTACCATTTCATAAAGAAATTGAATCACCCATCTTTGAGGATCATGTTGAACTTGACCAACTTTACAATTTTGAAAATCCCATAGATAAATTGGCAAGTTCTCCAATTTTTGATATTGAACTCAATGAGATATGTGACCTAGATTCTCACATATGTGATCCAGTTCAACTTTCTGAATCAATATTGACTCCTGTTTTATTACCAAACTTGAATAATATTCTAGAGTCAGTTTTGATTCCCCCACCTATCATTCCTGAACTGGAATCACCCATATTAGGTCACATCCCATTGTTGGAAAATACATGTGGACTGGAGTTTCAATTTCTTGAGTTGGACCCAATTTCTGAACCTATTTCGACTCCTGAACCTTTACTTGACTTAAGTCACCTTCTTGAGTCGGTATTAGTTCCTGTCCTTCCTGAGTCCAAGTCAACTGTTCTATCATTTCATACTCCATTCTGGGACGAGGTGGTTGACAAATTTGACTCCGAAATCAATTATGGAATTTGGAAATTAGATGGGGTTAAATTTTTAATAAAAATTCTTAATGGATTTATCTTTTTAGTGAGTCATATTAAAGATAGTGCTGGTGGGTTCCTTCGAGACCCAAGAAAAGTTGATTGGGCCATGTTTCGTGGACCAATCAGACCACCACCGGAACCACCACCTTAAGGTAACCTTTTCCTTCCCTGCCGTCTTTTTCATGCATCTATGCATTAATTCATACATTGAGGACAATGCATGAGATAGGTGTGGGGGAGGGTCTAACATAACTTTTCTTTTTCTTTAAAAAAATAAAAAAAAAAATTGACATTTTTCTTTACTTTTAAAAAACTTTTTGAAAAATAGAAACAATATTTTGACTTATTTTTGTAAGAAATTAAGTTAATTTTAAGGAATAGGAAAATCCAAATTAGGATTTCTTATACTTGGTCAAAATAAGATTATTTGTTTGATTTTTAAGGTTAGGAAGATAATTTGTCAAAGTAATTTAGTCTTGATCTTTACCTTGATGAAATATGCATACTTCATACACTTACACACTTAGGGTTCAAAAACAAAGATTCTTATGCCTTATAAAAAATATATATATATATATATATAAAAATAAATAAGTCTAATTATTGATTAGCTAGGTGCTTTGGCCTAAGCAAGCCTTAGTATTTATGCGAAAGATAATTAGATAAGTTTGAAAAAAATGAATAAGTCTAATTATTGATTAGCTAGGTGCTTTGGCCTAAGCAAGCCTTAGTATTTATGCGAAAGATGATTAGATCCTCTGATTAAGCTGGGTATCTGTGCCTAATAAAGCATGAGTATTCACGCCTAAAAGAGGTTCATATAATAAAATCCTTAGTTTTGTGGCCTTGTCTGCTCGAGTCCTTAAGTCCTAGGGTGTCTTCTCACCTGGTGCCCTAAGACCGTTTGGTTTGGGAGTCATCGATTAGAGGCTCGTTACATGGGCAGATTAGAAAGCCTAATAGAACTAAGGAATAATACCACAAAAAAAATATATATATATAATTAAATAAGGCATAAGAGTTAGAGTTAATGAACCCTTAGTCAAAATTTTCACAGTCACAAGGTGCATATGACTTAGGGTAAAGTAATAGACTAGATGAGAAGTACAATTTGACTCCTTACTTTGATTGATAACAAATTTTTGAATAGAGACTAAGTTTAGGAATGAAAGATTCGATTTTCCTATAACTTATAGATTGCTTGATCTTACAATCATATTTCAAATATTTTTTTCTTTCAAAATGCTTTTCGAAAATACTAACTCTTTATTTCCCTTTCTTTATGGATTTTGTGGGTGCAATCCGCTGAAAACCCTCACGAGACAAAACTCGTCCTCTAGGGGGAACCTAGAGGTTTAACGGCTTGTTGCACATGCTCAGTGCAATCGCGCGACCTGCGAAAGTGGTCTAATAATCCTTAGTATAGTTTAGTTGTTTTGCTCGAGGACGAGCAAAAGATAGGTATGGGGGTGTGATTGGTCACTAATGTTGCATATTTAATATCATATTTTCATACCTATTTTAGAATAAAACTTTGCATTGTCTTAATTAATTGCTTAATTTATTTGCAGGCCAATTCTTTAAGGAGATGAAGAGAAATGAGCCCAAAGCCCACAAAAATTCTGAATTAAATCAGAGTTAATTCACACTCAGTAAATCAGGGAAAAATCAAGAGGTTGAAAACTGGTTGAGAAGAATCCTCTCAGAATCGATCGGTTGAAGCAAAGATCAAGCAAGTTTGATTCAGATTCTGACTGGATACATTTTAGTATTCGAATCATAACTTTTGCTACAGAATCTCAATTCTGATGATTCAAGATGATCCAGAAAGCAGACTGACAGAGCTATAACTCTTATGTGATCATTATTTCTAATTCTGTCAGTTGTTAAGTGATATTCAGCAATCAACAAGCCAACAAACAGCAGATCAGAACTGAATATCCACCTCTACCCCCTCCATTTCTCCTATAAATACCTGCACTCAAAGGCAAAAGGGAGGCCAATGCAGATTAGGATTTAGCCAAGCTTTTCATTTCTAGGTTTATATTTTTAGCCTTTCTTTTTATGTAATTTTAGTTTTCATTTATGTAATTCAGAGGAGATCGACTTTCATCGAAGAACAAGACTGAAGCTTGAGCTGGAGTGACACCGGTGTAAGACTTATTTCTTTTCTTTGATTGTAATGAAATCGAATCGATGTTCTTTTTGTGTTTGTACTTCTTTTTAGTCTTCTCCTTCTTCTTCTTTTCTATTTTACTTTTCTTTTTCGTACAATCGTCTTCCAAGTGAGTCTAAAAGCATCGAAAGAGCCTTGCCATTGCGAGTGCCACCGATAGCTCATGACGATGGAATTGTGAGTCTCTCTGTATCATTTCATGCTTGCGTATCTTGATGATGTAATGTGGAAGAGACCAACATTCGACTCTTATGGGCTATGCGCTGCTTGCCTCCAATTCAAGGTAACATCGAAGCTAAAAACTCAAGGTAAGCTTTTGGTGAAAAGAAGGTAAGTAACTCTTTTATTTCTTTCTTTCATTTTTGTAAATTAAATCACCATCTCTTCAAAATCACTCTTTTTTTCTCCACTTCATCTGTACATATTCACTTCATTATGTTCTGATTTTTTCCACCTTCTTCATCTTCCATTTTCTTTTTACTTTAAGATAACTTTCTTTTTCATTTTCATAACTAAAAACAGAGAAGAACTTTCGCTTATTTTCTTAACGATTTCAATAAAAACTGTAAAGCTTCCATCGCAAAC
This sequence comes from Agave tequilana, assembly GCA_038442645.1. Classification (NCBI taxonomy): domain Eukaryota; kingdom Viridiplantae; phylum Streptophyta; class Magnoliopsida; order Asparagales; family Asparagaceae; genus Agave; species Agave tequilana. Next base: position 29,238 of record JAVJIF010000524.1, on the reverse strand, counting down.
CCTCCTTGTGGATCACGACCCGCATAGCCACTTACTATAGCGGAAGTATTGAGCACTTGCATATTTCCTTTCTTAAGTTCTATAATCTCGTATTTTGTGTGCAGGTTTAGCATCAATCAATCGCAACCCTGATGAGAAGAATAGAGGCTTTAGAAACAAAAGAGCTAGCCAATGTCAACCAAATCAACTCACCACCAATTCACAATCCGGGTTGTTCATACTGTCAGGCACCGAACCATGTTTTTGAAGAGTGTCCTATTTTTCAGACTCACTAAGTGCTACCGGAACACATGACTGCGACCTACTCACGGCTGTCACACAATCCTTACTCGCAAATGTACACTTCTGGTTGGAGAAATCACCCAAATTTCTCTTGGGCCCAGAATAATTCTCCTAGGCCAAATTTCCCCAATAATCTCCACCATCCCAATCATCAAATGAATTTTCCCAGTCAAGCTCCATCTTCCTCCTTCTAAAGTTCACCAATGGAAAAGAAATTCAGTAAATTTGGAGTATGGAAGCTTTTATGAAGTCAAGCCATCTTCATGCAAAATCAAGGACAAACATTGAGCAACCATTCATAGGCTATATCGAGATTGAAAATGCAGATAAGTCAATTAACTAACTCTCTAAGTGAAAAATCAAAAGGTACTTTACCAAGTCATTCGTTAGTTAACCCTAAGAACTCCAATCAAGCATTTGAAATTCAGGGTCCTCAGATCAACTAATGCAATGTTGTTCATACTATTCGATCAGGAAAGAAGGTGGAATAGCAAGTCTACCAACAGAAAAATCCCACACACATTGACCCTGCTCCTACCTCCACATCTGCTAGCTCCTCCAAATTCGCTCCCCAAACGTCTGACAAGGACATAGCTGCTGATGAAGTTCACAAGCCTGTAGCACCCTTTCCTAATAAGCTTAGGAACAATAATAAGAACATGCACATAAAAAAATTACTTGAGATGTTTAATCAGGTCAAACTGAATGTGCCACTTCTTGACACTATCAAACAAGTCCGTGCCTATGCCAAATTTCTTAAGGATATGTGTACGAAGAAGAGAAAGATGAATGTGCCCAAGAAAGTGTTCTTAGCAATAAACATAAGTGAAATTCTGTCTGGTCCTATTCTGGTAAAATACAAAGATCCCGAATGTCCTACAATTTCTTTTACCATAGGATAAACAAAAATTAGCAGAGAACTCCCTGACCTTGGAGCAAGTATCAACTTGCTACCTCTTTCAGTATACCAGCAACTTGGGTTGGGTGAGCTAAGTCCAATTCAGGTCACTATTCAGTTAACAAACCGATTTGTGAAAATCCCCAAGGGGAAAATCACAGATATCCTTATTCGGGTTAGGGATTTCATCTACCCTGTTGACTTTATTGTACTTGAGACCCAACTAGTGTCAAATCAGCGGTCTTAAACTCCGGTCATCTTAGGGCGCCCATTCCTTGCTACAGCCAATGCCATTAATAACTATAGGAACAGGTCCATGAAATTAACCTTTGGAGATATGATAAAGAAAGTCAATGTCTTCAAACTTGGAAGGCAACCCAGGGATATAAATGATCAGACTTGTGAGGTCAGTTCCATTGAAAATTTGACCAGTGAGCACGAAGAATGCATAGAGATGGAAACAGAGAGTGAGTTTAATCTAGAATCTGAGGATTTCAATCTGGATCAGATCATAGACTCAGTAGTGGATTGGGCATCAAGCCAAGCATACCTCATCCAAGGACTGAAACTCTAGATATCACCTCCAATGAATCAACACCTTCCCTAGAGTTAAAAGCCTTACCTAAACACCTCAAGTACGCCTACTTAAGCGAAAAAGAAAACCTGCCAGTCATCATAGCATCCCATCTGATTGAGCAATAAGAGGACAGCTTGATGTCTATTCTAAAGAGTTACAGGGAAGCCATTGGATGAACCATGAAAGATATCAAGAGGATAAGTCTAGCAATAGTTCAACATAGAATTCACTTAACCGATGAAGCGATCCCTAGAAGGGACCCACATTGTAGTCTCAACCCACTCATGCAAAAGGCCGTAAAAACAGAAATTTTGAAACTGTTAGACAATAGGATTATTTTTCCATTTCTGATAGCTAATGGGTTAGCCTGGTTTATGCAGTCCCCAAGAAAGCTGGTTTTACGATGCTAGAGAATGAGCAGAAAGAGCTAGTACAAACAAGATTGCCTACCAAGGTTCGTGTTTGTATTGACTATAGAAAGTTGAATGCCGTCACTCATAAGGACCACTTCCCGCTACCCTTCATCGACCAAATGCTTGAATGCTTCGTTGGACATGAGTACCATTGTTTTCTAGATGGGTACTCTGGATACAATCAGATCCCCATTGCTGTAGAAGACCAGGAGAAGACTACGTTCACCTGCCCATTCGGAACCTTCGCCTACCGACGCATTGCCTTTGGATTGTGCAACGCTCCCGCGATATTCCAACGGTGAACGCTCAGTCTGTTCTCTAACATAGTGGAATGTTTTCTTGAGATTTTTATGGATAACTTCTCCATCTATGAGATTCATTTGATCAATGTCTTCATCATCTAGGCAAAGATGCAAGGAAAAGAATCTAACTCTGAACTGGGAGATGTCATTTTATGGTGAGACAGAGGATTGTCTTAGGCCATGAGATTTCTAGGAGAGGAACTGAAGTGGACAAGGTAAAAATAGAAGTGATTACGAAGCTTCTACCACCCAAAAGCATCAAGGATATGAGTTCCTTTCTAGGGCATGCTGGGTTCACCGACGATTTATTAAGAACTTTAGAAAAATTGCTAGGCACTTAACCAACCTGCTTACAAAGGACATGCCCTTTGATTTTAACAAAGTATGTTTCAAATCATGGGAGAAGCTTAAGCAAGACCTTGCATCTGCACCTATTATTTCTGCTCCAGATTGGGCACAACCGATTGAAATCATGTGCGATGCCTCTGATTTTGCTATTGGCGTTGTTCTTAGATAGCGCATTGACAATAGACAGCACGTGATCTACTACTCGAGTAGGACCCTGAATGACGCCCAACAGAATTATACAATGACCGAGAAGAAATTTTTGGCCGTTGTATTTGCGTTAGAAAAATTCTGGCCCTACTTGTTAGGACCGAAGACGGTGGTTTTCACGGATCACTTGGCATTGAAATACCTCATGACCAAGAAGGAAGCTAAAGCCTGATTGATTCGGTGGATCCTTCTGCTTCAAGAATTTGACCTGGAATTTCAGGATAAACGAGGTATAGAAAATATGGTAGTTGATCAACTGTCAAGAATTTTGAATGCACCTATCATACAAGCTCCGATCAATGAGAATTTCCCAGGTGAGCACATCCTGGTCATTTTCAAGGAACCATGGTATGCAGACATAGATAATTATCTAGCCACTGGACAACTACCCGCGAATGGACAAAGCAAGACCAGTGTCGCTTCTTTGCCCAAGTACAGTATTTCTTCTGGAAAGAGCCTTATCTTTTTAAGTAATGTCCTGACCAGATTATTCAACGATGCATACCAAAAGAAGAACAGAGGAGTGTGCTTAGCTTTTGCCATGAACTTGCATGCGGAGGATACTTCGGTCCCTGCAAAATCATAGAGAAAGTTTTACATAGTGGGTTTTACTGGCCCACTTTGTTCAAAGACTCATTCCACTTTTGTAAGTCATATGCAAATTGTCAAAAGATTAGGAAAATTTTAAGACGAGACATGATGCCCCTAAACCCAATTCTTGAAGTCAAAATTTTTATGTTTGGGGTATCAACTTTATGGGGTCATTCCCAAATAATTCATTCGGCAACCAGTTCATCTTAGTTGTAGTGGATTACGTCCCTAAATGGATAGAAGCTGTGCCTACTAAGACCAATGACAACAAAGTGGTTGTCAAATTTCTCAAGGAAAATATCTTCTCCCGTTTTGGCACCCCCAGAGCGATAATTAGTGATAATGAATTGCATTTCTGTAATAGAGTTTTTGAAGCTCTGATACGAAAATATTTCATCAATCACAAGTTATCCACTCTGTATCATCCCCAAACAAATGGCCAAGTCGAAGTGACCATTCGACAAATCAAGCTCATTTTGGAAAAGACTGTTGAACAGAACCAAAAGAAATGGTCAGTCAAGCTAAAGGATGCATTATGGGCTTACCGAATTGCTTTTAAGATAGTCCTAAGAATGTCTCTTTATAGAATCATATTTGGAAAAGCCTGACATCTGCCAGTCAAATTAGAACACCAAGCCCTATGGGCTATTAAGCAACTCGATTTTGATCTGACTAAAGCCGATGAACTAAGAAGATTCCAAATCTCAGAGTTGGAGGAGATATGGAATGAGGCCTACGAGAACGCACGGATCACAAAAAGCAGAACTAAAATTTTTCATGACCAAATCATCAACCGAAAAAATTTTGCCCCGGGAGACAACATTCTGCTATACAACTCGAGGCTTCACATTTTCGCGGGAAAGCTTAAAACTCGTTGGTTTGGACCATTCATTGCGCACCGTCTTCCCACATGGTGTTGTGGTTATTGTCAATGCTAAGAGTAATATGGAATTCGAAGTGAATGGGTAAAGACTGAAGCCTTTTTTGACCACTGAGCCTGCATCACAGGCTGAAATTGTGCTCAGTCTTTTCGCTCCGTCATACACCTGACCGTAACCATCCACACACCAACAAATAAAAAAAAGAAGTGTAAATAAAGATTAGGGTTCTTTATAATTATTTATATGATATAGCCACCCCTTGTATACTTGTGAATTCCCTTTTTACCCCAGGGCTAAAATAGGAACCCCCTGGAGCATATTGAGGTCACGCCTAGGCATTCGCACTTTGGCCGGCCCGAGTCGGCAGAGACGGTGATATCATTTCTTCCCGCTATTTATTGTATTTGCATTTACATGACATTCATTAAGGACAATGCATTAGATAGGTGGAGGGTGCTAACATTCTTTCTTTTCTTTTTTACTTTAAAAAAACCTCTAGAATGAAAAAAAAAGAATTTTTATACTCTTTTTAAAAATACCAAAAGTTGTAAGAATTAAGGGAACCTTATTAAGGAATCTTTATTTTAGCCTAAATAAAAATGAAACAATGGTTTAACTAAGAGTCGGGAAGAACAAGAAAAATAACTCATATCTTTTATTTAGCCTTAGTAGAATATGTATAAACCACACACACATGCTTGGAATTTAGAGACACAACTTTGAATAACACAAAAAAAAAAAATCAATAAGCTGGATAATTATACTTCAAGAAGCATGATTACTCACGCCCAAAATATATCTATATAAATAAGTAAATCTTTATTTCGTGGTCTACTCTACTTGCATATTTAACTTAAGGGCTATTTTTTCACCTGGTGCCCTAAAACCATCTGGTTTAGGAGTCATCGGTTTGATATGTTTTACTGAGTAAAGTAGATAGCCTAAAGAAATCAAGAAAAATATCTAGATAAACATTAATAAAATTAAATGACATTCAAAGTTGAGTTGAGAAATCCCAAGCACATCACACTTATACATTATGCATATCTATTTAAAGCAAAATAACAGAATGAGTTAGAAGTACAACATCCTTTATAAATTCAAAGAAAAACTATGATTTCTTCCTTTATAAAGGAAAAGTATAGGAGGACTTATGAGGGTTTAGACCTAATTCTTATAATTATTCAGTCATTTTTATTTAGATAATTCAAAGTTCTTTTTCTTGAAAGAGGTTTGCTTACAATTAACATATTTTTTTTATTTATTAGATTTTGTGGGTGCAATCCGCTGAAAATTCTCAGGAGACAGCACTCCTCCTCTAGGGAAAACCTTACGGTTTAAAGGCTTGTTGCACATGCTCAGTGCAATCGCATCACTTGCGAAAGTGGTGTAATAATTCTCTTGTTTTTTATTTCGTTCGGGACGAGCAAAATGATAAGTGTGGGGGTGTGATTAGTCTTTAATATTGCATAATTTTTACCGCATCTGAATATTTATTTTATATAAAATACTGCTAATAATGGTTTGCTTGTGTGATCTTAGGTCCATGGTGTGCAATGAAGAAGAAGACTTTAAAGCACCATTTAATGGGTGACTAAAGGATTATAAAGTAGCCATTGACCTTAAGAGGAGTTTCTGTCAGACCTGAGAGCTCAAATCTAAAATCCGGAAAGCATAACTGACAGGGGATCGAAGCGACCGCACACAGCAGGCAGCGCTGCGCGTGTCGCCCTGGTACAGCCATGAAAACGCGGCTCTTGCTGCGTTTTCATGGCCGTGCTGGCGTAACCGCGCCAGTGCTTGGGCCAGGGGTTGGCCCCTGGCCCCCTTTCCCCTGGTGCCTATAAATACCCCCCTTAGAGTTCTTCAGTGGATATATACAAAGATTTTAGAGCATTGTTGTTACTTTGTTTCTAGGATTGTAGTTATTTTTATGTTTTCTTCATCTAGTTAGTTTAGCTATTAGAGTGAAAGAGAGAGTGTGTACAAGTTGTATTTAAAGGTGACAAGCTTTTACAAGTAATATGATTGCACACATTTATTGCATTATTCTTTATTACATATCCACATTTATCATGTGATAAATCTACTAAATTCCTTTTCTTAAATGTCTATTTTGCAGAAGATAATCATGGGGAGAAAGAGGATAAAATCAAATAAATATCAGTTAAATTCAGATTTAACTAGATTTATTTGGTTAGAGGAGGCTGATCCAAATTCAGTTGGTTAAATTCAGTTTTTGATGAATTAGGTGGTTAAAGCTAAAGATCAACTGAGGATAACGTCAAATACAGAGTCCAAATCCAAAGAGATAAATGGATGAGAGAAGATCAATGGATGAGATGAAGCAATTCAGACTCAGATTCTGGCTGGATACATTTTAATATTTGATTTATAACTTTCGCTACCAGAACATAAATCCGATGATTCAAGATGATCCAGAAAGAGAACTTAAAGGGCTACAACTCTTAAGTTGAACATTATTTCTAATTCTGTCATTTGATAAGTGATATTTAGCAATCAATACGCCACTAAACTGTAGATCAGAACTGAATATCAACATCAAATCAAGTTTGGAGATAAGGAGAGTTCAGAAATTGCCAGCTTTACTTATCTTCATACTCCTCTACCCTCTGAATTTCTCCTATAAATAGCTGCATCTCAAAGGCAAAAAGGACGACCATACAGAGATAGGATTTAGTCCACTTTTCCATTTTTTAGTATAGGTTTTTATTTTTCTTTTCATGTAATTTTCAGTTTTAACTTATATAACTGAGAGGAGAAACGAGTTTCATGGAGGAAGGAGATCAAGCTTGTAATGAGGGTGACACCGGTGTAAGTAAGTCCTTTCTTTCATTGTTATTAGAATCGAATCGAAGTTTCTTTTTCTTCTTACTCTTGTTTTAGTTTACTCTCCTCTGATGTGTTTGTAATCCAAGTGAATCCGATAGCCTCGAGACTGCTTCGTCATTTCAAGTGCCCTTGATGGCCTATGCTGATGAATAACCATTCTTTGTTAGTTTAGCTCGCCCTTTTATTCGTAGTGTAGATCGAGAATGGGGAAGATCATATACGCCATGCTTGATTGCCTTCAAAGACAAGGTAAGTCGTCGCAATGGATCTAAGGTATATGAGCATTGAAGAGGTAAGTAATTTTTAGGTTATCTTTCTTTTCTTTTATTCTTTAATTTCAATATCACAAGCTCCAACCATCTTTATCACTCTTTTCCATTTCTTTGTACATAATCTATTTTTCATTTTTTCATCTTCTTAATCTACCATCTTCTTCATAATTTGACTTTAACTCTTTTTCATTTTCTTTTTAAGAACTAAAGAACTTTAACCATACTTTGTATCTTAAGAGAAGACTTACTGAAATGCTTCCATCGCTAGTCCCTCCTTGTGGATCACGACCCGCATAGCCACTTGCTATAGCGGTAGAATTGAGCACCTTGCACTACTGTTTTAAAAGTTCTGAAATTCTATATTTGTGTGCAGGTCTAAGCTCAATCAAATTTTGGCGCCGTTGTCGGGGAGGGACGGTAAGTTATTCTCTTTTAGATTTACATTTTTGGTTAACTTTCTTTTTCGTTTTGGTGTACAGGCTTGACAACAAGGAATCTTTGCTGTAGTGGACATATAAGTGGCCTTGGACTCTGCTCAAGAAAGCAGAGCCAAGAAGCCCCCAGATTTGCTATATTCATGTGGCAATCTGAGTGAATTACTAACCTGCATTTTTTGCAGGTTGGCTGTAGTGCAAAGTTTAATATCGTAGTATTTATTTCCTTGTTTGTCTCACTGTATTTACTTTCTAACCTCAACAGTAAAATGATGATAGTAAATGCTAAAAAATGATTTAGACTTTACATTTAGGCACGTGTCTATTTCATTACATTTTCTATTTACTGTTGAAGAGTGCTGGAGCAAAGGTACGTGTGCATAGCATCTAGTATAAGAACACTTTTGGATTGTTTACATTGCTTAAGTGTTACTTTTCTTGTACACTGCTCTAAATTGATCTAAGGGCTTGTCCTTTAAACAAGATAAGGTGGGGAAGTCATTACCCTCCCATAGCCCACAAACAATCTCTTAACTCACTAACCCAAGCCTAACTAAAAATGAGTAGATGTTGGCCCTAGGGACATCTCGGACTCAATTAGGAGATTATCCTAAGGGGAAATGTGTTAGAATTTGACTCCTACCAATTCAGTGTCTAGGAAGGGGATTAAGGGCCGAAAGCCCGAAGGTTGGTGGTTACTTAATTAAGGAACGTCTTTGACGGATAACCTCCCACCAATCTTGCCCTAACTTGACTCATTAGCTTGTGGTCAAAGTCTGCATTATAACTCCTATGGACAATCTAACTAGTTAGGAGTCGTCTAGGTCAAAGGTCTACCCTAACTTAGGTTAGAATTTTTTCTTTTTTGTTTGTTTTTTTGTTTGTTTTTTCTTTGTTTGTGTTTTATTGTGTGATATGGCTTATAACAATAATTTTTTAAATTTTAATGGTAATCCATATTACACACCAACCTCTTTTTTGGATATTACCAACCCGGCATATCATAACTTTAACCAACCTAGTGTGCCGGATTGGTCTTATCCGAATCAATATAACCCATGCCCCCAATCTTATAACCATAATTTTTAGAATAATTTCAACTCTTCATAGTCAATGGGATTAACCTCCCCGAGTCCAATTTTCAACCAACTTGTCCTCCTTATCCACCTTGTCCACAATATTTTTAAGATTCATACTCAGTTCCACCAGTCCAAATAGAAAACCATCAATTTTGGAAATGAGTATGCGTGAGTCCAAACAACAATCACAAATCTGATGGACTCAAAATTTTACCACCAATTTCAAAACAACACTTCATCTTTTCAAGACCAATCGCAACAAAATGATGAACCTATCAACTATGAAAAGATGCTTGAAGCCAAGACTCAGGCTCAAAACGCTCGTAATCATGACATAGATATGATGGTCCAATCTCTACGTTCTCACCGTTTGGCCAGTTCTAATGTCGGTAACCATTCTGTTAGAGCTGAAAAGTTATGTTGTTTTGGAACGCAAGGTTCCATTTTAGCACAATCATTTGAACTTTGTCCAAACTCCAAATTTTGAAATTGACATTGACAGTTTGGCAAATCATCCCTTTCCTGAAATTGAACTTGAAAATGAATATGATCATGAACCTCAACTTAGTTATTCAATTCTACTTCCTGATTCAATTATGACTCCAGTGTCTTCACCTGATTTCAATCTTTTTACCGAGTCAACATTGGATCCTGTCCAATTCATAAAGAAATTGAATCGCCCATCTTTGATGATCATCATATTGAACTTGACCAATTTTATAATTTTGAAAGTACTATTGATAAATTGGCAAGTTCTCATTTTTATAAAATTGAACTCAATGAGAAATGCGACCTAGATTCTCAAATCTGTGATCCAGTTCAAATTCCCGAATCAATATTGACTCCTGTTTTGTTATCCGACTTGAGTAATATTTTAGAGTCAGTTTTGATTCCCACACCTATCATTCTTGAACTTGAATCACCAATATTAAGTCACATTCCATTGTTGAGAAATGAATGTAGACTTGAGTTTCAACTTCTTGATTTGGATCCACTTCCTGAACCAATCTCGACTCCTGAACCTTTACTTGACTTAAGTCACTTTCCTGAGTCGGTATTAGTTCCCGTACTTCTTGAATCCAAGTCAATCATTCTATCTTTTCACACTCTATTTTGGGACAAGGCGGTTGACAAAATTGACTCTGAAATTAATTATGAAATTTGGAAATTAGATGGGGTCAAATATTTAATAAAAATCATTCATGTATATATCATTTTAGTGGTTATATTCGAGAAATTTATGGTGGGTTCCTCCGAACTCCACGAAAAGTCGATTGGGCCGCATTTCGTGGACCAATCAGACCACCACCGGAACCACCACCTTAAGGTAATACTTCCTTCCCTTTCTTCTTTTTCATGCATCTATGCATTAATTCATACATTGAGGACAATGCATGAGATAGGTGTGGGGAGGGTTCTAACATAACTTAGGTTTTTCTTTTTATTAAAAATAAAATTTTAACATTTTCTTTACTTTTAAAAACTTTTTGAAAATAGAAACAATATTTTGACATATTTTTTGTAAGAATTGAGTCAATTTTAAGGAATAGGAAAATCAAAATTAGGATTTCTTATACTTGGTCAAAATAAGATTATTTGTTTGATTTTTAGGGTTAGGAAGATAATTTGTCAAAGTAATTTAGTCTTGATCTTTACCTTAATGAAATATGCACACTTCATACACTCACACACTTAGGGTTCAAAAAACGAAGATTCTTATGCCTTATAAAAAAAAGAAAAAAGAAAAAAATATATCTATGAAAGATGAACAAATCTAATTATTGATTAGCTAGGTGTTTTGGCCTAAGCATGCCTTAGTATTTATGCGAAAGATGATTAGATAAGTTTGAGAAAATATATATATATATATATATATATATATATATATATATATATATAAAAAAAATCCTCTGATTAAGCTGGGTATTTGTGCCTAATAAAGCATACGTATTCACGCCTAAAGGGGTTCATATAATAAAATCTTTAGTTTTGTGGCCTTGTTTGCTCGAGTCCCTAAGTCCTTGGGGTGTTTTCTCACCCGGTGCCCTAAGACCATTTGGTTTGGGAGTCATCGATTAAAGGCTCGTTACATGGGCAGATTAGAAAGCCTAATAGAACTAAGGAATGATACCTCCAAATATATATATATATATATATAAATAAGGCATAAGAGTTAGAGTCAAAGAACCCTTAGTCAAAGTTTTCACGGTCACACGGTGCATATGGCTTAGGGTAAAGTAATAGACTAGATGAGAAGTACAATTTGACTCCTTACTTTGATAGATAACAAATTTTTGAATAGAGACTAAGTTTAGGAATGAAAATTCGGTTTTCCTATAACTTATAGGTTACTTAAAACTAACAATAATATTTCAAATATTTTTCTTTCAAAATGTGTTTTTAAAATACTAATATTTTTTTCTTTCTTTACAGATTTTATGGGTGTAATCCACTGAAAACCCTCACGAGACAAAACTCGTCCCCTAGGGGTAACCTAGAGGTTTAACGGCTTGTTACATAAGCTAAGTGCAATCGCGTGACCTACGAAAGTGGTCTAATAATCTTTGCTTTAGTTTTGTTGTTTTGCTCGAGGATGAGCAAAAGATAGGTGTAGGGGTGTGATTGCACACATTTATTGCATTATTCTTTATTACAATCCACATTTATCATGTAATAAATCTGCTAAATTCCTTGTCTTAAATATCTATTTTGCAGAAGATAATCATGGGGAGAAAGAGGATAAAATCAAATAAATATCAGTTAAATTCAGATTTAACTAGATTTATTTGGTTAGATGAGGATAATCCCAAATTCAATTGGTTAAATTCAATTTTTGGTGAATTAGGTGGTTAAAGCTAAAGATCAACTGAGGATAACGTCAAATACAGAGTCCAAATCCAAATCCAAAGGGATAAATGGATGAGAGAAGATCAATGGATGAAATGAAGCAATTCAGACTCAGATTTTGGCTAGATACATTTTAATTTTTGAATTATAACTTTTGCTACCAGAACTCAAATCCGAAGATTCAAGATGATTCAGAAAGAGGACTTAAAGGGCTACAACTCTTAAGTTGATTATTATTTTTAATTCTGTCATTTGATAAGTGATATTTAGCAATCAATACGCCACTAAACTATAGATCAGAACTGAATATCCACATCAAATCAAGTTTGGAGATAAGGGGACTTCAGAAATTGCCAGCTTTACTTATCTTCATACTCCTCTACCCTCTGTATTTCTCCTATAAATACCTGCATCTCAAAGGCAAAAGGACGACCATGCAGAGATAGGATTTAGTCCACTTTTCCATTTTTTAGTGTAGGTTTTTATTTTTCTTTTCGTGTAATTTTTAGTTTTAACTTATGTAACTGAGAGGAGAAACGAGTTTCATGGAGAAAGGAGATCAATCTTGTACTGAGGGTGACACCGGTGTAAGTAAGTCCTTTCTTTCATTGTTAGTAGAATCGAATCGAAGTTTCTTTTTCTTCTTACTCTTGTTTAATTTACTCTCCTCTGATGTGTTTGTAATCCAAGTGAATCTAATAGCCTCGAGACTGTTTCGCCATTGCAAGTGCCCTTGATGGCCTATGCTGATGAATAACCATTCTTTGTTAGTTTAGTTCGCCCTTTTATTCATAGTGTAGATCGAGAATGGGGAGATCATATACGCCATGCTTGATTGCCTTCAAAGACAAGGTAAGTCGTCGCAACGGATCTAAGGTATTGAAAATCACCTAGAGGGGGGTGAATAGGAGATGATGCTAATCAAAGGGCAAATTAAAAAATTTAAAGCTACAACAATCACAATCAAGAATCACAAGATGAATGCAAGCAAGTAAGTATGACAATGAGTATGATGAGCAAGAAATAAGTGCAAGCAAAGTAGAGTAAGAATGCAAGAATGTAAACCAATCGCAAACACAAGGATATGTTATCGAGGTTCGAGCACCCAGCTCTACTCCCACCTTCCCCAGAAGGATTCTAGCTACTTCCACTATCACAAAGATCTCAAATACAATGGAGTACCCAACTCCTACAATCTCAAGTACAAGTAATTTCCTTGGTAGTCAAAAGACCACAAACTCTCTCTTTCAAATATCTCTTCCCTTACAAAGGTCCTTAGAGAATATTGAGTAGGAATGAAGCTCTTGTGTGTAAGGAGAAAAGAGAATTAAATCAGAGAGTATTTGAAAACCCTTCAGAAAATCAGTGAGAAATTCAGCACAAAAACCAAGAAACAAGTCTCTTTTGAAAGCCTTAAACTTTTGAATTTTCTAGCAAATAATTGTTGTAACAAATCTCTCCCCAAACACCCCTATTTATAGGAGAGGGCTAGGGTTTAGGGATAAAACATAATTCTGATGTTTAGGAGGTAATTAGATCAAAATATATCCTTAAACGAATTTTTAAACACAAAAGACAAAAATAAACAGCTCACTAAAAATCTGCCCGTTACTGTTCAACGGACACATCGGTCGACTGGGCCGGTCGACCGGTAGATCAAAAATTCGACCGTTATAGGCTAGCGGTCGACCGACTCGGTCGACTGATAAAACCTGTGAGCAAAAACAATATCCCGGTCGACCGCCCCGGTCGACTGGCAGACATGCACACTGATACGTGCATCTGCCAGGACTGCGGTCGACTGGTCCGGTCGACCGGACCAGACTGACACAGACTCGGTCGACTGTCCCGGTCGACCGGATCAGGTCAAAAATCATTTTTGGAAAAGAACATAAAGAGGATTTTGATTTTAACAAAAATACTTTTGAACAGGAAATAGAATTTAAACATAAAGATGTATTAGTAGGCAAAAACTTGTATGCAAAATATTTTTGTATAATTTATAAGAAATTATTTTGGAATGAGCATGTGCGCAAAAACGTGTGTGATAGAGCTTCAAACCTATCCACTATTCTTTAACATACTATAAACTGAAAAACAAATTACATGAAGACTTCTTGAGCTATCTTCAAGTCTTTGAGCCATCCAATGCCTTGCTAGTGCCTTCTCTTCTATGATCCTTCCTTGATGTGCAATTTGCCTTCCTGCTTTGTGGAACTTAGAAGTTCTTGCAATAGCTAAGCGAATGGTCTCTAAACATGGTACAAACCTGAAACTTATCTTAACAAACTTATTAGTACCAAAAAGCTCATATTTGGTTTGTCATCATCAAAACACAAAACAATTGGAGAGTGTAACCTCTTGGGCCAACAATCTCCCCCTTTTTGATGATGACAAAACAAATAGGCTATTAACAAAAATATAGGGAGGAGAAAACTCCCCTCAAATTATGCTATACATAAAACACAAGAATATGCTCTAGATACCAATAATTGAAATGATGCACCAATTATTGAAACTAATATAAAACACAAAGATTGCTCTTGATACCAAAAATACCAAAACAACTAAAACACAAGAATTCTCAAAATACATGAATTCAAAAACTCATACATACATAAACATAAAACTCATAAAACAAATCTTTAAAATTAAAGCATATAAATTCATATGGAACCAAGACCAAATGAACTTATTTTTGTCATGTAAACTTATTCTCCCCCTTTTTGTCATACATCAAAAAGGGTTATGAAAAACATGTCTATTCAATAATACAAACATTAAGTTCTCCACAAATAAACGAAAATCTAGCAAAATCAAGAGGTTTAGTGAAAATATCGGCTAGTTGTAAATCCGTGGAAACATAATCAATATCTATATCACCTTTCTCAAAATGATCTCTAAGAAAGTGATATCTAATCTCAATGTGCTTGGTCTTACTATGTTGATTTACATTTTTGGTCATGTGTATAGTACTAGTATTATCACAAAATATTTTTATATGATCAAAGTGCAAATCAAAATCAAGGAGAGTATGTTTCATCCAAAGGACTTGTGCACAACAAGCCCCCACGGCAACATACTCCGCCTCGGCGGTTGAGAGAGCTACGGAATTTTGTTTCCTAGAGGACCATGAAACAAGACAATTACCAAGAAATTGACATGTCCCACTAGTACTCTTTCTATCTACTCTACAACCCGCATAGTCGGCATCCGAATAACTAGTCATTGAAAAATCTATAGTTTTTGGATACCAAAGACCCATTCCAATAGTGCCCTTAATATAACGAATAATGCGTTTTACCGCAATAAGATGAGACTCTTTAGGACACGATTGAAATCTAGCACAAAGACATACACTAAACATGATATCCGGCCTACTTGCCGTCAAATATAAAAGACTTCATATCATGCTTCTATATAATTTAATATCGACATTTTTACCTTGTTCGTCCTTATCAAGCTTGGTTGTAGTTGCCATTGGAGTGTTGCAAGCCTTTGATCCTTCAAGCCCAAACTTCTTTACTAGCTCCTTTGCGTACTTGGCTTGGTTAATGAAGGTTCCGTCTTGCAATTGCTTGATTTGGAGTCCAAGGAAGAAATTGAGCTCACCCATTGAAGACATTTCAAATTCAAGTTGCATGACCTTCTCAAAATCCTTGCATAAAAGCTCATTAGTAGATCCAAAAATTATATCATCAATATAAATTTGCACAATTAAAATATCATTATCAACATGCTTAGTAAAAAGAGTTGTGTCTACTTTGCCTTTAATAAAATCATTTGAAATGAGAAAACTAGAAAGCCTTTCATACCAAGCTCTTGGAGCTTGTTTCAATCCATACAAAGCTTTATCAAGTTTAAAAACAAAATCGGGATGAACATGATCAACAAAACCGGGAGGTTGAGAAACATAAACTTCTTCATTAATAAAACCATTCAAAAATGCACTTTTCACATCCATTTGAAAAAGTTTAAAATTTTTAAAACATGCAAAAGCTAGTGTCATCCGTATGGCTTCAAGCCGTGCTACGGGTGCAAAGGTCTCCTCAAAGTCAATTCCCTCAACTTGAGTGTAACCTTGGGCCACTAACCTAGCTTTATTCCTAATGACATTTTCGGACTCATCCATCTTGTTTCTAAAGATCCACTTAGTACCAATTATTGGTCTATCGTGGGGCTTAGGAACAAGGTGCCAAACTTGGTTGCGCTCAAATTGATTGAGTTCCTCTTGCATGGCAAGCAACCAATATGGGTCCGTCTCGGCTTCGAGAATGCCCTTGGGTTCAAAATGAGAAATGAAAGCAAAGTTACCACATAGGTCATGGAGTTTGGAGCGCGTTGTGACTCCTTTAGATGCATCACCCAAGATGAGCTCCTTAGGATGATTTGTAGCGTATCTCCAAGCTTTAGGAAGCGGTTGCGTGCTTTCCTCCTTATCCTCTTGAACTTCACCAATAGGGTCTAGCTTTTCTTCTTGAGCGGGTGAGTCCTTCAAGGATAGTCTCTCCATGTCTTCACCTAATGGTTCAATCTCTACAACATTCTCAAAAACACATTAGATTCTTCAAATTAACATGCATGGTTTCTTCTATGGTAAGAGTAGATCTATTGAAAACTCTATATGCTTTGCTAGTAGAGGAATATCCAACAAAGATAGCCTCATAAGCCTTAGCATCAATTTACCCAAATTATCCTTAGTATTCAAAACAAAACACTTGCATCCAAAAACTTTAAAATATGCAACATTTGGTTTTCTAGAATGATACATTTCAAAAGAAGTTTTTGAAGAATTTTTGCATAAATAAATACGATTCGATATATAGCATGCGGTGTTTACGGCCTCGGCCCATAAATATTGAGGGAGGTCATACTCACTAATCATTGTCCTAGCAATCTCTTGAAGTGTTCTATTTTTTCTTTCCACTACTCCATTTTGTTGTGGAGTTCTAGGACAAGACATTTCATGCTTAATTCCCTTTTCATCACAATAAGTCATGAAGAGTTGGTTAACAAACTCACCACCTCTATCACTCCTTATTCTTAAAATCGGAAAACCCTTTTCTTTTTTAACTCTTTTTCGAAAAATCTTAAAATAAGAAAAAGTTTGATCTTTATGTTGCAAAAAGAAACCCAAGTAAAACGGGAGAAATCATCAACCAAAACAAATGCAAATCTACTTCCATTTAAACTCTTAGTTTTAGCTGGTCCAAAAGATCCATATGAATTAATTCTAAAGGCTTAGTTGACATGATATCCTTGATTGGTTTAAAGGAAGACTTGGTTTGTTTCCCAAGTTGGCACGCACCACAAATGCGGTCTTTCTCAAAATTCAAGCAAGGTATACCCTTCACCAATTCCTTTGAATTAATCCTAGAAATATGGTCAAAAGATGCATGTCCTAATCTTCTATGCCAAAGCCAAGAATTTTCATCAAAAGCATTCAAGCATTTAGTAGAACAATCTAAATTAAGCATGTCAATAATATAAACATTATTATCACGAAAACCAGTAAGAATACAATCATTAGATTTAACATCAAAAATCTTGCAAGAAGTATCATCAAAATTAACTTTAAGTCCATGGTCACAAAGTTGGCAATGCTAAGCAAATTATGTTTCAAACCATCAACTAAAACAACATTCTCAATAATAGGAGATGCACCAATTTGAATGTTACTTATACCGATGATAGTTCCTTTGGAGTCATCCCCGAAGGTGACGGTGCCACCTTCCATGTACCTTGATAGGGTTGTGAAGTTGTTGATGTCCCATGTCATGTGTCTTGAACAACCACTATCAAGGTACCACCGCTCCCTACGTCTTGGAGCTTTGGTGTGTACCTACATCAAACAATTTAAGACTTGATTTTGGTACCCACATTTTCTTGGGTCCTCTAGGGTTAGTGTCATGAACCCAAACAAGATTATTTGTTCTATTTAGTTGATCATAGCAAAACTTAGCTAAATGTTCATTTTTACCACAATATGTGCATCTATACACTCTACCATATTTAAAAGCATAATGGGTGTGTGATTTGTGAGCATGAGCATTGTGAGCATGAGCATGAGAGGTGTTAGCATGAGAATTCTTAGCTTTTGAAGTGTTAGCATGTGAAGTGTGCTTTTTAGAAAACATGTTCTCAAGTTTCTTAGTATTGAAAGCACAATCATTTAAAACTTTTTCGAAATCATTCATTTTGGATTTAAAAGAAGAAATTTCTTTTTCATCAATAATAGGAGATTTTGCCTTACAAGAACTCTTGTAGGCACAAAATTCTTTTTGCATGGAAATGAAATTAGAAGAAACATCATCTTTTTCTTTAGAAACAATGGCAAGTTGATTCTTAAGAAAAGCAACTTCTTTTTGTAATTTTAAGCATTCAAGTTTCTTATTATCATAAGTTTCAGAAAGTTCTACAAAGGCATGAACTAGAACTTCCTTACTTAGTTCATCATCTTCATCATCATGGGATTGAGGGGTTACCTTAGGTGTGTTTGCCATGAAACACATATTAGCTTGATCCACCTCCTCTTCGGACTCGCTTTCCGAATCCCATGTTGCTTTGTAGGCTTTCTTCTCCTCCGGTTTCTTTGGCTTGAAGGAGAAGTCATCTTCTTCTTGAACTCCGGACAATCCGCCATGATATGTCCAGGTTTGCGGCAATTATAGCAAATGATCCTCCGCTCCTCTTTGCCTTCGAATTTTCTCCAGAAGTTGAACTTGTTCTTTCGGTACAACCTCTTGACATTTCGCACAAGTAGAGTTAGCTCCTCATCTTCTTCATCGTCTTCTTCATCGTCATCATTGGTGGATGAAGTCTTGAAGGCTATGGATTTCTTCTTTGAAGTAGTGGCTTCTTCTCTTGCCTTCTTCTCCATCTCATGGGTCTTTAGGTTCCCAATGAGACTAATGATGTCCATCTCGTCCTTGTCGTTCAACTCCTTTAATGTGGTGGCCTTGATCTCCCATGAAGAAGGAAGCGCCCGAATCACTTTCCGCACCTTTTGATCGTTGGAGATGTCATCACCTAATGAAGAAAGACCATTAGTGATTTTAGTGAAATGAGTAATCATATTATTAATAGATTCTTCATCAAGCATTTTGAATGACTCATATTGGGACCTCAAGAGATCTATTTTAGCTCTCTTGACTTGTGAAGTCCCTTCGTGTGTGACCAATAAATGTTGCCAAATCTCATAGGCGGATTGGCAATGAATTACCCGTGTAAGGTCATCCTCATTCAAGGCGGTTAATAGGGAGTTTTGGGCTTTGGAGTTAGCCTCATATTCTCTAAAGTTGAAGTCGGTCCAAGTGCTCTCATCACTATCGGGTGCTACATAGGGTTTAGTCAAGGACTTGGCCACTAAGCTACCCAAAGATTGCAAAAATATAGTCATCCTAACCTTCCAAATTGGGAAATTAAGTCCATCAAATTTAGGAGGGGTTTTGATGTTATCGGCCATGTTTACTAGTGAATGAATGATGAATGAAAATGTTGATTAGCAATATTTTAAGGATCTCTCTATGGATATTAAGCCAAACCTAGAGTCCAAGCTCTGATACCAATTGAAAATCACCTAGAGGGGGGTAAATAGGTGATGATGCTAATCAAAGGGCAAATTAAAAATTTAAAGCTACAACAATCACAATCAAGAATCACAAGATGAATGCAAGCAAGTAAGTATGACAATGAGTATGATGAGTAAGTAATAAGTGCAAGCAAAGTAGAGTAAGGAATGCAAGAATGTAAACCAATCGCAAACACAAGGATATGTTATCGAGGTTCGAGCACCCAGCTCTACTCCCCGCCTTTCCCAGAAGGATTCTAGCTACTTCCACTATCACAAAGATCTCAAATACAATGGAGTACCCAACTCTTACAATCTCAAGTACAAGTAATTTCCTTGGTAGTCAAAAGACCACAAACTCTCTCTTTCAAATATCTCTTCCCTTACAAAGGTCCTTAGAGAATATTGAGTAGGAATGAAGCTCTTGTGTGTAAGGAGAAAAGAGAATTAAATCAGAGAGTATTTGAAAACCCTTCAGAAAATTAGTGAGAAATTCAGCACAAAAACCAAGAAATAAGTCTCTTTTGAAAGCCTTAAACTTTTGAATTTTCTAGCAAATAATTGTTGTAACAAATCTCTCCCCAAACACCCCTATTTATAGGAGAGGGCTAGGGTTTAGGGATAAACATAATTACTGATGTTTAGGAGGTAATTAGATCAAAATATATCCTTAAACGAATTTTTAATCACAAAAGACAAAAATAAACAGCTCACTAAAAATCTGCCCGTTACTGTTCAACGGACACATCGGTCGACTGGGCCGGTCGACCGGTAGATCAAAAATTCGACCGTTATAGGCTAGCGGTCGACCGACTCGGTCGACTGATAAAACCTGTGAGCAAAACAATATCCCGGTCGACCGCCCCGGTCGACTGGCAGACATGCACACTGATACGTGCATCTGCCAGAACTGCGGTCGACTGGTCCGGTCGACCGGACCAGACTGACACAGACTCGGTCGACTGTCCCGGTCGACCGGATCAGGTCAAAAATCATTTTTGGAAAAGAACATAAAGAGGATTTTGATTTTAACAAAAATACTTTTGAACAGGAATAGAATTTAAACATAAAGATGTATTAGTAGGCAAAATCTTGTATGCAAAATATTTTTGTATAATTTATAAGAAATTATTTTGGAATGAGCATGTGCGCAAAAACGTGTGTGATAGAGCTTCAAACCTATCCACTATTCTTTAACATACTATAAACTGAAAAACAAATTACATGAAGACTTCTTGAGCTATCTTCAAGTCTTTGAGCCATCCAATGCCTTGCTAGTGCCTTCTCTTCTATGATCCTTCCTTGATGTGCAATTTGCCTTCCTTGCTTTATGGAACTTAGAAGTTCTTGCAATAACTAAGCGAATGGTCTCTAAACATGGTACAAACCTGAAACTTATCTTAACAAACTTATTAGTACCAAATAGCTCATATTTGGTTTGTCATCATCAAAACACAAAACAATTGGAGAGTGTAACCTCTTGGGCCAACAGGTATATGAGCATTGAAGAGGTAAGTAATTTTTAGGTTATCTTTCTTTTCTTTTATTCTTTAGTTTCAATATCAGAAGCTCCAACCATCTTTATCACTCTTTTCCATTTCTTTGTATATAATCTATTTTTCATTTTTCCATCTTCTTAATTTACCATCTTCTTCCTAATTTGACTTTAACTCTTTTTCATTTTCTTTTTAAGAACTAAAGAAGAACTTTAACCATATTTTGTATCTTAAGAGAAGACTTACTAAAAAGCTTCCATCGCTAGTCCCTCCTTATGGATCACGACCCGCATAGCCATTTGCTATAGCGGTAGAATTGAGCACCTTACACTACTGTTTTAAAAGTTCTGAAATTCTGTATTTGTGTGCAGGTCTATGCTCAATCATAATACTTCTCTTTCTTCTTTCCATTTACTTGGTATTTTCATTTGCTTTTACTTTCTTGTTTTAGTGTAATATTCCTTCTCTTTACTTCTTCTCTCTTGTTGTTTTCTTTTCTTACTCATGTCTAACTAACTCTGTCATTGCATGGCTAACAAACTACTAACCCACTAATCTCTAATAACTTGATTGATAATCCAAATGAGTCAATAGTGTCAAACAAGCCTTGTGCAAACGAGAGCTATGACATCTTAAGATAAGGGTTCTAACTCTAACTTACTTACAAGTATTCCCTTTCTTATATTTCATGTTTAGCAGTTTTTGATGATCTATAGATTGTAAGCTTTACTTATTTTCATAAGTTAGAGATATTCATGTTAATCTTTGCTGATACCATTAGTGCACTTGTTTCTTCCCTTATTCTCACCTTCAATTGGATCTTGATAAGGGAATGTTCAAGTTTTTGCCGTGCAAAGCTAAATTAAAGGAAGAACTTTCATTCGATCTCCAACGTGAATAGTTTCTATGCATAAGGGTTATGCTCACCTATGATCCATTGTGAGGCTACATCTTTAAGAGTTAGAGATTAGTGGGAGAATTTAGTAGAATGTTAGCATACATTTTTACCTTTAAGAAAACTCTTCTTTATAAACATCAACGAAATCCAACAATTCTTGAAACAACACTTGTTTTCATTTCAAATTCTTTATTTGAAACAAAGAATTTTTTCTTTACTTTGAACAACGAAGCCGCATCAAGCTTCCATTGCTCTCCCTCCTTGTGGATACGACCCGTATAGCCATTTTTCTAGTACGAAAGAATCACAAAAGCAGTAATATCAACCATCACTCCTTTACTTAATTTTGTGCATGCTTTTAGCCGATCAGTCAGCATCAGGCATTGCCACCTGGTGTACCGATGTGGGGACGACTGTTATCTGGAGCCCTATATGCCCAGGCGCTTCACTAAACAGTTTGGTTATGACCAACTATACATCGGTAATCCCAACCCTCGGCTCAGGTACATAGGAAGATTAATCGACTGTGCTAGGGCTTAGAGGCACTTCATCGCTGGATGTACAGGAGCTCGATTCTTCATGCCTCACTGGACTCCCACGCTACTTACAAGCCTCGACTTTTGCCAGTGGTACAAGACGTCGAACATGCGTCCCTCTTCATATAAAGTTAACTCTACCGTAAAAAGCTTGATTGCCGCCCGTTTGAAGGGGAAGGTAGAAGCAAAGACGAGGAAAATGCGTTCGGGTAACTGGCCTTGAAAATTTTCTTGTTGATGTAGCTAGCAAGGCTTCAGCTGCTGCGAGTGCACACCATAGTGAAGTAGGCAGTGAACCAGCTCAGGAGGTTGCTATTGATATCCCTGAGGAAGAGGACGATAAGGAAGAAGAGGTGATCTATTGGCCCAAATCCCATCACTCTAATTTTGATGATGATTAACTCATATAGTTATTGTTCTAATGATCTTATGTTTAATAAGTTTCAGATATTTGATCAAGATCTTAGTCGGTATTTAGCTTCACCAAAAGATTTGAATTCAAGTTTTGAAGGTAGCACATGTTAATTCAAAAGCTCGCGCTTCAAAGATAGCATTAAGTACTCAAAGGAGTCGAGCTTATGGATAACGTTTGGATCATGTCTACTTAAAGAAGAAGAAGATTTTCAAGAGAAGAATTGTGTCAGTGTTTGTAATTGTTAAGATTTATTTTTAGATAAAATATAAATGATAGATTAGTTGTGAATTGCTCAAGCTTATACACACACACACACAAAAGTTTGGTTTTCAAAAATACGAATTTTCTTTTAAGCTTTAAATTCTATGCCTCAAAAATATTTCACATGTTTGTAATATGAGTTGATTTCTGGTCACACATATTTGTACTTCAAAGTATTTCAATGAGCTTATTTTTATATATTTTATGGATATTTTATGAAATTTAAGATGTATTTTAAAAAATTGTTAAAACTGTTTTTGGGTAGCTTGCGGCCGACCGAAGGCTGAGCCGGTTGACCGACCAGTCGACTGATGTGCACAAGACGTGCACAAGCCCATGTGACTTGAGCTGGTCGATTGATTGGTCGACTGCAGTAGTGATTGGCCGACCGACCGCTTGACCGACTGAGTTTGTAGAGCTCTCGGGTTTTCTCGGTCGATCGGGCGGTCGACCATTCTGCTGATTTGCTCGATACCCTTATTGTTTTCTACCCATAACTTTTTATTCTTATATTTAATTAACATTATTTAAATTTAATTTCAAAGATAACTTTCAGGGCTACATTTCTTACTCAATAATCATTTTTTGATTCAAAAGTTAAAGACGTCAAATATTGGGTTGAAGTCTATTCTTGTTCTGAAAACAGTTTACAGTTTCTGGTTTGATATCTTTTAATAATTTGTTGATAACACTCTACTCAGAAATGATATTGATTTGATTCAGTTGCATTTGAAGGAAAACTTCAGGATCCACAAATTCATTCTTTATATGTATTTCAAAATTCGAACGGTTTAAACCTCAAAACTTTGCTCAAAGTTGACCTATTGTACAGTCTAAGTCTAAGGTTGGTCGACCGGCCGGTCGACTGCCAGACTCCAATGGTCAAAATTTGACCATTGGTTGGTCGACTGGGCGGTCAACTGACAGGCCATTCTGGCCACTTTTTGAACCATAACGGCTAGTTTTTCTTGGCCTATAAATATGAGGTTTTTGGGTGAGTTTTGCACAAGATTTTGAGAAGTATTTTGGAGCTAGTTTTTCCTATCTTCCACAGAAGTTTTTCAACAAGTTTTTAGGCTAAACTTTCATAACGAAATCAGAGCTTTTCAAGAGTGTTTTCAAAAGATATTTCTTGAGTTTTTCACCACAACATCTATCTAGTTTTTCTCACACAAGCTTGAGCTTTTCATTGCTATATTCAACCTCAAGGATCTTTGTTGTGAGAGAGTTTTTTTTTGTGATCAAGGGAAATGATAACAAGTGTTCTATCCCTTGTATTATGAGAAGTTGTAGAGGTTGTGGCCTCGTGAAGAGAGTTTTATGGTGATCAAGTGAAGTGTGAAAACACCTAGAGGGGGGGTGAATAGGTGTTAATGCTAATCTAATGATCTTTTTAAATAAGTATGAACATATGATGCAACCAGTCACTCAAACAAGAAATTAAAGCCGAATTTCTCGTGAAGGGCTCTAGAACTTTTCCTCTTTGATCCCTCTAGATTATGAGTTGAGGCGCGTATTTGCTTTCTTGTTTAGATGAGTAAAGACCGAAAATGCAAGTAAATGAAATGGGTGCAATGAGGTGCAAACAAGAGATATCACAAGATAGAAAAGTAAAGCAATAAAAAGCAATAAAAACTAATCGCAAACACAAGAAATTTGTTTTGAGGTTCGAGCCACCACTCTACGTCCCTGCCTCCACCACCGTGAAGGATTTTCACTAAATTCACAAAGGAAATTACAAGAGGTATACACAAGACCGGAGTACCGAACTCCCACCAATCCACTCCTCTACACAAGAGGGATCTTAACACAAAGATAGAACAAGTAACAAGGTGATCAAAAAGACCACAACTTCTCTCTTACAACACCTTATAGAATGGGTGAGATTTTTTGGCTCAAGAAGTGTAGTGAGAAAAATTCAGTTGTAAAGAGTAAGAAAAAAGCATGAAAAACACTGAAAAACATTAACCAAGAATGCACTTAGGAGAGAGAGCTTTGAAAACTTTTCTTGCTTTTGGAAACTTAAAAATAATAGGAATTTTTCTTGATTTTTACAAGGGACCAATGCCATCTATTTATAGGGATTTGAAAGGATCTAATCATCATTTAGACTAGGTAAATAGGTCAGGAAATAGCCTCCAAAATTTCAGAGATAGCTGACATACACATCTCAATCAATCAGAAAACCAGATTTAAAAACTAGCCATTGGGGCAGACTGGCGGATGTCGGTCGACCGGCCAGTCGACCGGCAGTCCATCTGGCAAACTAGCCGTTGGACACGGTCGACCGGTCGGTCAACCGGTGTCTAAACAAAACAAAAATTTGTTCTGTCGGTCGACCGGCCGGTCGACCGACCAAACCCGAGAGCAAGGTTAGTCAGTCGGTCGACCGGTCCGGTCGACCGGCAGACGTGCACAAACGTGCATGCCAAAAACACAAGCCCCGGTCGACCGGTGCAGTCGACCGATCAGGCCTGAAATGGATGCGGTCGACCGCGCCGGTCGACTGTTGGCCTGAAAATAGTATTTTTTAAAGGTAAAATTTTGAACTTAGAATAATTTTTAAAATAATTTTGTAAGGCTATATGATTAAGTAGCATGCTATAAGGGTTGGTATACATGATATAAACAAGATGTAAAATATAAAATATTTTGAGTCATGTATATCAACAATACATGCACCTAAATAAATTAACCAAAACAAAACCGTATTTTGAAAAAAAATGAAAAGTGTATGTGTGTTTTCTTGAGCCAACTTATCATAACCTCATTCTTTAACAAACTAGTTCTTACAAAGATTCTAGGTGACTACAAGTTCTTCAGTTAGGGCTCCTCCATATGCAAGCTTGAATCCTTGAACCCGAATCGAATCAACTTGAGTCAAAAATATCTTCTTTTAGGGAAGAGAAATCTTGATCCTTAGAACCCTGAACACACTTAAACTCTAAAATATGATTAGTACAAATAACTATATATGTTTTGTAATCATCAAACTCAACAACTGGGTGATTGTTACCTTAGGCCAACAATCTCCCCCTTTTTGATGATCACAAAACATATGAGTTATTTTTAAAAAAAATGAGAAAATGGGAAACGAGCTTGGAAGCTTCCCCTCAAAACATGCTATATATATGAATGGCTATATACATGAATAAATAGTAAAAACAAGAACTTGGCATACTTAAAAAGGATATAGGGAAGCAAAACATATATCTACAAACAATAACTCAAAACTAAAGCACATAACTCGAAACTCAAAATTCAAACTCAAAACTCAAAATGATAAACTAACTTTTTCTCCCCCTTTTTGTCATACATCAAAAAAGGTAAACATTGTTAAAACAAATTTTCATGATTCCATAACACAAACATTCAATTCTCCACAAATAAAAGAAAATCTAGTATAGTCTAGTGGTTTTGTAAAAATATCGGCAAGTTGAAAATCGGTAGAAACATAATCAACGTCAATATCACCTTTCTCATAATGATCTCTAAGAAAGTGATACCGAATGTCAATGTGCTTAGTCTTACTATGTTGATTTGTGTTTTTAGTCATATGAATGTACTAGTATTATCACAAAATATTTTAATATGGTCAAAATGCAAATCATAGTCAAGGAGAGTATGTTTCATCCAAAGGACTTGTGCACAACAAACCCCCACCGCAACATACTCTGCCTCGGCGGTTGAGAGGGCTACCGAATTTTTTTTCTTGGAAGACCATGAAACAAGACATTACTGAGAAATTGACATGTTCCACTAGTACTCTTCCTATCCACTCTACAACCCCGCATAGTCGGCGTCCGAAAACTCATCATAAAAATTGTCAAGTCTTCGGATACCACAAACCCATTTCAATTGTGCCCTTAAGGTATCTAATAATACGTTTTACTGCAATCAAATGGGACTCTTTAGGACACGATTGAAATCGAGCACAAAGACATACACAAAACAATGTCTGGCTACTAGCCGTTAATACAACAAACTACCAATCATGCTACGATAAAGTTTTTATCTACATTTGTACCTTGTTCAACCTTGTCAAGCTTTGTGGGTAGCCATGGGAGTCTTGCTTGTTTTAGCCCTTCAAGCCCAAATCTCCTGATAAGTCCTTTGCGTACTTGGCTTGATTGATGAAAATTCCATCTTTTCTTTGCTTGATTTGGAGACCAAGGAAGTAGTTAAGCTCGCCCATCATAGACATCTCAAATTCCTCCTTCATGCATGATTCAAAAACTTTGCAAAGATTTTCATTAGTAGAACCAAATATGATATCATCAACATATATTTGAACTATAAGTATATTATTTTCAACATATTTAGTAAACAAAGTAGTATCTATTTTTCCTTTATTAAAACCATTAGAAATAAGAAATGAAGAAAGTTTTTCATACCAAGCCCTAGGGGCTTGTTTTAAACCATAAAGAGCTTTGTCATGTTTTTAAACAAAATCCGAATGTGTAGGATCAACAAACCCGGAGGTTGTTCACATACACTTCCTCTTCAATAATCCATTTAAGAAAGCACTTTTTACATCCATTTGAAAAAGTTTAAAATCTTTATATGAAGCAAATGCAAGTGTCATCCGTATGGCTTCAACCGTGCTACGGGTGCAAAAGTTTCCTCAAAATCGATACCTTCGACTTGAGTGTAACCTTGGGCCACTAACTTAGCTTTATTCCTAACAACATTTCCCGACTCATCCAACTTGTTCTTAAAGATCCACTTAGTACCATTGTTGGTCTATCGTGGGGCCTTGGAGCAAGATGCCAAACTTGGTTGCGCTCGAATTGATCGAGCTCCTCTTGCATAGCTAGCACCCATTGAGTCGCCCTCGGCTTCGAGGATGTTCTTTGGTTCAAAGTGAGAATAAATGCATAGTGCCCACAAAGATCCTGAAGTTCAGAATGAGTAGTTACCCATTTTGAAACTTCACCTATATAAGATCCTTGGGATGATGTGGATTGAATCTCCAATCTTTTGGAAGTGGATGAGTAGTCTGCACTTCAACTTCTTAAACTTTATTTCTTCATCTCCCTTTGGCATGTCTTTAAGAGTAGGTGAGTCCTTCAAGAAATTTCCTCCATGTCTTCATTTAGGGAATCTATTTCTACAACATTCTCAACAAACACATTAGATTCCTCAAACTTTACATGTATGGACTCTTCAATAGTCAAGGATGACTTATTGAAACTCTATAAGCTTTACTAGTATTAGAGTAACCAACGAAAATTACTTCATATGATTTTGCATCAAATTTGCCTAATTATCTTTATTATTTAAAACAAAATACTTACAACCAAAAGCTTTAAAGTATGAAATATTTGGTTTTCTTGAAAAATAAATCTCAAAGATGTTTTTAGAAGTGTTTTTTGCATAAGAAAACCTTATTTGATATGTAGCAAGATGTGTTAACGGCCTCGGCCCATAAATAATGAGGGAGACCGTATTCATTTATCATTGTCCTAGCCATCTCTTACAGTGTACGATTTTTCCTCTCAACGACTCCATTTTGTTGTGGAGTTCTAGGACAAGATAGTGCATGCTTAATTCCATGTTCTTCACAAAAGTAGTAAAGGGTTGGTTATTGAATTCACCACCTCTGTCACTTCTTATTCTTAAAATAGAAGAATCTTTTTCCTTTTCAACTCTTTTCTTAAGGCTTGAAAATAAGGAAAGGCTTGATTTTTGTGCTCTAAAATAAAACCCAAGTAAAACGAGAGAAATCATCAACTAAAATGAAAGCAAACGATTCATTTAGACTTTTGGTTTGAGTAGGACCAAACAAATCATATGGATCAACTCTAAAGGTCGTGATGTCATGATATCCTTGATTGACTTGAAAGTGGACTTGGTTTGTTTCCTCAAGGTGGCACGCATCGCAAATGCGGTCCTTTTCAAATTTCAAGCAAGGAATACCATTCACCATTTTCCTTGTTGTTTAATCTAGTAGATGTCAAAAGAAATGTGGCCTAATCTCCTATGCCACAACCAAGAGTCATCATCGAGGGCTTTCAAAACAAGTAGCATTGCATAGCATATTAGACATATCAATCATGTATACATTATTTTCACAAA